>OV884020.1:50273606-51523606 GCA_930367235.1 Sarcophaga rosellei | reverse complement strand
TTAACCTAAATCGATGGAAGTATTGTCAGAAACAGTCGCGTGCAGCCCATTTTTTGACACAAGGTATAAGAGCGCATTTCCATCTACCGTTGTGATACATCTCTCATCTTCGCAGAAATTCTTTGAAAGATAATGAGTGCTTCTGTGATTTCCGTTCCTGCGACGTTGCTATAAACTGCCTATTATAGAGTCGGCTAAGCTGTATCACAGGGATATCTATTGGCATCTCGCCCGAAATAGTTCGATGTGCACAGGAGACTCTTAACGTAGGTCGTCTATGAAGCTGTATTATCTGTGGCATTCAGTAGATTTTCATCGAAGCCATTTTTGCGCTGCACAAGGTCTACAACCATTGTCAGCAACCGTCTATTACCCCGAAGGCCACCAACATTCGGCATTCAATTTATACCTTAGCCGTAGCCCCAAGTGTTGCCAAGTGCTTTTTTAAGCTAAATCTTGCTTCAATTAGTTGTTCAGGGTGTTTTATTGTCACGTGACCATCGGGGAGTGTAAGCCTTAGTATGCCATCGTACATTGCATTCCATAATGTTGATAGTACTGTAGTGAACGATGATTAAGTAACCAAGTATAGGGAAACCTTCTAGCGCCGTCAGGAAGTTATTCCAATTCATGAAAATTAAAGCATTCTTGGCATACATTGTGATTTTATCTCCGAGCGGCCAATGCTGCAAGTTCCCTTCTGGCTCAATCCTTCGATGTATACATGGTGGAGATTTCATTTTATCCAGTTTTGTTGGTTCGAACATTATGTACTGTCCGAGGAAGGTGAATGCTACATTTACAACGTTGCTTTTACATCACACTGTATTTTTTGAACACCCCACGCACTAAGAAAATCTCACCAAGCGTGGTGTATTTAAGGCAATACAAATAATCATTTATCGGCATAATTAACTCGTTAAGTGCGAGAGCCACTGCAATCGATGATAATGGTTGCTATTGCCGGCTTGCCATTGCAAATACGAACGGTTTACACAATTAAATTCAAGGATTTATTTTTAAATACACCATTTCTATTAATAGTTAAAACATTTCTGTTAATAAAACAATTACGATATGTACATATGTATGTACTCGTATTAAGTGAAATAAAATTGCGTATTGTTTAAATGGTTGTTTGGACGTTGTTTAAATGGCCAAAAAAATAATAAAATTTTACAACTTCACTCTCTCAACCCACTACACAGAAGCACTTTGTGTTGGAGGATGTTTAATCGAATGGTCGTTCCTTTACTTTATTTTTAGTATTGCTTTTCACATTGAATATGAAATTCTTCTAAATGGGTACAATTTTTTTTGTTCTTTTTGTTTAAATATTTCTAATGAATATTCATGCTGTGGTATTGCTATTTACGAAACCAATTGTTTTATGTTTCTGTAGAATCTATAGGTTTAAGAAAAAAAGCACATCATGTTGAACAGAATTACCATTTCTAAGGATTTTAAAATAAAAAAGGGTCAATTAAAAACCAAAAAATTTTTAAACTTTCTGCAACGTACTTTTAAAATAATTAGTATGAGGTGTGAAATATAAAGACATGAGTGGAAAAAGGAGTGACTTCGAAGTAAGTCCTTGTCATTTCTTGTCATTTCTGGCATGACTTAAACCTTCTCTTATTGTAATTTCCCAACAAAAATTTTAATTGCATTGAAAATATTTGGGAAAAAAATGGTAAAAAAGTAAAAAAGAAATATACCAACAACACTACAATAATAAATGTAAACAAAGGTCCCGCCACTCACGTATAAAATTAAGGCACACAGCATGAGTGGTGTGAAAAGCTAGGTCGTAATCCTGACTGAAGGGTTGTAATGGCCAATTATGCATGTATGTATGAATTTTCATATCCTCCTGTATATAAAAATTTTGATATAAAAATCATAAGGGTTTAAAGGCAAGCCAATATCATGGTTCAATACTCCGGGTACTGTACTTGTCACAGTTGACAAGTACACGTCCTCTAACCTAACCTAACCTATCATGGTTCAAGATTGAAATCGCCGTAGTCAAGTAGGTAGTAAGTTGGCGTAGCATCCTATCAAATCACTTCTTTTGGAGCTGTGGGACTGAGAAAGAGTCAATCAGTGACCGAATGTGTCAGTTCCCTGCTATTGCCATGAAGATGCGAAAACTTCCGTAGTCTAGTAGGTTGTGTGTTGGTTAATCAGATGTGAGACCTCAGTTCAATCCCCAGGTCAGACATTTGGAACATAATGAAATATGAAATAATATTTCTTCAACGATTTCCTCAACAGATTTCTGGCAAAAACTCTGAGAGTAAATAAAAATTGCCATGAAAAGTTTCTCACAAATCTGTGATTTGGAATCGACTTTAAACTGTAGGTGCCGCCACTAATCTTTAAAATCAACACACACCACGTCAGTGGTGTGATAAGTTAGGTTGAAATCCAAACTAAATGGTTATAATGACCACATACGTTATGTTGGACTACAGCAGTTGCAGTACAGAGTGATAGAAAATTGGTGTATCTTCTCTGTCTCTTCGTGGATGTTTTTTAACTGCACATTTAACAGTTACAAGTGTGTCCGTAATTAAAATGTTAATTTTTCCTTTATTCAAGTGGCCAAATATTTTTGCGTACTTCCTAGGCAACCAGTATAATATTATTTATAGCAACACTTTGTCTTAAAACGTTAATAAAAGTTATAAAGGAAAACAAAAATAAAAATTCAAATGAAGTGATAAGGGCTCACCATTTAAGTCGTTTCGTTTCATCCATTTCGCATTTATGACTGCTGACTTGAAATGTTATATCGATACACACAATATGTGAGCGATGGATGATGTTGATTTCATGTGATGGCATAATTGATGATGGGAACATTTTATATCACTGACAGGTCTCTGTTCGTTTTTTTTTTCTTTTTTTTTATTGAATGTGTTTTAGCTTTGAAGTTCGATACTAAAGTGTTTTATTTTTTTGTTGTTGTTAGAATAAAAGAAAAGAAAACAAAACAAAACAGTTTTAACGTCATACTTATGATTATAAAGACCACTTGCCATAAGGTCTTTCTCACTCTAGACAATATGTTAAATGTCAGGCTAATATCATTTTTATGACCTTCTTTTAAAATTGGTATTATTATTATTGTTGTTGTTGTTTTTATATATTTTCTTTATTTAGTTTATTTTATTTTATTTTGTCAAGTTGATAAACACATACCATAATCTATTCATGAATTCCAATACACAGTAACTTAAGAATACCATCAAGAAAATGTATGAAACATCTTGCCATGAACGTATGTGTATAGCTTGGTGCAGTTAGACAATGTGCGCCATACATTGTTGCATTTGTATTATGATGTTGTCTAAGAAAATATGTCAACAATTGTAATATTTTACAATAAAACTTATTAATCTTTATTGGTTGCCATAGCTGCATGGATGAAATAGCAGAGTATAAGAAGACAAAATCATGAAGAGGCAACCAGTATTCAATTAGTCAACAGTATTAACATAATCGTTTAAATTAAGTTTTTAAGATTTGCAAAAAGCAAAAAATTGCAAGTTTCCTAAGAGAGGCAATAACTAGTCTTACCCAACTCATACCATTTGCTGCTGCTGCCAAACAATAGTGATAATTCCAATACACATGATAAATTGTATGAACGATTTTGAAAGCATTAAGGGAAGATTGAAGTCGCCATAGTCTAGTAGGTAGTGTGTTCACTAATTAGACGTAAAGCCCGGATTCATTCATTCATCATAACGAAATATGAGAAAAAAAATTTTTTTCTTCGGCGACTTTCTCAGCATATTTCTTGCAAGAACTCTGAGAGTAAATAGACTCCAATGAAAATGTTTCTCAAAAATTTGTCGTTCGGAGTCAACTTTAAACTGTAGGTTCTCCTCTACAAAATTAAGACACACAACATGAGTAATGTGAAAAGCTAGGCAGTAATCCTCAGTCTCGTTGCGAAGCAAATTCCAAAATTATTTTGTTTTCTAGTTGTCTCCAGGGAACAGTTCAGGAAATAGATGTCAGCCACTCGTATTTGTAATGTCACGATGCCCCTTGATGTATCTCGTGTTAGACTTGTCCCCCATTATCTTCACAGCCCTGGTTCCTACTACCATATATAATCGACTTAAATATAACAGAGAGCTTTTCGCCGGCACTGGACAGGGTTTCGTTGCCCCAGTTATATGAACACATGACAGTCTTTATATCTTATTCAATCTGTAACTGTAATTGACGAAACGGAACAGATGCACATGCATTAAAAGTGATGCTGTAATCCGATAAAATCTGTGATAGCTGATAACGGCTATCTTATTGCAGCTACATCTGTCAATTTACATACATACATACATTATTGGCCATTACAACCCTTCAGTTAGGATTACGGCCTAGCCTCTCACACCGCTCAAGTTGTGCGCCTTAATTTTATACTTGTGTGGCGGGACCTACAGTTTAACGTCGACTCTGAACTACAGATTTAGAGAAACTTTTTCATGGCAGGTTTATTTACTCTCAGAGTTTTTGCCAGAAATCTGCTGAGAGGAAGTCGCCGAGGAAATATTTTTTGTTTTCATATTTCGTTTTGATGTCGGGCCTGGTGCTCGAACTCGGGCTTTACGTCTAATAAGCGAACACACTACCTACTAGACCATGGCGACTTCCATTGCATCTTATTGCAAATCTTACTGTCAAATTAGTTGTCATTTATTCAGTTTGTGAAATCACACGACCATAGACAACGGCGTCTTTTTACTGCAAGAGTTCTGGAGCAGTTCACAACTGACCCCAATTTTCATCGGAAAATCATCTTCAGCGATAAGGTCCGTTTTAGAATGAGTGAATACGTGAACAAACAAAATTGTCGAATTTGGAATGATACCAATCGACATGAGATCCAAGAGCGTCTAATGAATCCCAACAAGTCACTGTTTGGTGTGGATTTTGAGCTGGAAGTGCAATCGGTCTAAATTTCTTTGAGAATGACGATTGCGGTGCCATTATTGACAACGGGGAGCTTTATAGATCGATGATTACCAACTTCTTTGGCCCTCAATTGAATAATCTAGACACTAGAGACGGCATTACGTGGCAATTGGGATATTCTGCATAAGCCATGTTAGGACATTGGCCTCCTACAAAACCCGACTTGTGTTATTTTACCTCTCAGTGGCAACAGTTTTTTCTTTTTTACAAACTTATTGAAAGTGATAAATTGTGATGAAATTTTCTTTTGTATCACAATATTTCCAAGAATAATACATTTTTTGAGATTCCTTTATACGGAACCGAAGTGAAATAAATAAAAAAAATATGATCATCGTTTAGGTTTCATTTGTGTTGCTGCCCACAATTGTGTATTGCAAGAAAGTGAAAATGAAAGAAGTCGAACCCATAAAGACTTGCAATATGCAAACAATATTGACTGATGCATGAACAACAACTGACTGCCATATAAATATGAATGCTTGGCTGGTCGCTTGCATATGTACATAGATGGATGGATGGTGGTTAGGCGTGCTGCATCTTTTAACCAACAATAGACGCAATTTCATTATTCATCTCATTTTTATAGTTTCGCTTTTATTTTCATATTTTATTTTTCATTTTTTTTGTTAGTTTTTTGTTGTTGTTTTTGTTATTTTTTCGTTTACATGATTGGTACGTATTGTATGCGCAAATATTAGTTTTTATATGACATTTTATTTTCATTTTTTTTGTTGCTTCTTTTATTGGTGACAGCACAAAAACAAAGTAATATTCGTTTGATGTTCTTTTATTAACACATTCTATACTTGTGCATTTGTTTAATTGTTTATATTAAATTTTATTGTGGCGCATAATTTTGAATTGTTATGGAAAATATCAAGAGTTGTTTTGAGTCAAATAAAAATGGTCAATATGTTGTTGTTGTTCAATTTAGAGCATAATAAAAATAGCGGAATATTTAAGAATTTTATGAATCTACAATTGATAAGACGTTTAACAATCGTGATATGCAAACTCTTTAAAATTGAGTAAAATTTTGAATACCTTCAAAAGAAAATATCTATCAGAAGTGTTAGTCTTTATGCAGAGCCGCTTATTTTCTAATACAAACGTACACACATACATACATACATACATAATTGGTCATTACAATCCTTCAGTCAGGATTATCACATAGCTTCTCACACCACTTTATGTTGTGTGTGCGAATTTTATACATGAGTGGCGGGACCAGTTTAAAGTCGACTTCCCATTTTTTTTTGCCAGAAATCTTTTTCTTGTTGTTATAGATGTCTGATCTAGGGTTTGAACCAGAGATCAGTAATGAATCGTTTTTCACTACTCATAAGTACTCATGAAATTCTGAGTATGAGTGTGACAACGGTATTGTAATTTAATTATTCTGATTCATTCGTACTCACTACAACATTGATTTATAAGTACAGGTTGCAATGAGTATGAGTACAACGTTGACATCAAACTCATAACTTTCGAAATATGTTTGATACATACGCCTACTCATTTAGATTCATAAATTTAGAAAAATACTTTTAATACTTATAAATGATTGGAGTGATTTGAATCATTCAACCATTTACAAAAAAAGAAGAAAGACAAAAGACAAATGTTGAGTCATGTAGAGTCGAAATCAACAACATCATGCGTATTGTTAAGTATGAATACGATGAGTACTTTAAACTTTGAATATGAGTAGTATGAGTACAATATTAAAATAAGTATGAATGCGTATAAGTATCAGAAATTATGAGTATGATTCGAATCTACTCCTTTTTTTGAATACTCATTGCTGATCACTGGTTTATTTAACACACTATCTACTACACTACGCCGATTTTAGAGCCGACATTTTAAAATAATCTTAGAAATAATAGAGGACTTATACACAGATCTGTATACATACTATACTCAACAAATGACTCTATTAGTGGTCATTGTTTCAATCTGACCAAAGGCGTAGTGAAAGAAGATTTTACATACTTTTCCTAACAACTCCAGTTTTTATTATTGGAAGCCCCAAGAAAACAATTAATCCATATTTCCTGGGAATTCAAGGACCTTACTATACATACGAGAAGGTAATACTAAGCGGGATTTATATCAGCTCGCCCTATGCATCCTGCAAAAATTCACTGTTTGGTGTGGGTTTTGGGCTGACTGCGTCATTGCGGTAAAGACGTTGGATACGGCAAGTACTATAGTTAGAAAATTACAAACTTCTTTTGGCCTGAATTGAATGATTTAGATATCAATGATATGTCACAATGGATATTCTGCACGAGCAATTTGAGAGCATGGTATCACGTAAAGTTTATCTGAACCGAGATGGTGCGATTTGACCCTGTTAGCCGCAGAGGTCCTTAAAGCCAACACGATCCATGCTATCGTCCTCAGCCTGATTTATGTTACAGAGTTATGGAAAATTGATCGTTTCGTATGCGTTGCACCAGGAGTAGTCGTGGCGAACATTTCAACGATATTATATTCCACACTTAATAGCAATAACAGGTCTTTCAAACGAATAAAATATTCCGATTGTATGTTACCCTTACTTTGTTTTATTTAAAGGTACATATATTTAGAATCGTAAACTATGCATTTGATCATGTTATGATTTTCAGCTAAGTTGGTGTGACCTATTTCCGATAGGTGGCGCCACTGAAAATTACTCACAATGAATTAAATAGTTAACTGTGCATTTGATCATGCTATGATCATTAGCAATGTTGTTGCGCATGGGTCGACGGAGGTTTCTAAGTTAGTGTGATTAATTTCCGCTAGGTGAGGCTACTGAAAATTATTCAAAATTAAGAACAAGCAATTGGTCGACCTCCACCCCAAGCACGGAAGAAAAGAGCATTACGAGCCTCAGAATCAGACGAGCAACAAGCATTGAGACTGGAAAATCTTCGAGTATATGCCGCTGAGACCCGTTCACATAAATCACTTGAACAACGAGAAGTGAGATAGAAACTGATCGAATGCGTACTACTCAGGCCCGTTTGTCTGAGTCATCTGGACAACGGGAAATAAAATCAATAAAATGATTCAAAATTAATTGGATATTTGTGTAATGCCTTTCCTTCAAATTTATTTTAGTTGGTGGGGTAACAACGCGCGCAGGGTACTGCTATTTATATTAAAAATTTTTAAAATTGGTTTGCATGACCGCATATGTATAATATCCAACTTAACAGATATTTTTTATCATTATCAAAAGCTACGATATCAGAATTTTTTGGAGTATACATACCAACACTTTCGATCCTGTTTGCTTTCAAATTCCACAACAATTTACGAAGTGTGGCCATCGATATCTGTAAGGTCTCTCTAATGGTTCTAGTTCTCTCTTCACATATCGTCGACAGTGTTCTGCTTAGCTGAAATATTAAGTAATATTTAAATATTAAAGGTGAAAAACCCATTAAATAAATTATAATTAATTTAGTATTGATGTTTACAATTTTTAAACGTTAGTGACTGTTGAACGTCTATCCTAAATTTAATATATTCCTCTGCACGGACTTTCAACAATTACTACCGCATATGTTAATAATTATAGTATATTTCTTATATTTTTAATGTATTTAATTAAATATATTCGGTAGTAGTTGCTGTAAGCACATGTGTATGAATATATTACATTAAATATAAGAAAAATAGAAGTAGTGATTTTGACACAAAGAATGCGTAGCCCTAAGAAAATTTTAATTCATAATAAAATTAGAGATTTCAAGCTTTAATAAGAATAAAATTTCTTTTAAAGAAAATTTTTGGTTTAACAGTTGAGTGTACATACTTTTTTTACGCACTGTTTACGGAACTGCCCTCCTTATATTTTAAATAAAAATTTATTAAATTAGAGTCGTCGTAATCTAGTCTGTAGTGTGTTGGCTTATTAAAAGTAAGATCACCGGTCAAGACCCAGATTAGTTGTCTCCAACAAAAGAAATTATGAAAAAAATATTTCTTCTGTGATATCCTCCCAGCAGATTTCTGGCAAAAACTTTGATAGTAAAGAAAATTGCCATGAAAATTTTCTCAAAAGCATTATAGTTGGGAGTCGACTTTAAACTGTAGGTCCCGCCACTCATGTATAAAAATAACGCACACAACATAAGTAGTGTGAGAAGTTAGATCATAATCCTGACTGAAGGATTGTAATGGCCAATTATGTATGTACCAGAAATCAGCAATAAGTATTTAAATGGATGAGTAGATTCGAATCATACTCATAATTTCTGATACTTATACGCAGTCATTATTTTAATATTATACTCATACTACTCACATTCATAGTTTGAAGTACACATCGTACTCATACTTAACAATAGGCAAATGGTTGTTGATTTCGACACTCCTTTACTCTCAACATTTACAAGAATTATAAAATAAGTATGATTCGCGTACGAACACTACAATACTCACTAGAAGGCTGTGTGTTTTTGCTTTGCTTATTGTCTTTAACTTTTTTTCTGATGTATCTTTTTTCTTTTGTTGTAAATGCCTAACAACTAAGACTGTAAATTTTATGATCATTTATGAGTATTATAAGTATTTTTCTAAATTTATGAATCTGAATAAGTAGGCGTATGAATCAAACATATTTCGAATGTTTTGAGTTTGATGTCAACGTTGTACTCATTCTTATTGCAACCTGTACTTATAAATCAATGTTGTAGTGAGTACGAATGAATCACAGTAGTTAATTTCAACACTGTTGACTAACTTACGCTCAAAATTTCATTAGTACTTATGAGTAGTGAAAAAACGCTTCAATGCTGATCTCTGGTATGTACATATGTTACAATGAAATTTCTTTTACAGAAAATTTTTTGATTAAAAATTTATTTTAAGTTGTTAAGTGTACATGTCCTTTTTTTGCTCGCTGTTAGAGAGGCTTATTTTGGGACTGCCATTATGTAATAAAGTAAATTTAGTTAATTAATAGAATTTTATATAATATTTTATAAAATATATTTCTACAAGTTATTAAATTTAATTTATTAGTCTCTGTATTGTGTATGTATGTATGAGTATTATGAATCTATGAGTATTATATAGGCATGTAATATGTAATTTATATTTATGCAAAAATATTTATTTAAATACCATGAGTATGTTCAGAAAATATTTTAATAATTCACCCATAAGTTTGACTTTATTTAGAATTTTGTTTCTGTTGTTGTTTAACCTCCAAAACAGCAAAATAATTCTTGTGGATGTGTGATTTAAATTAACAGTTTGATTTATAGAATATTTATTTACTCCAAATAAATAAAGTAACAAGTAAATAGCAAAGGGTATATGATACTTTAGTTGCTGGCAGTTTTCCTGAAATAAAACCGCCGTTGGAAAAATTCATTCCCAACGCATCGATAGTTTCGATACATTTCCTATTTCTGAATAATTTTTGCGTTACTTTTCTAACATTGTGCAGTAAAGGCAATACAGCAATAAAACAATTTAAACAATAAAAATTAAAAAAGTACAATAGGGGGTCGTTGATTTCTGTGGTTGATTTCATATAAAATTCAGTCATATGTCATCCTTTGCCTTACAGATATTGCCGGTACTACTCAATTTTATTTACAATTCTAACAAAGAAATGATGAAGTCACGTTTCATCAATTGTCAGATATTGATACGTTAATTCGTGTTTTTTATGCTGGAACAGCTTCAAGCACTTTATCAATTTGTTATTTTTTTTTTGTCAATTGTGACTTTGGCACTTTCCAGTTATTTAGCTGAAGATGCGTGTGGAAGATGAAATGCTAGTCATTTTAGAAAGAGTTATAAAACGCACGCAGACCAAGAAGATAATATAAGAAAGCTATGCGTAGGTAGTGTGTTGGCTTATAAGAAGGGAGGCCACGGCTTAAAAGCCAGCTCTAACAAAACTGAACATGTGAAAATATTTCTTCTCTCAGTAGATTTCTGTCAAAAACTCTGAGAGTAAATAAAAATTGCCATGAACATTTTCGCAAATAAAGTCTGTAGTTCGGAGTCGAATTTAAACTGTAGGTTCCACTCATGTACAAAATTAACACACACAATATCAGTGGTGTGAGGAGCTAGGTCGTAATCCCAATTGAACAGTTATAATGACCAATTATGTATGTATGTACACATGTATGCGCAGAATAGATGACGCATTTGTTCAAAAAATGTTAAAAACGGTGTCATAAAGATGTTTTAATAGAGGATTCAACGTTTTCCACAATTAAATTGCATCAATTTGTAACTGTGCATGATTTATGTATCCATCAGTTCACAATTCATTCTAAGAAAACGTTAAAACACAGTGCCGCGCTTTGGAAGAATCATGTGCAATTAGAGCGAAAGCAGTACCAACTGCAGGCAAGGCCATTTAGTCTGTGTTTTAGGATTCGCGAGGAACAATTTTTATAAATTATAAACGAGGACTGTGCTAACTAATTGCAGTGTTTAGGGGTCATATTTGAGTCCATATTTCAACAAATTCGCACAATCACTATTGCGAGCGCCACAAGCCATGGATTAATTATCACCATCGTCAGATTTCAGCAGTTTGGAGGTATATAAATTCTACCCTTTTTTAGTTTTGGCTACTGATTTCATACCCTTTTTGCTTTTTCCTATTAGTCTCTTCGTTGTAAAAAAAATGTAGTTTTGCATATTTCTTGGTGGCCTAAATGAGGCTAAAGTTTCTAAATAAGTATTTTACGTAGATGGATGTCACCCTTATTTCTGTACTTTTTTTCTTATCAGTTTTATGTTCATTTATGATGGATACAATTATCAATCAGTTGCTTGTCATTTATAAAGTGAAAAAAAAGGAAAAATAATCAGCATTTGTAGGATTTGTCATTAACAAATGTTTTTTAATTGTTTACTAAGGTATTAATAAAACAAATAAAAGCATTGGCGATAAGAAATTACGATGTCACATCAAAGTGCAGTGATTTTGGTACACTGTTAAAAAATAGTACGTACCTTAAAACCAATTAATTTAGGGAATCGGAATACGTGCCAAAAGTAGAAGCATTATAACAACGTGGAGCTGACTTCTAATTACGTATTGTAGACAAACCCCCGCCCATTCCACCACATGCACAGCAAAGGCAGTGAATGATATTTTTACTATTTTCTTACGTGAAACTCATACATCGAATTTCTTTTTGAATGTATAATTCGTCATAGTCTAATAGGTAGTGTGTTCGCTTATTAGACGTAAAGCCCGGGTTCGAGCTCCAGACCAGACATCAAAAACGAAATATGAAAAAAAAAAAAAAAAACAAAATATTTCTTAGGCGACTTCCTCTCAGCAGATTTCTGGCAAAAACTTTGAGAGTAAATAAACCTGCCATAAAAAAGTTTCTCAAAACCTGTCGTTCAGAGTCGACGTTAAACTGTAGGACCCGCCACTCAAGTATAAATTAAGGCATACAACATGAGTGGCGTGAGAAGCTAGGCCGTAAGCCTGACAGAAGGGTTGTAATGTCCAATTATGTATGTATGTAATCTTAACTTTTAGCTGCTACTTATCTGGATATAATCAAATTTACATATTGCCACAAGAGTTGTGACTGAGAATCAGTTTTTTTTGTTGCAAAGCAGTATGCGATTTTTAATCAATAATGAGTATCTTACACCTCTATTGTATGCAGTCCAAAATCTTCAATGAAATTCTATAGCGTTTTCGGTCATACATGAGTGATGTGAGTAGTTAGTTGATGTAGAATATTTATTGCCTCGTTTTGAAACACTTGAAAGGCAATATCATTGAATTCTCAAGCTTCTCATCAGCAGTTTCTGGCGTCTCACGTAAGCCTTTTGCTCTACATCGTGAAAGAGTTCAAACATCAGGTCAGACATCAAAACGAAAATATGAAAAAAAAATTTATTCGGTGACTTTCTCTCAGCAGATTTCTGGCAAAAACTCTGAGAGTAAATAAAATTGCCACGAATAATCTGTCGTTCGGAGTCAACGTTAACCTGTAGGTCCCACCACTCACGTGTAAAAATTAACGCACACAACGTGAGTGATGTAAGAAGCTAGGCCGTAATTCTGACTGAAGGGTTGTAATGGCCAATTATGTTATGTATGTGTGTAATTCCATTTTCTCATTTTTGAAAACGTTATGGAAAAACTCTGAGAGTAAAAAAAATTTTAAAAATTAGTCGTCTCTAAACAATAGGTCCCGCCACTTAAGGATAAAATTAACACACACAAGGTGTGAAGGATTGTAATGACCATTTATGTACATATGTATGTAGGTATGGAAATATTCTTCAAATATGTAAATTTCAATTGAAGGATCTTTTTATACTAAAATTAGGAGAATACGATTCTGTTACAGTAGAAATGTTAAGGCCATAATAGAACTTGTGGTTCAGAAAAGGATTAGGTATTCAAACACGACTTTAAATTCAATGGTTCGATCAGTAATCAAATAAATAAGGATAACAAAATATACCTTTATGTCTAAAGGAGTACGTAGAACTAGTAGCTAAGTTTATCGTGAACGGGTGGGATATAAAAAATGTATAAAATAATATAATAGGTATTATGGTAAATTAAATTGTAAACATAGTATTCCTTTGTTTTAAATCCGTACATTACAATTATTTCATGTTAAATTGACACACAAGAAACATCGGAGACACTGTTCAATGTCAATAAGCAATTCGAAATAACTCTGGACAATATAGTTAAATGTCAACATGTTTTTCTCAATTATTAAAGAAAAAAAGGAAATAAAATAAATTAAATTAAAATGTAATGCAACAATACAATTTAATATCACAACATTTATTTCGCATACCAATAATATTAATACAGAGGATTTAAAGAACAACTCTAACAATAACCATTAAAATTTCAATTGAAGAATTTTTTTATGTAAAAAATTAAATGAAAACTTATGATTCAATTATAAGTAGAATGTTCAAGCAAAAAAAAAATAAATAAAATCTCGGAAATTCAAACGCATTTGAATATGAGCAGCGGTTTACAGTTTAAATGACAGATCATTGAAAAAAATTTCATGGCAATTTTATTTTCACTCAAATTGTTTGCCAGAAGACTGTTAAGAGGAAGTCACATAAGAAATATTTTTTATTTTTATTTTTGTTCATATCTGATCTAGTGTTTGAGCCGTGGCCTTGATTGAATGCATACTCATAGTTTTTGTTTTGCTTTTAAGGCATGTTTGACAGATTCGTACAATCCCCAAACGCATAAGGGCTCATGTCATGGTTTTCAATATTCTACTTTACTACAGAGTTTTCGGATAAAACAAATTTAATCATAAAAATTGGCACAATGGAAATTTGTGGAATGTAAGAATTCCAAAGAAATTCACTCTCTTACATGTGGATCATTACATTTAAGAGAAAATGTAAAAAACTTACGGCAGCAGTAGATTTTATGTAATTATTACGTATGCGTATGATTAATATTAAATTATTTAAAATACCAATACGCCATGGCAGACTATAATTACATAGAAATACCTACATATGTATGTATTTACTATTTTTAGGGCCATTATTGCAACTTGCCGTTAAACTTGGGGTTTAGTTAAAGGTACTTTTAGCTAAAGAGAACTGTAAAGTTACCTTTAACTTATTTTCGTTATTACAACTTACAGATAAAATGAAATTAACTTTTTCAAAAATATGGCAGTGACGGAGCAATGTCGATAAAACTGCTCAATTAAACAAGTTTTTTTTAAACGCAGTGGCAACGAAAGGCCTCTTTTCTTGTTGTTGTGTTTCCCCATTTTGTTTATATTTGAAGTTGCCATATTGAAAATAGCAATATAATACTTAACTTTAAAAGTTACCGGCAGGATGATCCTCCCTTTAGCTTAACGCTCACTTCTACCATATCGTCCACTTATAATAATGAAAAACAATTTATCTGCCCGTTAAAATCCTCACTTTAGTTAATGGCAAGTTGTAATAATGGCCCTTAATTATAGAAGTATTAAAAACCACAATCCTCTACTCAGGATTATGTCTTAGCTTCTCACACCACATATGTTGTGTGTGTTAATTTTATACATGAGTGGCGGGACTACAGTTGAAAGACGACCCCGAACGACATATTTTTGAGAAAATTTTCATAGCAAATTTTATTTACTCTCGTTTTGATGGAGATGTCTGATCTGGGGTTTGAACCATAGCCTCACGTCTAATAAACCAACATACTACCTACTAGACTACGACGACTTCAAACTCCTTTTATTCGCATTTAATTGTCAGTAAAAACAATTATATCCACACACTTCTTGATCCTGTGCAGATCTGTCTTTATGTCTAGGTACAGGAAGTATAGTACAAGAACCATAGTAGGGGAAGCATTTCAGATTCTATTATGTAGATAACCAATCCTATCCTATATCAACGTTTTGAGTCGTTCATGTGACAATTAATTTCCAATGTCAATTGTGTCTGATGCTGGATATCCTTCACGATATTTCAACTTGGGATAGGACCTATTCAAGCAAGTGAATAACAAACAGAATTACTTCTATAATAGCGAAAGCGCTTGCACAAGTGCATTACACTTAAAGTTTAGCTTTTCGGTGGACGGACAAATTAAATATTTCCAAAAAAAAAATTTCGACAAAAAGATTCTTCAGATATTTGTCTATCTTATCCCTCATTAAGACCATATTTCTGAGGCAAATATTTCTGTTTATAATTAAAATTGAATTAATTCTTCAAATTATTATATAATATTTGTTAAAACATAATTTTTTTATATTTTAAACTCTTATGAGAATAATCTAAAAATATTGAATATGTTTGTTGTCCTTAAAACCATAAAATTTTAAAGTTATTTCCATTCATGCTATTATTTATGTATATATACGCACTTCAACAGCACTGTTCTAACACTCTTGTATTATTTTTGTCTATGAAAACAACAATAAAACTATAACAACAATAAAAACAAAAAAATAACATTGGAAATTGTTGTCAAACAATACATATGCATATGAAATATACAAATGTGAAATATGAAAGTGTAGGCAACACTGTTTTAGCAACTTCCTGTGCACGTTACGTCCTTTACATTACTAAGAGGTTACTGTATATGTATGAGTACATTTCCGTTTGTGTGTGGTTTTGCCTGCTGTGTGTACGTGTGTGTGTAGTTTAAATGTTTTCGTTATTAATCGTTTTTATTTTAAACTTCGTGTGTGTTTATTTTTCTTTCGTTTTTCATTTTCATTTATTCATACACTCGTGCATACACTTGCAGTTTTTCAATGATGTTCGTTTTCTTTAACGTAAGAATTTTTGTGCTAGTATTTGTGCTACACTGTATACTGTGTCGTATACTGCTTAGTTTGTGCGGGTGTGTATGTAAGAGTGCGTGTCGGGTTCGTGTTGTTTAAACGAATACGTCTTGTAATAGTATAAATAAGTGATGTCTCAATCGTTTCGAAATCATTTGTAGTCAATCAACAGGTTAATGCACATCGTCTAACCTTAAACAGTTACAACTCAAAATAAAAATATTAAACGAAAAGTGCAAAACAACGAGAGAAATATAGAAAGTGAGTGTGCAAGCAAGAGAACAACTAAAGTGAAAAAGTGTTATTTATCTTTAGTTGTAGTAGAGTAGTGTTCTGTAACAGTGTTCAAAAGTGGCAACAAGTGCATCTTTTATGTTTTTTTTTTTATTGAAGACTTCATATAAAAACTATGAAAAACTGTTGCATTGTGTACATCTCTTAGAGCAATTTAAACCTGCGCGTTAATTGAATTTTACTACAATAATTCATTTAAATTCATATTTTTTTTTCTGTTTAACTGTTTACATTTTAATATTTGCGGTTACGTATTGCATAGGGTGGCAATCTGTAGTTTTACAGGCTCGGTATTAAAAACGGCAATAATTTAATTTTATTGTTTCATGTATTTTTATATTTTCTGCATCGAATAGTAGCTACAAAAAAGGGTTGAAAAGCTACAAAACCACTTCAACGTATGTAAATGGATTTACAAAACAGAAATTTATAAAAAGATTTTCCACTGGTGGTTAATGGTAAATATGGGAAATAAAGGTGAAAAACAATTTTTTAAGGTCATATAAGGATTTTATAAAAAATTGTGAAAAAAAATTAATGAAATGCAACAAATTAACAAAAGTTTGATAGACAAACTAAAAGAATAAATGTGAATAATAGAAAATAGTATATTAATTAATGTAGTCGCCGTAGTCTAGTAGGTAGTGTGTCGGCTTATTAGACGCAAGGCCGCGGTTCAAACCCCAGGTTAAACATCAAAACGAAAATATGAAAAAAAAAATATATCTTCGGCGACTTCCTCTCAACAGATTTCTGGTAAAATCTCTGAGAGTAAATTAAATTGCCATGTACAGTTTCTCAAAAATCTGTCGTTCGGAGACGACGTTAAACTGTAGGTCCCGTCACTCACGTATAAACTTAACGCACACAACATGAGTTGTGTGAGAAGCTAGGCCGTAATCCTGACAGAAGGGTTGTAATGACCAATTATGTATGTATGTAATAATAAAAAATATGTATATTAATTACAACAAGCTTTAGCTTTTAGAATGCAATTGATGCAGTGTTTTCCTGCTTTCTCCAGAAAATTTTAAATACTTGCCTCCATTCCTTATGGTGTTTAAGCAAAAAATTTATTACTTTTTTTAAGCTACTATTTAAAATGTTAAAACGAGGCAGGGTCAACAAGCCCGAGAATTTCCTGCCTGATAACTGAAAGTCCAATAGTTTCCCTAAGCATCGGGTCAGTTGATTTCTGTCAAAACTTTCCCAAACCGCGATATGTATTTCGTATTTAGCAGCTATTGAAAACAGAGTACTACTTCAATTGAGAAGAAAATGAAAAAAAATGTATTTTTTTATTTTAAAAATTTGCACAAATACATATGCGAATTGTTCACTCATCTAACCTATTCTCCGGTTTTAATACCGAGTTGCTAATTAATGTCAGCGGCAAAAGATTAGACTGCAACGAAAATATTAATTCACAATTTTGAAAGCAATTTGAAAAACGTTTGATAAAGCGTATACAGTTTGAATTCGACATGTTAAAATATAAAATGATTTTTTATGAAAAATCCTGTCTCTGTAGTCTAGTAGATACTGTATGGGTTTATTAGATGTGGGGCCAATGTTTAAACTCCAGTTCAAACATCTCGAATAAAACGAAGTATGAAAAATATTTCTCAGGAGACTTCCTCTCAGCAGATGTCAGGCAAAAACTCTGACAGTTAAATACAATTTCCATGAAAAGGTTCTCAAAAATCTGTTGTTCAATGTCGACTGTAGATTCCGTATAAAACTGCATAAAATTAACACACACAACATAACAGGTGTGAGAAACTAGGTCATAACCCTTACTGAAGGATGACCAATTATGTATGTATGTATTTTAGACAAAAATTCACGGCTTTATTTATCCACCTTCGTTAAGCATAAACCAAAAAAATTCGTGAAATAACAAGAACTTTAAACAGGCTTGAAATATTGATAACAGTTTTTGAGCATTTAAGCGTCGAGCTTGAAAATTCTTAAATCTTGGTATTCGTTTAAATTTTAAAATTAGTATGTAAATATTATAAAAAAACTTATTTTATTTAATCAAAATTTGCGAGAGTATATATCAAATTCGTTAAATTAAATTTCTTTAAATAAACCTTTCATCATTTTGTCTATTTAGATAAAATTTGGCCTACAGAATTTAAAATTTTTTGTGCACGATTAGCACAAATTGTTTAAGAAACTCTTTTTAAAAACTTAAACGTTTTTAATTTACTATAGAAAATCATCATCAACTCTGCTTTCAGATAATATTCAAGATTCTACTTCAACTTCTAAATAGTATACTACGACATATGTATGTAATATCAAAGTGTTTGATCAAGATTTCAATTTTCTGTCAATAATTGTAAAACAATTTTCAATTACTTTGACAACTAAAATTGGTCACAGAGGGCGTATGAGTGATTACAGATTTCACATGTAATTCTTCAATTAATTGTTAATCATACGTCAGGTTGGTTTATTTTACGAATAACATTTTTATTTACAAAATGAAATTTTAAAAAAATGTGCATTTAAATTCGAATTCAATATTTAAGGTGTTATCTTTTGTTTGTTTTATACAGATTTGCGATTAAATGTACGTGATAGTAATTAGGTTACAAAACTATGAGCAAATTACGGTCATTTTATAATTGGTCGTTTATTAGAAACAGTTAACAGAGTAATTTTTCGTATTGTTTCACCACTGCATACTCCTAAGAAGTTAGGAAGTTAGGACGAAAGGCAAAAATGGCTGTCCCCAGTTTGATCCATTATGATATCAAAATGAGTCATTTCCTCAAATCGGGGAATTATCCGCAACTTAATAAAAAGCAGTTGAATTTGCTAATTCTGCCTATAGATATGGATATCTGTACAAACTGAATAACAACACACACTGCACGCATTTGCTCCTACTAAAAAATAAACTCAGCGTTGAATTTATTTATCCTTTGTCATCTAGCCAATGGAAATAGTTCTTCACTTACTAGATATTTGTGGCAGAAGAGAGGAGCACTTAGATTTCTGCTATTCAGTTGAACACATAGCAAATTCAGCGTCTTTTCCAATATCGACGCTAAGTGTGTTTCTTTGAAGTGTGACAAGTATTTTCCATGTATTTCATTCACTCATCCATTCCGTGTTCGTATTCGGCTTAGCCAGATTTGCTGCGCTATTTTGCTCATATACTAAGCAGTCCTTAGAGCTTTAATGAATTCTATTACCACGTTGTTAATCTTATAAGTTCTAAGTTTTTAATGGTGGTCTCTGTATGTTCTTTGGTTGTATCTTGTCATGTCAGTTGAACTGACCTACAGAGTCTCGGAATATGAAAACCGGCACATACATACGTATATGTGTTGAATATTGACCTGCTTAGTCATCTCGTTAATTTAAAACCTACTTCGAGGTAAAACCTACTTCAAGGTAATCATATGAAAATCTATAGCTGTTACAATCAACTGACTATCCAAAAGTATACTAATGTCTCTCATGAGACATCAGAGCAGCTCGTTTGGAGAATATGTCTGCCTTCAATAGTTCGGTAAGCTTATTGAATGAATTTTATCTGAAGACTCCGTAAAAATACCAGCAGCATATCGGTAATACCAGCAGGTAGTTCTGACAAAAGCTGAGAAAATTTTCACAATTAATGTAAAACGGTGGGATGTTTTGTCAGCTTTTCTTTTGCTCACTTCCACTAGGGTTAAAGTTCCAATCTTTAAAAATTTTATTAAAACTTGTGAGTCAATTACATACTAGGAAATGTTACAGTGTGTGGAAAGTGGAAAACATTAATAGTTTACCGTGTATTGCTGTGTAAGATGTCAATCAAATTAAGAATATTTTAGCTGTTTTTGAATTTCTTCGGAAACTTTTTACGGTTCCATAAAGACGTAAACATTTTAAAAAAGTATTTTGAAATACTTAAAGAGTTAAAATTGAAATCAATGATACCAAAGTGCTTAAATAATGTTGTTATTCACTTCTATGGAATGGTACAGATTTTTTAAAGAAAACAATTTTTCTTTGTGAGGCCATAATATTTTTTTTTCTTCCTTTCAACGAATAATCTATAGAAATAAGATTTAGGGTGGTACTGTATATGGGTATCATTGATATTTAATTATGTATTTAAGACACTCATACGATACAGCGATCTATAATAACACTGATACTTCACAAAACTATACGTAATGAAGTTATTCGAAAAAAAAAAAAAAAATTGCGATTCCATAATCCATGGATCTATATATTTTTTAAAGAAATATTAAATATATACATACATACATACATACATACTTGGCCATTACAACCCATCAGTTATTCACCGTTACTCCTATTTATTTTTCTTACTTAAATAAGTACGAAATGAAGTTATTTAAATAAACAGTTGGCACTCCATGGACCTGCATATTTTTTTTTAGGAAAACTTAAAAAGCCTAAAAAATTTGCGGCTTAGTTTACTGCGCCATAGAAACTTCGTAACCGTTGTCACTGATAAACTTCAGGTGCCCACAATTATCTTTTTGAAGGAGATATGGTCCATATGCATGGATTACAAGGTTCAAACTTTTATTATTTTTGGTTCACACTGTGGAAAATGTACGTTCTCCACAACGTCAATGCAGTTTTTGTGCAAAACTTTGCAACTATTGATGACGTTGTCCTTATAGTGAAAATTAAGGATATTTGGAGTCATCGTAGTTTAGTAAGTAGCGTTGATCAAAATGAAATATGAAAAAATATTTATTCCGCTACTTCCTCTTAGAGGATTTCTGGCAAAAACAAATAAAACTGCCATGAAAAGTTTCCCAAAAAATCTGTCGCTAGGAGTCGACTTTAAACTGTAGGTCCGCTCATGTATAAAATTAACACACACAACATAAGTGATGTGAGAATCTAAGTCGTATTCAAGATTGAAGGTCAATTTTGAATGTACAACATATAATATGCATTTTTAGAATAAATACCAAAAGTAACCATCTGCGCGACGTTTTCTACACACCTTCAACATATAAGTACATACGTACATCAGTATGTACGCTGTATGCTGAGTCTCTCATCATTGGCGTCTACTCGGGCTTCTTAAAGGTCTTGTTCGGCTTAGTAAATTAATTTATTTTTATTTACATACGTACAGTACATTAACATTGAAAAAATTTAAATTAAGTTTTCGGAACAAATAATATTAGAAAGGAATTTTGTAAGTAATATTAATTGAATAATTGTTAAATTTTAAAAATTATTAAATTAACTATTAGACCTTAAGTTCCACCAAAAATCCTTCAGCCTTCCCCAAAAAAAATCTTTCAAATCTTAAAACTTTTCTCCAAATTTCCCCTTGCTTGTAGAGTGCTTTGTATATGGTTGAAAATGAAATGAAAATACTTATGAATTGTTATAGAAATTGAATACAAATATTTACTTGCCTACTCTCTAAATAAATTTTATTCTAAAAACATATTCTTAAAGAAACAAATTTTTTTCTTAGCACTAAAAGGAAGTTTCAATAGGTTTTGACAGGCAAATAAAATCCTTAAAATGCAATCGAAAAGAAAATGAAATACTTTAAAAGAGCGTAGAAGAATCAAGAGATTATTGGTGTTAAGCTTAGCGGCTGTTAGACACAAATTTCGTAAACTCTTAACCTTTAGAGAAGATTAAAAGGAATTAAAAGGAATTTTTGTTTAATTAGTTTTTCATTAAAAAAAGAAAGATTTGGAATGTTCATCATATTGAAAAGGGGAACAATTTTTAAAGTTAACTGTAAATTTAATTCCTTTTCATCTTCTAATTATTTTGTTTGCCTTGCTTTATTTATTTTATTTATTTATCAGGTTTTTCTAACAATCACATAGATTGGTCTACTGTAGCAGGTCCTAGCTCTGCCACATGTCATTGATGCTATTATATGTGGAATATAAGATAGTTCCAATGTCCAAGTTTCTATGACTCTTGCATATAAATTAGGCTGTGATTTGTGGATATTCGCATACATCCACGGCTTAAGAAAACTCTATTAGAAAAACTGTCTGTCTGTCTGCCATAATTTTCACGTGATATGACCATAGCTTCAGTTCGCTCGTGGAGAATATTCAATACCGCATAAGCTGCATAGCACGTAGTGCCGCCCTTTTGATCTGTGTGCAGATCATTCAAATCAGATCAAAAAAAGTCTGTAAATAGCTGAAAGTAATGACCTGACACAGTCGTTGTTAAAGAAATGTGGACTAATGTCCAAAATCGTCACTAAACAGAGACTTCTTCGAGATGCATTGGAGGATCTTGAGCCTTATGTGGATTGGTATCCTATCACATTCGACAATTTTATTTCTTCAAGTAATCATTTATCTAGAAATGGGGTTTATGGCTGAAATTGATTACACAGCCCTGCATGGGCTTTGCAAATAAAATGGTGTTTCCGATCTTCATTCAGATTTAAAAAATTGAATGAATTTTTAAAACTGAATGAAGATCTGTAATCAGCTGAGTAACAATTTTCAAGAAAATCTGATTAATTTTTAAGCACCTCCGTAATGTGTTTCTTTTTCTCTTGCACTCCTTTACATAAACCCACCCCCTATTTTAAGGGTGCATGCAAACAATTTGGCTCATTTTAAAGAGCAAAGATCAATTGTCAATTTCTGACAACAGCGATGGTTCTAGCATGTCAGTGTTTAGCTCTATAATTTTTCAAAAATGGCCAAAAACACTGTTTCTCGAAAACCTGACTTAAAGGAAAGCGTAAAATGCCTTCGGAAACACCTGGAGCCATCTTATTTGCAAAGTCCAAATTTGCAGAGCTGTGTTATTCAATGAAAATAAGGTTCCGTTGCCAAATGCAACCCAGAGCCCATTTAACGAACACACGTCGTTGTCTATGACCGTTTACCTCTATTTCTTGGGTCGGAAAATGCGCTGTACTGTCCTTCACAGGAAACTCTGAAAACAATTTTTTTTCTTTACAAGTGTTGTTGAATGCTATATCCGTCCCTGGTGAAACAGACTCAATAAATGACAACTGATTTGACAGATATAGTTTGAACAAGATGACAGTTTCAGCTGTCAAAGTTCGGAAGCCCTTGTTGGAATACATACATACATGCATGCTTACATACATAATTGGTCATTAGAATCCTTCAGTAAGGATTATGGAACTTGTTTCTCACACTACTTATGTTGTGTGTGTTAATTTTATACATGAGTGCTGAGGCCTACAGTTTAAAGTCGACTCCGAACGACACATTATTTGAGAAAGTTTTCATGGCAATTTTATTTACTGCCAGAGTTTTTGCCAGAAATTTGCTGAGAAGAAGTCACCGAAGAAATATTTTTTTTATATTTTCGCTTTGATGTCTGACTTGGACTTTGAACCGTGGCCTTACGTCTAATAAGCCAATACACTAGCTAATAGACTACGGCGACTTCCAGATATAACAACATCTAAGAAAAATTAGTTTGAAGAAGAGTGGACGTGATAAGCGACACTACAAGCAAGTTAAAGTTCGCGATGCCATGCCCACAGCTGCAACCCTGCTCTCATCAAATTTAAATTTTCGATGTGTAATATTAACAAAGGATCAATATAGCGAACTCTAGTCACTGAGCAAATTGAATTACTCCAGATGCGCTTCATAAGATAGTAGTTAACCCTAGATATATTAATATATGTAGTGTTATCCACACAACTGGGTGTTTATTTTTTTATTGTTGGCTTATCGATTACATGTCTAAAAAAAGCCGAAATATTGTTTATGTTCACTTTTTATGTGTGTTTGTTTATGTTACTCTTGCTTAAGATTTGCCATTTTCAGCAGGCCAAATAGTCTAGGCGAATCAGGTTTGATAGATTGTAGATTTGAAAAAAGCAACGAAGCAAAATGACTTGTTGTAATGCTGCTACTGCCCGTATAAATATATCTTGAGTTAACCGTACCGATGTTGAGTGAATAATATTATATAATAAATTAAATTTAATTATTTTTTTATAATCCATCATCACAGCTTATTCCATAATTTTCTATTCAACAAAGTTTTGACCACGTCAGTGGTCTCATTGCATGATACAGTGATTAATTATAGCTGCTGCCTGTTTTTTAATTAAACTGTTGGGATTAAGCATTTCTTTTTTTTTTGTAAATTCACACCTGTTTAAATGATTTTAATTTCTTTTATTTGCATTTAAATGCATATGCAACTACCTTTTATAGGGAAATTATTAATCATAGTTGGCTTTCATTTATTTTAGTTCGCATTGTTATTTCAAAAGGGGCGAAAAAGTATGAATAGGACAGTAAATAAATTATTTTAAAAATTCTTTATTTATGGTTTATTTTTTGTAAATATTATACGTTATCGAGACAGTTCTATTGTTTCTAGAAATGAAATTCTCGTGCAGCATAAGTGAAAAAAAAGAAAAAAAGTGAAGCAAAAAAGATTTAGTCTGTCAGCATGTTAACAGATTTTTTTGTAAAACTAATTCCTTTTATAAAGAATGTAGTAAATGGAAATCTAATTTAACATAAGTGCTTTTGGATGAAGTTAAATGCATTTAAAAATATAACATCGTTCGATTCTGTATTGGAGTAATCGCTTATAGCCACCAACATTCGCTATCAGCTAAATCTTAGATCTCACACATCGATAATGGCTTGGGCATGATAATTTTTCTCTAAGAGATAGAGATTACATACATACATACATAATTGGCCATTACAACCCTTCAGTCAGAATTACAGACTAGCTTCTCACACCACTCATGTTGTGTGCGTTAATTTTATATATAAGTGGCGGAACCTACAGTTTAAAGTCGACTCCAAGCAATAGATTTTTTGAGAAGCTTTTCATGGCAATTTTATTAACTTTCAGAGTTTTTGCCAGAAATCTGCTGAGAGGAAGTCACCGAAGAAATATTTTTTTTTCATATTTCGTTTTGATGTCTGACCTCGGATTTGAACCCTGGCCTTGCGTCTAAGAAGCCAACATACTACCTACTACACTACGGCGACTACACATAGAGATTACATCCATCAGTCAGGATTACAACCTAGCTTCTCATGCAACTTATATTAAGTGTGTTAATTTTATACAAGAGTGGCAGGACCACGATTCCAAACAACAGGTTTTTGGGAAACTTTTACATGACAATTTAATTTTGTCAGAAATCTGTTGAGGGGCAGTTGCCGAAGGAATATATTTTTCATATTTCGTTTTGTTGGAGATATCTAGACTGGGGGGGGTTTTAACCGTGGCCTCACGTCTAATAATCCAACACACTAGCTACTAGACAATGGTGATTACAAAACAAAGAGATTACCACCAATAAATAATTCAAAATAGCACAGTAATTTTCAATAAAAACGTTGCATGTTTAAATTGAATAATAATTCTAAATAATTCAAGCTCGTCTGATAAAATTTTTTCAAATTCAATGCACTCAGTTATTATAAATTTTAAACTTTCAAGTGATTAGTCAGTTTAATAAATAACAAAAACTCATACAAAGGCGAATCCGGCAAAACAAAATTGTTGAAAATCTACTGTCTGTAAACAAGTGCATTGTGGTGATGAAATAATAATGAATAGTTAGAGTTAGAACTTGAGTCTTTAGTCGACAATAGCTTCTTTACCCTTGAGGATTTCATTCTAACTCCATCATTGGAACATGATCGACAATAGCTTCCAAATCCTTGGATTATGGTTGTTCTGATTTGCTTATGTTAACTTGCTTTAGTAGATATTTGTGATGCTGACGTCATGGTACCAATGCCTATTGGGTTAACTTATGAATTTCATTATGCAGTATGTCTTTATTAAGGCTTTTGGATTACTCACATCACAATGGGACGTATATAACCAGGTCTGCTGTGAATTATTATAATGCTAAAGTCCTAAGAATATTTTCGTATAAGTAACTTAAGCTTGTTATCGTAATATAGAGAAAGTCAATGTGCCCAACAAAATTAAATAATCCTGTGTTATCTAGGATTAGAAAGTGAAATACAAACAACACCAGAGCTACAAAAACATAAAATTGGATCCCAATCGGAGATTGCTGAAGAAGAGCAATTAAAATTTTACTAACATCTATTGCAGTAGTAGGGTGGACATAAAGGGTTCAAAGAGTCTGTTCAACAAATTGAGAGAGAGATATCAAACATTTCCATTTCAAGCAAATTCGTGAGTCTGATTCTGGATCTACAATCTTTAACAAATGAAACTCTGATGCAACTGCACGTGGAATAGAGGGTCCTAAAAATCGGGATAAGGTTTGACTGGGTATCTATAAAACAGAAGCACCAATGAAGCGTTTCTTCCGACTACCTAACCATAATATTCCAAAGCTTGGAATTTCTAAAGCTGGAAAGTGGCAAACGATAAACTTGAAAGATTCAATATTTTTTAAAGCACTAACAAATGATTTAAAAGAGTGAACACTATGAACCAACAACAACAAAGTAAACAAAATCGCTAGGACTGTCTGAGCCAACCCAGATATGAAGTACCCTATAAGCGTGTTAAGCCTGAATAAGGATGAACTGAACAGCATAGGTGCCCTTACGGAATACTTAAGTTTACAGATACAATGCAGGACAGATATAGAATACATCGAAACGATGAAACACTATCAGTGCCAAGCTTTTGAACAATATTTGATGAATAATGAAATAGACGAAATTTTAAAAATACGTACACGATACAGATTTCTTATAAATTGTTGTGATTTCTGCGTAATTTTTAGTCAGCGCTTAAGAAGCTGATGTGATGGTTTTTGGATGATGGTATCCACACTTCAATTTACGTACCTAGCTACTTCCACTTCTATTTCTATTCAATCCATTTATTACACAACAATAACTTATAAAAATTGCTATACAGTTAGAACAGGAAGGGATATACAAATTTTTATTGCGTTTGTGATGCAGTTCACAAGAAAGAAGGAATTATAATGTTTCCGTGATTCTAAAAATAAATCATTTCAATTACATATTCCGGCCTTGGGAAATACCCGCCATCAGAAGCTAATTTACACCCCCAATTGAAATTTTTTTTTTACAATGTCTATAAGGTATTATTGGCTTTCAAAACACATTTAATCACAAACATCTTGAGTTAAAAGCTAAAGGAAAAAATCTCATTCGCTACAAGCAATATACATATGCTTGAATAATAAAATGTAATGTTTATATTGTTGTATATATGTAGGAGGTGTATACATATGTATGTATGCATTTATCAATTAGTACCATTTAGAGAAAATTCCTATAAAACAAAAGCAATAAAATTGAAAATGAAAATATTAAGCCTGTGTCATCGTAAATATGTTGACATTAAAATGCCTCATATTCTAACGCTTGCCTATTCTACCATGTCGTGCATGGTGATTGGTCTTTAAACAATATTTCGTTTACTTCGGTTTTGAAAACTGTTGGCGGATTGTTAATACTTGCGAATGAATGAATAAATTTTGCAATGATAAGATAAGCTACTCGAGTTGGTCTTTCTAAATGTTTTATTTCTAATCATTGTCATCGTCATCGTCACCAACGACAACGACATCGACATTAACATGGTTATTACACTCAACATCATGATGATGATGGTGATTTGAATGCTTGCAATGGTGTTGGTTACTATTACATGGTCTGTGTAGTCTACTACACTATTTTCATATTGCTTGTATATGTTATCCACAATAGATGTCATTGTCAATTGTCTTTGTCTTTGATGGCGAATGAATATTTATGCAATTTTGCAAGAGAAATGACAAAAAAAGAGAAAAAATAACAGACAGACAAGCAAATATTGTTTGACATGAAATATAAGCATTTGATAAAAATCGATTTAATTGAAACTGTTTCATTTCTAACATGTGAGTCATGTGATAAAGATATTAGTACTAGGAAGTCTATAGGATTCTATAGGTGTAAAGGCTAAAGGGTGTCTTAATATTTAAGGAATTTCGTTTACGTTACTTTTAAAATCTTCAGATTCTTCTATGCATATAAAAAGCTTAACAGACTGATTGGCCAACTTTTGATTTCAGTTGGGTTTGCTAATGTATTGACCCAAAGCCTTTTAACAAAATTCCCTATAATCTTACCAAGAATCCACTTCAAAAGGTCAGCTAAACTCTTAAAAAAAACATTGCTTATTAGTAGACACCCTTTGTAAATATTTATTTACATTTTAAAAAAAATTTCATACAACAGAAATGAAATACATGTGACGAAAATATTTACACTCTCTACTATATTCCTATCAAAACATTTAAAATACTTTGATGAAATATTTCATAAATATGAGTAAGAAGAAATGTTTCCATATTATAGAGATACAAGGCTTAAAGCTTTTATTGTAGAAATTTATTTTAATTAAATTAAAGGTATCACGTAGAATGTAAGAAACTTACTTGCCAGTATAGCATGGAAATCTATGGAAGGATATTAATTTCAACAGGTTTTAGATTATTTTTTAATATTTTATTACACTTTTTATATACATACATATCGTCGTTGAAAATCCAAAAGTACGTAACATCACTTTTTCAGATTTTACAGGAGAAGCAAAAAACGTTATTTTTGGTCGCAAAAATCTAAAAATTGGTAAAAATATGTTAGATAACCTTACGAATCATAATCAATCAAAAACTCGATTTTGATTTTTTTGGTGATACGGATTTTCGACGACGATATGTATGTATTCTTCCGCTTATATACGGGTGAATTTTTTAACCGTTTAGGTTTAGGTTAGAGGACATGTACTTGATAAGTACAGAACCCGGAGGTCAAGTTGACCCATTGTACAAAAACGTCCTTTAAGTGAGAGGATAATAGAGGGGATGGGGAAAAAGGAGAGGAAGTAGCAAAGGGGAGAATAAGGAAGCGGAGGAATTACATAGAGCAACAAACAGAAACACCAACACTAACAAACAACAACAATTCAAACTCTCAAAGAAGCGCCTGCCAAGGACCTTCAACCTCAACCTACTAAGGGCTGGACAGTTACAGAGGAGGTGCAATAGTCCGTGACCTAATCTCGCAGAGCCCTGTAATAAAGAATAATAAACCATTTGGTTATTGAAAATTAAAATAAAAATTGAATTAATTATATAGTTGGCACAATAAGTGAATGCCTGTCATTTTCATTTTAAAAATTATTTCATGTAAATATAGCCTACAGCTACGACATAGCTTGTCTATGCGAGAGCTCCAATTGTGATGCTGCTTTTTCATCGTTTCGGTGGGTATTGTATTATTGGCAGTTATGTTGTTATATTTTAAGGTCGTATACAGCACTAACAACATAGTTTAATGGAGTTAAAACGCATGATCCTGGCGGCCAATAGATAGCTTTACATGCATAATTGGTAATGACAACCCTTCCGTCATGATTATGACCTAGCTTCTCACACCACTTATACTGCATGTGTTAATTTTAAATATGAGTGATGGGACCTACAATTTAAAGTCGACTCCGAAAGACAGATTTTTTCTGCGAAACTTTTCATAGCACTTGTATTTACTCTCAGAGTTTTTGCCAGAAATCTGCTGAGAGGAAGTCATCGAAAAAATATGTTTTTTATATTTCGTTTTGTTGGAGATATCTGACCTGGGCTTTTGAACCGTGGCCTCACGCCTAATGCGTCAATACTCTAACTACGAGGCAACGACGACTTCAGTAGATTGCTTTACAATAACAAATTAATTGTTCATCAAACTTGCCTCTCAATAGGTTCTTTATTTCATTTATTGTGGTGTTGCATTTTTTATCGTTCTTGGTGGTCTAATGATGTAATCATCAATTTACTACTCTTACCGCCAAATTCGTTAGTTCTAAAGGGTCCGCCATCTAACGTTTTTTTTTCAACTAGCGCTTATTTCGTGAATGGTAACACTTAACTCATGTCTAATTTGACAGATAATTAGTTTTATCCTTCCGCTGAACGAATTTTGACCATCCAATGCGTTTTCGCTTCGCTAAGTGGGCCTGCGATCGACTTACAGAAGATGCCGATTTTGGCAAAAAAAAATCATCTTTTCAGATGAAGCTCATTTTGATCAATAGTGTAAGTATGTGTGCATTCTCGCGCATAAATAAGTTTTCGGAGTGAGCGTACTTGGCATATGTTACCATAGACTCCATTTTTAGTCACTTCCTTTACACAATTTTATAGAAAAAAAAATTCGTTGATAAATGAATGTTTTACCACAATTTCCCACGCACTGACATTTTATTGATACACAGTGTTCCTAACCAAATAGCGATTGATTTAATGACCACAGGGATGTTAAACTTTATTTATAACAATTTTTAATTTAATTTATTAAATACCACAATTAGTGAAACTAAATTTTAATTTCGGAAATTCTTTCTAATCGAAAAGACAACAAATATTTTTAAGGGGGGAGGGTATTATTAACCCACTCAACCAGTAAATTACCAAACATAAGTCACTAATAATAATAAATCAACAGAAAACAACAAGAGTTTTTCAATTTTAATTCTGTGAAACAACATCCACCGTCCCCTAATAAACTTATAGAATTTAAATTAAAATTAACCAAACAGAACTAAAAAAAAGCGTTACGGAATGTTGTTGGCAAAAGTAAATTATGTGGCCTATTTACAGAGGCCTGATATTGTAGTGCAAATAAGTGTGTCGTCTTAAGTGGTAAAATAAACAAATTTGCGGGGGAAAATATTTTAAAATTCTCTTAGTGGATGGAAAGGGAAATAGAAATTCTAAAGAAATTTTAAACAAATTTCGAAGTACGTGTGTATAATTTTAGCCAACAATTCCTTATTATGCCATAAGCATAGTTAGCCGGGGAAATTGGTTGTTTATTTAGTCAAAGAAATAAAAAAGAGCGCGTTAACATTACTTATGTATGTAAGTAAGGGTATGCATTCATATTAATACATAGACAGTTGCCTCCATTTTAAAAAATATTTATTTAATGTCCCAATTCATGTTTGCTTTATTTATTATTTTATTTATGCTGTAACATCATTTACTCCTTCCTTTCGTTTTCTATTTGTTGTCATTCAACATTTATGTCATCTTAACCTTTGACAACTTCCGCAAGTGGCATTTGTTGCTTACTTACGTAGTACTTACCACGTACACTTGTTGCGTGTTCATACATACGTAAGGAATTCCCTTTGTGTGGGTGCATATTACTACACATGTGTTGGTGGAATTGTTTTTGTTGTTGTTATTTTCTTTTTTTTTTGTAATGCTAAACGGCATAAATTATAAAGTTGTGGGACAAAAATGAAAAAATTAAAATTTTTTTTTGTTTAAATATCAATTTAAAAAAAATTATTTCAAACACGACTAAATAAATAAACCAATAAGCGTTGAAATCGTGCTATGAATGAAATGTTTTTGTTATCTTTTTTATTTGCGAAATACAAAACAGGCCGAAATAGAATTAAAAATATTTTTTTCAATTTCCATAAAATGGATTTCACAAAGGCATGTTTGAGCTGTCAAAAGTTGAGCAATCATATGGACTTATTGAAGATATTTGTTCAGCTGAAAAGTAATAAGCCTGCATAGCCTACGAGTATTAGATCTAGTTTCATTTCACATATCAAATGATGATCAAATTTTTCTTGTGCCATTAAAAATCAATTTTTTTATAACGAGGTTAATCTGGAAGCCTCTAACAGGCATTACTGGCCCACAGATTTTTTTATGCAATTAACTGGGCGGATCGGTGAGCTCTCCCTCTCTCTCTGGGTCACACATTGGGAGAATGCCCAATATTTACTTTAGGCCAGACAATTAGTAGGACCTTTCTCCTAATGACCAAGCTTTGTATAAAATGTGTAAGACGATCCGTGGTAGAATGATAGATTTTGTATGGGAACAGTATGGGATGTGGGATGCTATGCGTATCCAAGTGAGCTTTTGGATATCAGAGCTATCACTACGACCTAACCTAACCAAAGTATGGGATGTGTATGTCTTTTTTATGAGGTTTTGTCTGGAAGAGAATAATACCACAGGACACACATAGTGAGAGTGCATTGAACCAAACTGCACTCTTTTAACTGTGATCAATTGTAATCATGAGAAATAAGATCTGTGCCTATTGGAATATAACCAGAGAAGAGCACGATTTAAGCACGAGGCTCGCTTTGCTGTTATTGCCCAAAGATGGAATCAGTTATTTCAATGATTGAATGAGCATCAAGTGGATACGCGCAATATTGCTAGACTCTTCTGCACACGTATGAGTAAGAAGAGGACTGTCTCACTTCTGTCCTGAAATCGCAACAATTGCAATTTTTACGGGTCGTACACCTTTTGGAAGACAATTCTAAAAACTCTCCATTTCGGCAAAAGATTTCTACAGAAGCTGTGGTCCTGAGGACGAGGAAGAAAATGTCTTTCATAAGGACAATCATTTTCTGACATCTTTGATCGACCTATCTAATATAAAGATTGCTCCAGTAGGAAGATTTATTTTGGACTCGGGTTGGTGTTCTCTAGGGAATGTTTGACTTCTGGGCAGAATTGTGGTAACAGAATGGGCCTAAGTGCTATTCTAAGTGGAACCTCCTCCTTTAAGCGGGGTCCGCTATCTTACGAAATTTAAATTAAGATTGTAACTCTAAACTTATTAAATAGGTAGGATTAGATACGTTATGAACTAACTGACAAGATCTAATAAACCGATGCCGATTTGGGTTTCGCCTTAAAGCAGGGCTTCTTTATAATCAAAGTAACTCCAGTCTAAAAGTTAATTGAATTCAGTGATCGATTTGGTGTCAAGAAACAATAGCGAATTTAGCCTACTAAGGAAGGATAAGCTATGTAAGTGGAAGAAGTCTGCCCCAATACTCAGCAATAACACCCTCTTTCTCTATAATCTCTGCAGAAATCACATACATACATACATAATTGGCCATTGCAAGCCTTCAGTCAGAATTACGGCCTAGCTTCTCACACCACTTATGTTGTGCGCCTTAATTTTATACTTGAGTGGCGAGTCATGCAGTTTAACGTCGACTCCGAACAACAGACTTGTCTGACTTGGGGCCCGAACCCGGACTTTACGTCTAATAAGCAAACACACTATCTACTAGACTACGGCGACTGCTAGAAAACTACAATAAAATCTATAAATATTACTCATCACTTTACAGATTAATTTGTAATCATTTCGTAGATAAATTAAATTAGAAGCTCATCACATTAGGAAACTGCTGGGATTGAAACTACTTTGTAGACGCGATAAAAAGAGGTAATGTAAAGCTGAGCTTTAACAGTAATACCTTTCAGTAAATCTGTCGCTACAGACGTAGCGGTATAAGTTACATTGGCTTGCAAATAGCTAAACCGATTCCTTTTTTTTTAAGTTTCATTAACTTTTTTAAAAAAATTTGTTCAGATGCTTGAAGACATAAAGAACAAATATTTTATTTTAAATATGCTCATAAAACTTTTTTTCCTGATTAGAGAGAGCCCTATTTATTAAAAGTTCATTATAAATTTGAATGTTATAATCATTTTCTGTAAATTACATGACTTAATGCCGAACTTCAAATAAACTTGTGTCTACTTTACCCCTATAATTTTTAGATTTTTCTACAGCTATCGAAGTAAAATACCCCTAATATATCTTTACAACAATAATTTATGATTTCTTGAACAATAACTGACAACACAATTCACAATCAAAGAAGTTTCACAATCAATGAACATAAATTTGCAATACTTTGACTGTGTGTCGGGTAAATATTCTACAATACAATGGCCACATGAATGGCGGGTAGTTTGTGCCATTGTTCTATACACGTTGTATTCATTGAAATAAAAAATATTATAATAATACCGCGCATCTAAATAATATCTATTTAAATAATAATCAAAATAGAATTTATTGAGAGGCTTTCAATTTCTTTATATTTAAGTCTTTTATTCTATTGAAGGGGAGAAAATCAACAGCATGATATTGAAATGGTACGCTACACGTTAATTAAAAATAGAACAATTTCTTGGTTCATTTGATAACAGAGTCTACAATAATTTTTTAAACTAGAATGGATTAATTCTGTTTATTTCTTAATTGGTCATTACAAGCTTTTAGCCAGATATACGACCAAGCTTCTCACACCACCACCTCTATTGTGTGTGTTAATATTTTCCAGGAGTGACGGTACCTACAGATATTAAAGTCGACTCCGATCGACAAATATTTGAGAAATGTTCGTGCATTTAGAAATCATTTTCATTTTCGTAGGGTGCTTATTTAATTTAAACATTTACGCATGTATATACACGTACTTGATTTTGAAATAATTTCAAACACTTTACAACTGTTAACGTGTTGCCATGTTCAATTGAAAGTAAGAATTTTCTCACTTCATTCAAACCGGTGTGGTATGGTATGGTGGGTTAAAATCAACTCAATGAATATTTGAATATAAATGATTGTGGGTGGGTGTGTACGTGTGTGTGTGTGTGTGTGTGGTATTCAGAAACAGTTGTGGGTTTAAAACTAGCAATTGCACAGAATTATGTTGGTTCACTCTCCTTGTTGTTAGCTTTAATGTCTCGTTTTAAATTCATTCAGCAGTCTTTGACAATTTTAGACGCGGCGCACACATTCTCTAGTAATCTGGTGATCATCATTATGCAACAGTATTGCAAAGTTGAAATTTTAAAGTGGTACTGAACTATAACTGAAAGAGCACTTTTTTGCATTTTTGAAAAAAAAAAAAAAAAAAATACATACGTACATACATAAATGATCATTACAACCCTTCAATCAAGATTATGACCTAGCTTCTGACCCCACTTATTTTGTGTGTGTTATTTTATACATGAGTTGCGGGACTTACAGTTTGAAAGTCGATCCTACACGACAGATTTTTGAGAAACTCTTTCACGGCAATTTTATATACTCTGAAAGTTTTTGACAGAATGAGCTTGCCGCAGGATACTTTCTTCATTTTTCGTTTTGTTGGAAATGTCAGAAATGGCCTTTGATTCGTGGGCTCACATCTAGTAAGCCAGCACATTACCTACTGGACTATATATTTAGTTAAACGTCGACGACAGTTCGTAGCACACGAAGAGCAACGTAAATGCTTATCGAAATTACATAACGGTTCGGCAAATTCATTGCTTTTTGTATTCTAAAACCGAATGTACGTTCCGTGTACGTTTGGCTAATCGGGGCTAAAGACTAATTCTACCTTTAGCAGTACGTTGCTAATGCATTAATAGCTGAAAAGCCTAAGATATAAAATATTTAATAATAAAAAGGTACTGAAAGCCTGGCGGGAGTGCTACAGTATTTTGGAAATGAAAAAGTACTGAAAAAAGTACTAAAGTACTGAAGTTTTCAACACTGTTATGCAATATACTCTAATACCAGATTTGTATAGCAACGCTTTTTATAGCCATTATTTCAGTCTGAGTAGTACTATCGTAATCGGATAGTGTAAGGAATAATCTAAGATCTAGTCGTTCTGAATAGATTCCACATTCGACTTTGTCGCGTGATCCATTGAAGGAAAACTTGAATGATGTTCTCTGCAAGGTGTAAACGATTATCAGAAAGGGTTATATACGGTATCTTCGTTGTAAATCAGTTGTAAATGCGGATTTAGGCATCGGGTAATCAAATTTGGCATAACACTAGTTTCTATGAGCAAACTGGGTTTGATAATTCCTTTTCTCTAAGGACAACCGCCAAACAATGATACTGTAGAATAGAACTAGTTTAATTGTAAAGGCATACACGTTTTTAAGAATCAGTACACACTTTTAGGGTGAATGCCCTAGATTAGGCCTATTGGTCTCTAAAAACAAAAGAGAGCGATTGCTGCATTAGAGATTCATCTGTATTCATGTTCCAGTTTAGTTTTCTGTACAATATGGTGTCAAGATATTTGGCGGTATTGGAAGAGTGAGATTTACTCCGAGATAAATAACCTTGCATTCCTTTGTGAATAGCACTAGCTCTGTTTTGGTTGGATTAACTTCAACAGACGTCTTACGGCAGATTGCAGAATTTTCGAAAGTAATTTTGATTTTCGTCTGTAGTCGTTACACGTCACCAAGTGTTTTTTTTTTTAATTAATATCTCTGAAGCAAAGTTTAAATAGCTTTTACACTTGATATTCTACATTCTTTTGTCAACAAAGCGAGGACTAAAACTCAGTCATTGGACTTGAATCGTTGAAACTGAAAATGCTGTTTTCATTCATTTCAGGTCCTCTGTCATTTTGATTATCATCTCTGTAATGATGAATAACCAGACCGCGTATTGGTGTTAGTGATTGTTAGTCGAAGTCAAATGAAATGCCATGATTAAACATTAGTAGGCCGCCATAAATTCTAATGATTATGATTGTTTGCAATTTCTACTATTACTGGGTGACGGGGCAAATAGAAAGGGCGGTACACAAGAAGTATCCATTTAAACGCAGTAGGAATTCTTTGTATACACATTCACACACACCCATATACACATACATAATTTCATAGGAATGTATGGAAAGTGTAGTTACATCAACGTACAACAAACACAAACATTGTTATCATTTAGAAGTAATCAAAAGCAACAAAAACAACAACAACAAGTAAGAACTGTTATTGCTACAGCAAAATCAGTTAACGTAAGAGTATCAGAAGAGAAAGAATATTTAAATAACAATAACAATACAAGTATAGCATAGTGATTGTAACAACAACATGCTGTGGTTACCAGTGACCACTTGTTATTGTCTGTCTGCCTATATGTATGTTTGACTATATAACAAGGTCTGTTCTTTTCTTTTTTTTTCTACTTGACAAATAAATATATGACTTTTGCTGTTCTCTCTTTCTGCCTTTCCTGCCACTCAATTCATTCAATTAACGGTGGTTTGTTGGTTTAAAGGTATAAATTACTTACGTTTTCCGGCATTCAATGTTTCAATTTCTCTTGCTTATCCTGTATTGCTGTTTTACTCGTGTCTTTGAGGTTAACCGTTAACTAAGGGTTTGTTGTAACGGAAGTTAAATTTCTCCCAAGAGAAGGTCCGTCTGTGCGTTTAAAAACTGGAAGTAAATAAAAAAAAATTTGCTTTAATTGACTTCATTTAAGACACATGCACGCATACAAGTGGTGTGTGTAGCAATATATGAATGCGTTAAGTATTCATAACTGTGTCTTGATATATCTCATTCACATTCACACATTCTGGCTTTCAGTTTTAATGTTTCGTTTGACAAACAGGCTTTATTAGTCTAAGAATTTTACACTCAAATTAAGTTAAATTGTTTGGTTGCATGCGTGTTAAAGTTCATAATTTAATTAAATGGTCAAATGTGGCAGCAATGTATTGTTTAATTTGTCAAGTAAGATGGCAGGGAGTACTAGACCAATAAATTAAGAAATCTACGTTCAGAGCTTGTTAATATTAAAAATAAGACTGAACCATTTATCAATGGTATAGTGGTTGAAGTGTTCGACCATAATCCTAAGGATTCCAGATGCGATTGAAGTTGAAAATAAAAAATTATTCAGACAGTCAGACAGTACCACGACTTGATAAAGAGTTGAACTCGATGAGCAAAATTCCTCATCACTACATCTAATACAACAACCGAACACGTTTTAAGAACGAGCGTTGTTGCTAGGCAACTACAAATGACAGCTCTATCTAAGCAAAAACTTGCTGACAGCCCTATTAAAAGAAACTAAAGGAATAATAATAAAAAAATACAAAAGCCCAGCTTTTCATCTACAATATTGAGAAAATATATCGCAGACGAGTTCTGAAGCCAGTAGCAGTGTTGATTAAACAGTCAGCCCACTTGTTATTAACTTTTCAGGCATGACATGATCCATTCTATTTCTGAAACAAAAAAAAAAAAAAAACAACTTATCCCTACACATGCATGCCTACATGTTCTGCATTCTTTGCATCCACTGAATTATTCTAATATTGCACTTCCTATACATAGATGTTCACCACACTACTGAAGCATAGCTTAGTATGAGTTCAATTACGCCTCTGAAGGGATAGTACGCCGTTCTCAGAGTGAAGCCAGATTTTTTCTCGTCGAAGAGCGGTAAATATACCTAACCGCACCATAGAGGAAGGAAGTCGTCAAATCCTCCGTGTGTGGAGCACTCACCCACTATATATCCCAATCGTCTCGTGGACTTGTTGTGCCCACTCCGGAATTACGGTGGTATTACTTCGGAGTGGAGTCCTTTTGGCCCTTTGACCCCTGCGTGTTCATATCCGCGTCCGGATTGCGTATCAAAAGTTGAGGAGACATCTAAGTGTCTCCACTATTCCTTTCGTCCAGGTCCATGTGTCGGATTTTGACACGTGTGCAAGTATCATCTATGCCGGCGTGCCTACATGTTCTGCAGCTTCTACGCTCCACGTAATTCGCCACTGAAGTCCAATTCTCACTACTCGAAATCATAACCCCGACAGTGTTAGTGGCCGTGATCTTTCCAACTATTGACGTCAGTTCAGAGCGACAGCTCTGTCAGCGTGCACATTCGAAAATAGTGTGCTCTGCATCATCAATTACTTCCTCCTCTTCGTAAAGGCAATAAGGGAAGGTGCTCTTGCCTATTCTATGCAGGTACTTTCTAAAATAACCATGCCCCGATAGCATCTGCGTAGTGTAGTAGCTCAGCTCTCCGATTTTCCGTCCCATCCATAGCCCAATATCCGGGATAAGTCTCGCCGTCCACCTTCCTCTGTCCTCTTCATCCCATTGGCATTGCCATTTTGAGATGGTGTTTTGCCTGAATGAGTGAAGTCACATTCATAATCTTATATATGGATCAACATCTATTGGCGTTTGCTGGTCTATCCTCCATATTCTGTCTGCACCCAAGTACTTCACCTTGTTTGATATTTTGATATCATTATCAAAAAAGCGAAGGTTATCATAATGAGCGATTTTTGTCATTCATGTAAATAAACATACTTCGGTCATATCCGGATTCCTATTTCCAATCTTTGGTCATGTCCAATTGTAGGCGGTTGGGATTCTTAGCTCTCACGTCGATAGCTTAGCAGATTGGTTCAAGTTCTTTGTCGGCTAATGTCCACAAGAGAATCGAAAGTATGCTTCGCTGGAATCTTTCTATCTTCCTAATGTCCCTTATAGTTATATTGTATGTACTGCAATCCATCTATTCCTTAGCATATGGTCAGTCAGAAGACCTTAGCATAAGGTTAATCCAGTTAATCACCGCCTAGTCCAACAGAAACTCGTCTAAAGATTGAGTTATTGTATCGAAAGGAAGGGTCTTTACTTCTATACACCTATCCCCCGTTTTACACGGAAGATAGGTTCCATAAAAAACCGTGTAACTCGAAAAATTCACTCTTATATGGAAAAACCGTGCTAAACGAAAATCACTATAAAAACCCCTTTTTGTCAGTTTTTAATATGATGAATAACAAACACATTGAACGTTATTTGCTCACCTTGAATAAATTTACGCTATCAATTATATATAAACACTAATTAAAAACAAAGTTTAAAAACAATGATGCTCTTTGTTTTGGTATTTCAAACAAACTAGCTTATACATACACACATAAAATTTAGTTTTGATCATAAAACGGGGAGTTCCATCTTATCTATTTCCATCATAGACATAGTACATACATACATACATAATTGGCCATTACAACCCTTTAGCCAGGATTACGACCTAGCTTCTCACACCACTCAAGTTGTGCGCCTTAATTTTTATACTTGAGTGGCGGGACCTACAGTTTAACTTCGACTCCGAACGAGAGATTTTTGAGAAACTTTTTCATGGCAGGTTTATTTACTCTCAGAGTTTTTGCCAGAAATCTGCTGAGAGGTAGTCGCCGAAGAAATATTTTTGTTTCATATTTCTTTTTGATGTCTGGCCTTGGGCTCGAACCCGAGCTTTTACGTCTAATAAGCGAACACACTACCTACGAGACTACGGTGACGACACATAGACATATACTGCTAAGAATTCGTAACTGTAACATACATTGTGTAGTGTTGTATTTTGACAGGAAAATATTTTGACAGTAAAACAATGAAAATAAGCAAATTATAGTTTAGTGTTTAAAATTTCGTGTAAATGCAAAATGAATAAATTTCGTTAAAAAATTTATTTTCAAAAACCGTGTAAGATCGAAAACGTGTAAAACGAATACCGTGTAAAACGGGGGATAGGTTTATTTATAAATACTACCAGAGAATATACATTGTCATCTAGGGACCTCTCTTATGTAGTGGCTGATTACGTGCAGAGTGGTCTCCACTGATTTTCTTTTGATGTAGGGATGTTATCTAAATATCAGCCTTTCATCACATATTTTGCTGTTTAAATAGACAAAAAAAACTACTGGATTTCGTTTTACTACACCTTTATAAAAAAAAAATTATATGGAATTGTAAAAATTTTTGGGCATTTTCAAAACTCTTTTGGGAATTCTTAAATTCCTATTAGGCAACTGCTGTTGAATATTAAATTTAAAATAATTTATTGTTTTTTTTTAATTTTTTTACTTTCTTTTCTATTTTCTTATAGTATCCAACAAAATGACAAGTCCAGTATCTACAAATAAAGTTTGGCCTTATTTGTTTGCCCTCCAAATTCTGTTGGTTTTGTTGCCACTCAAAGTCAAAGCTGAGATTGAATTACCGGAGATGTATGAAGACGAGGAGTTCGAGCCTCAGCCACAAAGACGCGGCAGTTGGCAAAAACTACATGGAGCCTGGGGTAAACGTGACATGGCCAATATGGATGGTATGCAATATGGTTTTGTGGGAAATATGCCAGTTGGACAAATGCCCATGGGAAATGTGCCACCTTACAATGAAAACATGAACAATGAGAATGTATATGAAAAAAGAGATTGGAAAAAATTAAATGCAGCTTGGGGCAAGAGATATCTACAGAGGAATATGCGTTTTCCAAATGCGCCACCTAAACGTCAGGAATCACCAAATTGGAATAATTTAAAGGGCATGTGGGGCAAGCGTAGCTATCAAAGTGAGGCCACTATGGAGGCTTAAATTAATTTCGAAAGCAAATAGACAAAAAAAAAGAGATGCATTTTATAAAGAAATAGATTGGCTGCTAATATTTCTGGAAACTCTGTATGCTTGAGTAGAGAACTTAAGAAAAAGTATTATCCTAAACAGTAAAATAAAAACAAAAAAAAAACTATTTTTAGATGTAAAAATTACAACAAAAAAAAATTAATAAAAAAAATTATATTTATACACACGCATATGATTAATAAAGGTACTTATGTAAACCGTATACATACATATTATTGTATAAATATTTTTAAATAATTAATTTAAAAATATTATAAAAAATTGCATGAAAGCCTACTTTAAAAACATTTTTTTTAAACAAATTTCAACACATCTACTGTAAATTATTTAACAAAAACGAAAAAATCGTAATAAAAACTAAATAAATTTGAAAAATTAATTAATTAAATAATATTTAAGTATATAATTATTAAATATTATTTGAAGAATATAATTAAAGCAAATGTATTATAGGGGAAACTTCTAATGAAAATATTAAAGTAAAAGAAAAAAATTCAAATAATTATTGTTTAAATAATTCAATTAAAATAAAGTATATACCATATGTATTAAAAATATTAAAAAAAACACTTTTAAGCGTGAAAACTTAGACAACATCCGATTTATTTGCAGGGAGCTGTTCTAAATATCGGGAAATTCCAAAGAAAAAATTCGCATTCCATATGAATATAATCCACCAAACCAGTCATGATCCAAATGTTCAATTATGCAAAATATAAAACAATAAAAAAAACTTAAAAATAAAATTTTAAAATCGTGTTTTTTTTACTACAGAAGCAACGTGAAGCTGAATATAAGTTAACAGTACACCCTCTTCATACACATACATATGTAGATAATTGGCCATTACAACCCCTCAGTCAGGATTACGGCCTAGCTTCTCACAGAAATCTGCAGAGAGGAAGTCGCCGAAGAAATGTTTTTGTTCATATTTCGTTTTGATGTCTGACCTGGGATACCAACCCGGGCTTTACGTCTAATAAGCGAACACCCTACCTACTAGACGACGGTGTCTGCCGACCCTCTTCCTAACGAATGCAATTTTTTTTATTAAATTCCCAGTTAGCTCAACACCGTGAAATATACAGACTTTTTGTAGTTCAGTTGCTACGCCTTAATGGTGAGTGCACAACAAATCGTTTTAGATATGTGACAGCAGTATTCCATTCTTCGATCAAATATATGGGTCTAAATTACCTTCAAACTTTACAATTTTTTCATCTTCTATAACTGCATACAAACACTTCATTACATACATATCAATCAGGTTTACCGCCTAGCTTCTCGCACCACTCATGTTGTGCGCCTTAAATTTATACGTGAGTGGCAGGCCCTAGAGTTTAACGTCGACTCCGAACGACAGATTTTGAGAAACTTTTTCATGGCAGGTTTATTTACTCTCAGAGTTTATGCCAGAAATCTGTTGAGAGGAAGCCGCCGAAGAAATAATTTTTTCCATATTTCGTTTTGATGTCAGACCTGGGGTTTGAACTCGGTCCTTACGTCTAATAAAGCGAACACACTACCTACTAGACTACGGCGACTACAACCAGTTAGCTCATCACCTTAATGGTGATTGCTGCGCCTTAATGGTGACTGCACAACAAGATGTCTTATTGGCTTAAATATGTGACAGCTGTATTCCATTCTTTAATCGCATATATGTACAGGTCTAAATCCTGATTCAAGTTAAAACTTTACAATATTTTCATCCTCGATAACTACATACAAACACTTCATCAACATCCCGCAAATAAGTCAACAATCGAACTTTGCCTACAGGTCCCCTAAGGGCCTATGGCCAAAAAAAATATGAACGAAATATATTACTGTCATCTACAAAAGTGTAGGTAGGACGGAAGTTTGAAAAGTCAGCCTTCAAGAAAGATAAGAGACAGAGTTCATGGTACACATGAACTCCCATATCTTACTTACTTGATATGGTCATTACAATCTGTCAGTCAGGAGCTATCCTCTCACACCACTCCATACGTGACGAGACCTACAGTTTAAAGTCGACTCCGTACTAAAGATTATTGACAAACTTTTAACACACTCACAACATAAATGGTGGAAGAAGCTAGGTCGCAATCCTTATTGAAGAATTGTAATGACCATTTGTCCATGTATGTAAGCTTAGGTTTAATTTATAGTGGCTCCTATAAGATTCAATTGTGAAATCACCGTCCTAAAACTCATATCTTCTGGGCGGCATCTCTCAAACATTTCGATAATTTTCTATGGCAAATTTTCATGACAACGTACACCAACGAAGAAGGTGAATACATTGTCATCACGGTTTTAGAATTTTAATAATAATTAAAATAATAATTCTTCCATTTAGGAAGACCTCTGACTCGTAGGCTTTCTAAAGAGGATGCCATCATCAACAGACATTTTAACTCCACTACTTTTGAAACAGTAGAACTCAATAATCAAAGTTTTTTTTACAGGGAGCGTTTTATCTAGCCATGTACAGCCGGATGGTCTAGAACTCGAATCTGTTACAGTAGGTAGAGCCATAACCTGCTTGTGTTTAAAAACTTCCTTAACGAAACTGAAATAAACCGATAGAACTAAAAGGACGATGGTGGAGATTCTGGTTGAAGGTAATAAAAATAAATTGTAAATTTCCACAAAACTTGTAATCGGGCCTTACCTTGCTTATTCAGCTTTCCATTTTACTCACAAGTTAACCTCATAGGAGTGGCTTGAATATCAGTTAGTACTGTTACTTGTCATCCTATGTACTTCTTGTTCAAGTTTATTGAGCACTTTTTTTCGTTGGCGTAACTTTTGCTTAGGAACAATTCGCGATTTTCACTCCCGAACCGAATAAACCCGCGACTATACCACTATACGTACCCGACTTATCCGCATATCAAAGAATGCTCCCGCTCTAGGCGAATTCATAGGAGTGGCTTGAATATTAGTTAGTACTGTTACATGCCATCCTCTGTACTTCTGTTCAAGTTTATTGAGCACTCTTTTTCGTATGCGTAACTTTTGCTTTTAAGCAATTCGCGATTTTCACTCCCGAACCGAAAAAACCCGCGACTATACGAATATATGTACCCGACCTATCCGCATATCAAAGAATGCTCCCGCTTTTAAAAAAGATTGTAACAAATAAATTTTACTTTTTACTCTTTCGTTACGAAGCACTTTCTAAATGTATAGAGTTTACTAGTTTTGTTTAGGCGACAGCTAAAGGGGATCCAGTTAGTCATTCGATCTGTTGGATGATGATACTCCCTGATGAATTTTGCTTTTGACTTGTTTGCCATTAACTTAATCCAAATGAGCTTTTAGCGCCAATATTTGACAGGTCTTTTTTTTACATGAACTGTCCTCAGGACTGTATTTACAAAAACGTTTTATTGCTTTTAAATTTCAATTGCGATGAATCGAACAGAAATCATCGATGTTTAATCAATGTTAACCAATTAATAAACATCAAATTGTTACGAAGAATCGATATTTATAATTTATTAAATTAAATTGATACAAATGAAAGCTAAAACATTGTTATTTTAAATTTAAACTGAACATTTTTTAACAAATTACGCAACGCAATATATTTTACAAATGTAATCTCGGCCGGAGAAAATATTTTGTTTTGGTAGTACCTTCCTTTTACACTTTCAACTTGGCAGCACTTTTTGACATAACCTCTATACCAACAGCTGTGCGAAACAAATGCAAAAAGGGCGCCGTACAAACAACATTTATATTCCTTAGGAAATAATTTTTATACATTTTATCAGAAAAGGACAATGAATTGTAGTATGAATAATATTTGGTAAGCATTGAATCTCTTCTAAAGTTCCTTTTTAATATGTAACCCATTGCAGTTCGCCATTAAAACAAAACGTTTTTGTGGAACAAAGTTTGGATTTGAAATATAGAGCAACCAAGGCTCGTTATTATCTCAGATGGGGCACCTTCAATACAGTCGTCTTGGCCTTTTTAATGTTTGACATCTCCAATAAGTGCCCCTATGCTGAATCCAAATGGTATTATGTGGAATATGCTGCTGCTACCATTGTAGGTCTCAGCATGTTGGCCTGTTTCTTAAAGTATTTTCTCTACATCTTTCACACACAGCCGGTGCAAGGAACAAGACAACAAAAAAGTCTCATGAAATTTGATGATAATGGTATGTATTTAGGATGTCTTCCAAGAAATTTTAATTCAACTGAAATTAATTTTTTTTTATATTTCTTTTAAAGACAGTTCTTTTATTACCACAACGCCTTCAAAAAAGAAAGAAGCTTTTGATAATAGCTTCCAAAACCAGTATGCTAACAATACAATACTTAGTTGGCATTCTTCTTTTAACGAATGTAAGTATTTTTTGTATATATTCTTATATATTGTCGTTTATTTCCATATATTTTATGATAGCTCGTAGTCCCAACTCACCAAACTGGAGCTACACTCGTACTACACCACCCCGTCAAAGTCTGAGCCCTCAACAACAGCAGCAGCAATTACAGAATGCTTCATGGAATTCTTCAATGGTGAACAATTCAAATTTTAATGCAAGCTCTGCAGATGATAGTTCACCATTCGTTTCCCCATATCACAAATATGAGCGGGAACAAATCACAGATGAACTTAGCTTACATCGTTATCTTAAGTAAGTATACGGAAAATGTGGTTCTTATTATTCATATCGTTCTGGTGATGCAATGTTATCCTCGAGACAACTGTTCATACCGATATAAAGCTATACAACTATACAAAATAATTCAATTTTATTGCAATTCCCCGATGTAAATTCAGTTCAGGTTTCATGTATTCTTTTTGTATTAAGTTTTCGCATCCAATTTCATACAAATGATTCCGAACGATAAAGTACTTACATTACAGCCGGTATAGATAATTTTCAGTATTTCGACAACCGGGCTTCCATAGCGTGAGCACCTTCGATCGGAATTGGTGAAATACATACTGCGGAGTTGGCTTATTAGACGTGAGGTTATTGTTCACACCCCAGGTCAGACATCTCCAACAAGACCGAATATCAAAAAATATTTCTTCGTGACCTCATCAGATTTGTGGCAAAATCTCTGAAAGTAAATAAAAACTGGCATGTTCGGCCACTCTGGAATAAAATTAGCACGCACAACATAAGTGGTGCGAGAGACTAGGTCGTAATCCTGTCTGAAGGATTGTAATAATCAATTATGTATGTATGTATGGATTATTAATTACACAGTCCTGTACGTGTTTTGCAAATAAGATGGCTCCATGTGCTTCCGAAGGCATTTTGCGCTGAACACGAATCTGGGTTGAAAAACTTTCCAGATTCGTGTTCAGCGCTCAAAATACCTTCGGAAACACCTGGAGCCATCTTATTTGCACAAAAAAGTCCAAATTTGCAGGGCTGTGTTATCAGTACCGTAAGCATTGTTTACATTTACTGTCGCTTATCCTAAGCTTTTCCTTTCACAATGCAAATTGAACGTTGCAATAACCGGCAAAATTTTTAAAAATCACATTAATATGAAAAGAAGTAGAATTATGATCTATTATTAGATTGTAATATTTTTGCTTGTTAATTCGCTCCTTAATGCGAACTGATTAAACTGCATATACAAAAGGCTTTTATTTTTGTATTCATTCTGTTTGCCTTACAGGCGATCACTCCACATTAATTTTTTTTTAACATTTTTAACTCAACTTTGATAACTTCAAAAACCTTACTTTACGTTAATAATAATATAATAATAATTTTCATCTTGTATATTTGCAGAGAAGTTTCACTTAAAGAATCTAGTACAACAGAAATCACAGACATTAATCAAACGTTTCCCACTGGCGGCTCAATTAACTCATTTTGGAATTATTGCAATAGTGCTGCAAATATGCTAAAGACATCATTGTATCAACTGTCACCACCACCAGGTAAATTTTTGTGTAAATAACTTATAATTTTGGTTGTTGGTCATGTGTAGCATGTTTATTTTTTAATCACTAACTCTTGAGTTATAATTTATAAAGTTTAAATTTTAAATGTTTTAAAGATAGTTTAAGATTTATCGTTATTTATTCTATCTGTTCTTTATTCTATTCTATATTCTATGCTATCCTATATTCTATGCTATTCTATATTCTATGCTATTCTATATTCTATTCTAATGTAACACATGGTGTGGGTTAAGAACTGATTCTTTTTCTGCTTACTTATTTCCATCGAACATTTTTGCTTCATGTGTACCCCAAGGGGGCTATTAGGCTATTATAATGCAAAAATTACACTTTTCATTTCTACACCGAAGTCCAAACTAGAAAGTAATTCCATGTTCATGGTCATTCACCAAGGCATGCGAAAAACAGGTTTCAATGTGAAAATATATTCGATCATCTGACGCTTTTCCGTGTAGGTTTTCATAGTAATTAATTGCCTTGCATTTTGTAAAGTTTGTATTGTAAGGCGTATTCTTAAAAACGTGGATACTGCCGTTCAATGAAAATATCTTCAGTGTTCCCCGACATTGTAGAAAGTTTGTTTAACCATTACTTTGTAAAACAAGTGAAATAAGCTACCCAGCAAACAGGCAATACGATTTCGGTAGAGTTCACTCAGTACTACTGAAAAATGAAGTTAATCCTCCAACGTGTTGATAACAAATTCCGCTACAGGAAATATCTGAATAGATTAGTGGGAACTTTATTGCGTAATAACTGTTAATATTAAGAGGATAACAAGCTGATTTTCTTACTATTTATATCGCCTATATCTTACCACAAATGACCCATGTCTAGCAGTCTTCTTTAAGGCTTGACGATTGCATGCTGTAAAGGCTTACAATAATTGCTTTATAACTTCAATTAAGCACGGATGCAAAGTTGCAGAGGATTCACAGATCCTGATGGGATTCACACATCTACCCAGGTTCTTTATACTCAAGGGCAGTAGAGTCTGGTTCCGGAGGTTTAAGTTCTGTTATCGTTTCTCTTGAATTAATGAAGAGAATAATTGATTTATAGAAGATAAATTGGATCAATAAATGAATAAGTGAAGCCTTGCATTACAAGATTTACACTCCTGATGCTTTGAAGGAAAGCCATGAGCTTAACTTGACATTCAAGGCTTTCTAGTGTTACTATTTCAACATTAGGTTGGGTTTGTATAAGAATGTCAGCGTGTCGTGGTATATTTCGAGGGAAACATTTGCTATGACATCTTGGATGGCAGGTAATGCAGGAGTCATAACAACCGGAAATTTCCTACTGCCCGGACCTAACGCCACTGACTCTGGGACAGAGTCTATTGCCTTAGTTGGAAGATACTATTGCACTCGAAGGTGATGAAATGGGTTTGCGACTTGTCAGTTTTCATGCATAGTATTTCGGAGAACGGAAATAAGAAAGTGAATAGAAGGAATATGCTGAGCAAGATTTAACGATACGTATCTCTAACTATATTAAATGCATCCATGAGCTCTCCTCAGGCATCGTTGGAAATTTATTCTGTTTTCTCTTCCAAGAAAAGGAAGTAATGAAGAGGCTCTCTATCATGTAAGGCTGCATATTATGCTGGAGAAGATTGCAGACTGTGAATAGGAGTAATGTGCTGAGTAAGGTTTAAAGATACGTCTCTCTACCTACATTAAAAGCATCCCGGAATTCTCCTCATTCATCGTTGGAAATTATCCTGAGTTCATTTGCAAAAAAATTAGAAGAGGCTCTCTATCGCTTAAGGCATTGTGGAGAATTTTGCGGACGTTGAATAGGGGGAATATGCTGGGCAAGATTAGAAGATGTATCTCTCTAGATACATTAAGTGCATTCAAGAGCTCTTCTCAGGCATAGTTGGAAATTATCCTGTTTTCGCTTCCAAAAAAAAGGAGGTAGTGAAGAGGCTCTCTATCACGTAAGGCTGAATAGTATGGTGGAGAAGTTTGTGGACGGTGAATAGGAGGAATATGCTGAGTAAGGTTTAAAGATGCGCCTCTCTAGGTACATTAAGCGCATTTAGAAATTGCATGGTTGGAAATTATCCTGTTTTCACTTGCAATAGAGGAAGAAGTGAAGAGGCTCTCTGTCAGCAATAGCAGCAGCATAGTGATCAATTGATTTTATTTTTCATTAATATATTTAGTCTTGCATGATTAAGAACTAGTCCTTAAGTGTAAATCCTTTATACTAACAATATCGTTTATAATAAACTAACAATTTTTTGTAAGTGACAATTTTGTCTTATTTTTATTTCATATTGTGTTGTTATTATTGTAAATAATACCCATATCTGCTTGAATCCATCCATCACATAACACATAATTCCCTCATCGCTTGTCCCCATTAACAGTATCGAAAATAATTTTAGCTGAATGCATTTGTACATGAATATTTTTACACTTTCTTTAGCGCCAGCAACACAAAATAAACAGTCAGCGAACGAAGAAGGTGGTTTAAATATAATTGATAGCAACTCGGAGGTAATAAAACGCATTTCATCGGAAAGACTGGCTCAGTATGTGGGCAATTTGAGGACGGTATGATTTAATATTTTCATTAAAATAAATTGATCTACAATACATACGATACATACATGCATATAATACATAATATATTGTTGCTGTTTTTTTTTTATGGTAATTTTCTCTTCGTTCTTTTTCGTCGTTGTTGTCATCGTCCGTTGTTCTGCGTAATATTTACGCGAACAGTGGATTTCCTTTACCATATTGCAACGTTTAACAAAAGAAATTGGAAATATTGATGAATCATTTAAGCAACGCGGTTTTCATGATATGCAAATTGGTGGTATTGGTTTGGAGCGACTAAAGAAAACGGTTGAAAGTCAACAATTTGTATTACTCTATATGCCCATGCTGCCAATGATAGTGCCATTTTTGGAAATGTCAAGCAATCAGGAATATTTGGTGCAACGTATTAAGGGTAAGTTGTCGTCTTCGTATGTACATATGTATGTATGCATGTCTTCTGGTCTTATCCGGTGTTTGTGCGTAATCGCGTTAATAAAACTATTTACTCATATGTATGCTGTTCTGTTACAATCTACAGACTTGGCTAAAGGCTCTTGTATAGCAGATTATCGTTGGAATTCTGGTGCTGAATATCATGGTCTTAAATGGGATGAACATTTACCCACCGATTCGGCTGTATGTATTATTTATTATTGTTTACTGCATAATAAAAGGAGTAGCAGCCTTTCTTCCATCTCTCTCTTGTCTCTTTTTGAATGGCTTATTTAAGTTTATTTTTTTTTTCAGATACTTTTCCATTTGTTTTGTGTTTATATGGATACTCAACTAATGCCTTTACCTCAAGGCGGTGGTCGTCCCTTTTATAGTCGTTATGTTATTATTGGCGAAGAGAAACGTTCGACCAAGGATACAGTGGCCTTGGTACAGAATAAGGCACGTTGTGCCATATTGTGTACTAATCCTTTGAAACCGAAATTCAATTTTATTAGTGACGGCGAAATACACAATTGTGCCTATGACCGCAATAATCTTTTCTATGTTATCATACAATTTCTGATTTATATGCGCACCCATCTAGAGAGTTGCTTGGAGGGTGTTAATCTTGGCAAGAGTGGCATTAACATTATGTGTGTCATAGAAGACTGATTCCAACAATTTGAATATGTATATCGTCTGACTGCTACTGGCTGTCTTGCTTGCTTGCTCGCTGCTGCTGCTACTGTTACTACAATAATGATTATTATGATTATGACGTTGATGTTGGTATATCGTCAGTGTGCGTGCGTTATTATCATTTTGTTTTCCTTCTTTTTGTATATGTATGCCTTGCTATGGTTGGTGTGTGAATGCGAAAATCTATGAGTGCTTGGCCTGAATGTATACCAAATTTGTTAGCAATAAAAAACAACAACAACAACAACAACAAAAATATATTTTAAGTATGCTTGAGTAGTTTTCTTTTTCTTTTATTTTCATTTTCATTTATTCTTGTTTCATTTTTTCCCCCCATTATGAATATCATTATAACTTGTCCAACTTAATCATCCTTAAACAAATTGAAACATATTGAATTTTTTAATAAAGACTTTTTTTGTATAAAAAAAAAAAACCAAAACACGAGACATATTTGTTATTCAATTTAAAAAAACTTTCAATGACACTCTTTAAGTTTTTATAGCAATAATCTTACTGTAGAAAAAAGAACTTGAAATTATTGTGTTTAGTTTCCTTTTTTTTTATTAAATATTTCTATTTGTCTACCTTAAAGACAGATATAAGTGCTTTAAATTCGTTAGAGCATCGTCTCTAGGGAGCCTTAGCAATTCATTTTTTAAATGTTTAATTTACAAATTAGAGATCAATTGGCCCAGATTATTGGAGTCACACGCAACTGATCTTTGTATGAATATGAGTAAGCGTGCGATTTGAACTATATGCATCTGCAGAGAAAAGGCAATAAAGTGAGCAAATTTGCAACAAGAGTGCAGAAATCAAATGAATAACTACACTTGCTACCACAAAATCTCTGAAAGACCGTCTCAAAACAGATCGCAGTCGTGCAACATTTCTACAGAAAACTTCTCGAAACACTATAATAAGCGTAACCATGCTGCCCAAATATCTACGAGATACTTCCGCAATTTCGTTTCAGAGAAGTCCAACAAAACTCGGCCTTAACACATTGAGTGCCACGTCGTACGTTTCCGTACGACAATGATTGCTTTTACTTCGAGCCTGTAGTTCATTTATATACGACACAAAGAAGTATATAAAGTAAAGAATCCTTTACTGAACATTTTTACAAAAGCATTCATGGGTCTAGGATGATTTTTTGAGGTTTTATAAAGTGAAAAATATGTGAAATGTATTTAAACATTTCCGCGTCTGCTGTTGAACTATCTTCTTCAGCTTCGTCTTCCGTATTGATACCATCTTCAAACAACATGTTATCGATTTCCACTGGATCTATGTCAGAATCCGAAACCTCGGGTGTCGAATCAAAATCATCATCATTTGAAAAATCGTCATCACTCTCCGTCAAGTGTTCAAATATTTCTTTTGCGTTTAACTTTCGTTTCGACATTTTAGGTATTTACAAGTTCTACAAATGAGAAAAAAAAGAAAAAATTATAAATAAAAAACAAGAAAAAAGCGTCCTAGGTTTCTGTACGACAGCGACTTTTACAAATGCCTACCCGTCGTGCAGTGCCACGTCGTACAGAAATGTACGACATAAAAAAGCCAATATAAAATAAAAAGCAAGGGGCAGTATGGACTAGGGATATCTCAGAAATCGATTTTTTCACTAATACACTCAATTAACAAACAAAAAAAAAAAAATGTTTGGCCTCCTGGAAAGGTTTTCGTCAAAACCGCTTGGCACTCAATGTGTTAAAGTTAGATTTCGAGAATCGATATAAGCCAACCCCAAAGTCGTAATTTTCTTATTGCCTTACCGAATGAAAGAATGAAATCGTAATATAACGTAACAATATGAGTGGCGATATGAAGCGATTTTGTCTCTTTTTATATGCCGAGTAATTACTTTAACCTTACTTTAGAAAGTTCACTTAGGGAAGTCAATATTCTCGTTTCTAATACTTTCACATATATTTACGCGAATGCTTGGCAATGACACATTAAGTGGAAAACGATATCTCCCTTCTCCTTTGGGGCTATCTAGACTGCGTACCATGTAATAAATTTTCAGTTAAGAGCGACAAATTAACTGTTTCATTCTCCTTGAGTTAAGTTTTGGTAAGTTCAACCTAGAGATAAGGTGCCATCCAAAATATGTCCTATAATTTATATAGGGGATCGTCAAGTCCTGTACTCATTCTGACCAATTCGTCTTCAATACAGTTTACGGATATGTTCCTATTTCAAGGAACCCGCAGAAAAATCCACAATTTTCCGCAGAAATCATCTCTTGGACTTCGATATGACGTTCTAAAGCGACTTGTAACAGCTTGGATGTCATTCCTCACTTACTCCCGATTGAGGAATATTTGAAGAAGATGGTAACTAGAAGCCTCCTAAAAAAAAGGTTGTAAAGGATTTATGAAACTAGTCCAAAGCCTAAGTAGGCGGAAGATGAAAGCTATTATAGAAGTACAAACGGGAGATGGATCAGTAGATGAGATAGGAATATCTCTGTTTTCTGAAGACTTATATATATAAGTAAGAATTAAAGGAAATAGGGGATCATGTTTTATGTCACTGTTTTTGTCTGCAGATAAGTACGAAGAGATATTTCTCAGACTCTAGGATGAAGTATAGGAAATGGTGAATAATGTTTAATGTCTCTGACCTTGTATATACATAGGTACGTATGCAGAGATAGTTATATAGTCGATTTGTTAAGGAACTGGAAGATCTAAAGTACTGCAAACTTGAGGATCTAATTAAGTTTATAGACATTCATAATTGACTGGCTAGGTGAATATCTTTAGAAGCATATTTTTGTCTATAGGACATTATGTCACTTGAGGCATAATGGTTGGTTGTTTTTCGCTTTATTTTTCTTCTCATTCTATCTCAATTTTCTTTCCCCTTTCCTGCTTTTTTATTTTACTTTTCTTTTCCTTCTGGGCTTAGACACGAAATTGTGGACTCAGCGGATCCAAGGATCCAATCTAAATACCACAATTTGTGTGTTGGCCACTTTTCACTTTTTCTTAGCCTCGAAACTGAAAAATCGTTTAAATATATGACTGAGGAGCTCAGACCAGAAGTGAAATAGAGCTTAAGTTTATATAAGTATAGGGTAGGCCATTTAAAAGTTTAAATTTTAAAACGCAATAAAACAAAAACGGTTGGAAATTTTGTCAAATTTACTTTTTTGTTGTGAAGTACAAGTGTGACGGTTAAAAATGCAACATTATTTCATTCATATGGCTGTCGCGGCTGGCCTCACAGTACCTCATTTGATCGGCTCAATTTCGTGCACTTTTTCGAGTGCTTGGGGTCTTATCTCGGCAATGGCATCGCGAATGTAGGCCTTCAATTGCTCAAGAGTCTATGGTTTTTGGGCATAACACAAGAAATAGTTCAACGGTGTCAAATCGCAGTTTCTTCGTGGCCAATTGACACCACCAATTCGGCTAATTAAAAGCCCATCAAACGTTTCATGCACTACATCGATTGTGCCTTGAGATGTGTGGCAAGTTGCATCATCCTGTTTTAACTAAACATCGTTCACATCAATACCATGAAGAGCGGGTACAAAGAAATCGGTTATCGGTAATAGTTGCGTCGTCCTCATTTTCAAAGAAAGATGGGCTAATGATGCCTCCTCTCCACAAGCCGCACCAAACAGTCACTAGCAATGGGTGCATTGGCTTTTATAAGACCACATGTGGGTTTTCTGAGCCCCAAATACTGCAATTTTTTTGATTAGCGTACCCAGCAAGATGAAAACGAGCTTCATCCGAATAGATGATTTTTTTTTCAAAATTGACACCATCGTGCAGTTTCTCGTTGGCCCATTAAAACTGGACGTTGCTCAAGCGTAAATCGATTCGTTACATTCAGAGGATTCGAAATAACCGATGGTTCAAATTTAAACCGATAGATGGTCCACCTTCGAAAATTGCATGTGCCATCCTGCTGCCAACGAGATTAAGCCTGCACGTAAAATAATATAATATAATAATAATGATAATAATTATGACCTGTAACATGTCGGATGTTTGAATGATGATGTTTGAATGATCCGAAATTTATCAGAGAAATCCTCGGCTTTCATGGACAAGGACAGATGCTGGAAACACGTTTGTTATAAACTTAATTACTGCTTGGCTATGCAAGTAAATCAATAGATTTTCAGAGAAAATCCCGCCACTCAATAAGCATTGCTTCAGCAATGTTATTAGCTACGTCGTCCACATTGCACTTATAAACTATAGGTGCTGTAAAGCGATTTTATGGAAGCCTACTGGGTGTTATAATACATATGTTATCTTACATATGTGTTAAACTTTGAAGCCCACTGCTATTAGTGCTGTTACTCCTGCAACCAAAATACTCTGCTCAACTGGCAACGTATCTCGCTAGACAATTTCGGATATGAGCTGATCGATAACTTTTGAATTTTGGATAGTAATCTATCCACTAATGAATAGACCTGGATATTGAAAACCGTATGGCCGCAAAGCAAAACCAACTTCTTTTGACTTGACTGATTGACTGATTTCGACACTAATGATGTGTTAAGCACACACCAAGGCGCTACGTGCCATACACTTCATGCGCTTGTGTAGTGGTGCGATTTGAGGACATGGTCATCTTACCTGGAAGTTATGTGAACCAGAGATCTGCAATGAGTATTCAAAAAGATGAGTAGATTCGAATCATACTCAAAATTTACGCATTCATACTTATTTTAATATCATACTCATACTACTCATATTTAAAGTTTGAAGTACTCATCGTACTCATACTTAACAATACGCATGATGTTGTTGATTTCGACTCTTCTTTACTCAACATTTACAAGAATCACAAAATAAGTATGATTCGCATACGATCACTACAATACTCACTAGAAGGTTGTGTGTTTGCTTTGCTTGCTGTCTTTGCCTTTGTCTTTTTCTTTCTTCTTTTTTTTGTAAATGCAACAAGAACTAAGACTGTAAATTTTGATGAATGGTTCGAGTCACTCGAATCATTTATGAGTATTATAAGTATTTTTCTGAAAATTTATGAATTTCGAATTTCGAATTGTTATGAGTTTGATGTACTCATACTCATTGCATCCTGTACTTATAAATCAATGTTGTAATGAGTACGAATAAATCAGAGTAGATGAATTTCAATACTGTTGACTGACCCATACTCTAAATTACATGAGTGAAAAAAACGATTCATTGCTGATCACTGATGTGAACTGCGATTTAAAGAAACTTTGACCTTCTAAAGCATTTTGCTTGTTTGTAGAACACACTTTGGCGATCCTGAGAAGAAATCGATGAGTATATTAAGACTAGGTAAAGACGGTGGTCTAGTAGGTAGTGTGTTGGCTTATTAGACGAAGGCCAGTTATGTATGTATGTACACATGTATGTAAAGACGGTCTTAGGGTACACTAAGCTATCCATGTACATTTAAACTGGATCGGCATAATAGATGGCCAACCCAAAACAAAAAAAAAGTGCGTTATGGATTCTATTCCAGACTGTGTTGATCTACATAGACGATAATTTTTTTTATGATGCTTTACTGAGGCTTTAATTATTTGTTCTTTAAACTATTTTACCACACATCAACAAATTTAATTTATTCATCAATTCAAATTGGATAATTACCATAAGTCATCCTCTTATATTTTTTTTTGTTACGAATTACACAATTTGAGTGTAAAAACTAATTGAAATTAAAATGGAATAAAACCAATGATGATGGTCTAAATAAATGAATGAACGAATGTATACGAGTATTGTTTAAATTGGTTTTAAATAAATTTTAAAATTAAAATCTTAATTAACAGCACACTCGTTCTATTGTCCTAAATGTGCTGTGTTGTTAATTAAATGAGTTATTAATGATATTTGCCACTTACCACTAACATTTACACCGCATCCATCTACCATCCACGCATATCGTTCCACCATCGCATCGCCTCCGCATTATGTATGTACATATGTATGTATGCAATTGCATTGTATTTACACAGCAATGTAATATGAAAACCGCAAACACCACAGTTTTGCATATAAAATATGATATTGTTTACGTCTATTTTGTCGTCTCTCGTTCTCTCTCTCTCTCTCTCTCTCTCTCTCTATAGTTTGTCCGTCTAACCGTACGTTGTTGTTTGCAAACGTGCACTGTGACCTATCGTTTCTAGCCAACGCTTTTTTTATTACTCCTGCCGACTGCCGTTGTCCTGGCTGTCTGTCTGTCTGTCTGTCTGTCTGTGTCTCTCGATTCGATTGCAGTTTATAAAATTGTAAAAATACGCAACATTTACATTTTTATTTGCGCATACATACAATGTTATTATTATTGTTGCTGCTATTGTTGTCATTAGCCCGTAAAGCGGCGATAAAAAAATAGCAACAACTACAACAACAACAAAAAAATCGTAATGTTTGTAGGTGATAGAAAAAAAAAGAAGGTATCAACCAACGAATGGCATGAGCTGCAACCTCAACACGGCTTCATAGTAGACAGGTCTCATGTTGAACAGGAAATAAACGGCAAAAGAGCTTGCAAGAAAAAAATAAAAAAGAGAAACACACTGAAAAGCAACAACAAAAAATGCAACACTAAAATACCACAACATCCGGTAAAGTTTTGTAATTGAAATGGGTGGGGTATGAGAGAGTGCCTGCTGCCATAATGATGATGATATTAAACATGGCTAGTGGTAGTGGTAGTGGTAGAAAAGTTTGTAAGAGTTAAGTAAACAACTTAAATTGGCCATATGGTATGCCAGGGGTGCTGATTGAATTTGTGCCCTTATATGGGTGGCAATAACAGCAACAACAACAACAACAACAATTGCTTGCAAATGAAAACATCATTTAAACGTATTTGATGAGCGTATTCGTTCGCTATGTTTTCTTTTAAGTTTTTCGTTGTACCTCTTTAGCAAATGATGCTGAACGAAAAAATAACAGCCATCGTATTAACTGTGTATTGATAACAATTATACCTGAAGTCCTTTATAGTTTTCATTGAAAGTTTAAGGTTGTATTAGATGGCATAAGGAACAACATACTTTTCTTCAGTCTATGCCTTTCATTTAGAAATTTATTGTGTGCCTTAAAAACTGGCCAGTCACATTGAAAATGCGGTATTGTCTACTCGTAACTCATGAAAGTAACAAGGCCATCCGTCATTCTTATTGCAAGTACCCTCTGGATAACCTAAAGGCATCTTACGCCAAGTTTAATTGGCTTCCTAGTGAGTTCCTCCTGAAGCAACAGCCAAATTTTGCTAAACTAAGTCTAAACTTTCGGTACCGATTGATTATATGAACCGCAATAAATAATTGGAAGAATGCTTAGACATTGTTATACCAAGCAGAGGCTACTGAAATGGAAAACCAGATTCTCTTATAAATTTTCCGAATGTACGCTTAATTGTTATTGCAATTGCTTACGTTCAGTCCCATATCCTCTTTGTTCTCATCTTTTTAATACGTTTTCTAAGGCCCGGCCAATGTTATGCAAAGATATAGGATCTTCTCGCAGGGACTTTCGTACATTGACAGCTGTTAACGTTGTAGCTGATACTCTCAAACTGGTTGTAATTTTTCAGTTTATTTTGCCAAATCACCATGGAATGTGGTTGTGAAGTCGCCGTGGTCTAGTAGGTAGGTAGTGTGTTGTTGAAATATGAAAAAATATTTCTTCGGCGACTTCCTCTCAGCAGATTTCTGGCAAAAACTCTGAGAGTAAAAATTGCCATGATAAAGCTTCTCAAAAAAATGTCGTTCGGAGCCGAGTTTAAACTGTAGGTCTCGCTACTCATGTATAAAATTAACGCACACAACATGAGTGGTGTTGAGACGCTAGGCCGTAATCCTGACTGAAGGGTTGTAATGGCCAATTATATATACATATATATGTGTACCATGGAATGAGTATTCGCTGAATGGATTCTGAAGCAGTTGGCAACTGAGCCTAATTTTCATCAGAAACTCACATTCACGGATGAGGCCCATTTGTAGATGAATGGATACGTGAACAAACAAAATGTACAAGAGATCCAGGAGAGTATAATGCATCCTGAAAAAGTTGCAGTATGGTGTGTCGTTGTACTGGCAACGTCATCGGACTATTTTTCTTTGAGAACCCTATGGCACAGTCCTTCAATGTCAACGGCCAAAGCTATAAATCGATGATTACTAACTTTTTTTAGTCTCAATTGGCTGATCTGGACACCAGCGATATGTGGTTTCAGCAGGACAGCGCTACAAGCTATTTGAAGGCATGCCTGTATCACATGGAGGTGATGTGAACATCGTCTGGGCAGATAGAACATCTAAAATTAGAGAGACTAAGGTGTGTTGGTATAACATGGGCAATGAAAACCTGTTTTAAAACGGCGCTGGAAGCTCTACTGAATTTTAATCCGCTGCATATGGTAGTGCTTTAGAGACTATCGCTAGAATAACGGGAAACAGGGCTAACACGAAATTCATTAGAGGATTTAGTGCCTTTCAAGGAGCTGACAATAACTTGTTTAATCGTCAGCCAACAGAGTCTATAATTTTAGTGAATGCTTTGCAACGAAACTTGGTAGCAAAAGTGAATGGAACAATCTCGAAGCTGCATATTCATTGAAAAGAGAGACAATTTTGTATTATAGGGATGGATCAAAAACTGATCATAGGACAGAAGCGGGAATTTATGGACCCAGAATGAAATATTTCGAGCTAATTGGGTAAGTCGCGTGTATATTTCAAGCTGAAGTTAAAGCTATCACAACATGTGCTCAATTCAATTGGGACAAGAGGTACAAAGGACGTGATATAGTCATGCTATAGGGCATCAGAATACGTTAAGGTTGAATCAAAGATAGAATGGTACTGCCTGGGAAAGCTGAATACGGTTACCTTCTCCTGAATGTCAAGTCACGTGGGAATTTGCGAAAATGAACATACAGATGAGCTTGCGGGGAGGTGAGCTTACATGCTGCTGATGAAGCCATAACCACCGAGTAATCCGTTACTCTGTGGCCAGATTCTTTCTCTAAACTGGGGAGACAGACGTTTGGAAAGGTTTACTCAATGAAAAGATAAATAAACAAACCAAATGGGTTTGAGATAACGAAAACTTTCAGTGGGGAATTGCAGAGTCATGCAGAAATTTGAGTCTTGCATCGGAGTATTCAGGCATATTCTGGGATTAGTAATCAGTCTTTTGACAGGGCACTGTAAACTCAAAGTACACGTGTTCAGAACAGGAACTGTCTGGAATCATAACATGGAAATGCTGTGCTATTGAGAATGCATTATTAGAACCCATTCTTGCAACCTATGAGCCATTAATACTTCCCAGAATGAGAAGTCTGGATGCATATCAAGGAATTGTCCTTGTTGACATCGAGTAGCATCGTAAAGTGCATTAAAACAAAAACACTATGAAAGTACTTCATGTGAAACCCAACTGTAGGGTGACAAAGCGAATAAGATAATGGCAACTGGAATAATAGGAAAGAACAACAGCTAACAAAAGCAAAAAAAAAAGTGAAAAAAGTGTAAAAAGTGCAACAACTAACTGGTTAAATACAAACAACAAAACAACAACAACAACCAACAACAATAATAACAGGAATAAACAGACAATAACAAAAGGAAGAGTTAAAGTAACCATTGGCTCAGAAAGTGTAAACGACACTTTTATACAATTTTACACTTCCGGCTTAAATTTACAACTGTATTTTGTGTAATTTTTGTATCCGCCAGCTATGTTTTACACACTTTTCAATATTGTTGTTGATGTTAATGATTTTTCTTTTTTGCATTTTCCTTTTTCTTTTCACTCCATTTTATTTTCACTCGCTATAAAATAGTTTGAAAATTATGTACACGCTCTGCACTCTTTAATTAGGGCCATTCAAATTTTTATCAGTTTTTCATTTTCATTAGGGAAATAAGTATTAAAAATAGATTGTGAGACATCTAATCGAGATAATGTGGATAGAAAGATTGCTTAGAAGATTATAAGACTACATTCATTATGTATTCCAAAAATTAAAATTAAAATTTAAATGTTGAAAGATAATTGTGTCTTAAGTGTGTTAAATAAAATCAATGACAATTACAAAGTAGGTCCTCTCTATCTTAATTTGACTCAAGGTAGGCTACTGGCAGGGTTCTGTGAAAACCACATTTCTTAAGATCAGGGATATTTTATTTTGCCATCCAACTGAGTCTTGAATAGGAAAGTTAGGTTAGGTTAGGTTAAGTTAGCTTAAGTTAAGTTAAGTTAGTTTAGGTTAGGTTATGTTTGATTAGGTAAGATTAGATTAGTTTAGATTCGATGGCGGACCCCCTCACAAGAAGAGGTCCCACTTAGGCCATCATTTAGGCCTATTGTGATACATACATACACACATAATTGGCCATTACAACCCTTCAGTCAGGTTTACGGCCTAGCTTCTCACACCACTCATGTTGTGTGCCGTAATTTTATACTTGAATAGCGGGACCTACAATTTAACATCGACTCCGAACGACAGATTTTGAGAAATTTTTTCTTGGCAGGTTTATTTACTCTCAGAGTTTTTGCCAGAAATCTGCTGAGAGGAAGTCGCCGAAGAAATATTTCTTTTTATATTTCGTTTTGATTTCTGGCCTGGGGCTCGATTACGGGCTTTATGTCTAATAAGCGAACACACTACCTACTAGACTAAGGAGACTACGTCTATTGTGATACCACAATTAATTTTATCCAGACGCCAACCATTCCCTATAGAAAACCATTTTGAGCCCAAAATTAATCTTGCTATTGCAGCAATCTTTATATGTATTAGAGATCTCGATCAACGTTGTCAGCAAATGAGAGGTCAGAAACCTCAACCGCTTCATGATACAACACAGCACTGATGCTTGAGAAGAAAGACAGTCACCTCCTCCTCCTCAAACCGATAGCTCTTGCAGAACTCATTAGTTGGAATGCCAAGTCTTTCGGCATGGCTACCATTACATTATCATGTAAGAACCGCTATTGTGCAATGTTTGGCCATACAATATAAGGACAGTGAGTCAGTCCTCTTTTTGTCCACAGTAGAGTCTTCGAAAATTGCTTATACCTTCCCGCTGCTGACGAGATTAAGCCTTCTTGTCAAACGAGTGGACAATATACAAATTAGCCGAAACAAAGATAATAATTGTGCCCAGTAATATGTCGAAGATTGTCAGCTCCGTACCGATTTCCAACGATAACCCTGTGTCCCGGAACCCATATAGGAATTACGTTTGAATGGTCCAAAATTTCTCCGAGAAATCCTCGGCTTTCATGAACAAGGACGGATGTTGGAATCAAGTTCGTTAGAAACTTAATTGCAGCCTGGCTATGCAAGTAAATCTAGAGATTTTTAGAGAAAATCCCGCCACTAAGCAAGCATTGCAACAGCATTGTTATTGGCTACGCCTTCTGCATTGCAATTATAAACTATTGGATGAAAGCCTACTGGGTGTTATCTTAGGCCTTGGGTGAAAGCAGAGATGATTTCTTTCAAGCAACTTTAGTGGTCTCCTTTTTATATCCTAAACATATGTGTTAAACTTTGAAGCCCGCTGCTATTAGTGCTGATATTCCTAAAACTAAAATACATTACTCAACTGACAATGTACCGCTAAACAATTTTGGATATGAGCAGATCAAAAACTTTGCTTTTTGGCTAGTAACCTATCCACTGATGGGAGAGTAAATCTGGATATAGAAAACCGCATTGCTACAAAGCAAAATCAACTTCTTTTGACCTGAATTGGATGATCTGGACACGAACGATATGTGATTTCAAGGCGCAACATGCCATATACCTCATGTAACCTATGATACTCTGACGAGCTATTTGAGGGCATGGTCATCTCACGTAGAAGTGAAATGAACTGCGGTTTGTCTCCGTCAGATCTCGAACCTCTGGTAAAGGACATTCATTTGCTGTGTAAGCACTCCTTCAGAGAAAATTCGTCTTCTGAAAGCATTGCTTACTTGTAGAACACTCTTGGTCGATTCTGAGAAGAAAACCATGAGTATACTATATTAAGACAAAGTAAAGGCGGCTTCAATACATTGATGGGCGTCCTTAGGGTACTTGGTAGGCAGGCTTGGATAAGGACTTCCTACAGGCACTAAGATTGGTACCTCTTCGTGATGAGTGCACAACAATCCGATATGACGCTTGGTGACTGACGTTAACGCAAAGCCAAAGAGGTTATAGTCGAATAGCGGTCAGCCGATGAAAACAATGTGCGAACCTATCGAGAGGATCTGATAGCACTATCCACACTGCGTTTCATAATTTAATAAATTTGACAAACAAGCTGACTGTAAATTGTGGGCCATCATAATACACTGCCACGAAATCTATTTTCATGAAAAATACTCTTTTAAAGATATACGACCCTAAAAAAATATGTGTATCCAGTGACATGTGTTGTGCATTTGCCGTTTAACTATTTTGCTTTATGTCCTTTAAACAAGAGGCGTTACACTAAAACTCCTCTGTGAAAATGTTTCCATTAAGTTTTTGTTTTTGTTGTTGGCTTTTCTATACGTTCATATTCATTCACATGGCTTTTGTTTGGTTTTATTGTCGCAGTCGATTGTTCTTTTCATTCTTATGGTATTTTCATCTACAAATCACTATTTTTCTGACGCTTGAATCCTTAAAACTAAGCGAAGTCACTAACACATACACGCACCAATGCAAGGATTTTGCTGCTGAAAGAAGGGGGACTTTATTCAACAACAGTGGCATTAACTCGCTACAATAACAACCGCAAAAACAATTAATGGACCAAAAACATGCGTCTTAAATTTACAAAATAAATCAGAGTAAATCTGTTTAATTAAAAAGTTTTCCCCACTAAAGACACAACACAACTCAACGCAACGCAACACAGCAGACACCACGCTAAAGAGGATAAAACAACAATGGATTTGGTATAGAAATAGAAAATGTCCTTTAATGTATTAATACTGTATGGTATTATCCCTATATATACATATACAAATGCACACACATACATACATATGTCATATGCATGTATTTATGTAGGTAAGACGAACCACTACAAAGTTAAACAGCCAATTAAATGAGGTAAAACAAAGAGAGAACGAGAGAGGAGCATAGCAAGGTTTAGAGTTGAAATAAATATTCCTTGAAAGCTTAGAGAATTTATAAGCATTTGAATATAAATTTAAAAATCAGCAGCAGCAGCAGAAGCATTCATTGTTGAGTGTGATAAATAGCTGGTTATTTCAACACCATCACACGCTTGAAAGGTATTAAAAATTTAAATCATACTCTTGACTTGCAACAAGATGAATGGAATGGTTTTGGATTATAAAGTTCTATAAGCACATTATATTTCAAAGTATTTTATGGTAAAGGTTTTACGGTTTGCCAAATATTCCGTGGTAAGTGAAATTTTCTATAAAAGCTCTTAATTAACTTTTATGGATTCCATGAACACCAGATAGGCGGCTTTGGACATGGGCCGCATGATAAGTCTGTTTTAACTGCAAAAAAGTACGCTCAGTATGGTTGTCGGGTTCATTACGGGGCATTATAGTATTGGCAAGCAAGTGGTTCTTGCAGAAGCTGTAAGGATGCGAAAGAAGAAACGACTGCTCTTCATTTATGCCTTCCTATATGTCGGAGGAGAAAAAGACCCCTTGGCGTCTATATTCATAGACGCTCTGGAGGAACTGTCACTTCATTAACTTGCTTCATTAACATCTGACCTTCATTTTAAATTAGTAGAATGGTTAACGTACAAACATTATAAAATTATTTTGGGAGTTGTTTATCGAAAGAAAAATATATTTTAGCATGTAAGAAAGTGCCACGCCCACAATTTCAATTCTTTTAGTTTTTCGTATAGCTATGTTTCTAGTCGCCGTAGTCTAGTAGGTAGCGTGTTCGCTTATTAGACGTAAAGCCCGGGTTCGAGCCCCAGGCCAAACATTAAAACGAAATATGGGAAAGAACAATATTTCTTCGGCGACTTCCTCTCAGCAGATTTCTGACAAATCTCTGAGAGTAAATAAACCTGCCATGAAAAAGTTTCTCAAAATCTGTCGTTCGGAGTCGACGTTAAACTGTAGGTCCCGCAACTCAAGTATAAAATTAAGGCACACAACATAAGTAGTGTGAGAAGCTAGTCCGTAATCATGACTGAAGAATTGTAATGGCAAATTATGTATGTATGTGTATGTTTCTAACAAAATCTAGACATAACATACATAATTGGTTACTGCAACCTTCAGTCAGGATTACGACCCTGCTTTTTACACCACTTATATTGTGTGTTCCAATTTTATACATGAGTGGCGGAAGCCACAATTTAAAGTCGACTCCAAACGACAGATTTTTGAGGAACTATTCATGGCAATTTTATTTACTCTCGGAGTTTTTTCTAGACATCTGCTGAGAGGTAGTCGACGAATAAATATTTTTTCTCAAATATCGTTATGTTGGATATCTCTGACTTGAGGTTTAAACCGTGGTCTTATGTTTAATAAGCTGATACACTACCTAACTATTTGGTTATCCTAATATCCTCTCATCATTATTAACATAATCCTTAAAGCTATTTTTGTAGTGTTAACCTCCACCTGAAAATATTGTTACGAAAATGGAAATGGTGTTACTTCGTTTAACATTAGAATGATAAACAAAAGCTGCAAAAACAAAATCTAAGGACTTGTTTACATGATCAACAAATAAACAAAAATATAGCAACAATATCAGTATAAAAAAATGGGATAAAAAAGTAAACAAATAGGCAACAACAACATTGCAAGGACAATAACCTAAACAACATGTTTACATTTATAGAGATTTCGCGAAGGCGAAGTCACTCTCCTTCAAGAGCATTCGTCAGACTGTTTACCCTGCAATATAAAAGGCAAGACAAAGAATGCAACGGAGTCAGTAAAAATTGAGTCAGTCTTGTGTGAAGACACGTTGCCTGTGAAGAGAATAATCGTGGTTTAAAGATCTCTGTTATAAAGATCTATTGAACAATTGTTATTGTTTACGCAAAAGAGTGAAAAGAAGATAACATATAAAGCAATTGTTGTTGTTTACATCAAGTTGTGAACAGTAGCACACAGAATTGTGCGAACAATAAAGGATTTATTAAAAACTAAACACAAATTTATTTTTATTTGCAATCAACGAACTCATATTTCAAACATTTTTAAAAAGGTAAAAACGTAACAATATAAAGGGAGTAGTTAATGACATATTGCTCCACTGTTTTCGAACTCCTTTTTAGGAATTGATTTTCTGACTTCCTTGAGAAAATAAATATTCTTGATAGTTCCATATTCCTATTAACCGTTTAGTGACCAATATTTATCAGAGCTACTGTTCCATAACCCAATTTTAGTATACGTTACCAACTATACTGTAATGTTGTCAGGATATCCCTAAGTTATTTGTCATTCCTAAGTTTATGGAGGCCTATTTTAATTTAGGCTGTTGCTAGCGGATTGGTTTAAAAGCCTCGTAGTAAAAGCATCATTACTCAAGTTTATTCTTATGACATTGTGGTAAAAATGATTAAGATTTATCGGAAATTAAGGATTCAAATTAAAAAAAAATACTAAATGAATAAATAAAAATAAAATCCATTATAGCAGAGATTGTGACCCAATGGGCTGATTTTATTTGGGTCTTACTTTAAATTATTTTTTATTTCTTTATTTTAAATATGTATACATACATATAATAATAAATCCTTTTGAATACGATAGAGTCAGCATTAGACTGAAGCATTTCACTTCTAGTAGATGCATTCCATTGTAAATTTTGTTAAAATGTTGCCCGTTTTTTTTTTATAATATTTTGGTCAAAAAAAAGTTGCACTCGTATGTACAACTAAACTTTTTTGATTGGAATTAATTTTGCCATTTTATTCTTTGTATTGGTGACCAATTAATTTCTATTTTTTGAGTAATAAACTAATTTTTTTTATTTTGCCGTATGCGGCTTAGGCCAATTAGAGACAGTGACAGTGAACGTTTACTTTGTTGGAAACGTTTATTAGAACTAACACTCAGGAGATGACCTCTATTCATGCATTTTGGAATACCGGAAAGATAGTTTACAGGAAAATGGAAATGACCGTCGTCACATTTTTTCGAGAAATGCTTTTGAGTAATATTTCTCACTTTCTTTTTTCTATTGTGAGTATAGTAATAACATATACTGTCAGACAAACAATTAGACAATCACAAAGAGCCAAAGTCTCTGGTGGAAATCGAACCCACAGCCTTGGCACTTGATGTTTAACAAACTACCTACTAGGCCATCGGGTCACCAATTTAAGACTATAGATTGTTAACTGCTTAATAAGTATTAATACTAAATTACTTTAATATCAGATGACAAAACCAAAGGCGAACATTAAATTGTGAAATTGTGGAGCTAAAATATGGAAAAAATGCTTCAAATACTTTAAATAAATTAAGTTTTCAACAAAAGGTCTCATATTTAATTACAACATATTTATTTATTTCACATCCTTCGTAAAGCATTGCTCACATAATATCCGGTTGCAGAATTTGCAACCACAAATCAATACTCATTTGTTGATATTTTTACATACATGCATACATACATAATTGGCTATTACAACCCTTCAGTCAGGATTGCGGCCTAGCTTCACACACCACTCATGTTTTGTGCCTTAATTTTATACGTGAGTGGCGGAACCTACAGTTTCACGTCGACTCCGAATAACAGATTTTTGGGAGGTTTATTTACTCTCAGAGTTTTTGCCAGAAATCTGCTGAGAGGAAGTCGCCGAAGAAATATTTTCATATTTTCGTTTTGATGTCTGACCTGGGATTCGAACACGGGTCTTTCGTCTAACAAGCCAACACACTAGCTACTAGACCACGGCGATTTTCGGTATGATAACACAAGATAATCGCGGTGCTAAGCAAAGTAATTTCGCCCCAATTTTTATTCCACTTCTTATTCACTTTATTTCAAGTTCCTCTTCCAATATGTAGTAGAGACTATACAGCTCCAAAACTGGTCTATAATAAACCTTATGAGATGGAAAAGCAAACCAGGAATTTTTCATTGTTTATTTGAAAGCAGCTCACATGCAGTTGACCAATGTGAGAGTCTGTTATCTGTTCCTTTAACCGGGGTAACGATTACCTAAATGGAATCAAAATCTTACTCTTGAGTGGAAAAAGCTCTTGAATGTTGCAAGTGCTTACGGGAACAAAGGGAAGATGGAGGAGAAGTTGAGTTTTATCTCAAGCCATATGGTAACCTAACTTTTGTTAGGTAAAATAGGAGGAGATTTCAGTTATGCAGCAGGCTATCCAGGAACAACCTTTTGATCGGGCACTGTAGACTCGAAGAGTACTTGTTCAGAATAAGAATCGATTTTAATTACAGCCTCAACCATTGCGGCAATTACAGTGGTAATGGCAGTAGCAACAGCGGCAAATGCAGACGCAATGGCGGCGACTACGGTTGTAATTGCAGCGGCGACTACAACGGCAAATACAATCACAATTACAGCGGCAATTACAGCCACAACTACTGCGATAATTGGAGTCGTATTCATGGCAATTACAGCCACAGCTACGCAGATTTTGTGATTCTGATACTCGGAACCTGTGTAATGGTCATGTATCTCCACAGGAAATAATCGTATGCGTACCAAATTCCATTCTGAAGTTTGTCAATGTAATAGAATTGGAAGATATTATATTATAGGGATACCCCCTAAAGATTAAGGGCAGTAAAATAAGCCATATGGTCACACTACTGTGGTCCCTCTACTCGACAGTAATAACAATCATATGCGGATTTTATATGAACAACACTTCACATCCGAAAATAAAACAAAACCAAGTAAAGAACTAATAGCCTCTTGAATACACACACATGAGTATGTTTTTTTTGATTTTTTTAAATTCCATAAATTTATACCATCAAAGGATCATATTTTGTATATGTGTGTGCTATATATGTACATATGTACGTATGTTTTTTTGTATATCTGCCAACATTGTTATGAATTTCACATTAATGTCATTCACAATCGCTTTGATTAGCCGCCTGAAAGGCTAAAGCCGAAACAAATTGCAAAAACTTTCACTTAAAAGTACAACAACGCTAACCGCTTACTAACTTTTAATATAAAATTTTTATTCCATTGTGTGTGTGTGTGTGTGTGAGAGAGAGAATTTAAAATCAAGTAAAGTTTTCTTCTCTTTCTCCCAGTCTCTCACCGCAATGAAGGTTACTATGGAAATGATTTTCGACCGTGAATATCCCTACGAAATTGTTGAATTTTATATTTTTTTTAACAACAACAAAAAAAAAACACACACACTTAAACAAATACACAGAAATGAAAGCTAAATAGCTTTTTGAAACCCTTTTTTTCGTTTTTTCTTCGTTTTACAATATAACTGAATGGAAATTATTAAATTTTTGTTGGAAAAATAAAGGCTGTAAATACTGAACTATGTATGTATGTATGAATTTGTGTGTGTATATATATATATGTTTGTATGTATGTATATAACTATTGCTATTGAATAGATAAGTTGCTAGGAAATTAAATTTACCATAAAAAATCCATAGAAATCTCTTTTCAAGTGGTTTAAAGAATTTTGAATTGTATTTTTACCCCATAGTTTTACTACTATTTTTGAGAACTTTTACGATTGTCTTCGTATCGTTCAAAGTAATTTGAAGTAATTTTTCCCAAAACGTTTCAAGGTGTTATTGCCTCAATAAAATCAACGGCTACAAAACTTTTTATATTTGTACAGATAAAATATAGTTTTTAAGTACACGTAAATCTTCTCATTTGCAACTTTAACTTACTAAAATAATGAATTGACAGCAAACTTGAATAATATTTTTTTTATAGATATCAAGAAAACTATTTCCGTCGTGGATTTCTGTAAAGATACAACGAATTTTCCATCTATTGTTGCTGTTACTACACCAGCCATATAGTTGAAGTTTCGAGAAATTCAGAAAATCACTGTCAGGCTGAATATGAAAACGATTTTTGGTATGTACATAATTAGTAGCATGATAGTTATAGATCGTAGAATTATTTTTTGTTAATTTTAATGATATTTTACGACTTAGATCAGTGCAAAGTCGCCTAGGACAACACAATTAAATATTTCCCTTGTCTGTGAACGGTTACTTTAGTTAAAATGATACCAAAAGCAAGCAAGGAAACAGTCAAGCGATAGTCTTTTCATAGAGACCTATAAGCCTATTGCCGACACTGACAAAGATCTTTGAGAAACTGTTAGGGTTTATACACACCCATACATTTAAGTTAAGTTAGGTTAGGGGATCCCCTCGAAGGAAGATGTCTGACTTAGCCTAGCATTTAGGTCCATTGTAATACCACAATTAGTTCTTCCCTGGAGTCAACCATTCCCTAGAGAAAACCATACACATAATTGGCCATTACAACCCTTCAGTCAGGATTACCGCCTAGCTTTTCACACCACTCATGTTGTGCCTTAATTTTATACTTAAGTGGAGGGACCTACAGTTTAACGTCGACTCCGAACGACAGTTAAAGTTTCTCAAATTAACTTTCTCATGGCAGGTTTATTTACTCTCATAGTTTTTATCAGAAATCTGCTGAGAGGAAGTCGCCGAAGAAATATTTTTTTTCATATTTCATTTTGATGTCTGGCCTGGGGCTTGAATCCGGGCGTTACGTCTAATAAGCGAATACACTACCTACTAGACTACGGCGACATTCATCCATTCAGAGAAAACAATCCTGAGTCCAAAATAAATCTTGCAATTGCAGCAAGAGCTCATTCAACTCTTTATGATAAGAGCATGGCATTGCTCTTGTTGCAACATGAGGTGAAATACAGTCTCTTTCTCCTCTTCACACCCATAGCTCCTGCAGAAGTCATTAGTTGGAATGCCTAACAAAATAACAATGGCCTGAAAGCATCGCCAGTGTGAGATGGATGGCCATACGAATTAAGAATAGAAGTGAGTGAGTCCTCTTTTTGTCCATACGAGTGTACAATATCCATATTAAGCGAAGCAATAGCAATACCAACGTAACATGTTAAGATTGCTAGCTCAACAGCAATGCAATTTGCCACGACTTGCCTGTGTCGCGGAACCCATATAAGAGTTTAAATTGAACGATCCGAACTTTCTCCAAGAAATCCTCGGTTGTCATGAACATAATAAAATGCATTCAAGGAAAGAAAACATTATTCATCTATATTTATTCCTTCTAAACCATTCGATAAGGCTTTCGTACCAAGGCCTTTTACTTAAATTGATGCAAATTTTAGCTGGTAATGAACTATATATCGTTGATATATACTAAGATTCTTGAGAGAAAGGTAATATCGACGCCTCCGTTCTATAACATTCTAAGTCGAAAAAGTGTGTTTTGAGTTATGAGCTCTCAAAGTTTTCACGCGCCATACGACTATATGTGTATTCTAAGTAGATTTTTCCCTATAACTTCAGAACGGATCATCGCATCTTAACCAAATTTTGACAGTATTTAAGTTAGAGAACGTAGAATTTAAAAATATAAGAACATTAAAAACGTTCTAAGTACACTTAGAACGTTATAGAATGGAGGCGTCGATATAGAGTATCTCACGTTGGCTGAGCTTAGAAGTATTCCCACGCGAGGAGTTATAAAAATATAGTCCATGGCGGTAACATTTGTGTGCTCGTACAAGATCTTGATAACATAATCTTAAAATTGTATTAAAAATAGGATTCAAAATCTAATTGCAAATCTAGAGCCCCACAAAAGTTTTGAAAATTACCTTTAATTCATCAAAGCACCTTCGAAATAGGATTCCTGAAATTATACTTCGAATTCGTCGTAGTCTAGTAGTTATTAGACGTAAGGCCACGGTTCAAACCCCAGTTCAGACATCTCTAGTAAAACGAAATAAAAAAAATATTTCTTCGGCTACCAAGAATGTACGTATGAAATTATACTCCAAACAACACTCACTGCAACCTTACTCACTTTATCAATTAAAAATATTTTTGGCCTGACGTTATTTCACAGAACTCCTCTGGCAAAGAAATGAACGAATATCTCCAATTCACAACGTATTAGTAGAGAGTAAAGGGAGTGAGATCGACTACAATTTTTGAAGGTAACAACTTGATACGTTGAAGATGGCGAGTATGGCATATACAATAAGAAACAGGGCTATGAGACTGAATATGGACCGCTCCTCGCAGTTAGAGTTTCAGAACGCGAGTATTTTCTCAAATTTAATACAGCGTCTTTTATCTTTTGTATGATAATAAGGGGTGATTTTTTACGAGCTATAGGAAAATTTAAAAAAACAATAAAATTCAGAAAAATGCATGAAATCTTTATTTGAATCGATAGTACGGTCCATATAATTTAATGTTTGAAGATTATTTCATGCAAATGTTGACCGCGACTGCGCCTCAAATGGTCCATCCGCTTAGTCCAATTTTGGCATACTCTTTCCAACATTTCGGCCGGTATCTCCCGAATAAATGCTTCAATGTTGTCTTCCAATGCGTCAATTGAAGCGGGCTTGCCTGTATAGACGTGAGCTTTAACATAGCCCCATAAAAAATAGTCTAAAGGCATTAAATCGCACGATCTAGGCGGCCAATTGACCGGTCCCGAACGAGAAATAAAATGTTCACCGGACTCGCCTCTCAATAAGTCCATTGTTACGCGTGCTGTGTGGCATGTGGCACCGTCTTGTTGAAACCACATGTCATGCAAGTCAAGCTCTTGCATTTTGGGCAAAAAAAAGTTGGATATCATCTCACGGTAGCGCTCACCATTCACAGTTACGTTACGATTCGCAGCATCTTTGAAGAAGTACGGTCCAATGATGCCACCAGCCCATAAACCGCACCAAACTCTGAATTTTTCTGGATGCATTGGTAGCTTTTGCAATGTTTCTGGCTGATCTTCACTCCAAAATTCTGCTTATTTACGTATCCCGAATAGCCGTTTCAGTGGATCGATTAAACTGACCATAAAATGGACGAAGCGCGCGATGAACTTTTTTAACAGAGCACGCATTTTGGTAATAAAGTTCAATGATTTGCAAGCGTTGTTCGTTTGTAAGACGATTCATGGTTAAATTATAGAACAAACTGAAGATGTTTGACAGTGAAACAAAACACGAAACGTGCGTGAGCTGTTTAAACCAGTGTTGCCAAAAACATATTAGCTAAAAAATCACCCTTTAGATAGCAAAATGAGCGATGAGGAATGAATATTAAGTGCGGTATCACAATTAGTTTATTTCAAAAAGAGTGTGTCACCTTGCTTAATCTAGTCAAGTGATGAAGTAGGTATGGAAAAATTTGCTTTACAATTTTGAACGACCAGAGCCGAATATCAACCTAGAGTTGTCTGAGATCAGGTAGATATCCCTTCAAAGTATAGTTCAGAATCATTTAAACAAGATGACTGATTTAGCACCTTTTTAAGTGAAATTATTTATCTGTGGATACTTCAAAACTATGAAATTATTCAAAAGGAATTCAATTTTATTATTTACCGCCATCAGCATTATTATTATTGGGTACATATTTCATGTATTTCATGCTGTATAGTTAGGCTTTATTTACTGCTAATTGTGTGGGACTTTATGTGGTCCCGTTTACTTTTATTTCTGTATATCTTATCCCCTAAAACATATTACCAAGAAAGGAAAAAAAGGGAATTTCAATTTAAATTCAAAACAAGTTCAAGTACCCTCAGTGACAATTTGTAGGCAGATGATGATGATGATGGTGATGAAAACTTGTCATTCCTTATCAATCTTTCGTTTGGTTTTTATGTGTGTGTGTGCACAAACATGTGTTACTTTTAAGTATAAATATCAATAATAATTTAATAAAATATACGTATAAATATATGTAAGTATGAGTGTGTTATATATCATATACAATATAAATTTATATGTTAATACTTAATCTTATCACGACTATAAATATCACAGAAAAAAAATGAAAGAAAATCCTTAAAAAAAAAGAAATTCTTACTCAATCTTGTTTCCTCTTTTGCCACGGCTTATACAAACGTACGCTTTTCTTTGACAAATTTTTAAGCCAATTTAAGAAAACTTGTGAAAAGTTGCGCTTGTCATGAATACGCAATAACGCAAGCAGAAGACCTCCGCCATTCATTCATTTATATTTTTGCATTCAGCTGCGAAGTCGTCATCAACAAACAGTGGGATAAACAATAAAGACAAATTGCCGGGTAATAAATTAAAAGCAAAACATGAAATATTTTAAAGGATTTTCAATAAATATTCAAATGATGCGAAAACTTTACAATCCTTAGCCTTTTTATATGTGTGTATGTATAGAGTATAAGGCTTATAATAAGTACTGCTGATATTGTTTAGATTAAAGGCCCACCGTTTATTAACGCCAGTGTCATTTCCTCTAACCATTTACATACATTTGAAAAATTATAACATTGTTTGTCACATTGTATGAAAATAGTGGCATAAAGTTGACATCAAAAACATTACTCACTCATTCAATGGCATTAAAATAACACACATAACACACTAAAATTTACAGTGAAATCTCTGTTATATGGACCTAGACAGCATTTTGGTAAAGAAAAATATTTTGATTGAAAAAATGCTGGCCAAAGAGATTATACTATAAAACCTATGTACATATGCTATCAAATATGAATATATACACATACATTCACTGAGCATGCTTTTGATTGCATTGCTCTCTTATACATATTTGTTCTATATTACACAAGCGTTGTCTTCTTTTCTTTAATTATCCCTAATGTCAGCGTTAAATAGTTATGGTTTGGATTCCACAGCTTGCACAAAAACTATGATTAAAATACTCACAGCACAACGTAAAGGACTCAACATATGTCACATTAACGCTCAAAGTCTCTTTCCTAAAATGGATGAATTTCGTTTTCTGTTTGAAGATACCAAGATGGATATTGTATGTGTATCTGAAACTTGGTTCGCGAGAGACCTCCCAGATAGTTTAGTTTATTCTAATGGATACAGAATAATCCGGAATGATAGAAGAAGTCATGCGGGTGGAGTAGCAATTTTCATCAGGAAAGGTATACGTTACAAGGAAGTTAAAAGATCACAGGATAATGACAAAATTGAGTACTTATTCCTTGAAATTATTGGTGCTGACAGTAAATTGTTGTTGGGGTGCATATACCGCCCAAATTCTCGTGTCCCTTTTGATTCATTTGTGTGTAACTTGGAGTCACTGGCTATGCAATACAGCGACATTATTATTGCAGGTGATTTCAACTGTAATTTACTGTCTAATACTAGCTCAGTCTTGTTTGATCAGCTTAAATCTATTGGGTTATACATTGTCAACACTGTGCAACCTACGCACTTCACCAATAATTGCAGTACTTTACTCGATATTTTTATCTTAGGTAACATGTCTAATTTACTATTGTTTGATCAGATAAGCGCACCAACATTTTCTAAACATGATCTTATTTACATATCATATGATTTCCATTTTCATAGAGATGAAACTACTATTTACTATCGAGACTTTCGAAACGTTAATTATCACTTGCTGGAGGAATGCTACAACTCAATGGAATGGAACAATATATATAATATGCCATCTGCTGATGATCAACTCTACTTCCTTAATAGTAACCTTATCAACTTGTATGATATTTCTATACCCTTGAGAACTAACCGTGGTAACAGCTCTAGGAAAAACTGGTTTAATTCGACTATCAAACATCAGATTAGAACTCGTGATGATATTTATAGACGTTGGAAAAGGCTTAGAACTTCGGAGCTATACGAAGAATACCGCAGGGCCCGTAGATTCGTCAACAAGACTATTTATGACGCAAAAAGTTCATATTATGAGACCCGTTTTAGATCAGCTGTAGACTCAAGGAAAAAATGGCGAACAATTCGTGAGATTGGCATTGGAAACAAAATTACCCCAGTTTGCAGCATTGACCCAAATGAAATCAATAAATCTTTTCTGAATATCCCATCTCCAATGCCTTTAAATGAGGTTCAATCAGCTCTTGTCTCTGAGCTACCGCAGCAGTCCCCAGGAATTTCCTCCTTACACCGCTTCGAGTTTTCTCGAGTATATGAAGATGATGTCGTTCTATGCTGTAAATCAGTGACTTCAAATGCAGTTGGCTTTGACCAAATCCACCCTAAATTCATAAAACTTTTACTACCTAGGATATCACGCTATATTACGCATTTATTTAACACTATTATCACTACCAGCCTCTTTCCTAACTGTTGGAAACATGCTAGGGTCATTCCCGTTCCTAAATCATCAAATGAGTATCGTCCCATATCGATACTTCCATTTTTATCTAAAGTATTTGAACGACTGCTACACAACCAAATTAGTACATATTTAAATGACCACCAGCTGCTCTTTAGCAAACAATCTGGATTTAGAACAGGTCACAGCTGTGTTTCCTCGCTGTTGAGTGTATCTGAGGATATAAGATCCAATATTGATAATGGTGGTATCACACTCTTGGTACTCCTAGACCATTCAAAAGCATTCGACTCTGTAAACCATAACATACTTTATAAAAAGATATATGACAATTTTTATTTTTCTTCGAGTGCATCATCGCTAATAAAAACCTATCTCACTGATAGATACCAGTCTGTCTCTGCTGGCGAAACTGTATCTACTCCCATGCCCGTGTCTAAAGGAGTACCGCAGGGCTCTATTCTTGGTCCACTACTGTTTACTTTGTACATAAATAATTTACCTAATTGTCTCTTGTATAGTAATATCCACATTTACGCAGATGATGTACAAATATATATAAATTGTAAAAAGGACTCAATTGATGACTGCTGTGCCAGACTTAATGAGGACCTTGCCAGAATACATTACTGGGCAACGTCAAATGGCTTATATCTGAATCCTATAAAGTCAAAGGGCCTAATTATAGCCCAACGAAATCAGAATGTTGTCGTTGATATTCCGATCATTTTAGGAAATCAAAATGTTTCCATAGTAGAATCAGCAAAAAACCTTGGTATAATTTTTAACAAATCCCTTCAATGGAATACCCACATAAATGCTGTATCCGGAACAATTTTTTCTATGCTTCGAACGCTATATCCCCTTCAACACGTTACACCTCTTAATATTCGAGTGCTTCTTGCGAAAACGTACTTAATGCCCAAGTTGTTATATGGCTGCGAAATTTTTGCTTATTGTGATTCAATAAGTAAAACTAGGTTAACTGTTGCGTATAATGCAATTCTTAGATATGTCTATGGCATAAGAAGATATGATGGTACTTCTCAGTATTCTAAGTCATTATATGGTGTTGGATTAATGGATTTACTTAAAATCAAAGCATTAATTTTGCTTCACAAAGTTATCTACACTCAAGAACCATCTTATTTGTTTAATAGAATTCAATTTGCAAGATCGAACAGAGGAAAGCAGATTATTCAGTTAAGATATCAGACTTTAATATCTGAGTGGCAGTTCTTTACGAATACAATACGGCTGTGGAACTCGTTACCAAACCAACTACAAATCAATGGCAACGCTTTGCAATTTAAAAAAATGCTATTTTCAAAATTTTAATTTCAAATTATTACATATATATATGCGCATATTTTTATTCTTGTTTGTTTGTTTTTATTCTTGTTTGTATATATTCTGATATTGTTCTTTTAATTTGTTTTAGTTTTAATTTGTTTTAGTTTTAGTTTATTGTATAATAACTTTTCTATTTTTTGTAATGATCATATAATCACATGCTGTAATTTAAAAGATTAATTTCTTGTTGTATGTGATATGAAATAAATAAATAAATAAATAAAAAAAATAAAAAAAATAAATAAATAAACTACTACATATGTATGCATATAATTTACATTGGTGTACATAGTAACAGTAACAGTAAATGTCTAATTGTTCGTTTGTTTAAAAGTGATAGTTTTCAACTGTAAAAAATGGGAATGAATGGGGAGAATAGGCATGAGAAATAACATTCGAAATACAGTAACACTGCTCCCGTCAAATGGCATCTGACAGTTGACTCCTGTCAAAATTTGTAAGAGTTTTATTATATAGTATGTGTTTGACAGCAGACTACAAAATTAAAAAAAAAAAAATTAGAAAACAAACGAGTGACTCTAAATTGCTTTCCCATTAGACGTATACTTTGAATTTAGTAACGTGTGACAATTTCTTGTTCCCATACCTGTAGGTTATGTCGGAAACTAATATCTATTTTGATTACAAGTCTTATTATAGGAACAAATAAACATAATCGGAGAATAGTTGGACAAAGTGTGAACCAAAAGTATTGTGGACTCATTCCCCTATTTGACATTTAAAACGACAGTTAAGAGCACATACATACATGCATACATACATAATTGGCCATCACAACCCTTCAGTTAGGATTACGGCCTAGCTTCTCACATCACTCATGTTGTGTGCCTTAATTTTTATACCTTAGTGGCGGGACCTACAGTTTAACGTCAACTCCGAACGACCGATTTTGGGAAACTTTTTCATGACAGGTTTATTTACTCTCAGACTTTTTGCCGAAAATCTGCTGAGAGGAAGTCGCTGAGGAATTAATTTTTTTTTTTTAATATTTCGTTCTAATGTCTGGCCTAGGGCTCGAAACCGGGGTTTACGTCTAATAAGCTACTACGACTACGGGGACTACGTAAAATTTCAATTAATTATTGCGCAATAAATACGCAAATTATTTACGCAAAAATATTGGGTAAAACTTAAAATACAATACATACTGTCATAAGTACGTTCAGTGAGCATATTACAGTTTTCCGAACACTTTCTGTTAATGTTTGACAACTCAAATGTAAACAACGACAAACAAAAAATTTAAGGTCAGCAGGTCCACTATTATCAAATTTTTCTTTCTCATCCTTCTGAGAGAATCCACTTTGGAGTCGAAAGTAGTCCCTACTAATCGCAACATTGCAAGACCTTTTGCAATGTTAAACTGTTTTCCAATTTTTCTAAAATTTTTTTGGCACTAATTTTCGCGATTAAATTAAAAGCAATGTTGTTGAAGCAATCAGCTGTTTTGTTTACCAGCTGTCAAATGAATATAGCTTATATTATATATGTGAACACTTAAAATATTGTACTCAAATAACCGAATATTGGCTCAATAAAAATGCATGTGTGAACATAGTATTAAGAAGCTTAGTGAAAAAAGTAGTACTGAATAGACAAACGTTTTCCAACACTACAACGAATACTTGTTCACAGAAATGATTGTTTCAAGGCAGTTAGTGAAATCTATCACCCTTCCACAGTAGACCTAAAAAAATTTGATTAATTAAATTGAATTAAAGCAAAAAGAAATGTTTGTATTAAAAAAGGTACAGCGAAGTTCAGCGGGTTTTTATTAGTTGTTTTAAATTTGTCTTTGCTTTTCTTGTTTTTTCTTTTTTAATTCGCCACCAAAAGAAAACGAAGTATCTGTGTTACAAGAGAAAAATCAACGAAGGAAATAAAATATTATCGTTTCTTATTTATACAGGAAAGGACGAATGTGTTACTTATATGCATACATATATACATTCAAAGATTCATATGAGCATATGTATTCGTACACATGTTCACACCATTACACTAATACTTACTTATATACATCAATTGTTGGTTGATTTTTCTTTCGTTTTTTCCCCTTTTGTCTTGTATTTTTTTCATCCTCTTTCAGTTGGGAAATAAAAAGGATGTCATTTATTTTTATAGTAACATCGAAAGTGGCAAAAGACTTAAAATTTAAAAGAAGAGAAGAAGGCATCAATGAAAATTGTATTTATTTTGCAGACATGATGCGAGTAAAATGTTTCCTGTTATCGTAGACCGCTTAAAGTGGAATCTATTTATGAGATTTAAATTTATTTTTTTGATGCAAAGGCAGTTCTAAAATTTAAAGTAAAACTTAGTAAAACTTAAAGTTTAATTTCGGATCTTAAATGAATGCCTAATATTTGCTTTTTAGAAATGATTTCAAGTACATATTGGCCGCTTTTACAACGACATAGACTGTCTATCCATGAGCTTCAATTTTGTTATAGTTTTTCCAGCATTTCATTTGGTATCCCACCAGTGGCAGGTATTGCGTTGTTACTGGAGATTTCAAAAGAGAATTCACCTATCCCCAGTATATACAGTCTTGTTAGATGAAATCGCTCGATCCTGATGGCCAATCGGTTATTCAATGACTAGTTAAAGCAATGATACTCAACCTTTTTTCTTCGGGCCACATACATATATTTGTAAAGCTACGCGGGCTGCAACACTGTACTGGTTTGAAAAAAATATCATGAAACCTACCACCCCCGTTTTTTTGGGAAACCATTTTTAAAAATAAAAACCAAAACAGAAAAATAGTAGCTCATATCATTTATCATCAAACGGTTCGTTAAAAATTACAATAGTGAAGAAAATAAAACTCAAAAGCAACATGTATCCAAGCTTTTATTTTGAAATTAGTGTGATTTTTGACATTGGGATAAATTTTCAACAATTTACGACAAATCGGGCTTATAATTGCTGCATGATACCCTCAATACGTCATCAAGGTGAGAATTAGTAAGTCGATTCCTGTATAAGTGTTTTGCATATTTAATTTTGGAATATGATGACTCACAAAGATATGTTGATGCAAACAATGTGAGAAGCAGGCAGGCACAATTTTTTACAGTCTTGTATTTTTCTGGAACTAATTCCCAAAAGTGGATGTATTCCTTCCCCTCTCTTTTTTCTTCAAAAATAGGTTTCAGATTAGTATCGTTCTTAAATTCAATAAATTCATCAAAAATCACTGCATAATCATATCCCAATGTATCTGAATGTGTTAAAGTTGCTGTTTCTAGGTGCCAGGGATTTGCTATAAGTAACAAAAAATTCTTAATATTACGTAAGTCCTTAAATCTGTTCTTAAATTCCTTAGCTAAGGCAGCTAAATAATTTAAAAATATCTTATAGTTTTCTTCAGAAACATGTATACCATCTTGTTTAGCTTTTATAACAGTTGGAAAGTTATGCAAAACTTGGTTCTCTATTTCTTCGTGGTAGATGTTCAATTTCTCTTCAAAAGCAAACACTTTATTCGCCATCTTCGAAAGGATTTTATTTTTACCCTGTAGGCCACGATTGAGTCCATTAAGTTTTTCTGATATCACACAGAAAAGCCAAAAGACACCACCATCCGTCATTATTATGTTCACTGTAAATTTTATTATTTTGTTGTAAAAACAAAATAATTTCATGCCTCAAAGAATAAAACCGTTCCAGAACTTTACCTCGGCTTAGCCATCACACCGAGGTATGTAAAAGAATGTCACTATAGTTACTGTTCAATTCTTCCAAAAGACTTTTAAATTTCCTGTGGTTCAATTCTTGGGCTCTAATATAATTTACTATACTTATTGCCGTCTTCATCACAGCATCCATTTCGGCAATAAAGATACGTGCTGATAAGTTTTCTTGGTCTATGATACAGTGGAAAGATAAGAGATTTGTTAAATTATATTTCTTTTTCAATAAAGCAATAAATCCTTTTTTGGATCCGATCATTGAAGGGCATCCATCAGTGCACACACAAACCAATTTTTTAATATCAATATTATTGCTTTCCAGAAATGTGCTGATAGTATTGAGATAGTCCTTGCCTCTGGTTTGATTTATCATAGGAAGAAATTTTAAAAAATCTTCATGAACTGAATTGTGTCCTGCACAGTATCTAACAAAAACGGAACATTGTAATGTTGCAGAAATATCGGTGCTGGAATCAAAAGCCAAACTAACATATTTGCATTTTCTCAAATCTTCAATGATGCGATTAAATATGTGTTTTGCAATATCTTCAATGTGTCTAGCAAAGGTAGAATCAGAGAGCTGCATACTTTTGATCTTAGATATTATTTGATTTTTATTGCTAAATTTATCAAATAATACCTTGGAAGCACTGAGGAAACATTCTTTCACAATCTCTGTATCGGTAAATGGTTTCATATATTTACCAAATTTCATACGACGCTCTTGTCACTGCTGCGTCATGTGATACCGCCATTGATATAATATTTTGTTGATGTTGAAAGGAATTCTTGAAGGATGTTAACTTTTCACGTCTTATTAAAGAGCCACGCTGGAAGTTATCACTAAATGTTTTGTGCTTCGTGGTATAATGACGAAGAATGTTATATTTTTTCAATATAACACTCTCACGACATATCAAGCATGTGGTCGAACCATGTTTATTTGACAAAACAAAATATTCTTCTTCCCATTTGTCTTGAAACACTCTTTTTTCGTCGGACATTTTTCGATTGGATTTTGAAGACACTCCCGCCATTATGGGCAATTAAATTATAAATTATAAGGAAACAATTCCGCGAAATGTTTACTTGTAATAAAGCCGCAACACTGTGGCTGTGACGCATTCAAATTTAGAGTTGTTAAAAATGTATGTGTTGCCACAAGGAAAATTATCTGCGCGCATATTTGTCTGTCAAATGTTTATTTTTTGGAAATAAATCTAGCGTGTGCAGTAAAAACACTTTTATACCAGATCTGATGTTGACACGACAACGACAATCCGCTTCGATTTTCCATGTCTGTACTTCAAAGTCGAAATTAATCTCAAGATATACTAAAAATAGAATGCCAGATTTTGTAAATCATGTTCCTGATAATAAATGTGTTGAGGGCCGCACAAAAAAGCTTAGCAGGCCGCAGGTTGAGTATGTCTGAGTTAAAGCCATAGAAGTTGCTGTAGTGTAGCAGGATAAATGTTGTTTCCTTATTAGACTAGAGTTTATGGTTCTAAACATAGCTTAGATATCTGCAGCAAAACGAAATAAGAAAAAATATTTCTTGGGCGACTGCATCTCTGCTGATTTCAGGAAAAAAATCTGAGAACAAATAAATTTGCCATGAAAAAGTTTCTCAAAAATCTGTCGTTCGAACGCGACTTTAACTGTAGGACACTCGACTCATGTATAAAATTAACACACAAAACATAAGTGATATGAGAAGCTGGGTCGTAATCCTGTGTGTTATTTACTTATATTAACAACAAACTCTTTTATTAACGATCAACACTCAGTCGCTATAAATGTAGGGTAAGTGTGTTGAAAAATGGTAGTAGTACTGCTTATCGATATTTAATTTGTATATGTTTATAGTATTGTTTTTAAAAACTTTTAAAATATGAGTTCGTTGATTGCAAACAAAAATAAAAACAATTATGTATGTGTTTAGTTTCAATTAAACTCTTTATTGTTCCCACTACTTTTGTGTGCCACTATTAATGACCTGATGTATCCAACAATAATTAGTTTAGTTCGCTATTCTTCTTTACACTTATGTTCGCGTAAGCACTAACAACTGTAGATCTTTACAACGGCGATCTTCACACCACGACTGTTTTCTTCACAAGCAACGCGTCTTCACACAAGACTGATTGAATTCTTACTACTCGTTGCCTGCTTTGTCTTGCCTTTTTATATGCCCACGAAATCACTCTGATGAAGGTTCTTGAAGTCGAACGTTCGAGGTGTCGCCTTCTCGAGAATTATATCACGACTTCATTGTTGTTTGTGTATTTTGTTCACATTGCTTGTTGTTGCGTTCTCGCTTACTTGTCTATTCCCTTTTCTTTCATACGGATGTTGTTGGTTTACGTGTAACAAGTTCGTTGTATTTGTTAGTGTAACTTTTTTATAAAAAGAGCATAAAAGAGAAATAAAGCTTCTGCTGAAAGAGAGTCCCGCAAACGAATAATGTGATCAATGACCAATTGGCGAACGCACGTATGTGCTCTAGGTGACAGGCTTGTACTTCTACTATTTATCTCGAACAGATTCTTCTATTTATCTCGGGCAGATTCTGTTGAACCGGTGATAATACAGCAAAATACAAATAATATTGCGATGGATGCTCTACTGTTATCCGTAAGAATCTTCGCTCTTCCTGTGTGCAGTCCAAAAGTCTTAAAATAATACATTACGAAGCTAGAATTTAGGTTAGGTTAGCTGTAGTAGATTACAAGCAAATTCACTCGGTGGCCCATATGGCCCATTGTGTCACTTAAATCATAGATTTGTACAGCAGTTTAATGCAGATATAAGTTGTGTAAACAGTTAGACGTTCAGAGGGAGTGAATAATATCTTGATCAATATTACGAAGTCGAGACACTTAAATTTTGTTCTGGTGGATTATTTACACCAGTCATCATATTTTTTTTTTACAATGAATTGATGTTATTGCGATTACATAGGAATTCAAAAATTAAAAATTAAAAATCAGTTCGTGGTAAACCAACGAAATAGTGATTGCTTGAAGTTTGAGCTCGACTGTGTTTTATAAAATTATAAACTTTTCGATAACTTTTTATACTAATGCTCAGGAGATGACCCCTATTCATAGAAATATAGTTTATATGAGAAAGGAAGGAGAGGGTAATGTGTGACAATTTTTTTTAGTCTGCCAGTGTTTAGAGTTTTGGTGAGACTATCGACAAAAATCAATTGCCAAATTGTGTTTATAGAAGAAAAACTCTACAATAGGACCCTTTCTCTTTACTGGTGTTCATTTTGAGGACTATTGAATCAAAACGTAATAAAATTGCCGATAAAGTATTATTTTTCTTTGCACAAAATCAAATCCTTCTAATGCCAGCTAAGACAGTCGCCGTAGTCTGGTAGGTAGTGTGTTGGCTTATTACACGTATGGTCACAGTTCGAACCTAGGTCAGATATCTCCAATAAAACGAAATATGAACAAATATTTGTTCGGTAATAGCTTCTCAGCAGTCGTTTGTCAAAAACTCTCGAGAGTAAATAAAATTGCCATGAAAAGTTTCTTAAAAATCTGATGTTTGAATTCGACCTTAATCTATAGGTTTCCTCCACTCATGTACAAAATTAAAATACTCAACATTAGTGGTGTGAGAAGCGAGATCGTAATCCTGACTGAATAGTTAATGCTGTCTAATATGATTTTTACAGTACGTTATACGTACGTATACTTAATATTTAATTCATTGATCATCATAACGTATACGCCACCTTGAACCATATAAATAAATTGTATTGGATTTGCCTAGAAAGTTTGTTCCCATTCATAAGAATAAAGTTTAAGAGAAATTTGTGAATTTTGTTTTTTCCAAATATTTTATAACCGTTATAAATGTCAAAGAGAGAAATTTTAGTGTATAAGAGATTTCTTAATGCGGGTGTGGTATTTTCGTATTAAAACACTTTCTTATCAATGATGTTGATGTCGATGTTGCAGGTTGCAGTTGTCTGTTTGTGGCAACATGTTGGAATTGCACAGGCGCATTGTAAAATGGAAATATTATTGCCGAAATGAGTGGTGCGAGGAACTTTATAAAATTAACTGCAAGAAGAGAAAAAATGGTGACAAAAAAAAAAAAAAAATTCAGGCTCAAATGTTGGTAGATACCAGCGACAATAAGTTACTTGGACAATAAAAATGCAATTAATATGCAATTAAATTGCAATCGCAATTTTTTTCATCATGTTCTTTTCACCCACAAATTTTCTCCAATCAATTGAGGTAATAATTTGCAATATTCCCACGTTTACAATGAATTGCAATGTAATGAAGACTTTAAGAATGGAAAGTTAATATTTAGTTTTGCAAAATAAATGAAAAAGTATGATAATTTAATTCATATAGCAAGACTTGTGTCTTGAATATGAATATCTGAACAAATGTTACAGAATATGTCAACGAATTTATTTCATTTTCTATTTAATATATGCCATATTGTCTGTTCCTCTTTTTAAGTTTTTTCTTTCTTTTCATTTTTCTTTGAATGGGCTTTAGAGAGATTGTTTCTTTTTTTGTATAGAACAGAGTGCCTTTTTATAAAATGTGTTAAAAGTTCGTAATTGTAATTTTGTGACTGAAGACATTTCAGCGAACAAAAAATAAATACCGAAAAAAATGCAGATGTTGCAATTTCTGTTGCTGTTACTGTTACCAGCACTTTGTTTCTACTTCAAAATTTTATTCGGTTTCTTTTTTCTGTTTGCGTATTTCCCAAGCCAACGTGTCTAGAATTTACAAAAATATGTTCGTTATTTGTAGAGTATTGCGGAGATTTATGACTGTTTTATGTTATTTTTGTTGTTAGCAACTGTTTACTGCTTACATACTACAACAAAAGAATCAAAAAAAAAAATGGATATTGTAACACATATACATATTTCGCCATTTAAACCCACAGATGTATTGCATAAAACCGTAAAAACACATAGCCAAAGTTTAAAGTATTGAAGGGAAAATTATGTGGCACAATAAACCAAAAAAAAAAAAAAAATCTGACGAAAAACATAAGGAAACTTTCAAATTTGATATAAATTTTTTTGTCAGTGTAACAAACTATAATATTTGAAAACTTAAATAAAAGTTTTATTCTGTTTTTTTTTGTTTGAATTTTTTTGTACAGGCTTCGTGCAATAGCAGTTGATTAGTCAAAGGCTGTTAAAATGCAACACCAAAAATTTTTTTTGATTTTGCATCACCTTTTGCCATCGACATGTTATGATTGATGTTAAACGATAATGAATTTTTATAAATATTATCGATAATAAAAAAGCCCACAAAACTGTTTAGGACTCTAATACTTGGTATAATAAACAGAGTAAAGCGTAGTTAGCATGATCCCATTGGGTCATTATAACCCGTTACTAAGTTAACGTTAAGTAAGTCAACCATTAAGGTTTACAGATCACAATGCAAGAATGATGTCTTATTCTTAGAACGTAAAGCAGTTGTAAAATGCGGATCTTTGGCTTATGCTCCAATGTGTTTACTTTTCTAGCAATATCTTCCCCCAAATCTTTCCACAATTGGAAAGAAATACTATTTTTGATATCACTTTATATGAATAAAGTAGAGGCGAGAGCTGTAGCTGCAAGGGCTAGACCTGTACGAGTAACAATAACTAAACTGGCCTTGTTCCAGTCATTAACAAAACGTAGCTTCCCACACCACTCATGTTGTTTGTGTGTTAATTTTATCCATAACCAATGGGACTTAATATATAACGTCAATTCCTGAACTGAAAATTTGGAAGCTTTCTATGGTAATTTTATTTCCCCTCAGACGACGCAAACTACAGGAAACTCTACTTTGCATAGTTCTCGAACACATGAGTATAGTCGTTCATCGACAAAGGTATGCATAACTTGTGGACCCGCAATATAGTTTGAATAGAAGGAACATAGTAATACTATCTGGTAGTTAGGTATTACGATGTTAAATCAAAGTTAGCAAGGAACTATCTGGCGAAGCGCAATCGGCTAAGTAAGGAACATAAGGTTACATTCTGATGGATCCCAAATTTTATGGGAAATCTCGGAAACGAGCAAACAGAAAAGCTAGTGAAGAATCCTTTTGTGGAGTGCGAGTGCATGTCAGGAAAGGTATGCCTAGCGAAACGGAAGATCAAGGGAGACAAAGACTTCTCAAACCAAGTGGGTTTGCGGTAATCGAACGTTTTATAGAGAGACTGCAATAGAGTACAACTGTGTCATATATCGGACTATCAAGGAATTTAGTACTTGAGATGCCTAGAGCCAAAATTGTAGTTTGTTCAGCGGCAAAAATTAATCATCTTAATGAATGCCAGGAAGAAAAGTGTAGACAGGAAATTGTCATTGTTGACACCGAGCATCATCCTAAAATTTATCAGACAATCAGCTCGGAAGAGACATTATAGGGATACCCTATACAGTTTCAGAAGAGTACAATAGATCGTATGGTTGCTGTGCTAATTTATATACATTCTTCTCCTAGTATAGGGAGCTTGTAATATCCTGTCAATTATTTTAGACACAGATTTGAAATTATTGTCTCTGGTACAGTTTTTAGCCCTTGCAACGAAACCAAGTGGGTTTGCGGTAATCGAAACTCTTTTTGGTAGACTATAATAAGAGGGGATATGTGTCATTCATTCAGAAGAGCTTGTAAAGAATACTTTTGTAGAGCGGCAGCGAATGTCTGGAAAGGTATGCTTAACGAAACGGAAACCAAGTGGGTTTGACTACAATAAGATGAAATCTGAATCATTCACACTATCCAGGAATGAACTGAGAATGACACTAGGCCCTATTGAAGTTGCCGTAATCCAGTAGGTAGTGTGTTGACTTATTAGACTTGAGGCCACGGTTTAAACCCCAGGTCAGACATCTTCAACAAAACGAAATATGAAAAAAATATTTCTTCAGCAGATTTCTGGCAAAAACTCTGAGAATAAATAAAAATTGTCACGAAAAGTTTCTCAAAAATCTATCGTTCGGAATTGACTTTAAACTGTAGGTTCTCCCACGCATGTGTAAAATTAACACTTACAACATAAGTTATGTGAGAAGCTAGATCGTAATCCTGACTGGAACCTACAACCCTTCAGTCAGGTCTAGCTTCTCAACTAACTGAATGCAACAGGGCCAGTTAAGTTATTGTTTCTCGTAAAGTTCTAGCCCTTGCAGCTACAGTTCACGCCTCTACTTTATTCATATAAAATGATATCAACAATAGTATTTCTTTCAAACTCTGGAAAGATTTGCTCTTATTTGAGCATAGGTTAACATTCGTATTTTAAAATTGCTTTACGCTCTAGGAATGATGTTTTTTGTATTGTGCTCTGTAAACCTTAATGGTTGACTTACTTAATTTTGCTGTATTAAAAAAGTTTCATTTAAATTTTCTCCATTGAGTGACACAAAAATTCATTTTAAAATTTCTATTCTCGTTTTTTTTTTAATACTTGTTTTCCTCTTTAAGAAAAATGAAAAACAAAAACAAAAACAAAAAAATAAAATAAAACTTAATTTAATTCCTATTTTAATTTCATTCATATTCTTGAATATAATCAAACGATTTTCATATCTTTGTTTTTTTCTTATTTTTTTGTGTTTTCTATGGAGTTTTATCTCTCCTTTATGAACACAAAAATATGACTTTCTTTTAAATACCACTTGGGCAGTGTATCCACAAGACAGACACAAGTTTTGTTGCATAGTTTTCAAGAAGTCGACAATAAAAATACCAACAACTATAATAATAAAAACAAAACAAAAGAACAAAAGTGTTAAAGAAATGCACAAAAGTGTTTAAGCATTGTTTTCACAGATTTAGACATAAATTTCACATAAGCTCCAAAGAATAAAGAAAAGAATATAAAATAAAAAAAAAAACACCAACCAAAAACAGAAAACATAAACTTAAACAAAGAGAAACAATAAAAAAAGAAAAACTGTAAGAAAACGAAATAGTGTAACCAGCAATGATGCCTATTTAACAAATTCAAATGGATTGTGTTGGCGTAAGTTCGGGACGAATCAAATGATCACATTAACAGCATTAAAAAGGGTTTAAGAATGAATGAATGAATTTGAATCTGAGTTGTTGGTTCCAAAATTTATTGCTTATTCAGATGTTGTTGTTAATAATCTACCTAATTTCATAAACTGATTAAAAGTGATTTTAAGATTCAAGATTAGGCTACCTTTTCCTGTGCAGTTATATTCAAGTTATATTCCTAAATGTATATTCAGAACTATAATTAGAGCTAAAAGTCACCGTTGTCTAGTAGGTAGTAAGTTGGCTTATTAGACGAGAGCACGTGGTTCAATCCCTGGATCAAATACTCGGTCACAATAAAATTACCATGAAAAACTATTCAAAAATCTGTCGTTCGTAGTCGACTTCAAGCTGTATGTCTCGCTACTTATGTCTAGAATTAAAAAACACAACAAAGGACGTGTGAGAAACTAGGCCGTAACCATGTCTAAAGGGTTGTAATGACCGTTCAAGTCAATAGGTAATACTGAAGGCTTTTCAGACAATACCAGAAGAGCAAAACTAGATGCTACTTATTCTAGAAAGATAGAATTGTTTTAAAATATTAGGCAACTGAAAAATCAAGCTGCCAAGAACCTGGTAAACAAGTTGCAAATTAAAAAGTCGTAACTACATACCATACATACATAATTGTCGGGGTTATGGCCTAGCTTCGTAACTAGAGGTACCAATACTGCATATTGCGGTAACCGAAGAACATCAGTTTATATTCTCTGAAACGGTAAATCGTTATAATAAGAGTTCCTCCTCAGGGTTCCTTTCCAAAACCACTATAAAGGAACAGTGCTGTGCCTACCAATAGGGGGGGTCAAGGCACTGAGGGGTTGATCACTACTTTCACGTATATGTGATAAGGGTGGCTGAATGTTCCGCAGTTAAGCTTTTTTAGCAAAATGACGCGCTATACATTGTGGTAGAACTCAAGTTTGGTCCTAGATTTTATGCCTTTAGAACTGTCCTTTGAGGGAAATTCGGGGTCTGGTATAGAATGTCAGTTTGTTGTAGAATTTACTGTAAACTGGTGTCGGTGCTCGTGTCTACAGATGAAGTATTTTTATAGCCAAGTGGGCCGAAGTGTTACTTTATTTTATTCGCTATAATACTTTAGTTATGATATAGCATTCCACATCCCCCAAATTGAACGTGGTTAGTATTATCTATTGCGGCGGGAGCTACAGCTTAATGTGGACTTTGGAAAACTGATTTTAGCAAATTTTTCATGACAATTATTTACTCGCGGAATAATTGCCAGATGACAGCTGAGAGAGTATCGCAGACAGAAAATTTTTTTCATATTTTTTTGTTTCAAGATGGCAAAGCCGGAGTTTGAGCTCTCGAGCTTTAGCTATTCACATTTTCTCAGTCAGCCAGTTTCTTAAAGGCACCTGGTTCTTGTAATATGATATCAAAGCTGGCTCTTGTGAATGTTGAAGTTAATTTTTGTGCATGACAAGTCGTGTATAGGACAACACAATAGCGGATGTCTTCGTGGCATTCTATGTACATAGGTCCAATTTTGCTTGCTATTATTCCCAATCTAATAGCATAATTGGAAATTGTAGAATACTTGGAACTGTGAAATAATCGTTCGCTAGATTGCAAGGCGCTCCTATCTTCTAACTGCCTTTCTTACGGATAATTGTGAATTGAGATGAATGTGCCTACACATACCACAAACAGCAGAATACCTTAGCGAATATAGGCTTTACGATATTGATAGGCAGGTTTGGTATCTCTATGGAGGACATTATCACTACTAACCGAACTATAGACTTGTTAGACAAATAGGTTGTATCGATAACAGAGTCGCCTGATGGCTCGTTTGGACTGGGATTACCGTACAAGGGAATCATCGTTGTATTAGTAGCATATAGCTGGGTTAATGATATTCTAGGAAGTTATAATAAAACCCATAGATCCGATATAAAAAATACAAAGAATAAGAATACAGGACCAAACTTTGATATTAATAATGGGGATTTTGTTGTCATCCCGGGGATGATAATGTCATATCTGTCAACTTGTCATCTATTCGGTCTGTTTTGCCACATCACCATGGATGAGAATAGACAAAGAAGACACTAATTCTCATCGAAAAATCATTTTCAGCGATAAGCCCCAGTCCTGGACGAATCAGTCGAACTTGTCACGAAACCAACTCAGATGAGATCCAAGAGCGACCAATGCATACCGAAAAAGGCCCAGTTTAGTTTGGTCCGTAGTACTTTGGAAACGTCGTTGCCCAGGCCGCCTCTGTCAATGGCAAGCCTTTTAATTAAATTCAAGAAAATCACGATCACATTCCTTTAAAACTACCCAAAATTAAGAGAGAACTTAAATGCGATTTTCAACACATTTTGCGTAAAATTTGATTGTGGTCAAAAGAAATATTTTTTTTTTATTTATTTTCAAATATGACCTGCTATGGCCTGCCGCCTGTCTGCACTCAGAAACTTGTACGAATTCTGACAATTTTAACTTCATCCTAAACAACAACAATAACAAAAACAATAAAAACAAAACTGGGAATAATAAGTGTGAATCCATATACAAAGATTTTACTTTTAAACGAAAAATCTACCAAAAACAATTTAAAAAAAAAGCAGAAGTTTTTGAGTTTTCTAGTTTTGGTCTTTCTTGGTAAAGTTTTTTTTGTTTTTGTTTTAAGAAGTTTTAAATTTCACTGCAATCGTTAGTTTAGCAAACGAAAATTTAAGCAAGTTGTTGTTCATTTATGGTATGTTGTTTTCTATTGTTCTTATGGTTGCACTTTTGTTGCTGTGTTTGTTGGTATGCGTTACATGATTTAAGACAGGAGTTTAACAAAAATTTTTTGGAGAACTTCTGATGATTAGAAACGGTTTTATTGTGGCTTCTTATTCGGATTTTACTTTTATTATTTTTTTAAAGAAAATTTTGTTTTAAATTTTAAAAAACTTACATAAACGAGCGTTATTTTATTAAATTTTATTTATTGATTACACAGCCCTACAAATTTGGACTTTTTTGTGCAAATAAGATGGCTCCAGGTGTTTCCGAGGTCCTTAAAAATTAATCAGATTTACTTGAGAATTGTTACCGCCATATTGGATCCGCCATTTTGAATTTTTTAAATCTGAATAAAGGTCTATAATCAGCCACCCCAAAAATCGCTGAGTAACAATTTTCAAGTAAATCTGATTCATTTTTGAGGACCTTCGTAATGTGTTTCTTTTTCTCTTGCACCCCTTGACATAAACCAACCTCCTACTTTAAGGGTTCATGCTAACAATTTGGCTTTGGGCTCGTTTTAAAAAGGAAAGATAAATTTTAAATTTCTAATAATAGCGATGGTTCTAGCACGTCAGTGTTTTGCTCTACAATTTTTTTTAAAAATGGCCAAAAACGCTATTTCGGTTTCAACCTCCTTTTTCTCGAAAGCCTTACGTGATGGAAAGTTTTTGAACCCAGATTCGTGTTCAGGTAACACCTGGAGCCATCTTATTTGCACAAAAAAGTCAAAATTTGCAGGGCTGTATTAGTAAAAAATACTGACATAATTGAACTAGTTGTGTGGCTCGTGGTACCATCTTGCTGACTCCATATACGAATCATAAAAATACGAACTACTTTTACCTCCCGACCATATTTCATAGAGAGCTTCCTATCTTTAAATTTAAACAAAACAAGGTCTGTGTGAGATATCACTGACATTTTCTGACATTATTCGATTGAAAGGCCTATTGATACCTATCATATGGAATACAGCATCGTTCTAATGTCCCCCATGGATTCTCTAAGCTGAGCGCATTCGAAGTATTTAATTTTCGATGTCTCTAAGGACAAGGACTGAGGACATGGATTATGTAGGCTTTGAGGACCATTGTGGCTTGTGGCTTATTCGCATATACCTGCGAAAGTCTAAAGGGGTCAATTAGCACTGTCTCAGTGGCCTATTGTCTTCACCTCCACGTCAAAAGGTCTTGCAATCAAATCGCTCGTGGAAGATATATTAAATGCGGTACATCCGGTTAAAGCTATATATCGTTATTGTTAGTGTCCAGACCATCCAAATAAAGTTAAAAGCAGTTGATAATCATCGTTCTATCGTAGTCTCCATTGACTGTGATAGTCTGGCCAATATCGTAATATGGACCGACAACGCCGCCAGAACGCATACCAAACCGTGTCTTTTTCGGGATGCATTGCACGATCTTGAATCTCATGTGGATTGGCTTCATTCAAAATTCGGCAAGTTTTGTTTGTTTACTTAGATCTAGTTGCAGCAAAATGGTAGTTGTCAACTGCCAAAGTTCCGAAATCCCTGTTAGAAGCCCCTTACAATTTCTTTTCCAAAATCACTTCTAGGTTCTCGGAACTTCATCTGCTCCAATTTTTGTTATTGACGTAATAAGAGAAATTAGAAATGAGCTTTATCGTTGAAGAGGTTTTTGTAAAGAAAATCAATTTTGAAAGCTGTTCCTCTAGCATACAATCAGCTCTGAATAGCCACTGGTATTTAATTATTGCGTGAATTAGACATCACGTGGATGGGTAAGGATATCTGAATGCAAAATATAAGATAATGAGTAGGCCCAATTGTGAGAACGCAATATAATCGACAATTTTGGTTTATCTGCGATAGTTTCTCTAAGAGAGGCAATATTTTTGGTAGCGCATTCATTGCGATAATGAGAGACTCAAGCATGAGAGACATCCAGCATAGAGAGATTCCAGCATCTACAAATTTCTTTAAAATATTGCCAATTTGTGCCCGGTACGTTGGTATCGCTACGTGTGTTTTTACAATTTTGCAGTTTTTGTTTTGAAGCAACTAAATGCACTATAAATGCCCTCATGATATTTGAGCTGAGACAGAAGCATGCTTTCTTTCTTTTCTCCGTCTGAAAGATACTTAAGCTATTAGATGGACTGCAATGATTAAGAAGTCTGAACTAAGAAGACACCGTATCTAAATATACAATTTGTTGTATATGGGTGAACACTGAAATCGAAGCATTGCTTAGAATTCATTTCGAGTTTAGAACCGGTTACCTGAACTAAATTGAGGAATATAGTAACTGACTATAGAAAGTAGTTCATCTGAAAGTTTGCCAAGAGCCTCAGCAAGTCCACATGTCCTAGCATTCTACTGTCTAGGAAAAATAGTCTCACCGTGCTACTGACAGATGTCGGCAGAGTAAAGAAGCATGTGCTAGGACATGTGTATTGCTCTACTAATATCAAAAAAGCGCTGTAATTGTCCTATAATTGTCTTGTTAATTCAGAGTATAATTTCAATTTCGTCTCACAGCAACAAGCGAGCATTTTACGACGTGAGCATTAAGCCATTAAGGCTTTCTATACTCGATGTTTTATATACGCTTTTAGATCAGTTTCCCTTTCAGAAACTCGTCTAAGAATACCTACATACATAATTGGTCATTACAACCCTTTATTCAGGATTACAACCTAGCTTCTCTCACCACTTATGTTGTGTATGTTAAGTTTATTTATAAGTGGAGTGATCTATAGTTTAAAGTCGACTCCGAACGACAGATTTTTGAGAAACTTTTCAGGGCAATTTTAGTTACTCTCAGAGTTTTTGCCAGAAATCGCTGAAGAAATATTTTTTCATATTTCGTTTGATACGAGATGGGGTTTGAACCGAGGCCTCGAGTCTAACAAGCCAACCCATTATATACCAGACTATATCGACTTCTATTTTATAAGCTCGTCTACTCATTTAGCGTAATCGAAAAGTATCAATTCATATCCACATATTCTAGGCAGTATTAAAATATTAATCGTCCTAGTAAACAGTACTAACTCCTACTGTCAGCAGTGTGTGGTTCGGGGCGCGACTGCCGATTTCAATGACTTTCATTATGTTATTGATTGAAAAATAATGTGCTAAACTATTAAGGGCCATTATTAAAACTTGCCGTTAAATAAAGGGAGGATTTTAAAGGGCAGATAAATTCGTTCTGTACTTAGAACGTTTTTTAATGTTCTTGCAATTCTTAAATTCTACATTCTCTAACTTAAATAGTGTCAAAATCTGGTTAAGGTGCGCCGATCCGTTCCGAAGTTATAGGGAAAAATCTTCTTAGAATACACATATAGTCGTATGTCGCGTGAAAACTTTGAGAGCTCATAACTCAAAGCACACTTTTTCGACTTAGAATGTTATAGAACGGAGGCGTCGAATTGTTTTTCATTATTGTAAGTGGACAATGAGGTACAAGTGAGCGTTAAGCTAAAGGGAGGACCATCCTACCTTTAACTTTTAAAGTTGACTTTATGTTTGAACTTGTCATGCTATATATTTTTTTTCAATAAGGCAACTTCGAATATAAACAAAATGAGCAAATACAACAACAAAAAAGAAGCCTTTCGTTGCCACTGCGTTAAAAAAACTTATTTTTTGCCATATTTTTAAAAAAGTTAACTTTATTTTATCATTATGTTGTAATAACGAAAAGAAGTTAAAGGCGACTTTAAAGTTCGTTTTAGCTAAAGTTACCTTTAACTAAACCTAACTCTAACGGCAAGTTGTAATAATGGCTCTAAAACATTGAGAGCAACAGCAACATTCTATTGAAAACAAAAAGAATTTCTTTCTGACATTCTGCACTTCATACATAGAAGACAGAAAAGATAGGTAATGTAAAAGGAAGGATCAGTTACTTGAATTTCTTGTAATATTTTATGTTAATTCTGATCTAATTTTGACTAAACTATGAAAACTTTTAGTTGATGTTAAATTTTATTAATTAATTTCTTTAATCTTTTGTCTTTCAGATTTTTGTTAACAAATGAAATAAATTTAACACTTTGATAATCCGTATGCTCGAGGCAAACATACCGCTGTAAACCTGAACCTGTGCAATTGATCTGGTAAGCAATTAAAATTCATTGTAAAGTTAATTTCGGTCATTTAAATGTCCGTATGTTCGTTCTCTAACAATTGTTTTTAATCCAAATATTGTTTTTGTTGTTGTTTTTTTTATGAAATTCATAAACAAATATTTTTATGGATATAAACAAAAACATTTAAAATTTGTGTATAAAACAATAGAAATTATGAGTAAAAAAGTTAATTTAAACTAAAAGTTTTTGTAATTTTCTGAAACTCAATTTGGAAAAACTCAAACAAAATACATGTTTCAGAGAACTATTTTATAATACAGACACATACATATACGTAAAGGCTATGCATACCCTGTAGGAAATCAAACTAATTTTAAAGTAACTTTAAACTGGTTTTTTAATAAGCACATCTAGTTGATTAAGTGACTTTTTTCCTTGTCGCCGACTCATTATTTTAACATAGGCATGTCATAGGCGGTAGTCAATTGGCCATCTCTGCATGACTTTTAAGTTAACTACAAATTACTTATTTTTCAACCAATTTGTAGTTAAATAAAATATAGTTAATTTAAATATTGGTTTATACTAAATTATTTAAAAAACCACTTTTTTTAATTCAATTTTAAACAGCTTTATTTATATTATATTATACATATACATATATTTATATTTAGAAATAATTGTTTTCAGCTCCTCGAGGGTGTTTATTGTAAAAACGGTCTTAATTGCCACATTGTTTTTTTCCTGTTGAACAGGGCTTTCGGTCGCTACTTTCTGCCATTATAGTCTCATTTTGAGTTTTAATTATCTCCTTGAGCTCCTTAATTTCGCCTTGAAATATAAATATTTATTAGAAAATCGTGGTATTTTGGTAGACAAATTATATTTTCATCTTACCTGTTATTTCTGAAAATTTCGCATTCATTTCAGAAAATTTCACATCAAATTGCTTCAAAACTTCATGTGAACATTGGCAAGTCGCCTTATCGTCATTTTCTTTACTGCGATCTGTTAAAATGCAATATAAGTAATAAGGCATATTTTTACGATTGTACAAGATACTTACCAACGGTATTCAGATAAATGCGCTTCATTATTGCTAGTACAAGTATATATTTGATAGTAATTTGTTTTACTTTAATTTTTATGTTTCGTTTTTTAATTTTTATAATTTCATTATTAATTTTGATTGACATTTGATTTTATTACATTTTTTTATTTTGCTTTTATTTTATTCGTACGTTTGTTTCTATTCAATATGTTTGGTTGATATCTGCATGAGATTTAAACCAATTTGTAGTCATTTGCAAAATAGTTAATTTATAATTTGCGTTTTTATCAACCGACTATTTTATTTACTACAGGGTAGTAGTATATACATATATGCGTAACTGTGTGGAATGTATTTACAGCATACGTAGTTATAAATAATATTGGAGTTCTAGTTATACTTGTATACTAATAATAGAGATGCGTATGTGTTTCTTTAATTGCCATGGCAAACTATTGAAATACATTTTAATTACTTTGTGTGCGTTTGAGTTTAAGGATAAATTTAAAAACATCATTTATTACAGAAGTTTTTGAAACAAATGTTGTTTAACAGTAGACTTAAAATGAATAGTTTTAGACTTCTTAAGATGCAGAAATAACATCTTATTTAAATCCATAATCTTACGTAATTGGTCCAGCCTAGCTTTTTATGCCACTCATCTCATTTTTACCCGTGAGTGATGGGATCTATTGTTTAATGCCGTTGCTGAACGACAGATTTAAGAAACTTTTCATGGTAATATTATTTTACTCTCAGAATTTTGACAGAAGAAAGGAAATGGCCGAAACATATATGTTTTCATATTTGGTTGTGTTCGAGATGTTGAACGACTGGCAATCGTCCTATAAGCCTATCAGCACAATACCTAGAATAAAGACTCCGTATTTATGTAACTAGACAGAAAATGTTGAAGTAAGATTATGTTTCGTAGAATTGGCCGACATAATGGCCGTAGCTTACATGGCTAATATAAGGTATTGTATTGTAACAGATAAGATATTGTTTTGCCTTCTCTTATTACTCGTTATTACAACTCTCGCAAAAATCATTGTGACATTTTCCCAGCTTCAAAGCATGCTCAGTAAGAGTTCAGTCCTCATTATAAATGGTATGAGGTTCTTAAGATGGCCAGTGACAGTCTCTAGAAGTGGAATCATTAACTCATCATTCCTTTACAAATGAGTGAAGCTTCTTTACCTCTGTGTAGAGAAATACTAATCTCACATATGAATTTATTTGAATTTTCTGTTGTATCAGATTTACAGGGCCTTCAACTTAGTTGTTACCGTTAATGCCTCGTTGCTAGAAACTCATATGCAGGTGTGTTGGTGTGGTAGCTTTGATACCGAAACTCTCTTGAGCACGCATAGTTCCTTATTGTGATGCCACTAGTAGCGTAGTCCCTGTACTTATCGAATTCCATCATACACATCGAAGAAGTTGGTCAGTATGGGGGTTGTACACTAAAACATATCTCTCCTATCCTGGAAAACAGCTTGAAAGTTTAATAAATGAAGCGTTATCCTTGATATCAATGGATGATAACTCCGTCCAGCTGACAAGGTGTGCAGAGACACCTAAATATGCACATCGCAAGAGATAGGCATTGACAAAGAAAGTGAATAACAGTTTCTTCCTCTTCAGCAGACTCACAAGCTCGACTAAAGTGGTTTGATGGAAGCTGCAGTCTTTTTGCGTGTCTTCCCACTGATCTGAAGGCATGGCCACTGCAATTGAGATGATTCTGCCGCATTTTGCAAGACCAGTTAAAAACTGTTAAGGAATGTTGCTCAATTTGTCTACGATTTTTATCGACCTATCCAGAAAGCTCTCACTGTTTTACGTTTCACTGCTAAACAAGTTATCCTATGTTTGACTAATTTTCGGCTTAAAAAAATGGAAAATTTTTCTCATGCAGAAGATGGCAAGATATTATGAGTAAAGAGAGCCAATACTTTAAATAAACTTATGTATATATAGAGTGGGAAATTTAAAAACGGTTTGAAATTTTGGCAATTTTCTCTTTTTTTTTGTTGTGAAGTACAACTGTTCCGGTTAAAAATTTAATATTATTTTATTCAAATAGCTGCCGCGGCTGGCCTTACAGCATCTCATTCGATTGGACCAATTTTCGGGCACTTTTTTTTAGGTGTATGGGGTCGTATCTCGGCAATGGCATCACGAATTTTGCCTTCAAATGCTCGGGTCCCCTTAGAATTTATTCCAACAGTGTCAAATAACAGCTTCTTGGCGTCCAACTGACATCACCATTTTGGCTAATTAAACGGACATCAAACGTTTGACGCATTAAATCGATTGTGGCATGACATTTCATCGAAAGTTGCACCATCTTATTGAAAAACGAAAAAACATCGTGCACATCAATACCATGAAGAGCGGTTACAAACAAATTGGTTATCATGGTGCACACCTATAGTTCCTTTGATCGTAATGGTTGCGTTTTCAAAGAAATATGGGTCAGTGATGCCTCCGCTTCACAAGCCGCAAAAACTGACCATGCGTAGGCATTCTGATCTCCAAATACGATAATTTTGCTTATTAACGTACCCACCAAGATGAAAATAAACTTCATCGGCAAAGATTTTTTTTGGCAAAATCGACATCATCGTCCAGGTTCTTGTTGGCCCACCTAACGATGTAAAAACAAAAGGAATGGCCATGCGGCTTCAACATACATAGATACATACATAATTGGCCATTACAATCCTTCAGTCAGGATTACGACCTAACTTCTCAAGACCACTCATGGTGTGTGTGTTAATTTTATACATGAGTGGCAGGACCTACAGTTTAAAGTCGACTACGAACGACAGATTTTTGAGAAACTTTTCATGGCAATTTTATTTGTTTATATTTCTCAGAGTTTTTGCCAGAAATCTGCTGAAATATTTTTTCATATTTCGTTTTGATGTCTGTCCGGGGATTTGAATAGTGGCTTCGCGTCTAATAAGCCAACACACTACCTACTAGACTACGGCGACTTTGAACTTCGTAAGGCGGCATACCAAATTCGCAAAATTCGACATAAACTGATGCTTCAATTCAATTCTTAGGAACCACAACGAGTTTATTTTATCCATCAACTAATATTTAATACAAATGTCCTAAAACTTCTGCATTTTTAAGTTATACATTCTGTAATTTTTTTTTGCCATAAATTCAGGCCTGGTATTACATTGTAGTTTATTATTGTGCCTGTCATGTAAAATTTCAATTATTTTTTATTTTTGCTTGGGACAGTGTGATTTAAATTTTTTACTGCTTTAAAAATTTTTCTTTCTTTTTGAAGAATACATGACATATACATACATACTTCGTTTGACATTAAATTGTTTTTTAAACTAAAAACCATATTAATAGGTACAAAGTTTTTAATAGGCTTTCCTTTTTAACCGTCTGTGACCATTTTCGAACAACATTTCTTAAATCAATTTCCAATTTAGAAAAATCTTTTTTTTCTTTTCTGCTTACACCATAGATGAGCGGCTCAAATGGGTTTGTATGAGAGTGTGTGTATATATTTTTTTTTTAATACAAATTAAAATCGTTTTACAAAGTTATCGATCTTAAAATGGCAAATAAAGCCATTTGGTTTAAAGGAAAATTGCTTTTTAAATTGCCTCTCATTTTAGCAGCCGTAGCAGTTTGTCAATTACTTTAAATTTTAAACGAAAGTTGTAGAAAAAGTTTTACGCAAATTTCTTATTCTTTTTCCCTCTCTCTCTCTCTTTATCAAATTTCTCTTTCTAACATTTTGTGCTTAATGTTTTAAATTTCTTTTTAAAAATGTTTTTTTTTTTTGAGAACATTTAAATACAAAAGGAAAATTTCAATTCAATAGATTTTACTTTTTTCCTACAACAACAAATTTATAGAAAAAAGAAAAATAAAAAAATAAAAGTTTTTATTGCTCCATATATGGTACATTTCAATATACTTTATTATTTGCAAATATATGTAATATGAGTGTTTGTTATAGGATTTATCCTGCATTAACTTCACTGCCTCTGCTAAACAAACACCACTCACAGCTAAAGCAGCAGACTGAAATCCACATGTATTCGCATGGTTAAAAGCATGAATGAATGAATGAATGGATTGGTGGGATATCTTTAATCCAAATACAATAGGAAAGTGCTTTACAACACACCATCATTATTTCTTTCCATTTTCCCTTCCTTTTTTTTAATTCATATATTGTATATATGAATGTGTGTGCGAACATTTATTTGTATTGGTGTCTAAGCTATAGTCATTCATCAAAAGTCCTTAACAAATTCGAGAGCAATTAAACTCATCAATTAGATTGACATTATTGTACACACTCGCATGCTTTTAGTTTTTTTCTACAAGTCTACCACACACGCTCACTCATTTTCATTTGATCCTTTTTTTATAAATTTTTTCTGTGTTTTTTTGTGCTTGTCTCTATCCTTTTTATATAAAATAAATTTATCACTCTCATTATAATAGAAGTCGTTCAAAGGAACGAGGCCAGAGCGAGAATATTTGGGTTAAAAAAAAGAAAAAAAATTTTACCACCGAAAAAAATTTAAGAAATAATTTAATTCATATGTATACACGAAGGGCTTTAATAAATTTAACATGCGGCTTGACCTCAATACGACCATAAATACATCTTAAGTGTTTACCATATGAAGCACAAAATACATGTGCATTTCAAAGCTATTTTGTCAGATCTGTACGTGATATTCCATATAAATCATGTAAGGTCTACTCGATATGGTTTTTAAGGGATAAACAAACACAAATGTTAGTCGTCGTAGTCCAGTGGGTAGTGTGTTCTCTTTTTAGACGTAAAGCCGGGCTCGAGACATCGAAACGAAATTGGAAAAAAAAATTTTTTTCGGCGATTTTCCTCTCAGCAGATTTCTGGCAAAAACTCTGAGAGTAAATAAAATTTCCATGAAAAAGTTTCTCACAATCTGTTGTTCGGAGTCGACGTTACACTGTAGGTCCCGCCACTTAAGTATAAAATTAAGGCACACAACATGAGTGGTGTGAGGAGCCAGGCCGTAGTCCTGACTGAAGGGTTGTAATGGCCAATTATGTATGTATGTATACGGTGCAGATAGTCCTTGTTACTCCTGATGCCCTTTGATTTGGCGAGATGGTATCCCAGCGCTGTCCACACGTGTGATCATGTTCGAAGTAGGTAGGACCTCGGTTTCAGCCATGCGTGCAGGTTGTTCAATAGCAAAAAGTTCCGCCTATAATACGCTGGCCTGGTTAGATAATCTATATGGGCGGTTTAGTGCCAGTTTGTAAGAATAGAGCCCTGATTCAGTTCCATATTTAATTTTTGAGACATTGGTGAAGATTATTATATCACCGTCACCAATGACAGCTTCAGCAACCCATTCTTCCCGTGTGAGAGAGTGAGTTTTGTTTTGTAAATACAACAAACCTTTAAATTAAAGAGTCTGATATCATGTTAGTTTCGAAATCCCACAGGAGACATTCACTTGTAACTTCCTCTTTTCAACATTTGTTTTAAAGGAAACTATAAGCCATGCCATCAAGGTCGGATAAATGGTCTTCAGTGTTAATGCACTGCCTATAGATTGCAAATTCAGAATGTCAGAAAAATTATCCGTTGCTCCATTTATACATATGTAATTGGTTATTACGACGTTTCAGTTAGGATTGTTTCTCACACCACTTATGTGGTATTTTATTTGTATACGTGAGTAGCGGGTCCTACAGTTTGAAGTGGGTTCCGAACGACAGATTTTTGAGAAACTTTCTGTGGCAATTTTATTTACTTTCAGATTTTTTACGGGAATCTGCTGAGAGGCAGTGGGGTTTGAACCATGGCCTCAAACTATCTACTAGACTTCGGTGACTTTTGTTAAGTTTACTTAAATTTTGTTCTGCTTATTATGCCATTATTTGTTTGCTCCTGTACAGAGGAAAGCCTATTTGACATATGAATTCATTCGAATTTTCTGTTCTAGCAGCCTTTGCTTGTGTATCGGTTTTGTTGTTACCTTCAATGCTATGGTGTGCACCTACCAATATAAGAATAACCGTCGAATGTTGCGTTAACTTCTCGGGAGAAACCGGGCATTCTTGTACAATCTTACTTTGCACCTTGTTTTCTAAAATGCTGTTTATTGTTCAGACACATCTCCATTTAAATTATGATACAAATTAAATTTCTTCAAGGACTTAAAATATTACAAAGCATTTTTTCATTAATTTTTTTTTTGTTAATAATGAGAAACTGCTGTTGTTGTTCAATGTCTAGCCTTAACTAATCTTATCACCAATAGAAGAGATATTTCTTCCTAGAATATATGAATTTTTCCAATACGAAAACCACTTGTTTTTTTTTCTTTTTGATTCTAAAATTTGTGATTAAAACAATTAATTTCAAATAAACAAAATCTAAAACTGAAAACAAATGATTATTTATCGTATATCGTGTATCTTGTGTATTGTATTTTGGTTTATTTTAGTTGATTAAAAATAGATATTCTTGGGGTTTCTGTCTAGAAATTTTGCAAATAATATCTTATTGGTTTACCACCATATCACAATGATTATTTAACATAATGATTGTGTCTGTTAATGTTGCCGTGTGTTGCTGTTTCGATGCCAAATATTAAGGCCATTGGACTACTTAATTATCTTGTCTTTCAAGCGACTCTCGCATTAGATTCAGTCATTCACTGAATCTCCTAATAACATCATTATGTACCACTATCAATGTATGTATGTATGTGTGTATAGACTCATTTCGATAGTATATGAATACATACATATATTAACACTCACCACACTATTAATTTCGTTTTATGTTTTTCGAGAAAATATCTTTGTGTGGCATAGAATCCTTATGTTTGACTACTTTCGTTTCAACATTTTACCAACATTATCAGAAACCTAAAATAAAGAACAAAATGGCATGTATTCATGTGTAGAACTTAATATATGTATTGGTATTAACACCCTCATAAACATGTACCATATCATATATACGAGTATATGAATCTTAGATATACATATAAGTACAATGCTAGTCTGTATACGTTGTGCTTCGCTATGTTCATTGCATTTGAAACTCAATATTATCTTTGCTAATGGGAAATTATCCGAAAATGGGTCTTAAGAGCAAGAAGAATTATAATTGTGGTTGTAAGTAGTTTACAACTCATAGATCGTTTAAAAGCACTGGAATTATTGCAGATCTTGCGCTGACCGACCTCTGTCTCCAGGATTCGTGGGAACTTGGTCAGTACAGGAACTGCGTTCACCTGTGGCGTCACAACGGCCGCAATGCGTGCTCACGTGAGTTTTTGGTATGAAGCTACCACACTCACCTTAACAAACCTAACTGGCATGTCCATTACACTTATTCTGAAAATATTACAATGCGACCCAATTAAAGAGGTTTGCCTTTTGGTTATTGAAGCCGTCGTAGTCTAGTTGGCAGTGTGTTGGCTTATTAGACGCGAGGCCACGGTTCAAAGCGTAGGTAAGAGATCTCGCGACTTCCTCTCAGCAGATTTCTGGCAAAAACTCTGATCTTAAATAAAATTGCCATGACAATTCACTCCGTGGCCCGTATACCCCACATTGTGTTACACAGTGTGAGATAAGCCCCCTTTGGTATGATCCATTAATGGTGGGTTTGAACCAACACCAGCTCTGTATAAAACCAGATAGTTCTCTTCAAACGTTCTGTCTCCCAAAAACCGATTACGTCTGCTCTGACGCACCGAATCCGTTTCCTCCTCATCCTGGCAGAAGTAATCCTGTTGGGCCAGGTCGAACTTATCAGCGAAATTGCCAATAGTGCAGTATTCCGCTAGAATTTCTGTTAGAGTGCGAACCGTTCTCTTGTCGAACTAAAGTAGTTGGTTTTCCTATTGTTACGATTTTACCCTTTTTAACCCGTTTAAAATATGAGTTCGTAGATTGCAAATAAAAATACAAATTTTAAATAAATTCTTTATTGTTCGCACAATTCCGCGTGGCATTGTTCTCAACTTGATTTAAACAACAACAATTTACTTATATCTCCTCTCCTTAGACATCTGGAAACCCCAGTTTCAACCATACATCTGAAATACGCTGGCCTGGTTAGGTAATCAATTCGACACGAATACGAAAAGTTTTCCATTTAGCAAAGAAGGATAACTCACTCATCTGTTAACTGCAATGTTAGACTTAAATTTGAGCATAAAAATCGATGTGATGGCATAAAAAATAAACAAACAAACCAACTTTCGTTCTCAGTTTCTCATATAGATTATGTATATACTTAGATATGCATCTTATATTATATATAATATTATATTAAACATAAAATAATTTTCTTTATTCTATTCGCTTTTGTTTGAAGTTAATTCCTTATATGGAATACGTGTCGGTCTGTCATTTGGTTGACATATTTAAAACCTTTCCTATTTGTTGGCTCAAGCATTGCCTAGTAGCAAAAAGAACCAGAGACAATAACAACTACTGAGAAATAATTAAAAATCAAAAGGAGAGGAAAAAAATCTAAAACTATATGAACATAGACAGTCAACTTATCTATCCCTTCATACATACATATGTATGTACATATGTGTAGTCATGTGTGGAGAAAAGATCATACGAACACTTTTGACACAGATTGATTTACTCTAAATCAGCAGCATACAGTATAGTAAAGACACAGGCTTTTATTTAAAATATTATCTTAAATACATACTTATTGCATATAAAAGCAATTAAAAGGGTGACCATATGCAAAAGTTTTCTTTTTGCTTCTATACTTATTAAGCTGCTGCTTCATAGTTGTTAAATAGATGGTGGTCACCTTACTAAATAAATTTCTAAACTATTTGCCGTAAATAAATTATTTTGGATTTGTTTGGTGATTTAATATTAACAAATAATATCTATGGGTGGTCATACAATTTATACCATTAAGGGTGCGTTTTAAATACACACACACACATACAATTAGTTTGTTGAGGTTTGTTTTATTTAAGAAATTTAAATAATTTTTCTAGCATACAAAATAAATAATTTTAAGTTTGAAAACTTTACTACCCGTGTATTGGATTAACTAAATACACACAATATCAGCATACCATGACGTATGAGTAATATTTTTTTTTTAAATTAAAATAATAAGTATACGGCTCCATATATATGTACATTGTAATTGATAATTTATTGAATAATTTCAATTAACACACATTAATTGATTTCAAGAATATGTGCTTAGTTCCACTGGTAGCATAATTGAAAAAAATAAAACCTTAAAAAAATTAACCCTTTGACCTTAATGGGGACACAGTTGTCTCAAACCTTAAATTTAAAAGATTTTAAAAACTGAGTAACAAAGAAAGGGGATCGGTTTGATTCTAAAAATATGTACTTAAGTTTGCTATACTATATATGGCCGGGTGTATTCATTCATGATATATAGTCTTCTGAAGCTGACTGTTTTTATGCGCGCGAATATTTAGAATATTTTGTAAAAGTGTTTTGAACAGTCACTGTATGTAGTGAACAAACAAGAAATGAACTTGATGCTTCAAAATTTATTTTGATTTGATAAGTGCACAAGCTCTTCTTTATTATCTTGATTATATGACAGTTCAGTTCAATGAATATTATCGGAATCAATTCGATAAGTTCTTAAAATACATATATACATACATATTTGGTCGTTACCACCCCTCAGTCACGATTATGACCTAGCTTCTCACACCACTTATGTTGTGGGTGTTAATTTTATAAAGGGTGGACGACTTAAAAGTTTACATTTAAAAATGCAATAAAATGGAGCGGTTTGAAAATACGCCAAATTAATTTTTTTTTTGCTGTGAAGTACAATTATTCTGGTTAGAAATGGAATATTATTTCATTCATAGGGCTACCGCTGCTAGGTTCTCAGTACCTTATTTGTTCCGACCAATTTTCGTAAACTTTTTTGAGAGTATGGGGTCGTATCTCGGCAATGTCATCACGAATGTTGGCTTTCAAATGCTAAATTGTCTCTGGTTAGTTGGCAAAACACTTTTCTTTGACGGCGTCCATCAAAAAATATTCCAACGACGTCAAATTGCAGCTAATTATTGTAATCGCCGTAGTCTAGTGTGTTCGCTTATTAGACATAAAACCCGGGTTCGAGCCCCAGGCTCGAATAGCTCATTTTCAAGGAAATATGCTCTCCACAAGTCGCACCAAACAGTTACTCGTAATGGGTACGTTGACTTCTGTAGGACCACGTGTGGGTCTTATGAGCCCCAAATACGGCAATTAACTTGCTTATTAACGTCCCACCAAGATGAAAATGCATTTCATCCGAAAGGATGATTTTTTTGTCCAATTTTTACTTCGAATGAAAGATTTTATTTAGAAATATTTTTATTTTTTTTTATTTGTACTCAGAGTTGTAAACAGAAACCTTCCGAAGAAATATTTTTTTATTTTATATTTCGTTTTGATCGAGCCGTCTGACATGACATTTGACCCATGGCATCACGTCTGGTAAATAAACATTCTACCCACTAGTGGATAAGATTTACACACACAATTATGTATACATATATAGAAAAAGTTTTCATTCTGACAAAAATTAATTTGAACTGTAACAAAAATTTCTTTTTATTAGACACTGAATATACGCAGAGGTTGTTAGATTCATTATGTTGTCCGAGGTGTTGGTTTGATGGAAGCCTGTGAATGTGAAGTCCCACCCCACAGACTTGATGGAAGACAATGTTTCGTTAAGCATCTTTGGATGATAAGTGCTCTGAACAATTAATTTTATAAAAATAATTCAATCTGATGTTAAGGTGTATCTAACTACAGTTTTCAAAAATTCATGAAATATGTTTTTAACTTCCAGACGTGACTGAATTATTGAATTTATCTCCACGAACAGTTCTTTATTGCAGTAGGTCTTGTCGTTGCCTAAAAATAATGTCCTTCTAGAATATGAGTTGGATGTAGGCCATGAGGTACACTTGACTAAACTTCTTTTGAGGCTTAGCTCTGGCGTATAGGAGCCAGGTTCTAAGGAATTAAAGCTTTTAAATTTTATAAAGGCTATGAAAAATTTCCGGAGTTGAAACTAAAATTAAGCAGGTTTGTAGTAGTCAACCACTTTAACCATTCCACCACGCCATATGGTATTATGAAATAAGGTTTCTTACAAACAACAATCGCATGCGTTTATGTGGTGCCGGCGGCTATAGTTAATGCTATCACACAGAGTTTTAATTCTTTAGATACACTTTGTTGTACTGCATAAGAAGGAAACCAAGCGGTTCTAATGCAATTATTTTCTAATAACAATTTCATCTATTAATTGTTGCCATAAGTAATTTCAATTATTTAAATAATTTTATCTTAAATAATACCTGTATGCTAAACTTACATTACCTTAGCTACCCTCTGCTTTTGAGTTGGCATGTATATTTACTTGAACTTTAAAAAAAAAGACCAACATTGCGTTTGAGTGCAACTTTCCAGAAGTTTAAATCGTTGTGTGCAGTAAATGAAAATTTTTAATTTTTATTTCATAGCCAAACTATTATGCTCCGTAGTATATTTAGTTATTTTATTTAAATTTCTCTTAATTTTTTTTGGTTTTTTTTTGTTGTTTTTACTGTGTTTCATACTAAAATAACAAATGATAGGAAAATTTTCAACTTGAACTGTTGCAGGAACAAAATATTGTTTTAGCTGTTGGCTGTCGGGTTGGGTTGGCACTTGTTTTCTGCATAATTTTATGCAAATTTCCTGAAATGAATGAAGAAACTGTTCCTCTCTACTCTGTAGCTTATTCAAGTTCAAATTAATGAATGAGTGAATGAATGAACGAGTGAATGAACGAATGAATAAATGAATTAATGTTTTACAAAATATGAATGAATGTATTGGTACGTGTATGTATTTATATGACAGTGTTGGTGATGAAACATTGGGGGAGAAAGAAAGAAAAAGTTTTTTCTTTTGTTCTTTTCCATGTATATGCTTGTAATTTTTGTAATTTTTTTGTATTTGTATATGAGTTTGTGTTTATGTTTTTTTCTCTGTTTCCTGTGTAAATTTACATTTAACCACAATAACAGCAAGAACACTACAATAAAAAAATAAAATAAAAACAGTAGTTAAAACAGCAACAATAACAACAAGAGAATATAAATAGTTGCAAAAACTTTTAAGTTGCACTTACAAAATATAAATTGAAATCAAATAAAAAAGAAGAAAAAACAAGAATATGCAATTTCTTTAGTCGGTGATGTAGATTGGCTACGAAATTAACCTACAATCAGGTGTAGATTTACACTTCTAAGTGAGCGTTGTATGGATTCAGCCCAAACGATGACATTTTATAATTATCTTTCAAATTTATTCACAAGGTTTTGTAGTGGCCACCACATATGCTCTCTGCGGACCTCAACTTTTAAGTTAGAACCGAATTTGAATCGTAGTCTTTATCATGTGTCTGTGAAAGTAGGCATACTTGCTAACTTTACTACTGTCGTTTTTCAAGCCAGGCTGGTGGCTTAGCTGGTAGAGCCAACTCAAGTCTAAGGAGGCTATGGATTGATCATCGATTTAGAGGTTCTGTTTTGAATCGTTCGTTCAACGTGTGGGTGCTTTAATCGATCATCAAGATCGTTTCATATAATCCATCCAAATCTATTTTTGAAATCGTACATCTCTCGCAATGCCAGCATATTTTGCTTATTGCTATTCCCCTTAGGCACTTATATACTAAATTTAGTATTATGTTTGCAATGAAAACTTAGTATCTGGATGCAGTAAACAGCAATGTTTGTCCTAGCTTTCCGAGTTTTATTTTCTTTATTGGTTCTGTGGTTACTTTGCTGGAATTCATTGAAATTGCTGCTCGACTAAATACTGCAGCATACGGTTTAGGAAATAAAAATATTTTGTTATTCTCATACCAGCTTTTAATTCATTTCATTTTATTTTTACTAGCAAGATCACATACCATTTGATTAGATAAAAACTGCTTTGTACCAAAGAATATGGATAAAAAGAATGCGCATTATGTAGAAGTAAAATTTCTTATGGCGGGTTGTAACATCGTGACCCGCTCTCACCAAACATTACGACCCGCTCTCACTAAAATCATTTCTGGATGAGGAGGGTGGAAGACAGAAGGAAAATAAACACAAACAAAGAGCGTAACAATGCGTTGCTCTCATCATGAGAGCGTAAAAATGCATTCAGTTGTTTTGCTTGTCAGCTTCTAAAGAAGAATGTTCATGTCGCTTTTTTCAGACTTCAATTTCACACCCAAAGAAATATTATAGTATGATTCACTAATATCAATGAGAAATGATTTCGATTTTTGGAGGAATACTTGCCAAGTTAAATACGGTGTTTTTAGGTTTTTAGCGCAGTACAATTTTTCTATATTTTTCGCTCACATATACATATTATTGGGTTAATAAGTAGACTTGAAAATATTACTAACAATTTTCCTCTGGGTTACCACATGCCTCTCATAATTTTTATCATGTTCTCTTTGTGCCGAGAACAGTGTTGCCGGTTTTGGTTATTTCTAACCAAAATCGGTTATTTTTTTGATCAATGTGTAGATGTGTAGATTTTTTTGGTTTTGATTATTTTTTTTTTCTTATAAAAAAAGCTACTTTTTGTTTCTTTTTTTTATTAATTATAATTTATACTTGAAAAAAAAAATAAAACAAAAGTCTACGAATTTAATTTTGGTTATATTTTTTCTTATTTGGTGATTTTTTTCACAAATGTTGGTTACAAAATTTTTTTTCGTGGCAACACTGTTTCAGAAATATGAGTAAAAAATTAGTCAAGCAAAAAAACGCACGATGAGAACCACGCTTTGTTACACTCTTGGTTTCTTTACCCTTCTCTTCTATCTTTCCCCCCGCGTCATGATATATTTTTGAGAAATATTTCAAAATATGCCCAAATGCACATTCTTTATATTTTATTTTCTTTGTTTGTACTTAATCGTGTCAACATGTTGCTAACAGTACATGTAGCCGATCAATATGTTTATAATGTAAAAAGTAAACGAACATGAATATTTAGGACTGTGATCGTATATGATATTTCCGGATATTAAATATGAAAAAGATTTTCATAATATTCATTGTTATTTTTGTTTTGATGTAATATAATGGTCATGTATAATTTACCAACTACAGAATTCGTCATTACAAGCCTTCAGTCAGGACTACGACCTAGCTTCTCACATCTATTAGCAGGATAAATCTAATTAGTGTAGTACATACATATATTTTAGTTATATTAGCAAATCATGTTTTTTTCATAGCCGATAAACCTTTAAGTTAACTGATACATGTATTCTCATTATACGCTTTCCTGATTACAAACCGTGCAACGAAAATTGTGCAACTCTTCCATTTTGATTGAAACTTTACGCTGAGCATCCATTATATTAAAAACCAAATTAAGCTTAACAAAGTATTAAAACAATTAAAATTTTTAGAAGAAAAATTCGGAAGTGAAGTGTTTGCAAACCAAATTATTTGGCGTCGTATAGTCTGGAAGTCCTAACAAAGAGATAACTACACTGTATAGAATTTTCATACGTAGTCCTAGAAATGATTTTTTTGTAAAACGAGTCCAAAGAGTTCTATTTTGTTTAACCTTCAATTATCTTTATTTGAACCTCAAAAGATTTATTACAGAACACATAAAATTCAACAAAGATAGAAATAGAAGCACAAAAGAAATAATTTCTTTTAAAGCAATTGTCTGTAAAACGCCACAAAATGCACATAGTTTTCTAATTATGTAGATTAAATATTTTTTAATAATTCTTTTAATTTTTTCTTCTCTATTTTCATGAATAAATTGTTAATTTAATGAATATGTTTGAATAATTGCATTCTACATTGTTGTTGTTTCTGTAGTTGGGAAATAGTTTAGGTGCCATAGTTTATTTGGGATCCTAATAAAATCATGTCCTTAGGAATAAGGCTAGTGTCAGGATTATCAACAACACCACATATCGCTCGTAAATTTGTTTTGCTAATAAAATATGTCTTTTTGTGCTTAATTTTTTTTGCTTTCCGTACAAATGGCTATAATCAGGCTTTATTAGAACGCATTACAGTCAATTATTCCATTTAGAGTACGTAAATTATATCTAAAAATAGGGAGTCTATAATAAAACGTCTGTATAAAGGACAGGGTTTTGTTAGTGGAAGGGTCGAACCCACACGCCCGACTATTTGCTAGCGAATCAATGGCTGCCGCAGTCCTTTCTTCACAATCTTTTTCAGCACCATGCCTTTTCGTCATGTCCGTTTGAATATCTTAAATGGCGGTACATGTATACTTTACAATACAAATTTCTGATCAGACCTATGGTATACTTATTTACTTATTTAATTGGTCATTATAATCCTTTAGTTAGGATTTCAATTTTGCTTCTTGCACCACCCATGTTATAGGTGGTAATTTTATCTATGAGTAGCGCAAACTACATTTTAAGAAACTTTTCATAGCAATTTTTATTTTACTCTGAGAGTTTTCGTCAGAAGACTGCTGAAACACAGAAATATTTCTTTCGTATTTAGTTTTGTTCTAGATGTCAGAGTCATGGGTTGAACCCAGAGATCTAGTCTAAGAAGCCAACACACTAGCTATTAGACTACAGCAACTTGTACCAATCTATCTGTCAACCGATTTACTTCATCAAATTGACATGCCACATATCAATGCCTGTTTTTATTTTTTTTTTTATTTTTTATTTATTTTTTAATAGTAAATATAACTAACAGAACAAATCGTACAAATATACCTTAAATCACCTACACTAATGTAGGGTACAAAGAAACAACAATAACAGCGTTTATAACAGAGAGTCACTTGACTCGACGTTATGAAAACTTGAGCTTAATTAATTATAGTGTTTATGTTGATGTTTATTTTCTGAAATATAAATACAAGACAGTGTGTGTGCGTGTGTCTTTGGCTGTGTATATGTAAAGACATCATTGTTTGTGTTTATAGAGAACACGTTGATAGTAGTAGGTTTGTTCGTTTGTATATTCATTTGCGTGTCATTATAAAAACAACAAAAACAAATTCTATTTGAAAATGTTCAAGTAACTTGTAATGAAATAACAAAAATAGTAAAAAAAAGAAAATTAAAAACAATTACAAACTATTCGAGTACAATTTGTTATTGTAGTGATAGTAATGGTAGTTGTTGTTGTTGTTCTAGTTAAACACATAATGTCAAAAGAGAAATAAATAAATTTATTTACTTTATATTTTATTGCTTATGATTGTTAAATGTTTTATCTCTGCTACATTAATTGAAATAATAATTGCTCAAGCAATAGCGCAAACTACCATGAACAACAGCACATAGACAAACAATTGCAAACTTAACACACAAAAAAAAATGTTGTCAGTAAATTATCTGTGTGTGTCTAACAATGAAGGAGATATTTCTTAAAAAGAGTGTGAGAAAGAGGTATTCTTAAATTTGAATTTATTCAAGCAAAAGAAAAGTCTGGCAATTAACATAGATGGGCACTTTGCAGTACCAGTAAAATTTCAGTAAAAATTGATTTTTACTGATTACTGAAAAAAATTTCAGTATTCAGTAAAATTTTACTGTTAATGCAATCTAAATTTGAATGAAAATTAAATAAAATTTAAATGAAAAAAAGTAAAATTTTACTGTTAATGCAATCTAAATTTTAATGTAATTTAAATGAAATTTAAATGAAATTTAGATTGCATTACCAGTAAAATTTTACTGAATACTGAAATTTTTTTCAGTAATCAGTAAAAATCAATTTTTACTGAAATTTTACTGGTACTGCAAAGTGCCCATCTATGGCAATTAATTCTTGCCGGGTCAAATGTTAAAACAGCTTATAAATACCGAAAGGCTGTACTCATAGCTTCGATCTCGAAAATTTTAGAAAATACGATAAAAAATAATTAAGCCTACCGCCTTTTACCTTCGTCTCAGACATGTAAAGGAATTCTTTATTTTGTTATGATATTGTTACGTTTTTACCTTTTTAAAAACGTTTAGAATATGAGTTCGTTGATTGCAATCAAAATAATAACAAATATGTGTTTAGTTTCAATTAAACTCTTTATTGTTAACACTACTTTTGTGTGCCACTGTATACAACTTGACGGATTCAACAATAATTGATTGTTCACTATTCTATTACACACTTCTGTCCGCCCAAACACTAACAACTCTTTGGTAGATCTTCACAATAGCGATCTTCAAACCACGACTGTTTACTTCGCACGCAACGTGTTTTCACACAAGACTGAGTGAATTCTTACTGCCTCGTTGTCTTCTGCTTTATCTTGCCTTTTTGTATGCTCGCGTATCAGTCTGGTGAAGGTGCTGGAAGTGGAATGTTCTTGTCTTCGCCTTCTTGAGAGTTCTATCGCAACTGCATTGTTGTTTGTGTATTTTGTTCACGTTGCTTGTTGTTGCCTTCTTTCATACTTGTCTGTCTCCTTTTCTTTTACTGATTTTGTTGGTATATGCAAGCAAGTTCATTGTATATGTTTGTGTGGCTTTTGTTTATCGTTAATGTTAAACGATGTTTTCATTTTCGTAACAATATTTTGATATTCATTTCTCATATACTGATGATATTTAGTTTTAATACACACCATTTTGTGTGATATTTTGTTGATGATTTTCATTAAATTGCATTATACCGCTCTCATGATGACATTCACTTCTGATGGCAAAAATTTGAGTAAATAGATTCTGTAAAACAGCTGTTAATAGTAGAAAATTTTCTAACCATTTCATCAGCCACGCAATGATTTGAACTTCAATCAGAGCTTTGTCACTGCTTGCACCGGTACAAAGCTTCTTGACCACAACTATCTTTGCTTGAGTTTACTGTAGATGCTCCATTTTCTATCATTAGTTACGTAGCAGAACATAGAGCCACACTAAATGATTTCCTAACGTTTCGTTTTCATACGATGACATACATACTTCCTTTAAGTGGCTTGTTCTCATATTCGTCGTTTTCAGGTGGTTCCAACCTAATAGTTGTATACCTCGTGAAATTGACAAACATTTTGTTCATCATGTGCCTTAGTCACTTGATTTCCTTTGCGGAAACGTATATCCCATTCTAAGTTGGTTCGACTAGTTTAGTGCCTAAGAGCAACATATGAAATGGTTTTGGGATAGAATTTTCCAAGATTCGTCGTTGAGAGTTGTAAGCAAACACTCGCACAGAATTGGTGCCTCGCAACCAGAAAGAAGCACTGTTATGACTTTGGATTAAATATAATAATTTGATTATGATTTGAAATAGTTTTTGTTATTCAAAACTTAGTTAGTATACCGTATAAAAGTTTGTTTGTAATTTCATCTTTGTTTCCCCCATATTTATGTATCAAACTTCGTAGGCAGCTGAAATAATGAACATATTTTTTGAAGTGCCCCTTATGTTGGAATTCTACACTAAAACAAAATTAAGCGAATTTAATCGTTTATATAAGACAGCTTTTGTTGGATCTTGGCTTTCATATCTAACAAGCATACTTTCTTGACGGCAAAACCGTATAGTAAAAGTCGTATTATGTTGGCAATCTGTCGAATACACAAAATATACCTCGAAACTCTCGAACACAACCAACATTTACTCTTGTTCTAGTAACATCTTTTCAATTATAGTGATAGTACCATAGTGGGTTGATATTGCCTAGTGTGTTGGCTTATTAGACGTAAGGCTGTGATTCAAACCCAGCTCCGTGGCACCTCCAGAGACCATAATGCGCGACAAACAGTTTAATTTTCCTGAATGCAATTGCTATTCCACAATACGCTTTCAGTTTTCTGAGTCCAAAATGTGTCAATATTATTTGGAAATGAGTTTCCGATTTAGGAAAGAGTTTCCATGCTAAAGAAAACTTTGTTCCAAAAATCAGCTTTGGAAACCTATTGTTGTACTACCCAATCAACATACCTACTGCGTTTGCGAATGGCAAGCCGTCTTTAATTGTTGGCTGAGTTGGGTATTATATGCATACTGACCGTAAGATGGAACCAACTGCAGAGAACTGTAGCTTATAATTATCAGCTACACATTCTCTGGCACATGTGAACTTTTCGGCAATTCATTGCATAATAGATCAATTAGGGTAACTATCAACAACCTGTAAAGCTTGCAAGTTGGCCAAATTTGAGTCATTCCTTTTATGGGGACTTTTATACTTTCTTCAGGTGTTAAATGATCCATAATCGTAAACCTAGTCGCCGTAGTGTAGTAGGTAGTGTGTTCACTTATTAGACGTAGGCCTAGGCCAGACATCAAAACGAAATATGAAAAAAAATATTTCTTCGGCGACTTCTTCTCAGCAGATTTCTGGAAAAAACTCTGGGAGTAAAATAAACCTGCCATGAAAAAGTTTCTCAAGAATCTGTCGTTCGGAGTCGACGTTAAACGCGACTCATGTATAAAATTACTTCACACAACATGAGCGGTGTGATAAGCTGGGCCATAATCCTGACTGAAGGGTTGTAATGGCCAATTAGGTATGTATGTAAGTGTGTAATCTACTGTAATACAGTAAGTTGTAACACGATTCTACGTTCTTTGGGTGCTGAACGATCCATACTCTTAAGTAGGAAACCTTTCACTAAATATACGACGCTTCAGTTGAATAATTTTTAATAGCTGGCAGCCTTGTCAGAATCGTTATTTTGAATTCACTAAATGGATAACTCGATATAAGATGAATATAAGATAGCCTTTGTGTTGTTGTTATGTTTTTATGAAATCGACCTCGTGACGGGCGATAAAAATACTTACGATTGCGCTGAAGGTTTTATTTGCTGCAATTGTAATGAAATCACTTGTCCACAGCTGCTGTCTTTCTCTATCTCCTACTATGCAGTATATTTCCTTTAAAGTACTTATTTTAAAGCTTCTTAAAATTTTCCTTATCATAGAAGGATCATCTAAAATTTTTTGTTTTTTTGGGTGCTAACCAAAATATGTGGATTTTGTATTTATGGCTGAAATAAATTACATACTTGTTGGAAACAACAAATACAATTAAAACAACTTAAGCTGTATAATCACATCCTTGAAGAGGACTAAAGAACGATAATGGTATCGTAGTATTTTGGCATGCAACAATCTAACTTTGTTAATGGCCAAAGCCAAAATTAAAATAAAAAAATACAACAAATACAAGAAGGAATACATAAGAATCATACATTATATGTGTGGTAAATATTAATCGGATATGGTGATTTCCATGTTATTTCTAGTTAACTAGAAAGCAATGAAATTATTTTATGAAATAAAACTATGAACACACCCATAGCATTAAGAGAGAATGATGAAGAGGGATTGGGCGCGGTAAAGGGAACAATTTATTTATTTGTATACAAAAGATTTTTGCCAAAAACTATTATTATGTTCAGAGTAACATATGGTGGCAACACGCCAAATATCAAATAAAATTAAAATTACAAAAAAAAAAAATGATTGTGAAACAAACATACATACATTCACACAACACAACAGAAAATAATCGCCGAAACAATAAACATTTAATGCACTTCGTTTTGGCACTTGCTAAACGATTTCTATGTGAAATTATCACTAGAAAAATAAAAGAGAAAGAGGAAGAAAAAAAATAATAAAAAAATAAATAAAATAGCAACAGCAGCACCATTTAGCCATAGAAGAGCAAATGAAAAATGAATAACGAATCTCTCTATGAACAGTTGCTCATTTAAATGTCTTGCCATGTTTGCTACGATAGTTATTATTTCTTTTCGATTTTCCTTTGAATTTTGTTGCATCTTCTTTTAGGTTATTGTTGCTGTCGTTGTTGTACTTTACTTTTGTGTTGTTAGTATAAAATGAAATTCTAATTAACATCATTTGCATAACTCAACCAGGCAATAATAAAAGCAAATTTGTTACCAACAATAATTTGTTGTTTTTTTTTTGTTACTTGGCTAACAAACAACTTACTGTGGTGCTTAAGAGTGGCATGTCACATTCAAGATCTTGTTGGATACCATTGCTCTAGAAGCATTTCATTTCATATTCTTTTTTTGTTTTGTTGGCTAGAATAGAAATTTTAAGTACTTTGGCGTAATTTTGAGTGCAGGAAATATTTGGCAATCATTTTAGAAAAATAAGAAACCATTGGAGTATGAATTAGGTTTTGCAGAACTTGTACTGGAACTTAGATGGTAGGCTTAAGTAAGGTTAGAGGGTAGCTTGCTCACTCGGTAGCCCATATGGCCCATTGTATTACTCAGTGTGAGGTAAGCTCCCTTGTCAAGATCCCTTTGGTGGGTTTGAATCAACCCGAGCTCAAAACGAAACCGGCCAATAGCACGTTCGCCACCAGGCCCAGATCTTCAAACATTCTGTCACCCAACAGCATAGTGTACCGTTAGAATTCCGTTAGAGTGCCAACTGTTCTCTTGTAGAACTCAAGTAGTCCCTTGGTTTCCATGCTCTTCACTGCTGGAGACAACCAGGTATGTTCGACCGGTTTGTTGAATTCCATGCTGCTTTTTCCGATTTGAAAGAGTATTCTTGTAGGGGAGCATATATCCCCTCTATCGATCCCCTTCGTGCCAGATCGTCGGAATTTTCCTTTCCCTTTATGCCACAGTGGCCCGTAACCCAGTAGAGACGGGTGTTGTATCAACGTATACGATGTAGAGAATCCATGCAACTCCTGACCCTCTTGGATTTGACGAGGTGGAATTACAGCGCTTTGAATGCTCTTGTCTGTCCACTGTCCACGACTGATCAAGTTCGAAGAATGGGGGGTCCCCGGTTTCAGTCATACGTGCAGCTTGATCAATAGCAAAAATCTCCGCCTGAAATACGCTAGCCTGGTTAAGTAATCTATATGACCTTTTCAGTTCCAGTTTATCAGAATAGACCCCTGATCCAGTTCCATATTCCTTTTTTAGCCATCGCTGAAGATCTTTATGTCACCGTCATAGATGATAACGTATGGGAATGTAAGTTTTGTATGTTTGTTCGAAAACAGTCTATGGTACCATGGAATCGCATCAAAAATCCGGGTGATTCGGTTCTACTCCACTCCAGTATTAAAGCGTGGTCTACCATACATGACCTAAACATAGCTGAGACCTTAAGCCTTAGAACAGTTCTAGCAGGCATGTTTTGAAGGAACATGTAAAATGGTTGTAGAAATAAGATAACTCGAGGCTATCTGGCAGCGTGGACTTCAGAGCAGCCGTGATGCCTAAACATGCCAATCTCTATACCCTGTTCCACTTTCATATAGCCTCCCACAGCACTAATACCCTGTAGGAGGGTATAGGCCGTACAACCGATGTACACAGCCAGTGGATGATACGAGGCTGCATGCCCCAAACGTCCATTTACAGACACACAAGGCATTCATCGTTTTCTTTATCCTTTCCTCCGTGTTACTCTTTCAGGGCAATTTAGAGTCTAGAATGATACGCAAGTACTCTTTGAGAGTCTCAGAACCGTTCCGTTCATTTTCGGAACCGTGAAGCTTAAGACCTTTTATTTCTGACAAGTTCCGTTTTATCTGAGTTCACACCCAAGCCGTTTTTTTCCGCCCACCTGTGTACCTTTGATAGTGCCGACTCCATAAGATCGGTGATCGTTGGAAGATCCCTTGGTCAGTATCCTAAGTCATCAGCATATGCTATCATTTTGAAGCATCCGATTATCATTTCTATGAGAATTTGATTAATAAATACGTTCCACTGCAGTGGTGATATTGGATAACGCTAAGTAGAGTTTTGATCTCTATTGAGAGTTTTGTACATGCATTTGTGAAAAGCTAACACTAACGATGCACTGATACACCAAATTCTCTATTAAGTTGAAATTGTTTTTACATCTGTAGCAGTATAATATTCCTTTTTGCCGATTCTTTAAAATGATGAAATTCATTGCATTCATTATGCATGATGATGAAATTAATGAAATAATGGCTAGTAACTGGAAATTTTCGTTCATTTGTTGGCTTCTTCATTTAATGAGAAATCTGTGAATATTTATGAATTAATGTTGCAAGACATTTTATGCAATTAAAATTATGAAATCATTTCATACTTTCCTCCTGCACATGACATCATTGCATAACTACACAAATTTTGATGACATTTTATTCCAATTGCTTGAAACGATTTGTTTATTTTGCAATCATTTTAATGCAATTATTCGGTATTTATTTATGTTTTTTTAAATTTTCTGCTTTCTTTTGTTAAACACATAAACAGGTTCAGTAATTGCAAAACAACATGTGTATATATATTATTAATAAATAGTAATTGTTTAAATATTTAACACAGAATTATATAAAGTGTTAGGGTTATCTTTAATACACACACATAATTGGTCCTAACAACCCTTCAGTCAGGATTGCAAACTTGCTTCTTACTTCACTTATACGGTGTTCAGATATGCACCTTTATTGCGTTAATCGCAATAAACGTCATTATTGAGCTCAATATTTCATATAAAGTTTCAATTAGTTATTGCTCAATAAATACGCAAATTGTTATAACATTGAGTAAAACTTAAAATGCAGCACTGTCATAAGTATGTTCAGTGAGCATCAAATGTCAATAACGACAGACAAAGAAAAAAGAGAAAAACAATCTTGCTGAAACAACCAGCTGTTTTCTTTACCAGCTGTCAAATGAATATTGAATAAGCAGCTGAACTACGTATATTATATGTATATAGTATGTCTGAACACTTAAAATATTCTACTCAATAAACCGAATATTGACTCAATAAAAGTGCATATGCGAACATAGTATTATGTTGTGTTGAATTTATGCATGTGTGGTGGGACCTACAGTTTAAAGTCGATTCCGATTGACAGATTTTTGATAAACCTTTCATGGCTGAGAGACAGCCGCCGAAGATATATTTTTCATATTTCGTTTTGTTGAAGACTTTCGACCTGTGGTTTAAAACGAGGCCTCACGTCTAATATGCCAACACATTACCTGCTAGACTAAGGCGAGTTCGATGATATACGACCAGATTTATTGAAGAAAGTATTAAAAAATTTAACTGATCGAATCCTGTTTAAATTATCTATCAAATTATAATACAAAATTAATTTAAAAAAATTTTTATTTTGTTGTTAACGTCTATAGCTTTAAGCTTATCACTTGCAGGTAATATTTTTGTCCAAAAAAATATTTTTTTTTTATAAAAATCCTTTACTTCGATTTCACTGTCATTTATTTGCCATGTTTATTTGATTTCATTTATTTTTTTTATTATTGCCTTCAGTCGTTATGGTGTAAACAGGTGAAAAATTTTCCAATTTTCATTTTAATGACTGTCATTACAAATGATACAATGATAATGAACGGAAATTGTATTACAACGTGTGTATTTTGATATATTGCCTCCTTAACAACTTGTTAAAATCAAATTAACAAATACATCAAATCAACACGAGCAACGTACATACATACAGACATATCATGATTGGTGTGGACTTTAATAAAAAAAGAAAAAGAAAATATTTTCTTTATTGCAATAAATATACATACAAATAAAACATGACGATTACATTAATAACAACGAATATTTTATTTATGCTATAATTTTATTATTGGATCCATTCGTATGAGGTTAAACGAAGGTATTCCAATATAAATGTTAAATTGTTAAATTCATTTAAATGAAGACAACGGAAATAGATTCCAACACAAAAACATAACTGGGAATCCATCAGATGAGAATAAATTTAGAAGTATTTTCTTAGTAATCATCTTCTCTCTTCTATCTACAAAGCGCAATTTTTATTTCTTATTCTACTTCGAAATTTTTAATGATAATTGCCAAAAATAGCGAAAACAGTGCTGCATTCCACAGAATTTTACGTACGTATGTACATATTTCACTCATAGCAACTAATTTATCTTGCGCTAGATGGCATTTGAATAGAAGCAATCATTATCAACTGTGAAAGCAGCCAATAGGAAATCTTTTAAGTTGAACTGCAACACAATTAAAATTGATTGTAATTCTTTTATACGCTTAATTAGCAGTGCTTCATAAGAGAGTAGTATTTATCATTAATTTTCTTGTAATGGTAGATCGAGCCTTTTGGCGATTGTTGCGAAAAGTTTTAGTGACATACTTACATCCAGCCTACAGTCAATCTCCGAAAAAAGTAGTATAAGTAGAGACGTTTTTAATGCGCCTAAGACCCAATGTTATTTATTGACACTCAATGGCAGCAATAATATTACGTCATTTGTAGTTATGGTGTTCTGGGGTTATAAACTCAATGTGATGCTTGCTGGTACTTAGTTTCTGAAGACAACCACTCCATCGATCTCGTTATATCGTTATATAACTCTCATGGTCCCCAGATCAGACAACTCCAACAAAACGAAATAAGAAAACATATTTCTTCGTCGATTTCCTCTCAGCAGATTTTTGGTAAAAACTCTGAGAATAAATAAAATTGCCATGAAACATTTCTCAAAAATCTGTCGTTCGGTATCGACTTTTAACTGTAGGACCAGCCACTCACGTATATAAATAACACACACACAACATAAGTGATGTGAGAAACTTGGTTGTAATACTAACTGAAGGTTGTAATGACCATGTATGTGTGTATGTATGTATGTATGTATATGATTGCTTATGTTTTTGATTTCAATGTTTTAAGGTGTGCTGTTTTGTCAGTATAACATAGTTCCACGAAAGATATGCCATTAGTGGTTAAATCTCACAATCGAGGAGCCCACCGAACATGACAACTTCTCGAAAGAAAGTTCAAATAAATTTTGAAATAAATCGTCTATTCTGTGCACTGTATGAAAATTTTGCAAAGCCTTGTTGGAAACAAATGTCGTTGAAGTTTAACCGATCAACCTGTTTGCTGTTTGTAGCTTATTTACATATTCCTGCAACGTAAGAATATGCCACCAGAAAAAGTCTAAAGCGCTTAAATCGCACGATCTCGGTGGCTAGTTCACATCACTTCTATGTGAGCTGACCATGCCTTCAAATCTCTCGTTTAAAATCTCCAACGCAGCATGAACAGCGTGCAAAGTTGCGCCCTCCTGTTGAAACCACATGTCCTTGGTGTTCAGATCTTTTAATTCAGGCCAGAATCATCGATCTATAGTGCTTGCTATTGATGGCTTTGGCCAATGTAGCTCTGAAAGAAATATGTAACGACGTATAAAAGCTACACTAAAGAGTAGAGTAGTTTTTCGGGATGTATTGGAACATACATACATAATTGGTTAATACAAACCTTCAGTTATGATTACAACTTAGCTTCCCCCACTACTGTTGTTGTGTGTATTAATTTCATACATCAGTGAAGCGACCTACAGCTTAAGTCGATTACAAACGACAGATTTTTTAAGGCTCTTTTTATTGCAATTTTATTAACGCTCAGAGATTTTGCCAGCAATCTGTTGAGAGGCAGTCGCTGAAGAAACATTTTTTTTTATTATTTTGTTTAGTTGAAGATGACTGACCTGGGGTTTGAACCGATGCCTCATGTCCAATAAGCAAACACACTACCTAGTAGATTACGACTACAATAACCAAAAGGCAGACCTCTTTAATTGGGTCGCAGAGTTAGATGACCGCTACATGTGGATTAGTATTGTCCCAAATTTCGCAGACAACTTTGTTTGGTCCTGAAATGGGCCTTATCGCTGAAAAAGATTTTTCTATGAAAATTATAGCCAACCGCTCTAGAGCCCTTTCAGCTAACTTACGTCATTGTCTATGGTCTTCCATGGTGATTTGACAAAACAGGCGGAATAAATGATAACTAATTTGACAGATATTGCTTCAAGGGTTGAAAGCTTCTGTTGGAAGACCCTAAACATTATTAATTAAATTAAATTGAAATATTTGTTTATTTCAAGGAGTGGAGCGAACAGCATTAGAATAACAAATTTTTTTAGAAGAGGTCTGCTTTGAACTTATTATTGGTGACTACAAAGGATCATCCTGCTAAAATGTATGTCGTTGAGTGTTAATATGTAAAATGTTTTATAAAATTTTATTTCGCTATAAATTTCTAGGATTTCTAAATGAACAACATCTCTCATTATGAACGCGATAGTTTTTTTATTCTTTTTTATTTTTAAGGTTCATAGATCTACAACGCTTATCCTCTCATAAGATTGATTTTTTATTTTTGGCACATTAACCTCCTGCAACTCGTATATATTGTCGGATTTAATAAATAAAAAACAAATTTTTGGAGAATTATTTTTCATATTTTTTTAAAGTTAATTAATATTTAACAATCGCATTATTATTATTAGTACGCGTAATATAAATTTATTAAAGCCAGTCAACCAGTGATGAGACATAATATCTCTTTAATGATTATAATTTTTCAAAAATTATTTTTTTAATAAAAATATTACGGCAGCCATCCATACTTTACCAAACGGAGAGCTTGTTGCAGTAACTTATTTAATGTCCACTTTAGTGGCCTCCGGTGTTTATTACCATTAAAATTTCATTTTAATTTTTATTAAACAAATTAATACGAATCAATATAATAATACACTCAACGCCAAAAGTCGGCAAAGTTTGAGTCATTCCTTTTATAGGAGATTTTAACAGGATTATTATGCATTCTTCGGGTGCTAAGCGAACCATATTTACCCTTTTATAGGAAGTTTTAACACGATTATTATGCATTCTTCAGGTGCTAATCGAACCACATCCGTAAATGGTAAACCTTTCACTAAATAAATGACGCTTCAGATAAAAGACTTTTAACAGCTGACAACCTTGTCAGATCGATGGTGTTGAAACCACTATTGGAATTGAAGTCCACGTAGGCTAGTAGGTAGTGTGTTGGTTTATTAGGCGTGAAGCAACAGTAAAAGCCCCACGTTGGACAAAATATGACTTCGGCGACTTAATCTCAGAAGATTTCTGGAAAAGTCCCTGGGAGTAAATAAAAATTGCCATGAAAAGTTTTTCAAAAAATCTGTCGTGTGGCACAAGGCATCTTCTTATAATTTCTTTGGTTTGTTCCAATTCAATAAACAAGTTATTCAGTTAAAAAAGTGATTGATATAATGTAGTGGTTCCTAGGATGATAGGAATGTCATTTGCAGTTTCAAATAACAACGTCCTTGTGTTGTATTATTGGGTACAGTGGTGCTTTACTTTGTCTACCCTTTTTTTTGAATTAGGCTTTATCTGATCTTTTTATGATATCCGTTTGATCAAATTATATTCTTTGCGTATCACAAAGCTTCTGGACGTACAGTTTGTTGGCAGAACGAAGCCTATTAATCAAAAATTTCTTCAGTTCTGCAATATTTTAAGTGAGGATGTATTAAATGCACCTTCTTTAGGTTTGGTGACAAATATTTTATCAAAAATATGATTTAATAAGGAAAAGGAACAACTAAAGATGAGTTGCTACCGCGATATTAAAGTCGAACATAAATTAAACATTTTTTCGTTTCAAACAAAATTTAATAAAAGGGTGTACATCATTAATGTTTGATAGCCATTTTGTCATGCATTCAAATAGTTATCGAGTGTTTCTAAAGAATTTATGCAGCTGGATGCTGCCGTCGGAATATTTCATAAATTTTCGTTACCCTCTAGCATCATATAATCAGCCCTCAATCATTCAGTTTAAAAGTTTTCTTGAAAATGTTCGATTGAATACAACGTTTACGCTGGAAAATATGTAACTTCGTGCCGGAACAGCTTGGTGTGGTTTTTTAGCAAAGGCTGTCGTTATAGAATTTCTTGCGTGTTGTCGGTAGTGCGTTGGGCGGTTCAAGCACCAGCTTAAACAGTGAAGTAGGAATGGAAGGTTTATCAAAATATATGGTTAGGAGTCGACGTTATACGTTGGGTTCTGCCACTTTTGGTGTTGTAATAAACTAGGTTGTAGTCCTGACTAAAGGGTTATACTGACCAAATAAGTAAGTAACAATGGTTACTTTCCTCATCCTGTATCAAACTGCATCGGTGCTGATTTTTTCACCATCTTTTCATTACAGTTAACCTAAGATTTTCATTCTGCAACTGTGATTTGGAAAGATCAAGTTCGAATTTAAGTGTTCCACTCTTTTTCACATTTTCTTCTACTTTTTCCTCTTTTCCCTTTTCCATTTTTTGTTTGTATTGTAAGCCTTTTTTTAAGCGTCCTTGCTAAGGTTTGATTTGAGTTCTTTAGTCTGGTACGCCCTATACTAGGAAAGTGATTTCATTTCATTCTGTTGGATGATGTCGTATAAGGCTAGGCCTATTTGAGATCGGAAAAAAACAGTTGAATGATTTATATTTACTTTTGTTTTATAAATGTTAATGGAGATACGCTAGAGTATGCATAATTTTACAAACAAGTGTACAAACGAAATGGCTGGAATACATTGCATGCGTACAGACACGAGTATATATAGCATATACGGTAAATAGAAATGTTTGTATATATGTATGTATGGTAAATACATACATACATATATATTTAAAAAGGGTATTAATTATTTGTCTACATGTGTAGATTAAAGACTTTATTTGCATTGACATGTATGCAAACATTAATAATACCAACAACAACAATAATCAGAAAAACATGAATAAAAAAATTAAAACAATGTACTGTACAATGTAAAATAAAACGTTTCATGCCTAGATTCATATCAGCATTTGTTACTTAATGTTGTGTTGTGTTGTTGTTCGAATAAAATATTTCAACCAATTATATGCCTGTTAACACCTTTCTACCTGTGTATCCTATTGTAGATTATTTGTATGTATGTAAGCATGTACTTAGGTAGTAATTTTAAATATAATTTTTTTTTATTTAATTTTTATTTTTAATAAATTAATTTATCGCGTGTCGTAAGCATTTTGTTATTAACAAACATAAATGACTTGTTTATGTAAATTATACGAATTCATTAAGTAACATTAGGGCAGGCTTATCTGCATGACACCCTACATACATACGTATGATAAACTGATTTTGAAATAATTACGTAAAGCAGGGCTGATTGCATAAATTAATTTGAATTCAATTGTGTTGACTCTGAGTTTACTGGTCTGAACCTGTATTTTTGAGAAATGCCTTTGTAGGATATATAAAGGAAGGATGTACTGTAATCAGCAATTACTTCGCCACTTTGGTAAAGAAAATATTGCCAATAATACATAGAGCGGTCATTACATCCAGAGTGTTTCTACTAAGAAATTTTTATCTCATGCTAAAAGTTCCACAGCTCATTGAAAGACAATTCAGTAGCATTTTCAGCGTAAAGCTGACCTGTGCTTGAAAAGAGGCACATATAATATCAACCCCGACGAATGATGGGACATAGGCCCTTGTCAGTTCGTCAGCATTACGATAACGTTTTATTACTATGTGGCTCTGGGTCACACACAACATATGGTGCTATTGTCATGATGTACATTGAGCCCTCACAGCAGCTCTTTGGACTATATTCCATTCATTTCATCCGATTGATGATTTTGAAACGCAAGACAAAGCTAAGTCAGATAAAAAAGACTTAGAATTATAAATTCGTGATAAAAAGCCATATAAGTTGTTATCAAACTCAAGAATAATTTTCATCGTCTTAGGAAGCCTCTTCAACCTTAATTTCAATACACTGAATTCGTCCACAAGTAAGTTTAATGAGTACAACACGTGTTGGACTGGACATGAATTTAAATACGATTTTGTACAACGGAAATACCGCTTGAAGTCCAAAATTTTACTGGTGATCAGAACAAGACCTTTTACAATAGCCGTAATTCCAAAAACCCATTATCCATATCAGGAATTTATTCGTTTAAAATTAATGCATACGATTAGAAAAAAATCCATTATATTCTCTCATGTCAACATTCGGCCATAAGTTGGAAGATCAGTCAAAAAGTTGGTTGGGTGGTCTTCCTCACCCACCTAATGGTATAGAGCTTGCCCCGCTTGAATACGATTTGTTTTTCTCAAAGCAAAATTCTCTCACAGGAACACGTTTCATTTTAATTGTTGCAGAATCAGTTAAAAACTTTTTAAAAAATAAAAGTTTTACTTCAATTGTCCTTCTGTACAAATTCATACATACATACATAATTGGCCATTACAACCCTTCAGTCAGGATTACGGCCTGGCTTCTCATACCACTCATGTTTTGTGCCTTAATTTTATACGTGAGTGGCGGAACCTACAGTTTCACGTCGACTTCGAACAACAGATTTTTGGGAGGTTTATTTACTCTCAGAGTTTTTGCCAGAAATCTGCTGAGAGGAAGTCGCCAAAGAAATATTCGTTTTTTTCATATTTCGTTTTGATGTCTGGCCTGGGGCTCGAACCCCGAGTTTACGTCTAATAAGCGAACACACGACCTACTAGACTACCGGGACTACAGTAACCATATTATAAACAGCAAATACTTTGGAGATTTATTGCAGATTTTACATGATCACACTTTTACAGATTTAGATACATACATGTATACATATATGTACAAGCCTTCAGTCAGTATTGCGACTTTGCTTCTTACGTTATTTATATAGTGTGTGTTAAATTCTACACATGAGTGGCGGTACCTACAGTGTAAAGTCGATTCCAAACGACAGTTTCTTGACAAACTTTTTCATGAAAAATTTATTTTACTCTTAGGGTTTTTGCCAGAAATCTGTTGAGAGGCTTTTGCCAAAGAAATATTTTTTTCATTATTTCGTTTCTAATAAGCCAACACACTAACTACTAGACTACGTCGACTATAGATGTTGTAGATTTATACGCTTAAATTCAATACTTGAATGCTGTTTGGTATTAAAGCTTTAAATTCCCCCTTCCCTATATAATTTTAAAGCTGTCATAAATATGTATCTTTTTTGTGGCGTTTTAAAAATAAATAAAAAAACTGCTTATTTTGTGTGACCCCAACCGAAAAAAAGAAACAAATTCGCCCATAACTTATTAACTTCGCTTATGATTTTATTTTTATTTTCTCTCCGTTTTTTTTTTATCATATTTTTTTTATTTTTCTTTATTCATAAAATATTTATTAAATCACAAATAAAACTTATTTATTTTGCCATAAAATCTATATAAACAAGTCTATAACTGGAGGGGGAGTGGACGAAAAAAATAAAACCTTAAACGGACTTTAATAAATGCCATGGCAACGATTTTTCGACTCTCGTATTATTTTTTTCTGTTGTTTATTATTTAACATTTTTGTTGCTGTTGTTGTTTACAACACAACCTTTTAAGTCGAATACCAAAAGGTTGGACAGGGAACCCAATGCCATGGTAAAATGTTAAAGCCAATGTATGAATGGATAAATGAATGGCAGAAATACACAAAAAAAATACCCAGAAATTCTACAAAATTTTTTACTGAAAACAGATAAAAGAAGACAGGAAGAGTGGAATGATATAGAACAGATAAATAAAGAAATAAATACGAATAAATAAATGGAAATATTTCATATTTGGCCATAAAGCATGAGTGAAATGAATAAAAGCTGAGTAAAGTAATAAAGGAACGACTCTTAGAGAACATTTTAGGCGGAATATACTTAAGTACGTGTAATATTACAATTTCTGTTTCTTTTTCCTCGTTTTTCTTTTTTTCGGCATTCTTAAGTTCGTCAATTTAAATGCAAACAGAAACCACTTAAGCCAATATTAATAAATGAAAAAAGTGGCCAAATACAAACAACATTTTCGAATATCCATTCAAAATGTACCACTTACCATCACTTCCTATACGACGTTTATAGGCAAATACATCAACAAAAATTTAAATGAATTGTTTAACGAACCATGACATTAGATGTCCTTGGCCATGATGGATAGTAGCTAGATTGATATCCCGTATCGAGATTAAGAATGGTAAAATATTTTCTTAAATAAACAATTTGAGGAATTGTTTGACTGCTATCCAAACGCCAATGAATAATTTAAAGTTAAACCTGATCTAAGAAGTGGTGAATTTTTTTTCTTAGGCTCAATGTAATTATACGAACAGAATAGCACTCACGAAATATCATAATAGTGGAACACCAAACTGCCGAGGACTTTAAAATGGCTTCTTATCTCACATACTTACTTTTTCGTACTTACTTACTTAATTGGCCATTAACAACCTGATTAACGGATGTCAGCCAGCCTTAACACATTCTTCCAGGCACTCGATTCCTCGATTTGGTCCTCCCAACTCAAACAAGGTCGTTCTTTTCGCTAACTTTAGCAAATCCCCGCATCAAATACCCGTCCTGGCTGAGCAGCCTCCTAAAACAAGCCAGCGCAGCTGCTGGATGTTAATACGCTGCATAATGTCCATGTCGTTGAGAAGTTCATACAGCTCATTGTTGTATCGGAAGTCGCAAACTCACACTGTACCAAAGATCTTACGTAGTACGTTTTGGAACAGCGATACGGTGCTCTTTATCTGACCATTTCACGGTGAAAATTGAAAAACTTTAAATATACCGAGGTGGAGATTGATCTGTGATTAACGGGTTATGTTCTTCCATTAGAATGAGTGTGTTCAATATTGTCACAGTATTTATGTCCTTAGCTAATATTTAATTTTAATATTCGTTGGAATTCTAAAAATTTGTCAATCACCATAGTGCTTGTGTTGTAAATTTGCTGTGTTCATTGCAATGCTACCCAGTTATCACAAATTCTTATCGTTCTCTATGGTATTAACGCCAATTTTTAAAGAGTCCTCAATATATTATTGCTCAGTCACATCACTTTCGTTTTTCCTACATTGAATTTCTCACCGTTTTAGCTAAGCCGTAGTCTAGTAGGTAGTGTGTTGGCTTATAAGGCGTAAGGCCACGGTTCAAATCCCAGGTCAGACACCTCCAACAAAATGAAATTTGAAAAAATATTTTTTCGGCGACTTCCTTTCAGCAGAACCTCCTTCTGGCAAAAACTCAGAGAGTAAAATAAAATTCCCAAAAGTTTCTGTCTGTGTGTCTATCGCTCGGAGTCAACTTCGAACTGTAGGTCCCGCCACTCATGTATAAGATTAACACACACTACATAAGTGCTGTCAAAAGTTAGGTAGTAATTCCGACTGAAGGATTATAATGCCCTATTATGTTTAGCTACCCCTTGGACAACACTGTATACTTAATTTAACAATTTTTTGATATTGACAGACAAATATCTCTGCTAAGTCTAGATATTTTAACCGTTTAGCCAGCTTCCATACTGTTCGTCATTCTTCAATGGCAACATAACGCCGTTCGGAGTAAGTTTATCCGCTCATGTATAATGCGACATTTTATTTCTCTATACATAGTGTTTGGACTACAAACTTTACTCTTAGGGCCATTATTACGACTGGTCGTTAAACTTGGGGTTAGTTAAACGTACATGGAAAGTTACCTTTAACTTTTTGTTCGTTATTACAACTTACAGATAAAATTTTTCAAAAATATGGCAGTGCCGAAGTAATGTCGATAAAACTGCTCAATTATAGAAGTTTTTTTTTTTAACGCAGTGGAAACCGTGGGCTTTGTAAAATGGTAAATGTTGCCTTTCTCCTGAAACTGATTAATGGTGTTATCAACTCTCAATTTCTTCTGGAAAAACTTTACATAAAACTTTACCTGTTCGTATAAAATATTACACAACTAACTATGCGAACTTTAATCCATTTCGTAGAATCTGTAATGATTTTAATAATCTTTACCTTCATATAGATTTTAACAAAAATTTGGAATCCATTAAAAAAGCTATAATTTTACAACTAAACTCATTTAATTAATAATTCAAAGCTGTTTTCTTTAATTAATCAAAGTTGTTTTCTTTTTAACTTATTTCTTAACTTGTTTTTTGTAATGAAATAATAATAATAGCAAATTTGTAATGAAATATAAAATGTAATAGTCTGTAAGGATTTTCCATAGACTTGAAATAAATAAATAAATAAAATAGAGTGACGTTTAAGTGTTAAAGGTAGGATGATCCTCCCTTTAGCTTAACGGTCACTTCTATCTTATTGGGTACTCACAACAATGAAAAACAATTTATCTGCCCGTTAAAATCCTCCATTTAGTTAACGGCAAGTTGTAATAATGGCCCTTAGACTGTTAATGTCTTTTGGACATGAAGTTTATTCGTTATTTTTATTGAGATTATGTGGGTGACATTAGTCATGGTGCTTAGCAGTGTCACACGTGTTTAATTAACCCGATCTATTAAATTCCCTTTCAGCGACAGATTAATAATGATGCTCTCTTTAAGCGCTTTGCTAGGATCTCATTAGTTCATATATCTCTAAAAATACTTGGTAATGCTTTTAGCACTCATTAGTTTATTGATTTACATTAGCTCCCTGCCAGCATCCCAACACAACCAGCCCATCTACTATCCTTTAGGGTTTTGAAGTATTTCATAATTTCTGCAGTGTCAGAGTAATTCTGCATATGTAAAGAGTTAGTCATTTAAAGGTTTCAATTTCAAAATGCAATTAAACAAAATCTGTTTGAAATTTTGCCAAATTTATTGCTTTGTTGTGAAGTACAATTTTACTGGTTAGAAAAGGAATATTATTTCGGTCATACTGCCGCGGATGTCCTCAGAGTTCCTCATTCGATCGGAGCAATTTTTGTGCACTTTAGTGGTAACATTAAATGTCACAATATTGCTGTAATTATTATTTACATGACTATGATTAAAATTTAATAAAATATATATTAAGAAAACTATACTAAAAGAAATTTGATACAGGCTTTGTTGAAAACTTAATCAAATAGAAAAAAAACATGTAAAAATTTAAAATTTAATAATTGTTATAACAATAAAAATTAATTGCCGTTCATACGTAATTTTTGAGTTCGTATTATGCTTCTTGTATTTTATGTTAGAACATAAGCACTGTGGCGTATACGTGATAACACGATATGATGATGATCAATATTAAAGGAGAAATATAAAGTATACGCCTTAGATGAGTGAAAAATAAGGAATATTTAGTCTCCGAGCTGACTATACATTTAAATTAAAAATTAAATTAAAATTTAAATTAAAAAGTAAATTAAAAATTGAATTAAAAATTAAATAAAAAATTAAAATATAAATTAAATTAAAAATTAAATTAAAAATTAAATAAAAAATTAAATAAAAAATTAAATTAAAAATTAAATTAAAATTTAAATTAAAAATTAAATTATAAAATTAATTGCCTTCAGAAAATATTGTTCAGATCAAATGCATGCATACAGATTTACAACAAATTTCCGATTGTTAACCAGCGTTTCATCGTAGAACAAATAAAGTGTACATAATTAAACTCAGGCAAATACAAATGTAATTGTGTTTGTGAGATTGTGGGACTGCTATTTCTAAAATAATATTCCAATCTAGGCTTCAAAGGAAAGATAACACGAGTACTCCCGTTTATGTTCTCTCCGAAATGGTACAGGTGCTATACAGATTCGATCTTTCACTCATTTTAATATTTTTAAGCAATCCCTTATGTTAAGTCGGCGTAGTCCAGTAGGTAGTGTGTTCGCTGATTAGACGTATAGCCCGAGTTCGAACCCCAGGCTAGACAACGAAAGGAAATATGAAAAAGCAAAATATTTCTTCGGCGACTTCCTCTCAGCAGATTTCTGGCAAAAACTCTGAGAGTAAACCTGCCATGAAAACGTTTCTCAAAAATCTGTCGTTCGGAGTCGACGTTGAACTGTAGGTCCCGCCACTCAAGTATTAAATTAAGGCACACAACATGAGTGGTGTGAGAAGCTAGGCCATGATCCTGACTGAAGGGTTGAAATGGCCAATTATGTTTGAATGTAAGTATTGTCAGATCCGGAAAAACCGATCGCACCTGTCTTTTCTTCTTATTATTCCAAATGCCATATTTCGCCTACCCACTGGACTCGTTCGAGGAGACTGTGTGACGAAATTTTCCTATTTCATTAAGGAATTCAAATTATTTCATCATGCCTTGAGCTATATCTTTTTCTTTTATTTTAAACGGATTAATAAACAATTTGAGTAAATATTTAAACATTTTTTTTTTGAAACTAAATTAATTATGAGTTTGAGTTTCATTCTTACGCAACAACTTGTTTATTAACTTTCGCATTTTGTTATGAAATATTCTTAATCAATAGAACGGCTCTCTCTCTCTACGTCAATTACTTATTTTTGCCTGAGTTTTCTATGATTGCAACACACTGCGAATGTTAGCAGCACGAATGAAATAAAACTAAACAAGTTGAGAAAAATACGACAACACAACATAAATCATAAATACTAAGCAATAGTAATCCCGAATATTGCATTTGAGGCACGTACGTTGCATTCACAATTTAAGCACAACTATTTATTGACGATTTCTGTAAATCTTTTGTATCAAAGTGTAAATTAAGTGAAGTGAAGTGCAAGTGCAATGCACAATACACAACTAGAGATACCTAAGACCTCGGACCAATAATAATTCATGCCTTTACCGTTTACCTAGTATAACTTACAACACCATAAACTAAAGGTAAGGACACGGTTACAACAATTATTATACAACGTTGCAACAAAGTCTACACACGTTTTCTTTTTATAGTTACCTGGTGAAAAAAAGAAAAGAAAACAACAAATAAAATCCTGTGAAATTGTACAGAAACTGTGTGTGAATGAAAAAGAATTGAATTGAAAATGAAAGAACCATTAGTATGAGCTTAGAACAGTTATTCGATGAATTCTATGTTCTCTCACGTAACCATGAAGCATAAACTTGGTTATTAGATTAATCAGACTTTTATTTGCAAGTCTTAAGGACGAAACAGAAACAAAAAATTAAAAATTAAGAAAATCTATTGAAAAGAATTACAGAAAAAGGTAACTATTTAACCATTAAGTTTTTGTGAATAAATTTAAGAGACAAAGCTAATAAAGGAAACAATACAGAGCGTGATCACTTGATGAGAGTGAAAGAATTTTTTGCTTGACGCCTAACAGTTCAAGCACTGTAAAGGTTCATAAAGGTTTTAAATCTTTGATTGAGAAAAAGTTCAGTTTGCAGTATGTAAACCCGAAGATTATGTGAACGTATGCTTTATTTGCTATCACAGAAGCATCGTCAGCAAGTTCAGCCAAAGAAGCCATCCAGACTAGAATAAAGAAAGCAGCCTGACATTAATAGCCATCATAATCCAATAAGTAGTGTCTTGACTAGTTAGACGTGGTTCAATCATATTTACGCGTGTGCTATATAATAGACTCCAATTAACAAGAACAATCAGAGAGTGTAACTAACATAATCATAAGAGAGTCGTATTAAGTATTTTCGCCGTTGCCGTGGCCATAGAGCGATTAATTCGTTCAATTGCCTACTTTTGCGAGAAGTCGCAGTAGTCTAGTAGTGTAGTGTATCGGCTTATTAGACGTGAGGCCACGGTTCAAACCCAAGCTCAGACATTTTGAGCAAAACGAAATATGAAAAGATTTTTCTTCGGCAACATCCTTACAGCAAAAACTCTGAGAGTAAATATAATTGCCATGAAAAGTTTCTCAAAAATTAAGAGATCGATGTCGTCGGGACCTAGTTCAATTTGATGTCCCGCCACTTATGGACAAAATTATCGCACACATTATGGGTGCTGTGCGAAACTAGATTGTAATCCTGACTAAAGGGTTGTAATGAGATATTAAGTATGTAAGTGAAATGTTTGGATGCCAAAAACAAATACCGCGATGGCTCATTAGAAGTTATTGTCATGCCAGTGCTGGATATACTACAAGACCACGGTATAGGAGTATTGTTATGTTTTTACCAATATAAAAACGTTTAGATTATGAGTTCGTTGGTTGCAAACCAAAATAAAAACAAATATGTGTTTCGTTTCAATTAAACTCTTTATTAATCACACTACTTTTGTGTGCCACCGTATAAAATTTCACGATACAATAACAACTTGCTAGTTCGTTATTATTCTCTGCTTACAACCTTTTTGTAAGCAATAACATGTGTACGTTATATATGTATAGCGGAGATCTTCACCATATAGCGATCTTCAAACTGAGTGCCCACTTCGAACGCAACGTGTCTTCACACAAGACTAACTGAGTTATACTGACTGGTTGCTTGCCTTGTCTTGCCCTTTTATATACGCACGTAATCAGTATTATGAACATTCTCGATGTGAAATGTTCGCGTTTTCGCTTTCTCGGGAGTTCTATTGCGACTTCATTGTTGTTCTTGCGTTTGCTTACTTGTCTATAGCTTTTTCTCTCACACTTGTTGTTGTGGGCTTACTTGCAACGTGTTCGATGTATTTGTTAGTGTGTATCTATGTCGTGTATGTTGTTTACACATACTCATACTCATGGTATTTGTATTTGTAGCTTTTGCTTATTGTTTATGTTAAACGATGTTTTCTTGTGCAACGATATTAAGTCGTTTTCATTTACGTAACAGTATATTGAATGGAGATATACGCATATTAACTGGCAGAAAACTGTCCGTTAGAAACCTAGAGAGTGTATACGTCACATTTCAGATTGTGCAAGAATGCTGGGTATCTGCGGAAGAGGCAGCAAAATGTTCGATATTTAGTCTTATATCTACTCTCAAGTGCGAGAACATCGAATTCAACAACAAACCTTACATAAGGACTTACACAGGCTGTTACAATAGAAAATTCAATTAAATTAATAGTGCGACTGACAGTCCTCAACATAGCGCGTAAATAAATTGTCTCACACAAAGTTCACTCATTTGTTAAAGAAAGATGGAAAAATGAACCTACTTGTATAGGTATCAGATAGATCATGCCCGATATGTATACTATATATGCAGAATAAAGGTTCCGCTATATCAGGAATCCTGCTATGATACCTTACAATCATACATACACATACATACATAATTGGCCATTACAACCCTTCAGTCAGGATTACGGTCCAGCTTCTCACACCACTCATATTGTGTGACTTAGTTTTACACTTGAGTGGCGGGACCTACAGTTTGCAGTCGACTCCGAATGACAGATTTTTTAGAAACTTTTTCATGGCAGGTTTATTTACTCTCAGAGCTTTTGCCAGAAATCTGCTGAGAGGAAGTCGCCGAATAAATATATATTTTTTTTTCATATTTCGTTTTGATGACTGGCCTAATAAGCGAACACACTGCCTACTAGACGACAGCGACTTCAATACTTTACAATCACTTCTACAAAAATTGCAATGACCAGGAAGTAAGGGAACAAGAGACGAAGTATTCTAGGGCAATACAAAATTTATGTATATACAATGCTTAATGCCAACCAGGTGCTATATTTATATGACAGAATATGTGTTATTAGTTGTACAATGAGACTTATAGCAGCCAAGGGGAGTATCCTTTTCAAGCTGTTGTCAGTTTAACCTTCGGCTATGTCTTCATATTATGACAAGACACAAAAGTCAGTGCATTCTATTTAAGTATGGAGTCTACAATTTTGTTCTGCATTGAAACGCGAAAGTGGGAATCAGTCCATTCAATGATTTCGATTGTACCAGGCTAAACTTCAATTGCCAGGTTTTAGAGTCGTAGTTGTTTTCAATACTTGATTCTTTTGAGCTGTCTTAGGTACTAATTCATTATAAACGTGGGATCCTTCATTAAGCGCTTGCTATCGTTGGCTTCTCAGACGAGACCCCATGCCTCCAGAGTAGCAAATACAACTAAATACATATTTCTCTCAACAGTCTTCTGACAAAAACTCTGAGAGTAAAATAATAAATAAATTGTCATGAAAAGTTTCCCAAAAATCTGTCGTTTAGAATCGACATTAAAAAACAGGTCATGCCACTCGTGGATAAATTAAGAATCTAAAGTAAGGCACATCGGCTCAAGAGATTTTTAGCAAAGGGCCTGATTCGAAAATGTTTTCCTGAGGATTATGAAAAGCTATATCAGGAGAACTAGTGGGTTTTTAAGAATTATTTACATTGGAATGAATTATAGAAATACAAATTCTGCGGAGATCAAGCCAAGAATCATAGTTGAACCAAACGTGGCAGCGTGTGGGGATGAAAGGGTTCCTTATGCCACCAAGTTCAGTATCATTCCATGTGTGCAGCAATTTCAACGTTTTTAATGGATCCTCTTATTATGGTTGATTTAGTTTATAAAATATTTAAATATTTATTACATAACAAATAAAAACATATTAGCCAGAGCCATTAAAAAAAATTTGTTCATTCAAGTGAAGAGTACTTGCTCTAGATGATGAGGAAATTGTTTCTCATGAAATTTAAAAATCAAATATTTATTGCACAACTTTGAATCACATTCGGTGTTATAGGTCAGTATAACATTCTCTGGTTCCTTGAGATTAAATCTGAACTGCAAATAAATCAAGATGAACATAAAAGCTTTCGTAACATATTCCTTGTAGCTATAGCGGATGCGTGCATGAAAGCTAAAAAATATTACGTTGTGATAGACGGATATATAATCGCCCAGAGATTTTGTGCTCGATATCAATATAATGGGAACATTGGGACGAAAATGCGATAGTTTTACAGCCATGTCGGGCAATGAGGCACATACAACTATTGCCTTGGCGCCTGATTCAAATGCAGCGGCCACACAAGCTCTTGCCAATGTGTCGCCACCCTCACCGGACGCATCACAATAGAGCTGTTCCGATAGCTCCTTGTAGGGTATTTTATCGCTCATGCTATTCTGTAGCAGATAAAAAGAGAACGATTTACTAAAGTTGTCTGTCGAAAAGAAATACTTGTCTGGATAGTAAAATATATGCGGGAAATTATACGGTTGCACCAATAACTTGCGCTCTGCTAATAGTATAGGATTCAATAGGATGGGCTTCTTCAGTTTGTAGACTTCATTGAGGAAAATGTCTGCATTTGGCGAAAGGCGTAGTAAGTCTGGCAAAACAATTTCAGTTTTATGGCAAATATCCTTTTGCTGTTCCATAGTAAAGTCTACTAAAAAGCCATCATAACGCTCAGCTATCCATTTGAAATCTTCAGTTTCTCCACGAAAATCATTCAAGGCTATGCGTGTAAATAAACGTAAATTTTCACAATGCAAAAGACGCATGGCATCAGTAAACTCATTTAAATAATTGAGTGTACCCGGTATATATGACACAACTATATTGATGCCCACTTCTCTGGCAAAGGTAATGTTCTCCAGCTCTTCCAATGATATGGCATTACGATTACATCTGGCGGGAAAACGTACCGGTAGGCGTGATTGCAACACACCACCTTCCATTACTTTACACTTCAGCTCGCCATCTAAAATCTCAACAATCGAAACCTGTATATCCGGACCGATAAGTATAAAATCTCCCTCTCTACAGTCAGCAAGAAGAAAAAGGGCATTCACATAGATTCGTTTATGATCACTGCAGCTGGCGTATTTCTTTTTTGTGGTTAAAATCAATTCATCAGAGACTTCTAATTCGTGTCCCGATTCGTGTTTATCCATTATACCCATATATTGGTGACGTGGTGCCAACATAGCCATGAGCGTAGCGGTTACGGGAAATCCATATTCTCTGGAAATTGCTAATTCAGTTTCACGCAAATTGAAAATAATTCTTTGATTTTCCAATTCGGTGGCGGTGAAAAGATCAATCATGAAACAACGTATACCCGAGCGTAAATAGTGTTCCAGTGTCGAATTGTCATCGTTTAGCGATATTAATACGCATTGTTTATTTTCGCTTAACACATATTCTTGATTCTCCTTTAAGATCTCATAACCATCGAAATAGCCCAACCAGACATCATCGGATAGTGGTTCACAGTGTACACTTCTCACCCATTCATATTCGTATTCACCCTCTTCGATGTCCAATGGTATAGTGTCCACATCATTACTGCTTATGCTAATACTGCTACTCGCTTGTGGTTGGGCAACTGATAGTCGTTGTTTAGTCTTCTCAAGTATATCAGAAATCTTATTGACTGAAGCCTTCATCTGATATGTACTGGGTCTGTAGGTTTCCTCTCTATCCAAACTATCCAAGACTTCTTGTTCTCGTAGTTTACCTAGCATTTCTCGCGCATGATTAACCCTTTCTAAATCATCAGCTATTTCCGAACAATGCAGCTTCTCGCATAATTCATTTATAAAAATTTGCGTTTTCGAATTTTTAATTCTGTCCATTTTTCCAAGTTGAAAAGGAAGAAAAAATATTAAAAAATCAATTGAAATATTAAATTGACAAGAAACAACCCAGCAAACCAGTCAGGAAGTAAAAGATACTAAAAGGTTTGATTTGAGACTTAACGGGTGTGTAGATCTCTGGCCAATTTTTTTTAAAAATATTTCAATGAAAATAGTTTTCACTTCACTCACTGCAGGCCACGATTCCTTATAGTTCATTAGAACACAGTCTGTTATAGCACCCTTGGAATTGCAAGCCTAACAGTGGCATCCCAACGAAACTATCGACTTAATATACTTTTAACATTTTCTATATTCTACCAATAAGCATTAGAATAAAGCTATTAACTTCAAGCTTGTTCGCTTTACGATGTCTAAAGATTACTCTGCGATCTACAGCCCAATAGCAATATGTTCCACACTTTCCAAAGTTATGGAAAGCATGTTATACCACTAATTTGTGAACAATCTAGAACAACCTGATCACCAACAGACAGCACGATTTTTGAACGGCCGTTCTACAGGAAATGTGTTGGTGTTGCTCTCGAAAGGATGGAACCAGTCTATCCGACATTTTTGGTTAGAACAAGCTTGAGGCTCTAGATATTTCCAAAGCATTAGACAAGGTATCGGGACTTTTCGTTCTTGGCGTTGGCATTCACTTTTCTCGATTCATATCGAACTTCCTTAGGGGTTGGGTAAGATTGGATACCATCAAACGAGTTCAGGTTAAGCTCAGCGGTACCGCAAGGTATTGTTCTAGTTTCAATTCTATTTCTTATCTTCATTAACGAACTTCTTTTAATCCTGCGTACTCTTTTGCGTTATGACAGCAAGCTGAGCCCTTTGAAGATTGAGGCGAAAAGACTTACTATTAATACCACTCTCACATCCGACCTGCAGTCAATCTCCGAATGGGATCGTACAGATAGAGTTGATTTTAACGCGCGAAACGGTTTATTGATACACAAGCGTAGCAATAATATTGCCTCAACTGTACGTTATGTCGTTATGGTTGGTATAAATATTAGGGCGTCAGAAGCTCTTGATGTCCTGGGCATGAAAATTCAGTGTGAAGTTCGCTCTGGAACCGGCATATTTTTCAAGTGTCGAAAGAAGCATTCAAGAACCTCGATTCCTTAAAACGGTGCCAGAAATATTTACTAATATCCAGCCAGTGCCTTAAAGTATATTTTGAGGCTTCGCAAGAGCGTTCAGGAGAGGGCGAATGTTCTTCTTAAAGACGATAGGGTATTCAACTCGTTAGAGCATCGTCGCAATATGACTTGTATTCCACTGTTCTATTGCTACTACAACAGATTTTGCTCTACCCGATATAAGGGGACTTGTTGCCGTAAAATGTGTATTCTTACGATTGGCCAGTGTATTGCACACTGTGTTACAGACAGAATTCGTTCATTAGCTGTGGACTATCCTTATTTGGGACTCCCTAAAAGCAGAGGCATTTCTTTTTGCTTTTAAAAAAAAGGAAAAAAAGGTTCAAATCTAATGTCCACAAATACTACTTCTCTACTGGGACTGCTGGTCCAATCCCAGAGGATTTGCTCAGAAAAAAATTTTTTTTTTAAACATTCCGTTTTTGTAGTAGTATGGAGCCAATGGTTTTCATGTGGTTGATAAAGGTCACATACACACGATCTGCGGAAACAGCAACAGGCAGGATAATATCGGTCCAGAAGAAGAAATTGTGGACGAACTTGTGACAAAATAATATGAGCTGCTATACACACCATCTATGGAAACAGACGCTGGAAAGGAAATAATAAGACTCCGCTAAAGAAAGAGATGAGTCCGACAATAAACCCTGGCAACAGGAAAGAATAATCAACTTCTGTCTGAAATAATATCACAGAAAAAGGTGATAAATAGAGAAGGGGAACTTACATGTCGCTGATCCACATATTTGGAAAGGTATACTCAGCAAAAGAGACATACAAAGACTCTTCTCTTCGAAGTCGTCGTAATCTAGTGGGTAGTGTGTGGGCTTATAAGGAGTACGGCCACGGTTTAAGCCCCAGTTCCGATATCCCGAACAAAATGAAATAAGAAAAATATTTTTTCGACGACTTCTTCGCTCCAGATTTCTGGCAATAACTCTGAGAGTAAATAAAAATTGCCACAAAAAGTGTCTCCCAAAAATTTATCGTTCGGAGTATACTTTAAGCTGTAGGTCTCAACATAGGCGGTGTAAGAAACTAGGTCGTAACATAATTGAAGGATTGTAATGACCAATTATGTACGTATATATGTAAGACTCTTCTCGTATTAAATGGATTTGAGGCAATTAAGACTTTTGTTGGAAAATTACAATAAGTGGAGATATGACTCATACATCAGACGATCCAGGAATAACCTGAGCTTAACAGTCTCATAATGGCGATGGTCTCGAAAACGAATGAGCCATTATAACACCAGCCATTCAAACAGTAAGGCAATAATACGTTCCAAGTGTGTATATCAAGTGCTAGGCAGTGGATTTTCTTCGTTGATATCGAGCAGCATTGTAAAGTTTGTCAGGACAATAGGCTTGGAAGAACTATGGTAGTGAAAGAGATCTAAAAATTGTTCTGCTTATAGACAAATCGGTTCGCATCTATCGGAGGTCCCTGCAAGGGGTTCCATAGGGAAATGAATTTTCAATTGTATGAGCCTTTGAAAATGCCTTGGCTTTAATATTACTTTTAATATCGATTTTCCTTTATGTTTTTTTTTTAATTTTCAAAATATTTCCCTGAACTAATAAAATTTATTAAATTCCAAGTGGGTTGGTAACCCTATAAATTTTTAATTTATTTTTCCGTAATTTCCATATAAAAATGTCAGAACCTTCTGATAATAAAATTTGCTCAACACTGCTTGATCAACTTTGGCCTTTAATATTAGACGATAACAAATGTGATATAAAGACGGGCGACAGAGTTTATTTTGTTCCGGAACGTAAATTTGATCACATATGGGCGAACGACTTCTTGGCCTGTAAGAATTTTGGTGATTATCAACCGGCCATTGAACTAAAGTGCCATCAACTGGATGAAGAAGAGGAGCCAGAATGTCTATCAAAACCGGTGGTGAAAGAAATTCAACAACAGCCCTATCGCCATCCCTATATAATGCCTTTGGATCAGCAATTGGCGCGTGTGGAGGAAGATGTTGAGAGACGTAAAAAATTAGCAAAAGATTTTGCCGAACGTAAATATCCCTGGTATATACAACGTCCCTCGTATGAATATGATTTCACTATAAACGATGAGATAAGGCAACTGTTCACGAAACCCTTTGAATATGAGATTATACGCAAAATACAGGTTTTCAATTGCCATCTGATGTTGATAGATGTTGCCGCAGATGTGCCTTTGAAAAATATGGAATGTTGGCTGAAATTTACTCCTTATGTGGCCATTGTATGTATCGTTCACGATGAGGTATTGTGTAAGCAGCTAAAGAACTTGAATCATATTTTTCATGCGGTCTACATGGAAGAGGAATATGAAGGCACTTGGCATGATGAATTGTCTCATGCTATTGAAGTGGGTTTAAATACAGCGCAGAAATTGTATTTTTTTGAAGATGTTAGCAAACCATTCGGATTTGTTTTTTCAAATAATCGCGGTATATGTGTGTTCGATAAATTTGTTGTATTAAGGAAATCATGAAGTAAATAGAGGGGAATAAATTATTGGCGTTTTCATTTTTTATTATCGAAATTTGGAATCTTAATAGGTCAGGTATATTAAAGAGTATTTGTCAAAGATTATAGTGAGTAGAGCTTGTATTCCTTCAGCAGAAGCATCAAGTGTTGTTGAGTGTTGAGTTATGGTTTATAAGGAACAGCGAAGTCATTTTGACAGTTGAATGCATTTTGAAAGGTTTTGAATTTCACTACCCAGGCAGTATTCCTTAATTTTTGTGTTTAGATCATTTACGTTCCAAATTTGTCGTTCCTTTTCTTCAAACTATATTTGAAAAGATTTTTCATAAGTTCTGTGCATGAGATTGTAATCGGAAAGATCAGAAGAATATCTTCTAGTACATAAGTTTATGCAGATTTCTGCCCAAAACTCCGAAAATAAATAAAATTGCCATAAAAACGTTTCTCAGAAAAATCTTTCGTTCGGAATCCAAATTGCGTCGTTACACACAATTTTAAACTATAGGCTCTGCCACCCATGTACATATAAAAATGAAAGTGGTGTGAGATGCAAGGTCGTAATCCTGACTAAAGGGTTGTAATGATCAATTATATTTGTATGTGTGTAACGACGTAATTTGGAAGTTTGAAATAAGGCTCCCCACAACGTAACGCCTCCTACATCAAAATTTCGCTTGGCTCGTATAACGCTTGCTTGGTCCAGATTATGCAAATCACAGCTGTAGCAGTTTGGCTCAAGAAAAATATATTTTTTCCCTTAAAAAAAAACCTTCCCTTCACCGGTCCACGACCGTTGCTCAAACTTCGTTTTATCGACTTGGTAGCACTTAAAAATGGGGTGATAAAAATGGTATATCTTCGTCGACTTCCAATCTTCTGGCAGAAATTTCAATAGTTAAACAAATTGACATTCAAAGCATCTCATATTTCTCGTGCAGAGTCGACGTTAAACTGCATGTCCTTCCACTTAAGCATGAAATTAACACATAACGTAGGTGGTGTTAGAAGCTAGGTCGTAATCCTGACTAAAGGGTTGTAATATAATGAAAATGCAATTTAATTCTCTTTTCTTATTTTTTCTTTATGAGACCAACACTAAGGGGATGGCCCCTACTTATATAGTGCATTGTATTGGAATTAGAAAACTTTCTTATGGGACGAAGGGCAGTGGGAGTAATGTTTGTGGACATTAGAATTGAATTGTTTTTATATTATAAGTGGCTTTGAAGGCCTCTACAGGTATGGAGTTCCACATTCGGATAGTCTGGCTAAAGAACGAATTCTGTCTGTAATGCAGTGCGTGATCTACTTGCCAATCGACCACAAACCGATATGAATTGCGAGAAAGACGAGTGCTACGTAAGAATACACGATTTTCAGGACCAAATGTCCTTATCACGCTAGAGTAAAACCAGTTGCAGTAGCGATACATACATACGTAATTAGTCATTACAAGCCTTAGTCGGGATTATGGCCTAGCTTGTCATTACAGCCCTTAGTCAGGATTATGCCCTCGTTTATCACACCACTTATGTTGTGTATGTTAATTTTATACATGAGTGGCTGGACCGACAGTTTAAAGTCGAAAGCGAACGACAGATTTTTGAGAAACTTTTTCATGGCAGGTTTATTTACTCTCAGACTTTTTGTCAGAAATCTTCGGAGAGGAATTAGCCGAAGAAATATTTTTTTCATATTTCGTATAGTAGGAGTTGTCTGGCCTGGAGTTTGAACGGAGACCTCATGTCTAATAAGCCAACTTACTACCTACTAGACTACGGCGACTGATAGTCCGGCTAAAGAACGAATTCTGTGTGTATCGACCACAAATGGATGTGACCTACGAGAATACATGATTCTTGAGAACAAATCTCCTTATTTCGTTTGAGCAAAATCCTTTATAGTAGCATTAGAACAGTGAAACACCAGTCGCATTGCGGCAATGCTCCAATGAATCAATAGAGTTGAATACCGGACCGTCATTAATGAGCACCTTCGTCCTCTCCTGTATGCGATTGTGAAGCCTCAAAATAAACATTGAGGCGCCGGTCCATACATAAGAGTTGTATTTCATTCTCGGTCGGATATAAGTGGTGTATATAGTAAGGAGATCAGATGAAGTGAAGTACTTCTTTCAGTGCCTTAAGAAACCGAGGCGCTTGAATGCTTCTTTCGATACTTGAAAAATCTGTTGGTTCCAGCGAACATCATAATGAATTTTCTTGTCCAGAATATCAAGAGCTTTTGACTTTGTAATATATACACCATCCATAGCCACAGATTAGACAATATTACCTCTGAGCTTGTGTGTCAATAAACATTTTCGAGCATTCAACAAATCAACTCTATTTTTACGATCCCATTTGGAGATTGACTGTGGATCGGCTGTGAGAGAGTCATTCATTCATTTTCACCTCAATCTCCAAAGGCTTTGGCTTATCATTGAAAGATTATGAATGGCAAATGTTGCTGTCATCTGCAAAAGAGAGGATAGGATTGCTGATACAATAGAGACTCTTAAAAAATTCACTTTCGTAAACTTTTCAAACCATTTCAAATATTTTTTTTTATTTTATTTTTATTTTTGTTTTTATTTTATCAAATGATTTTTTCTTTTAACTGAATATTAAATATTTTTAACTTTTCTTTGTAGAATAAGTGCCTGCTTGTCATTCTATCGGCGGCCTCCGTCCATCATTGCCATTGTTGTAGTTGTAGTTGTGGTTGTAGTACGAAATGGACACAGTGGTCCTCCTATTAGGCAAGACAAAAGAATTATTGTTGATTCAGCAACTGGACTCATAATAAACACAGTTATAGCTGCCACAATCACATGGTAAGTGAACAATATTGATGATGTCATTGTACGTGTTAATGTAAGCGAATATCAATGATTAACCGATCAAATGCAACTGAAAACTGAACTTAACTTCAGTCATATTTATATCGTCAACATAATCGTATTGAAAAAATAATTTTTTTTTTGTTGCAGAAACAGACCTTGCGCTAGTTATGCTTCATGTAAATATTTATTTGTTAGTATGTCACAGTCTCTGTAGATACTATTTGAGACATAATTACAGATGTTTAAAGCATAAAAGCTTTATTGTTTTTCTAATAGGGCACGTATTTGTTTATTGGTTAATTATAATACAACTATAAATTATATTTAATTATTTATGAGCTGAATAGTTTCGACCCTATGCTCGGTGTACTATAACAGACCAGAGACTTTGGTGGTATTCGAACCTGCAACCCTTACGCTAATAGTGTAGCACCACTAAACTACCGGGGCATACAATATTGTACATTAAACACTATACATACATACATACATAATTGGCCGTTGCAACTCTACAGTCAGGATTACGGCCTAGCTTCTCACACCACTCAAGTTGTGTGCCTTAATTTTATATTTGAGTGTCAGGACCTACAGTTTAACGTCGACTACGAACGACAGATTTTGAGAAAATTTTTCATGGCAGATTTATTTACTCTCAGAGTTTTTGCCAGAAATCTGGTGAGAGGAAGTCGCCAAAGAAATATTTTTTTTTTTCATATTTCGTTTTGATGTCTGGCCTGGGGCTCGAACCGGGCTTTTACGTCTAATAAGCGAATACTACCTACTAGAATACGGCGACTACATTAAACACTATGGGTAATTCAAATCGATCAAATTGTACCTTAATTCTCTGCCATCATAAGTTTTTTGTGTCACAAATTGATTGAGGCTTCTTCAGGCATGATAACATAATGCGAAGATCCATCTCGATCTATTCATTACAGTGTTGAGCTCTGTTTTAATGCATAATGCGTTGAGATTACAAAAAAAAATTTTCTTGTTACTATTTGACTGGGAAGAGCATTTTTTTTGCGGGAAGGAGGGGAAATGCTTTATGCATTCATGAAGGTCGTCACCATACATGGTATGTCGGACTCTCCCCCTGGGTATACCGACTAAAAACCCACCTTGTCTCCTCACCGGGGTATCCTTCCACCTCGGAACCACGGTTGTATTACTTCGAGGTGGACCCCTTTTTGGCACGTGTGCCTGTTCCATCATCGTCAGCCTGCGTCCAGGCTCCGCTCTTCTCCTATTCCACTGCGTCTAGGTCATAGTTCTTCGTTCGCAGGACTTGGTGCACAATTTGTTTTATTGCGTTCCAGCTTTCTCTACTGTTTATCATTTTCAGCACGACGTTTGTAGTACTAATAATGCCGATTTCAGCTTCGAGTCGCTGACGGCTTTCGGCCCATCGACGACAGCTGAAGAAAGTGTGTTCGGAATCATCTAACGTTTCTTTCCTTCATAGATACAGAAGGGCGAGCGGCATTTCCCCATGCGATGCAGCTACTCTCTGAAATATCTGTGACCGGTCAGCATCTGGGTTATATAGTAGTCTACTGAGCCGTTTTTTCTGTTTTTCCACACTTGCAACTCTGGAATCAGTTTATATGTCCACCTTCCATGCTGTTCATTTTCCCAGCGAAATGCCATTTTATGGAGACTTCGTGCTCTATCGCTTCCATGCTCTGTGGTTGAGTCGTACTTTGCCCGGCGTTGAAGATCATCCGGCGCTCAATTGCTTGTAGGTCTATGGGAACCATTCCGGCTATCACTAGGGCAGCTTGTATTGAGTATTCAAATCACAGCACACGAGAAAATGGTTAACAAAAACAATTTACATATTAAGTATTTTCGTGGGTATCATAGCCTATCAACTGTTTCGGAACTGACTAAATCTGCGGTCTTACAAAGCTTAATTCGTTCAATAGCCTACTTTTGACAGAGTAATAATAACAAGTACCCTCTGAAAAGCTAACTATAGTATATGACGTTATGTAATCTCGAAGATAGTTCCTTACTGTACTGGCTTTGGTATTTCAAAATTTGTCGGTATAACTCTCCGGCTTGGTACAAAGAACTAGAATAGGTTAGGTAGAGGTTTTTAAGAAATCTTATTACTGTGTGGCCTTGTTTAAATGAGCACCATGGCTTCTCTAGATGCAGAGCATGCGAAATATCCAATTTTCAATGTGTCTGACGTAAAAATTAGGCTTGTTTTAGCCGTTGGCTTTTAAAACCGCTTTTGTCTGTAGGTTATTCACCTGCGATTTAAGAAAACCTCATCAGAAAATGTCGAACATGGTCAAATCTCAAGATCTCGTTGGCCAATTCATGTCACTTCCACATGAGATAACCATGCCCTCAAATCGCTCGTGCAGAATATTCAATCGGGCATGAGCTGTATGGTATGTAGTACCGTACCAAAGAAACCACATATCGTTCACGTCCAGATCATTTAAATTAGGCAAAAAGAAGTCGGTAATCATGGGCCTGTTGTGTTCGTTGTTATCAGTGATGATTTGGTCAATGTCGTTCATACAAATATAGAACGACGATACCGCCAAGACGTTATCCACAAAAAGCAATGAGTTTTTCGAAATGTACTGAATGCTCTTAGATCTCATGTGGATTGGTTTCGTCCTTAATTCTACAACTTTGTTTATTCACCCTCCTTTTAATACAGAAATGGGCCTCATAGCAGAATATGATTTTTCGATGAAAATTAGGGCGAATTAGCCAACACACGTCGTTGTGTATGGTCATCAATGGCGATTTGGCAAAACGGACTGAATTAATGAAAACCGATTTAACAAATTTAATCGTCGTAGTATAGTAGGTAGTGTGTTCGCTTATTAGACGTAAAGCCCGGATTCAAGTCCCATGCCAGACGTCAAAACCAAATATGAAAAAAAAATATTTTTTCGGAGACTTCGGCAGATTTCTGCCAAAAACTCTGAGAGTAAATAAAATTATCATTAAAAAGTTTCTCATAATTTGTGGTTGGGAATCGACGTTAAACTGTAGGTCGCGCCACCCAAGAATAAAAATTAAGGCACACAACATGAGGGGTGTGAGTAGCTAGGCCGTAATACTGACTGAAGGGTTGTAATGGCTAATTATGTATGTATGTAAGTATGTAATTTAACAGATGTAACTTTTACAATATCGCTGCTATCAACTGTCGAAGTTCGGAAGTCCTATTGAAAGAACAATTTCCCCGTGTTTGTTTTTTTATTAAATAGAAAATTGTACCTTCCTTTGGGTAAGCTAACACCATTTGGATTCCAGAGACTTTCACCACCTATTAGATAATTTTACCAAAATTAAAGCAATTCAAGAAGACTTTGAAAAGTGTTCGAAATATCAATTTTGAACGTTTGAAATACTTTTGAAATACCACAAAAAAAAAATATTTCTACACCAAATTATATTGCGTTATAAGCAGATGAGGTGAAGCCTTTCCTGTGGGAGAATCACTTAGGCGCTGTACTTTTTTTTATTAATGAGTACAAAATATTGGTTACTATTCTTTTGAAAGTGCGATAACTTAGTGGGTTTTCTCATGTGACACTGAGTATAACGTGGTTTAAGCAACTTAGGTTCGAATCGTGTTAATTGAATTTATAGCTATATTGTTTAATGTAATCGCCATAGTCTAATAGGTCGTGTGCTGACTTATTAGACGTGAGGCCATGGTTCAAACCCCAGGTCAGACATCACCAACAAAACGAAATATGAAAACATGCATTTTTCGATGTTTTCTCAGCATATTTCTCCAAAAAACGTAGAGATAATAAAATTGCCATGAAAAAGTTTCTCAAAAATCTGTCGTTCGGAGCCCGCATTAAACTGTAGGTCCCGCCACTCATATATAAAATTAACACACACAACATAAGTGGATGGAGATTACGACCTAATCTTGACATTGGTTGTAGGTAACAACATATTGCAGCTCCATCTTCCTACGACCTACCATCATCATCAATTACCTTCTTAACTGAAAATATTCTTTCATAACACTAAGGAAAGAAGTTTACTACTTCAATAATAGCATCAGATTAGCAAAGGACACTCACGTATAAAATTAACGCACACAACATGAGTGGTGTGAGAGGCTAGGCCGTAATCCTGACTGATTGGTTGTAATGGCCAATTATGTATGTATGTATGTATGTATGTATGTATGTATGACCAATATAAGCTTGACCAAACAGTAAAATCAGTTCAATAGAATCTGTAGTGGCGGTCAAGAAGATTATCTATACCGAAAACAATCTTGTCCCATCAGGCTATTAATTCATTCAGTAGACTCTCACTTTAGTATTCTACCCTTTGGGACAGGTTAACTATGATTGACTAGATTCATATTTGGCTACACATTTAGCAGGTGGCGAAACTCTCTGAAGGATAAGATGCCATTTAGATTTCAGGTTAAGACCGCTGTGATATTTCCAGGCAAAATTCAGCTAAGGGATCAAATTTTGGATAATTTTTCTATGAAAACTCACTCAAAAATCTGATATTTTTTTATATTCAACAATAAGTTTCACTTTATCTGAGAGTATTAAGCAGTCTTAACCCTTTCTGCCCCGATTATGAAAACTTCCAATCACGCTGTATACTAACAAGGATAACCAGCTCAATTCAATAAATAATATCACGTTTGTTTATTGCATATTTTTTTAAGGCTTTATTACGATTTAATCACCCTAACTCCACTGTCACTTATTCAGTTGCAGCTGCAGTTGTTGTAGAAGTAGTAGTTGTGGTACGGAATGGACACAATGGTGATCGGCGTAAGCAGGCCCAGAATAGAACTGTTGATTCGGCTACTGGTGCACTCAACAGGAGTAGAGTTGCCACTACCATCAAATACAGGAATAAATTTGGGAATTGCATTTTTTTTTTGCTCTTCAAAAGAAAACGTTGAGACACGTTCTGTTTCAAACACAAGAAGAAAACTTATTGAGTTTCACAATTCAAGTTCAGGGCTATTTATATGGAAAAAAATGGGTCAGTGTTGTTATGGTTTTGGTTGAGTAAATATTGAAACAAGTGTGGGATTGGAGAAGTCGGTGACGTAAATAGAAAGTTTTTGTTTTTTTTTCTATTGATCAGTACGTTGAGCTAACTAATGTAAGCAAAGAATTAAAAAATATTCTAATGAATTACTTACACACTTAATTGGCCATTAACAAGTTGATTACCGGATTTCGGTCTGCTTCATCACATTCTTCCAGAAGCCTCTGATTCTTGCGCGCCTTCGTCAGTTGGTCACACAAATCGATGACAGGCCTTCCTAGACTTGGTTCTTCCAAAGGAAACAAGGTCGCCCTCTTCGCCGACTTCTGCAAATCTTCACGTTAAATACCCGTCTCGCCGGAGCATCCGCGCCCATTCGAATGACATGGCCGAGCATCATTCTTAGATCAAAGTTTTGGTCGTGCTACCACTTAAATTATTTTGTATTGCTTTTTGACTCCTTGAAGCAATGAATGATTATCACAAGGCTGATCCTCCTTCTGCCTACAATTTTTTTCCTTTTTATGACAGCAGGTGATTCATGTACTACAGCAGGCCTTTGCCTTAGTTGTTGTTCATCCTACTATTTCTCAAAAAAGGCGTTGCCTGATTTTCTGCGGTTTCTTTCTTATCTCATTTGAAGGAGTCAGCAGATTTTCTAGATGGATTATTTGGAGTGGTATTCAAGGCTCTTTGAAGTTGCCTTAGTCTAATAGGTAGTGTGATGGCTTATTAGACACAAGTCACCGTTCAAACCCCAAAATATTTCTTCGGCGACTTTGTCTCAGCAGATTTCTAGCAAAAACTCTGAGAGCAAACAAACTTCTCAAGTTTCTCTGTAAATCGGAGTCCACTTTAAGCTCTCGGTCTCGCCACTCATGGATAAAATTAACAAAGACAACATAAGTGGTGTGAGAAACTAGATTGTAATCTTGACAAAAGGGTTGTAATAACCGCTTATGTATGTAAGAAGCCTCTTAAATTTCAAAATTTAAAAAATCATGATAAAAACAACTCGCTTTATGCCGATTGTAGTTACACTTTAACCACTTCATCACATCACCTCCCTATTTGATTCGTAGTAAACTTTTTTATAGCATGCGATACATTTTGTGTCTGTTATTGAAATACTACAAAAATATTGCACAATTCGTCTGTTGCAATAATTTCTGAAAAATATTTAAACAAGTGTTTTCAGTGCAAAATTTAAAAAATATTGAAATAGTAACAAAAACAAGCGTGTAACAAAAATTTCTGAAATACTGTCAATAGCTATAAATAACAAAACAAGTGATGTGATCTTGTTGACGCAAAGATCTTAATGTCAAATCTTTGTAAATAAAAGTGAACTTAAAAACTATGGCGGCTTACTTCAAAGCACAGAAATTATAGCGATTGTCTTAATACTTTCCATACAGGTGAAGTATTTAAATACGAAAACATCAGAAGTAGTATCTCCAACATAGTTGTACCAAAAGCTGTTGAAAAATGCGTGTGACACCTACATAATGATCATTTAAAAATAGTGTCTCTCCTTGCACAGCAGTCATTCGTATTCTGGCAAAATTACCCCGTACAAAGTGAGGTTTTCTTTTACTTTGCAATACCCATCTACATACATACATAATTGGCCATTACAACCCTTCAGTTAGGATTACGGCCTAGCTTCTTACACCGCTCATGTTGTGTGCCTTAATTTTATACTTGAGTGTCGGGACCTACAGTTTAACATCGACTCCGAACGACAGATTTTTGAGAAGCTTTTTCATGGCAGGTTTATTTACTCTCAAATGTTTTTGCCAGAAATCTGCTGAGAGGAAGTCGCCGAAGAAATATTTTTTTTTCATATTTCGTTTTGATGTCTGGCCTCGGGCTCGAACCCGGGCTTTACATCTAAAAAGCGAACACACTGCCTACTAGACTACGGCGACTACATATTACCCATCTACATTACTTAATTTGTTATCACTACCAATTTAGTTCAGATTATAACCATTTAGCTTCTCACAATACTTGAGTGTGTTAATGTTATACAAAATGGCGGGTCATACAATAAAATGTCGACTTCGCATGAAAGAATTGAGAAACTTCTCATGATAATTTCATTTACCTAAAATTTAATGGGTCCCGCCACTCATGAATAAAATTATCTCACACAACATGGGTAATGTCATGATCTTGACAGATTGGGGAAGTTTTTTCAAATGCTTATTCTAATGGTGTTTTCTTTTCTACAAAGAAAATGTCACCCTCTTACAAGGTGCATTAAAAAAATTGCTGACCAACCCTGTTATAATGTAATTTTTATTTGAGATGAACATAACACAAATATGAAAAAAGGGTATGCCCCGTGCCCTTAAAAATATGTATTTTTTGATTTGTTTTCAATAAAATATGTAAACATGAAAAAGGTGTTGCCAGATCGCTAATTTTTCGATTTCATATTTTTAGGGGGTTTTTTTTTATAACCAAATAAAATTTTTTTAACACAGTTCTAAAACTGAATGCAATTTTTTATATTACTGACCTGTAGCTTTAATAATGTAATGTTCCCTTAAGGTTACCCCACAAAACAATGAAAAAATTAACTTCAGAATTGGATAACGATACTAGGAGACTTTTTTAAATTTCATCTGGTAGCCCTATAAATAAACAAAAGTCATTTGCTTTACAGGACATTATCAGCACTCTCGATTTATACAGGGCGTAAAATGCAATGCCCTCCACCATTTTCAAGTGCAATTTATTTAGAATAAAACATACCACCCTTTTAGAGGGAGAAACATTTTTAAGAAACAAACACAAAATTGCATTTTTTACAATAAAGTGCAAATTTTTTGGTAGAAAAGAAAACACCATAAGTGCTTTTCCAAAAGACTAATGAGAGGAGATCAACAAAAAAATATTTTTTCTTGTCGGAACTGAGGTCTAAGCTGGGAACACTCTTCTAGTATTCTGTTTATTGCTTCTGCGCAATTGTGCATGTGTTCACATATGCTTTATCTGAGCATGATGCATTATTGATATTAAAATTATAGAAACCGAAGTGCCTAACACAACCGAAGGGGCCAGTGAATTGAGACGCTTGTGGAAAGAAAGTTATCACCAACTTAATGTTGCAATACATCGATTATTAAGCGCGCTCTGTATGTCAAGCTGTGTCGTCTTGTTGAAAATGCGTATTTTTGAAAACGAAAATTCAGTCAACTTCGCTCAGTACAGTTCGTAATTAACTATAACTGCAGCTGTCTGCTCATTTCCAAGGAAATAAAAACCGATGAAGTTTGAATAAAAACCGCATCATGCAGTCAATTTTAATGGATGTTGTTGTGACTCGGTAAAGCCAATTTCAACGATAAGGGTTTACGTACCTAAAGCAGAGAGCCAATGTTACAGAAATCCATACATACTTTAAAAATGATAGTGAGAACCTTTAAGTTAAGTTAGGTTAAGTTTAAGGACGTGTACTTATCATTGGGGCAAGTACAATACTAGGAGGTCAAAATGACTCACTGTAATACGTCCTAAGGAAGAGGAAGAGGATAGTAAAGGAGATAGGGAAAAGGAGACGAGGTAGGAATGGGAGGATAAGGAGACAGAGGAAAAAATAGAACACAAACACACAAGAGAGCGTGACTATACCATTGAAGCTCTAGCATTTCTCAACCAGCTCAACCTATCTATGAATCTATGGAGAGCCTTAATGTCGGCTCTCGACAAATAATCCAAACTTTCGGAGAAGCTCCTGACCAGGGTCCTCAAACTCAACCTACTAAGGGCTGGACGGAAGTCGCCGTGGTCTAGTAGGTAGTGTGTCAGCTTATTAGACGAAAGGCTCGAGTCTGAATCCCAGGTCAGACATCAAAACGAAAATATGAAAATATTTCTTCGGCGACTTCCTCTCAGCAGAATCCTGGCAAAAACTCTGAGAGTAAAAATTGCCATGAAAAGCTTCTCAAAAATTTGTCGTTCGGAGTAGACCTTAAACTGTAGGTCCCGCCACTCATGTATAAAATTAACGCACACAACAAGAGTGGTGTTGAGAAGCTAGGACGTTGTACAATGGGTCACTTCGAACTCCGGGTACTGTACTTGTCACAGTTGACAAGTACACGTCCTCTAACATAACCTAACCTAAGGGCTGGACAGTTACAGAGGAGGTGTTCGATAGTTTCGAAGTCCTCCTCGTCGCAACATACCCTGTAATAGTCCGGTTGGAATCTGTTCCAGATGGTTGTTAGCGATCTTATATTGCAGCAACCTGTAACGAAAGTAATAATTAGCCTCTGACTGGGCTTATCTAAGCCGATCAGCTGTTTTATAGCAAGCTATAGACATCTAGACACATAGCATCCCGATCCATACCCCCAACACCTCTGCTCTTCCCCCCTGACCCATCCAGTGTTGAGGCCGTAGAGGTGTTATATTAGGGTATCAAGGCCAACTATCAGATCGCCCTCAGAAAGAGGTCTAATGAAGTGTGCTGGCTTTTGAAAAATTAAAAAAAAAAAACTCAACCTTAGGATTTCAAAACTTCCATCCGGAATGTCGTATGCTCTTATTATATTTTGAAATACTATTCGTTTTTTTTACACAAAAACCTGATCACCTAAATCCATCTTTAACATGGCTTAGTTTGTCTTGACTCTAAATACGGCATATGAGCCGAGATCCTTATGTAAACATTTTCAGACAGTCAAAGGACAAAGGCAACAAGTTGAAAATGATGAGTACTCGATATATAGGCTTCGTAGCGAAGGCCTGTCGATGCAGCGTTAGTATTCTCTTCGTTAGGCACATTTATTCGTGTTGTAAAATTTTTTACGCAGTCAAAGGACAACGGCAACAAGTTGGAAATGACGAGGACTCGATATTTCGGCTTCTTAGTGAAGGCTTTGCGATGCAGCGTTAGTATTCTCTTTTTTAAGCACATTTATTCGTGTTGTTGATAGTTTTATATCGCGAAGAGTTACAGAGCTTACGAATTGCTTGCTCACTAGGCCTATTATGTTACCGGTTTTTGTTTTTCAAATTAAATTTTCACAACCTCTGTCAAACCATTGCTATCGATATCTTTAGTTCTCATGCAACGCTCTCAATACATACAACATTTGATCGAAAACTTTCGAACCCCTATTAAAACACAATTAATTTTGTTCCATTTTTTTTTTGCTTCTGCTCCTTTATGGGATCATCATACCCGGTTGTCGCTACAAAAACTTAATTCGTATAATTTTACCATAAACATGCCATTAAGTAACGGCAGCAGCATTTACTACCCGCTTGGCTTTTTATATAAATTAAGAAGAAGAAAGAAAAAAAAAAATTAAATGATGGTTGCCTCTCAAATTTCATAAAAACTTAAGTAAAAGTATGTTGAATCGAAAGAAAAGCAAACTGAAAATGATAAAATTAAGAACAAGAAACAAAGCGACATGCTGCTGCTGCCCTGTCTTAAACAACAGGATATCGAATAGAAAAAGGAAAACAAAAAACAGAGAACTTTTTAATAATAAACCCTTGGCACCCTATTTATCCTGTACTTTATTATGATTTTACTCTTTGGTTCCATTAATTGTTCGTTAATGGATTCTCTAGAAAGTGTGGGGGGGGGGGTAAATATGGGAAAGGTTTGGTGATTTTTTTTTTTGGCTCAAACATCATAAAACAAACCAAAATGTATAGAAAAACATATTTTATTACGCTCTCTTCCCCTTCTTTTTTGTTCTTTTCTTTCGGTACTCTTTTCTACTAATTTTCGTTCAGGTTTTGTTTTGCGAAATGCTTCTTTATATTCATTGTTTCCCCCACTGTTTCCCCCACTGTTTGTTTGCAATTCGTTGTTGTGATTCGAAGTTTTTGTGGTGTTGCTATCAGAATCCATTAAAGGCAAATGGCCAAATGTTAAGTGTCGCCAAAATACTTAAATAGTCCACCTTCGTATTGTTGTTGCCGTACATCTGATGATGATGATGATGGCAATGGCGTTTAACCAACAAACACCTATCCACTTATTTTCATACATACATAGTTTGTGTAGTTGTATGTAAAATATTAAAAAATTTTTTTTTCCATGCATAATATAAGAAAGTGTACATTTTTAGGGTATCCCCTAATGTACAACGTTTAAATTGGTACTCTGCGTAAAAACTATTTACAAGTGAGGTACCTTTTTTGCTTGTCTTGGATGGGAATCTTCGAAAGACACTTTTGTCTACTGATGCCAACGTACTAAACCCACCCCCTACACACTTCAACCACTCTCCCCCCGCGGGACTGGCGTAAGGTATTACTTAGCGGAGAGCTGGTTAGCTTTAAAGCTTTGTCACACTAAGTCAAATTTCGCCTCCGTTCCTCCAGGCATCGGAGTTCTAGCATAACTTCAGACATTCTCTGACTGTATTGACTCCATAGAATTCTAGAATTAAATACCTCTTCCATAAGCTGAGTTGGTGCGAAACTCGTTTATCTGGGCCATCTAAATCTGGGGCAGCATATTAGAATATGCTCCGCATCTTCCTCCTCATCTACGCAGTTTGTGCATAAAGGGGAAGTATCATGTCCAAATCTGTGCAGATACTTTCTGAAGTACCCATGACCAGTTAGGAACTGGGTCACGTAGTAGTTCAGCTCGCAATGTTTGTTCTCCATCCAAAGGGGTACATCAGGGACCAGGTGAAATGTCCATCTTCCCTTTAAACTGTTCTCCCATCGTGACTGCCATTTGTGCATGGAAGTCCTTTGTTCCTCTGCTTTTATAGCTGCAGTTCGTCCTGGAAACTCGAGACGGCGAAAGTATATCCGCCTCATCTTATCCGCCCGTATGTCTATTGGTATTCTCTTTGCTAATACCAATACCGCTTCATCAGACACTGTCCTGAAGCCACTTATCTGTCTAATCGCACTTAGGCGATACACCGAGGACAGTATCCTCTTTGTCGTCCCCACGGAGAGTGCCTCCGACCATATTGGACATGCATATAGCATTATCAACGTTACAACCCTCGATATTATCCTCCTCTTAGACCTGGTACTCCAATATTTGACATCATCCTCGCCAGTGCTCCCTGTGTTACAAATGCCTTTTCGCGATGTATTTCACGTGCTCCTTGAAGTTCAACGTGTCGTCGATAATCACTCTAGAGGCTCTGATCGAGTGAGGCTGAGATCCAGAAAAAAACACAAAAATCCTTTTGAGGCCATGTATGGAGTACAATAGTCCATTAATTTTTATATCAAAGTTCTTAATGATGACGACATACCTCCTAGCTCCTGGCATTGAAGTTCTTTTTTTTCCCAAATTGATAACTCTTTCCATGGGCTCTTAAACATGTTCTTGAGAAACCTTTCAAGGCAATTTTATTTACTCTCAGACTTTTTACCAAAAATCTACTGAGAAATAAGTCCTCGAAGAAATATATTTTCACATTTCGTTTTATTGGAAATGAACCGTAGCCTTACATCCAATAAGCCAACACATATTTCGTGTTGGTAGAGATGTCTGATCAGGGGTTTAAACCGAGGTCTAGCATCTAATAAGCCAACATACTACCTACCGGACTAAGGCGACTTCAGGTATGCTGTAAATAACTTGGCAAGAACACAAAAGTAAGTTTTTGCCGATATTTTTTACTGCTGATATAAGCCCTCACCTCTGGTCGACAGAGCAATGGCATATATGAGGTATTTGTCAGTCGAAAATACTGATGAAATCAGAAACTTTCCTTAACATAGACTAAATGGCATCACGCTATGACTTTACAACGATGTTAGGATAACTAATTATTTAAATCTATCAATTTTATTACAATTTGCTTTTACAACAAAAAAAAAAAAACTATCATTGGATAATGTAACAGATTTTATACAGACATACATAGTTTGTCATTACAACCCTTCAGTCAGGATTACGGCCTAGCTTCTCAACAGACTTTATACTCCCTTTTTATTGCCTTCGTCTATTTATATTTCATTTCCTTTCGGTCTGGCAACTTCTAGAACTTACTTTTTCAATATAGTTTTGTTATTTTAATTCGATTTCGGTTTGCCATATTTTGGTAATTTCTTTGGTCTTCTAATTCTGTGACAAAATAACCAGTCTAACTTAGATGTTTTCGAAGATAGTCAGGCAGGTGTTCTTCAGAAAGAGAGTGCAAATCCCAAATTGCAATCCTTTTGATTCTCGTTTACAACTTTTAACAGATATTCGTCTATGGTGCGATTGAATTGTTCTATCATTTCGTCAAACTGTGCAAGTAGCGGCTTTGTTCTTGTCCTTCTTATTCCGCATAGTTCGCATAGTCCTTAAAACTGGATGATGTAAAATTTCTGCCTTGATCGGAAAGTCCTTCTTATGGAACACAATATCGTTAGGCCTTGTCGCGCACTAATTGGAAGAAGCAGTCCAAAAAAGAAAAGAAAAAAAGAAAAGAACAAAATAATTTTCATCGTAGGCATGATGGAAAGGGCCCGTCGCCTTTTTTTTATTGGTTACAGCTTCTTGTCATCCAACCTAATTTTTCAAGAGTTTGTTTTTTGTTACTTCAAAGTGGACTTTACTAGAATCACTATCGATTTCGTTTAATTCTTCTTTTGCCTTGGATGAGTATCCATATAAGGCAAGATACACCAGATCGGATCAAATATTTACGGACACATCGAAACTGAAAGGATCTGATGGAGGTATCTTCTTGGAATCCATAAGTATTACTGATATCAGAAGACTAACTGATGACTGTAATGTCTTCTTAGTGAACTTATTATATATAGGTCTGCAAAGATTTAGAGGTCTGCAAAGGTTCTGGGATCTCACCAAATGACATCGAAAAAGGACCCGATTAGAGGGTTAAATTACAAAACTGATGGATTGGCCCCATATGACACAAGAATGCGATCTACATTAAGAAGCTTAGCATTGATAATATGGTAATAGATGCCGTTAAGTCTCTATGGGCTGACTTGGGTACGAGCAGGGCTTTGCTCGTCTTAGTGTTCTTATTGCGGCCGTTAATCGAATACTTTGCTCAGCGACATGTAGTAGAATAAATGAAGTCCAAGCTATTATGCATTTGAACTCATTAAGCTTTCGGCGACTGCAATTCGGAAACTAAACAGCTTTACAATGAAATCCTTATGGTTTTAGGAATGAGCAAAAATTCATTGCGGCATCACAATAATGGCCCATTCGTGCTTATTCTAAAGGCAACCACATCAGCGTACCTGCTTCTCTTGCTTTTTACCATAAAGCCTATCCTAATGGTAAACCAAAGTTGCGAGAAAAAGTGTCACAAATTAGAAAAAATTCGGGGAACAATTATTTATGCATCTGCAAAGAAAATTTGCAGAAATGAACAGACGAACAAATCAATAGTGGAAGTATAGATATAAGATTTCTTACTTATCTTTCTTCAGCTATAGGGGAAGCCCTAAAACTCTTTTGTTAAAAAAAATAAAGTTTTTCTAACCATATATTGCTTTTAATTTTAAATACTTTATCAGCTGTACAATATCTGTGCATACATACATACATATATATATGGTATGTACTACTATGTAGTATAGTTTGTAGAATTTGGCACATGTTTTTGTTATTTTGTTTCTCGTTCTTGGTCCCTAAAACCACAGAATGGCCAATCATGAATCTTTACAAAATACTTGGTATTGGCTGTTGTTATTGATCGTTATATTATGGGTTTCTCATACTCATAGTCGCAAAAGTACGCTACAGTGGATACATTTCCTACTTTTCATTCAGGCGTTTGCCTTTCGTTTATGGAGCAAAATTTCCTTCTTACTGTTTAGGCAACTATTACTTGTAACAGTTTAGTGCACTACACAGTTTCATGCTCAACACTGTGATACTGCTGCTGCTTCCATTGCTACTTGCCCATAACTGCAACATGTTCTTGCTGTTGTACAGCAAACGATACTTGTTTGTTGTTCCAATTTTCCAATCTGTGGTTGCCATAAATTGCAATTACCACCCTCTTTGCAATGTAACAGCAACAACTACTAGAATCTGCAAGAGTGTAAAACATCTCTTAAATGGGTTTTCTTGCCGTTATGGGTGTTTTTTTTTTATTTTGTTTTTGTAAGTTCGTGAAAGTTGAAAGTACAAATTTTAAGAGTATCATTGGGATATTTTCCTTTTGGTCAATTTAAAATCAAGTTATTTAATGGCCCTGCATGGAACCAATCGATAGAATCAAGAAAATCAATGGGATTTTAAGAGGTCAAGTCTAGCTTACAAAGGAATTTAGGAACTTCCGAAGGTACATCTGTTAAATTAGTTGTCATTTATTCATAATTTTCTGGCAAAGCACAATGGACGACGATAGACATCGATGTGTTTTAGTTGAATGGGCTATAGAGTACTGACCCTCATCCTCTTCGGAAAATCTTCTTTAGTGATGAGACCAAATTGTCGACTTTAGACGATAACAATCCACATGAGACTCAAGAGCGTCTAATGCATTCCTTCATGTATATTTTAAAACGAAGTTAGCCATGCCATTTGTATTTCTGTTGCTCCTTATTAATATAATTGGAATAAAAAAGAGATGAGTATAGTATGTATACCCAAAACTACTCACAAGCATTGCTTCTATTAGGAGTTCCATACCTTATAAAGAATACCACACTACTGCTCTCTATTATCAATTATACGTAGAATCGTGCAGGGGCCTACCTAACGCTGCCGATAATTTTTACGTATCCCTGCATACGTATCCCGCTTTGCCAATACATCCTCTCACTGCATAATGTTTATGTCGCTCAGAAGCTCGTACTGCTCAGTGTAGCGTCATTGGGAGAAATCATCGCCAAATCTAGACTAGACTGAATATCTTACGTAGGACTTCCCTCTCAACTACTTTTAAGGGTCCACTCTTTTGTATCCATTGCGATGTACAGTCTTGTTTTGCAAAATAGCCTGCTTGACTGTACAGTATCAGACGTATCTGAGAGATCCATATCTATCGGAAGTTAGCAATGAGTATTCAAAAAGATGAGTAGACTAGAATCATACATACATATAATTTTTGATACTTATACGCATTCACACTTATTTTAATATCATGCTCATACTACTCATATTCAAAGTTTGAAGTACTCATTGTACTCTTACTTAACAATACGCATGATGTTTGTTATTGACTTTAACTCTACATTACTCAGTATTTACAAAAATCACAACATAAGTATGATTCGCTTACGAACACTGCAAAACTCACTAGAAGGTTGTGTGTTTGCTTTACATGCTGTCTTTTTCTTTGCTCTTTTTTTGTAAACGCAACAACAACTAAGACTGTAAATTTTAATGAATGATTCGAAACACTCGAATCATTTATGAGTATCATAAGTATTCTTCTAAATTTATGAATCCGAATGAGTAGGCGTATGAATCAAACATATTTCGAATGTTATGAGTTTGATGTCAACGTTGTACTCATATTCATTGCAACTTGTTGTAGTTGTAGTGAGTCCGAATGAATCAGAGTAGTTATATTTCAATACTGTTGACTCACTAATTCCCAAAAGTTCATGAGTACTTATGAGTAGCAAAAAACGATTCATTGCTGAACTCAGATACAAACCATGACGATGGTGCAGAAGTTGCTCAAGGTCATTCTGCTCAGTTTTATCAGCATCCCAGTAAAACCGAGTTCAGCCATTATGGTAAAAACATGATACCTTATTGGGCAAACGTATGCTACCTTATGGCCGAAAAAAATGCGGTGTGTCGACTTGATTTTCATGGGTTTTCTCCAGGACTTATCACAATTTGAAGATCTGGTCTGTACCCATTCCTAGAGAAAACCATCCCGAGTTCAAAATAAACCCTGTTATTGCAGCAATTTTTATACTAGAAACACAGTTTCCAAAAATGAGAGGTCACAAACCTCAGAGCTGGGCATTAACCTATAAGTTGAAAGACAGTCTCTTCCTCCACCGCACACACATCTCCTGCAGTAATCATTAGTCGGAATGCCGATTTTTTGGAATGGACAGTGACCCATAAGAACCCATTGTGCGATTGATGGTCATGCAATATAAGGATAGAAGTGAGTCAGTCCCCCTATTATCCATATGTGTCCAGCAGAGTCTGTCAATATTACCAGTAGCTTCCTGCTACCAACGATATTGAACCTCCGCGTAAAACGAGTGGACACTATCCAGATTAACCAATACAATTATAATACCTATGTTATCTCGATAACCTACGCTGGTGGAACAATTCTGAGGACCAGAAACCTTTAGAGAAATATGGGCTAGTTTCTCTATTAAAAACCTTTTTGATCGATATTATTGTATTGTATTGTATTATTGTAGTCGCCGTAGTCTTGTAGGTAATGTGTTTGCTTATTAGACGTAAAGCCCGGGTTCGAGCACCAGGCCAGACATCAAAACGAAATATGAAAACAAAAAATATTTCTTGGGCGACTTCCGCTCAGGAGATTTCTGGCAAAAAATCTGAGAGTAAATAAACCTTCCATGAAAAAGTTTCTCAAAAAATCTGTCTTTCGGAGTCGACGTTAAACTGTAGGACCCGCCACTCAAGCATAAAATTAAGGCACACAACATGAGTGGTGTGAGAAGCTAGGCCGTAATCCTGACTGAACGGTTGTAATGGCCAATTATGTATTTTTATTAACAAAATGACTAAATTTTAAACATTGTTATTATTATTATTAGGTGAAATAGAAAAAAAAGAGACAATTTTTAATATTATTCATAAATCATTGATGCGTTTAAATTGCATTTAATTTGATTTGTTAAAATGCACTGCATTATGGTTAATTGCCTTGAAAATTTTTTTACTGCATAAGCCAATCTCTTATGCAACCCAGCAAACCAAATCTTTGATTCTAATACTAAAACAGAGATTTGATTAGTTTGCGCTGTTGCTATGTTTATTTACTCATAAAATGTAATTAAAATGAAAGAAGAAACTATTTGTATATATATCCCCTCCATCAACATCACCTCAGACATCTCCGATTCCTTCCGTGCTAGTTCGTCCGCCTTTTTGTTTCCCTCTATGCCAGTAGAGGCTGGTATTGTGTCGACGTATATGGTGCAGAGAGTCCATACAACTCTTGATGCCCTTTCATTTGATGCGAAGTGATCCCAGCGCTTTGAACGCTGCTTGGCTGTCCACACATATGATCAAGTAATTCGTAGATAGTCTAATGCAAGACTCAAATATCTTCTGACTACAGTTAATTAGCAATATTTTACATTGTCTCAGCCCAGTGTAGGCTGGGAGAGAAGTAACGATTTGTAAGCCCCCCTCTTGCTTTGAATTTACACATGACCTAGAATCCAGTAAAGCGTTACCCTATTTCCCCTGCTTATCTGTTTTAACATTTTAGCTTTAAAACTTTTTAACGAAAAACTTTTCAATTTTAATTTCTAACAAAAGGAGAAGAAGAAAAAAAGAAGATAGAAATTATAGACTCATTTATAAAGATACATGAGTAAATTTCGCAGTTGTTGTCTTAAATATCAGCGCGGTTTAATTTTACACTTTAGCAGCATAATTTTGAGGCCATAAAACACTTAAAAACAGTTTCAACACACACACACACATGCACATGCATTCGTCTATCATATATGCAGCATGTATGTGTTCATGTCTCTGTATGTGTCTGACTCTTTCGACTTAACGGTTGCTTAACACTTTGCAATTCATAAACATTTGTGTTTAGGCGATAGGCATTTGATGCCCTACACCATGCTATCCTACATACATACATACATACGTAATTGTTCATCACAAAACTCACATCTTATGTTGCGTGTGTTAATCATATACATGAGTGACGGGACCTACGGTTTAAATCGACTCCGAATGACAGAATTTGGGGAACTTTTCTTGGCAATTTTATTTACTCTCAGAGGTTTTGACAGGAATATGCTGAGAGGAAGCCACTGAGGAAATATTTGTTCGTATTTCGGTGTGTGCGAGATGTGAGACAAGGGGTTTGATCCGTGGCCTCACGTCTAATAAGCCAACACACTAGCTGCTAGACTACGACGACTATGGTACCCTACATATGCATCAATATTCGAAATCATTTGTCATCTGAATTGATGGAAATTTGATTTTGGCATATGAATTGTTTAAATAGTTTATCCTTTCAGCATGTATGTCGCGTAGGTCTTCATCTATTCGAACTTGACTGCCAGAGTTTTTATGTATTTTGTCTGTTTTTTTAAAATTGCAAACATTTTTATGAGCCTTCCTAGAGCTTTAAATTTAACATTTTTATTGCTACAACAACAACAGCACACTATGCTCTTAAATTTTTTTTGAGTATTTCCTTCTGATAGAACGAATGAATTAAAAGAATAAAAAAAAACCAAAAAAAAACAATTCAAGTTAAACTTACAAAAAATCACCCCCAAAAAAAGCAATTGAAATGAAAACAAAAAAAAAAAGAAAAAAAAACAACAACAACAAAACAACCATTTACTAGACCTTAACTAAAAGAAAAACTTATAACATGAATTTTATGCAGTCCTTGCAAAATGTTGCATGTACTCTAGTGTTGAATGTTTGGCTGCATAACTATGTATTTATCGCTGTAAGGTACTACATATACATGAACGAATGTTTGTATTTTGTCGACTGTAGAGTGCAAGTGCATTTTTCAGCCTAAGAAAAGGAAAGATAACCAACAAACCAAAAAACAAAAATAAAAAAGAGGGAAAAAATATTTTGTGCTGCAGAGACTCTTCCTACGCGAACAATATATACAGACTACAATGAGTTATAAGACTCTAGCAGCAGGGCTGTGTGAATTGAAATGTAAAACGGGGAAAACGTTTTCGGAAAACTGTTAATATCAAATTGGGAAATGCTTTTCGTAGTTTAGGAGAAGTGATTTTGTTTGGGGAAAAGAAAAGAGTGTCTTGGTCAGCTTACGAGTTTGAAGTTGATGAACTAGACGCATAAAAATTGTAAAATTTTTGGGAGCCTGTAGAAGAATTTAGAATTTATCAATAACAATGAAATTTAAGCAATGTAGTCACACACAACAAAAGTAGAGTGCGAAGCTATGTCGTAATCCTGACTGAATATATATTACAATTTTCCTGGTTGTAAATAATGATATATTCAAGGTCATAACTGTTGTAATATAATATATGTACATACATACATAATTGGTCATCCTTCCTTCATCCTTCAGTTGTTGTGTGTGTGTTGAAATTGAAGTCGAGTCCGAACAACAGCAACATCAATGTCAACATCATTGATAAGAAATTATTTTAATGCTAAAATACCACACCTGCAATAAGAAATCTCTTACACATTAAAATTCTCTCGTCGACATTTATAACGGTTATAAAATATTTTAAAAAAATTATAGAATTTCTGTTAAATTTCATTCTTATGAATGGAGTAAGCTTTTAGGCAAATCCAATACAATTTATTTTCAAGGTGGCGTATACGTAATGAAGATTAATGAATTAAATATCAAGTATACGCATGTATAAAATACTTTATAGGCAAATCCTATACTTATATATATTCACTTTTCAAGGTGGCGTATACGTTATGAAGATCAATGAATTAAATATTAAGTATACGCACGTATAAGGTACAGTGAACTCATATTAGACTCATGAGCGGCGGCACTTTAAAGTCCGCTCCGAACGATACATTTTTGAGAAACCTTTTCATGGCAATTGTTATTAACTCTCCGAGCTTTTGCCCGAAATCTTCTGAGAAGCAGCCGCCTAAGAAATATTTATTCATATTTTCGTTGTGTTCGAGATGTCTGCCCTGTGGTTTGAAATCGTAGCCTTACGTCTAATAAGACAACACACTACCTACTAAACTCAGAAATGTACGATCTCTTTTCCTAATACAGATTTGTTCTGTCAGAAGTGAGCAGTCAGGATGTATAGGATTAATATGAGAGAAAACGTGTTACATCCGTACAGCATTAGGCCCTACATATTCACTCGCTTCAAACCTTGGGGTTTTGTATGCTTGGAACTTATGCATCCCTTTCGTGTGATGCTTTTTACTTCAAGGAATATAATTTTCATACGACTCAGTGGAAGCTTATGAATATATTTATGAAAAATCTTTTCAAAAAATGTGGCAACCCTTTCTAACAGAACAATTCTATTTTTGTTTCCCATACGTACTCCCTCATTTATTTTCGGTTGCAAACAAAAGTTGCCTCCATTTTGATGGTATTTTACTGGCAGCAGTAGTAGAAAAAAACATTTTAAAGGCACTAATAAATAAAACTAAAAAACGTTAGGCAGTTGCAAGAAAAAACAAACAAAAAAATAAAAGAAAGAAGAAGAAAAAGAAAAAAATCACTACTTTTAAGGACAAGTACGATAGCAAGTCTTAGACTGCGACTATCTTTTGCATTTAATTCGTTCTATGATATGATGACTTTTGCTATTACTCAGCTGGGTTTGTGTGTTAACAACAGTAGGAAAGTGAGAGAGAAAGACAACAAAAAAAAAAAAAAAAATGCATTGCCAGGGTGAAATACTGACTCTAGCGGAGTTCAGACAAAATTCACGTAATGAAGTGTACTCGTTTGGAAATGTCGCAACCAAAAGACATGGCAAGACAACAAAACAACACCAACAATAATAGACAGCAACAACAGAAAAACGAAGTATTATTATTAAAATATATTTTGAACTAAAATAGGCTCAAGTGAAATAGACAAACAGGCAGGAAAAACCAACAGACAAAAGCAAAAAAAGAAAAAGTGAGGAACTTTTGCAAATCAGACAAAATGTTGTGTCGAAAATTTACAACATTTAGTTGATGCAATTGTTGTTGTCGTTGTTATTACTGTTTATTCAACGTCACCTAAGGAATGAAGTTATTCGTCTTACTGGGAAGCGATAAAATAAGGAATTTATTTTGAGTTTCAAAAGCAGTTCGCATCCAAGTAATTTTTAAATGAGTATGACAAGATGAATACATTTTATCGTCAAAGGTTAGACTAACTGTTAACTTGCCGGTCTCAGGCAAGTTCACTCGATGGCCCATATGGCCCATGGTGTTACCTAGTGTGAAGTGAGCCCCCTTGTCATAATCCGTTTGAACCACCTAAAGCTCCGTATAAAACCTGCCAGTTCCTGAGCGATGTGTTCGAAACCATGCGCAGATCTACAAACTTAGTTTCACCCAAAAACCGAAGACGGTTTACTAATTGAATTGGTGTCCATGTTAGAATCGTTGAGGAAAATCAACAAAATAGTTGGTTGGATGTTTATCGAATGAAAATGCGTGAACTTGCTTTAATGATATGCATTGGTAAGAAATCTAATTTGGTGCAGTGTTTGCTCATAATAGATTTCTAACAATATTACGAAGAGTTCCATTAAATGATGACTGGCTACACCGCTACAACTGGAACAGGTTTAGCAGTCGGCTGTATTAAAAGATTCGTTTTCAAAGAAGATCGCCTAGTCGAATGCGTTGGCTTACTAGACAATTGCCCAAGAATTTAAAACTCCAAAATAGGAAATAGGATACTTCTTGCAGCGATTCCACTCATCAGTCTTCTAGCAAAAGCTCTGAGAGCAATCTAATTACCTTGAAAATAATTCTCATATCGGTAGTTCGAATTCGACATTAAACTGTAGGTCACGTCATTCATGGGACAACACAGATGGCGCGAGAAGCTAGGCCGTAATTTTGGTTAGAGTTAGACTTGTAATGGCTAATGATATGTTTTCAAAGAAGGTGAAGATATCGCTTATGGCATCCTTTTCGGTTTGGAAGCTCTCATCTTCGCAAACATATTTGCCTGCTCATTGCCGAGAATTTCCGCATGGCCAGGAAGACAGCAGAGAGTAACCCTAGTTTCCTTATTTAGCTGAATTAGCTTCTCCAGAAATTGTCACACTATCCTCGAGTTAACCTCGACTGTTAGATATTATTGCCTGCGCTTTGCACTCTCTGCATTTAAAGACATCCCAGAGTTTCTCTATGGCTCGATATCTGTCCTGGATCTATGCATCGATACATAATGTTCCCAATTTTAAAAGAGTATGTAGCCTCTATGTTACTCAATTCACTTTTGTTTCTAAATTGCTTTGCAAAGTAATTACATTCTGTAGGGTCCTTCAACAGAGACTTCCGAATTTTGACACTTGATAACAGCCATCTTGTTGAAGCTACTTCTGTAAAATTAGTTGCCAAACCACCATCCAAAAACATGTAAAATTGTTTTATGAAAAAGGATGTTCCATTGCTAGAATGCTTGCATTTCATTAAAAATCATCTTCAGCAATGAAACCCATTTCTTGATGAATGGGAACGATATCAATCAAAATGAGATTCAGGAGTATCCAATGTATCCCGAAAAAGTCACTGTTTGGTGTTAATTTTGGGCTAGTTTTGAGCTGGCGTCGACATTGATCCATATTTCTTTGGAAACGATATTGGGTAGGCCATCACTGTAAACTCTAAAACGATGAGCATTATAGGTCGAAGATTACCAATTTTTTTGGCCTCAATTAGATAATCTGGACACCAATGACGTGTGTTTACGACAGAACAGAGCTAAATACTATACTGCTCATGCCATATCAAATATTCTGCATGAGCGGCGATTAGAGGGAATGGTTATTTAAAGTTAAGGGGATATGTTCTGACCGCCAATAGAAGTTTTCTTGTGGTGTTTTCTCAAGACGCAGTTATATGCGAATAAGCCACAAACTATGGCATCGGTATATAACATAACCAGAATATAAAATAACCGATGCCATCGTTTAAATATAGCCTGAATTATGCGCCCGTGGAAAATTGGGCCCTCCACTCAGAGATTCCGTCAAAGACGTTTGAACGATTACATACTCCACACATAAGACATCAATAGGCCTTTAAAACGCATAGAAAATTTCGTTGATATATCGCACAAACTTTTTTATTTAAATTTATAGACAAGTAGCACTTAATGAAAGACCCGATGTATTCTAGTTACTGATACAAATTTAAAACGATAGTATTTAAAAAATTAAAGGACATAACGTTAGTTATTGTACGTTTAATACCTACTATAGAGTACCCATTGAAAAACGTGCCTATTTTTGGCAAATCTAATGACGACAACAATTCTTTCGTAAAATGAAAATGAAGACAAGAAGTAAACTTAAAAGTAAAACGTATTGTGAAATGTCTTAAGCAAATTGGTTTGTTTAAAACAGTTCCTTATCCTTATTTCTACGACAAGAAGTAATAGATTTTATTGTTATTCTTGTCGTTGTTGTTGTTGTTGTTTTAATAATAAAAATAAAAAGGATATGATTTGAGACAAGTTCTCGTTTTTCTCGTCTGTCTATTCTCTAGTCTAGTTTAAAGGTTTCATACGTACCGTTGAGTGTTGATATGAATTTCGTCGGAGGTTTATAATCAGTTGAGAATATACCACTCAAAACGAAATGCAGTTTTTGGCCTACGACAATTGAAAATAAAAAAAAGAGGATACACTCACGAAAATAAAATAATTGTTTAAAATTATGTATTTTCATTCGTCAGAATATGGCCATTTGAATTAGACAAAACAGTTTGAAAGTGGCATAATTCTTTGAACGAAAATTGTAACTGAATTCTTTGTTTCGAAAAAGGCTACTAAAAACTGTTTTTCGGGTGTAAGTTCACATTCATTCGAATACATTTTGAAAATTCACACAAACGTTACGTTTTGTATGTACAGTTGTTGTTGCAACATTTTTGTAGACCGTGATTCAGGGTGACATTTTGGTGATTTAAATGCAAATTTATGAAAAAATAAATATTTTAAGTAATAAAAATTGTCTGGAATTTCAAACCAAATTTAATAAACACAAAATGAAAACAAAAAACGAAATAACGGAAAAAGTGAAAAGGAAGAATCAAATATTTCACTTCAATTACAATGTAAATAATTGGATACTTTGTAGTTTTTTTGTTTGTTTTGTTGCTTTAATTAATGACTAGATAGTAAAAATGTCCTGCAAGTGTTGCAATTAATATGACACAGGCGGTCTGTGTAGGGGGCATGACCGAAAGTTACCTTAATATCGAGAGAAGACTTGTGTCCGAACTATTATGTTATGTGAGCATACCCCTGTACGATCCATACTCAACAGCTAGTTTGCAGTTAGAGCACTAATCCAACTGTATTATAAAGGAAGTTCACTTAGGTATCCGTGAAGCGTCTCAGTGTGTAAATAGTTTTCTTTTACCAAGTCCTTGCTATCGTTAACGGTGTCTATGACGTGAACAACTTCCCTCTGCCCTCCCTCGTGTGAAAGAAAAAACGAAAAACGAACAAAAACAAATCAAAGAACAAATACAATGACAACGTAACGAATGGTGGGACAACCTGGTACCTGAAACTGGACATATCGCATTCCTTCTGATTGATAGGATAGGAGGCGAGCTTCATTGAAACCAACAATGAAATTGTTAGGAATTTAGCCTCCATTAGTACGGAGTTCACTCATGTATTGGTGTCGTTTTATGAGGTGGTCCCCATTTCGAAAGACGATACGTGTGTGAAGTCAAAGTTTTAGAAGATGGTGATGGTGCTATCATCGAAATGCCACCTTCAGTTATATTTGGCTTACCACTGACTTCCCCTATCAGAAATCCTCTTGTCAGATAGGATGCATCCAACTCAATAGAGCAATCAGCTGCTGATTCGAGCTGATACGTCGAAGACATTCCATACTACAAGGCGATAAAACCGAAAAACGTTCCGCCCTACATAGAGAAAAAAACTTCATGATCTTAGGTTAGGTTAGGGTACGTCGGAGTGGTAGCTCTGATATCACAAAGCTCACTTGAGCACGCATAGCGGTCCGTTGTGATGCCACGGGTGAACGCAGGCCCTGTACTAACCAAGTTCCACCAAAATCATGTCCATCATCCAATTCATGATCTTGAAAAGATTTGCAAACTGCCATGTGAACTCTTTTTCTGTGAAGAGACAGATGCTAGCTCGACACGGAGGCATTGTTTCGTGATAGAAAAATCTTTACATGTAGATGAGTGTGTGGTGTCAATAGTTTCTATATCCAACTGGAGTAAAAAACACGATTAATCTGCACCACTGTGAAGCCGCCTCACTCGACGGTCTAACCACCTTCAGCCTTAAGGGAGATTGATTCTGGGTCTGAGCGATTCGAATTATAAACTACTTGGTCCCAACAGAAGTTACAAGGTACGGACCTTTTTCTTTTGGCAGGTAGTAAGATGGATTTGGTGGCTTATAGAGACGAATTTGAGCTCGTGGTGATATCATTCGTGTACATGCCGTACGAGAATGCAACTCAACCTGGAGACCTCTTCAGACTTCTGGTAGTGTGTGCTTAAAAGAAAAAATGTCCTTACGTCGTGGGTTGTGGTGCCAATGCTCCACCTTTAAAGATCGTGTTAGGGAAGCTGTAATTGATATTGCGCTCTTTAGCATGGTCTATAATTGGGGATTAAAGGATTTCAGAAGAGTGTTCCTTTTCGATCGCAATCTCATAACCTTCAGTGTTAAACTCTCTCAAAAACTTTATAGGAATCCAAGAAGAACTCTTTGTATCAAATTTGAGAACGCTGTGAAGGATTCTGAAAGTGACATTCCATTTCTGGCATCGGTGATCGAGATGACTCTTAACCAGATATTTTGTTGTCTGCTTGGTGAAACGCGGAACTTCAAAAATTCTGCTGTTGTAGTAGAAGACTCCTTAACAAGACGAAAAGGTCGAGTAAGGATGCTGACTGATCTACGATTAATATCCGGTTTTAATAATTACGAGGTCACCGTTGTTTAATAGTAGACTCATTAGATGTGACGCCATGGTTCAAAACAAAAACTCTGTGATTAAATAAAATTGCCATGAAAAGTTTCTCAATAATGCTGTCGTTCGGAGTCGAATTTAAACTGTAGGTCCTGTCACTCATAATCATCATACACTAGGTTGTAATCCTGACTAAAGGGTTCTAATGACCAATTATGTTATGTATGTTTAACAATTACGAAAGAGGAATCAAGCACTCAGAAAGAAGCAACAGGTTGAGTTATTGTAAAACTATCGAGGAAGTTTAGATTCACACCATTTCCTCAGGATGTTCTCTAAGGCCTCCAGGAACTTAAGCTTCGTTGGAAAGAAGGATGGTGCTTGGGCTGGCTTAAGTCTAGAAACTCTAAAAATTCTACTGTACACTTTTTCCCAATCGTGTGGATTCTGATAGCTTACCGTTAGGAGTAGCTGAAGTCTTCGGTAATGATATCGAACTTGGAAGAAACTAGTTTAAAGTCGATTCCGAAGGATATATTTTTGAGAAGCTTTTCTTGGAAATTTTTTATTTACTGACAGTTTTTTTGAGAGAAATCTGCTGAGAGCAAGTGAGTTATATTTCGTTTAGTTGGAGATGTCTGACCTGGAGTTTGAGCCGTGGACTCACGTCTTTATGCTAACAAACTACCTACTAAACTATGGCATTACTAAATTGAAATACAGTACGACCCCGCTTAACGCTGCTCCGTTTAACGCTGTTTCAGTATTACGCGGTAGTATAAAAGCGGTGCACTATATAGCGACGGTGTATACTATGTATCTTTTTCTACCCTCTTTTGTTAGTCTGTCCCGAATAAAGATTCCAACTGTATTTTCCAAAGTCGTAATCACAGTACGAACGCATTTTTCCTGCATCACAGTTGATTCATTAGTTACCTCGTTTAACGCTGTTTCGTTTAGCGCTGGAACTTATTGGAACGTATACCCCCCGTTGAGCGGGGTCTTGCTGTATTTGAAATTCTATTGAAATATTTCCTATATTCTATATTATCTTTTGTTCAATTACTTTTAACTGTCAGTGTATATACCTATTTATATAGGATCATATGGAATTTCTATAAATAATGAATTCCTTCGAATGTTTCACGAAACAGAAACCGTTTTAATGAACATAATTGGCATAAAATAACAATACTAGGAACAGTAATAATTCACAATAATTTTATAAAAATAAACAACAATTCATGGATTTCATGGTGTATTTTTAAATTACTAAGAAAAAAGAAATGTTGTTTCTATTAATTCAAGTTTAAATTTCCTTCATATGTCCTCCCCAAATGAACGGCAACAATAATACAAAATTTTTTAAATATTTTCTGTCTCCTGAACAATAATTAGAAAGTATTACAATATATTGTTGTTGTTACTCTATACATATGATAGGAGGGGGGACACAATAAAATTTATGTTGGAGGGTCGTTATTATGTATTTAGTTTCTTACAACAACTTTTTAATCAAATAAACATTTACAACAAGTATGTTTACATGCAACATAAAATGAAATTATTTTCAACAACTTTTTCTATTTTTTAAATTTTTTTTTTAATTCATCCCTAATGTTGTTGATATGGTTATTGTTTTTATTTTATTTTTTTTTGGTAACAAACAAACGAGTAAAAAGCAGCACCCGTCATTTACACATTTTGTAATGCATTTTGTTGTAATTTTATGTTGCCACATCACGTACAATTTCTGTTTACAAAACAACTTCATTTTCAAGTTGACGATTTGATTTTTTTTCCATAAAAAATATTTAAAAAAAAATGTTTTTTGCATTGCGTTGCTTTGCTTTGCTTTTAATGTAAAAAGTTTTACCTTGTTAACGGGTTTTTTTCTTTTTTTGTTTTGTTTTATTTTTATTGTTTTATTTGTATTCGCATTTTCATTTCCATTTCAATTTTATTTTTATTATTTTTATATTTAATTTTTTGTTTATTTTTGTTGTCTTTTGCAGTTTTTATTTCAACTAAAATATGAAAACAATCGTACATGCTACACTCACTGCAATTCTATTAGAATTTATGGTGCATTGATCAGGATTTTTTAAATTTGGTAAGTGATTAGAAACCCTTAATTTGTTGTGTATTTTGTTTCTTTTCTGCTTCCCTTTATGAAACAAACAGTGTTGCAAAATAGAAATTTTTAAATGGTACTTTTTAAATGGTCTCAAAGAGCACTTTTTTTTATCAAATGGTACTTTAATAAGAAAAAATTAATTTATATTTAATACACCTACGGAATGGAATAAAAAAAGAAACTAACGATTATTGATTCGAAACATAAAAGCGCCGTTTAGTCAAATTTCGATGGAATGTAACGTAATGAACGTTGATTTTAGCATATATAGAGCAAATTAAATATGTACTTACCGAAATTACATTACAGTTCGCGCAAGCGTTCTCATTGCTTTTCGTACGCTAAAAACGAACGTACTTTGCACGGACGTTTGGCTAACCTGTGCTAAAGACTAATTCTCCTTTTAGCAATATGTATGTAGTAGAACATTAATTGTTGAACAACACACGCCATAAAATATATATATAAATAATAAAAAAGTACTGAAAGTGTAGCGTGTGTACTGTGGTATTTTTGAAATAGACAAGTACTGTAGTAAAAAGTACTAAAGTACTGAATTTTTGAACACTGCCTTTCAATCTTCGTAGTATTTTTGAGCATTGTTTTACTTCTTCTTTTTATTCATGCCTTTGTGAGATAAGAATGTAATGTAACTGGTCTTCTGGTTACTGGTTCAATATTGTTACGATGTTTCATCGGTTGTTGCATAAAATTTCGATCCTCGTACATGTGTTTTTTGGCTTTAGTAAGCAGTGTGCTGGCTTATTAGAAGTAAGGCCACGGTTCAAACCTTGCGTCAGACATCTTCAACAGAACGAAAAATGAAAACTAAACTGAGCAAAAACTCTGCGAGAAAATAAAATTGCCACGAAAAGTTTCTCAAAAATCTGACGTTCGGAGTCGACATTAAACTGTAGGTCCCCCCACTCAAGTACATAATTAACACACACAACTTAAGTGGTGTGAGAAACTAGGTCGTAATATTGACTGAAGGATTATAATATAATATGTATGAGGTTAGACAGCTTCGAATGTCATATTATGTTGACATTTCTTTTCGGTAAGATATTGCAAGTCTTAATGCAGCCTTTAACCATAAAACAACGCTTTTAGAATGTGGAAATCTTATCTCAAAGTTCATAGAACACTTTGTCCAATTTTACGGTCAAGCTACCTAGCAAGCGAGTAATTCGCGCAGCTATTGATTTGCACTCAATTTACTCTTCTCGATTCAAAATCAATCAAAACGGCAAATGTATCAAATGTACCAAAAAAAAAATATTGTTGTAGAGCGAATTCTTAAAGAAGACGACCAAATGCCGATTCGACGTTATTCCTGTTGTCCCTCGCTTGCCTATAACAAGCAATTCGTACAATACTTAAAGCGAAACGGGCATCGTTTGCATTGCATTTATACTGGTTGGGGTCATTTGAAACTGGCTGAAAATGAGCATTTTTTTATAAAAAAATTGTGTTCACTGACTGATACATTTAAAGCGAAGACAAATCTCAAGCCCCATTAAATAGTCAAAATCGACTGTTTAGTGTGGTGTTAAAGCATGCCGCAAGCGATATTTATTTCTTTCGGAATGAGCAAAGAACTGCTGTAACTGCTGAATTGCGGGTTTTATTGTGTTTCGTTTACAAAAATTAATCAGCGAGACATTAACAACATTCAGTTTCAATAAGACCACTTAGCTTGTTATACAACGCACTTAACAACCGATATCCTATAAAATCGATTTGCTGACAATTTTCCTTTCGGTAGTGTGGTGCGTTTCATTGAACATTTTTAAAGGTATTGGATGTTAGGGCATTGGATTTTACCAGTAACTCTTAAAGTAATGAAAGTCAATGTTCAAGCCAGTATTGACATCAAGGACCCACTGCCGTAAGCCAGGATTTTTTAAAGAAAAAGTAGTTAAAAAGTGTAAAATTGTTCTATTGTGTTTGAATCTGTTATGCGTGAGCTTATATTCAAGTATTTTTGCCATCCCTTTTCACTCCTCTCATGTAAGCACTATATTCCTAGGTGGTAATGCAAAATAAAAAACTGATTGGTCAGACAACAAAAATCATTTACTCCTATAAGAGAAATGACGAGGATTACGCTTTGAAAGGAATTGCTTCTCTAACGAAAACAGGCAATCGTTATAGAACCATCTGATATGACAGTTTCATATCTTTAATTTAAAGTAAGCTATCCAGGCAATCTGTGACAGTCTGTCACAATTAAGTTATTGTAATAGTTGTATCAGGCAACGAGTTCAAGAGATTTCTTTAATTTTCTACAGCTTCAGTAACTAATTGGATTGCGGTGTTAAAGAGCAAAACCTATTCGATAGGTCTGCTAATTAAAAAATAATAGGCATACTGGTTTGATAGGATACCGCTTCTTAACATGAAACAAAGATTTCATGTGTAAGTGGTCATTTTGAGTACTGGTGCTTAGCTGTATAGTTGTGGCTTGCTACTGACTTCGCAAATAGCCTTCAACATAAGTTACTTAAGAGGGTCTACCAGTAGATGCACTACAAACTATATTGTACGGGTTCATAGTACGTACTAACCTCTCTCATTATAGCCAGATGTTACCCCTTGAAGGAAATCAACCTATTGGTGTCGAAAAGGATATTTGGGTTCTTGTTGAGAATACTCGTCTTCAAAAATTATGGTGGCACCGAGAATGCCCATCCATGAGCAAAATACGTATATTCAACTTCATTCAACTTGAATGTGGAATTCTGTGTATATGTACATACATACATAATTGGCCATTACAACCCTTCAGTCAGGATTACGGCCTAGCTCCTCAACACCACTCATGTTGTGTGCGTTAATTTTATACATGAGTGACGGGACCTACAGCTTAATGTCGACTCCGAACGACAGATTTTTTGAGAAGCTTTTCATGGCAATTTTTACTCTCAGAGTTTTTGCCAGAAATCGGCTGAGAGGAAGTCGCCGAAGAAATATTTTCATATTTTCGTTCTGATGTCTGACCTGGGATTCGAACTCGGGCCTTTCGTCTAATAAGCCAACACACTACCTACTAGACCACGGCGACTTGTTACATACATACGTACATAATTAGTCATTATCATTACAACCCTTCAGTCAGGATTGTGTTAATTTTTTATATGAGTGGCGGGACCTACAGTTTAACGTCGACTCCTAACGACAGACATTTGGGAAACTTTTCATGGCGGTTTTATTTACTCCCAGAGTTTTTGCCAGAAATCTGCTGAGAGGAAGTCATCAAACTGAAATTTTTTTCATTTTATGTTTTGTTCGAGATCTGTGACCTGGGGATAGATAGGCTATGTCAACTGACTTGCTCCTTGCTTAAGCGAAACATGTCTGTAACGAAGAGATAAACATCAATCGCTGCCTGAGAATACTCCACTGCATACCGTGGCTTATCAACTGGATTTCAAATCCAGAATACTCTGACAGATACCTATTGCACTGAAGATAAGATTGCTGGGCTGAAGCTGGATAGAGAAAACATTGCAGAAGTTAACGTACAATATCACAAAAATGGGACACGTCTGTCATGCTCATAAATTATGAAAACTAAATTATTTTCCGTTAAAATCTAGCATCTTCAGAATGATTTTCAAAATATGGTTCTACTTTTGCTGGAATATCTTCAAAATTAATAGAATACTGCAATCACAACACTGCTGCCGTATATTTTAGAGTCGCCCATGTCTAGATTTCAATCACTCAGAGAAGCCAGTTTCTGTAAACAATCGTCCCTACTCAAATAACTCGTAGTGTCATGCAAAAACATTTGTCTGTGAGCATAAAATTTAAGTGAAACAACATAAAATTTCGTCATTCCAATAAGTCGTCGTCTATGGCTACAATTGCAGGTATTAGTGATGAGAGCGTTTTGTAAAATAATTCGTATGCCGTACGTAAATAACGCATACGACTACGATTGTGTTATAAACACGTCGGCAAATAACTGTGCGAATAAATCTGACGAAAACAGGCAATTTGCCAACAACAATAGCAACAAACCAAATGAAACATTCAAAAATTTCTAGTTTCAGATACAAAAAGGTTTTGAAAAAAAAATAAATCTAAAATGAACGAAAAAAAGAAAAGAAAACGAAACGAAACCACCATATGGTTATTGCAACAGGGACAGGAGAGAAAAAGAAAAAAGGAAAACGAAAAGCAAAAGGAAAAGAACACGCAAAAGTATGTGAAACAAACTGCAACATTTATTGCAAAATGGTAAATGCGTCGTCTACAATTTTGAAGTGAAGAAAGCGGCAACAACAACAAGAACAACAACTAAATACAAATTATGTAACACAAGTAACTTATGGCTCAAAGAAATATTGCAAGAAACAGAAAAAAACAAACAAAAATTCAAAGTCAAGACCATAAGGACGATAAAATAAGCCAGCAGTGGCAGCAGCAATTAAAGAAAAACGAAAAAAAAAATAAATAATGCAATAATATTGCAACCCTTTGAATGTTGCAAAGGTTGCATAAATGTCTGCAAGCAATACTAAGTAGAGAGAGAGAGAGAGAGAAAAAGAAAGAAAATGAAAAAAACGTTTAAATATGCAGAAAAGAAATACAAAAATATGTTGTTTTGCATTTAAAATATGTTTATGCATGTCACACTTACTCTGCCACTTACACATCCACTTCCATTCCAGAAATTCATTGCATTCCTCTTACGATATAAACAACAACAAAGCAAAAAAAAAACGCTTTAAAAACATGTCAACAGGATTCATATTTTTTTTTTCTTCCAACTTTGAGTCCTTTTACTAGACTCGCTTTATCTGTTTGTTTGTTTGTCATAAAATAAAACCGAGCACAAGGTCGGAAATATGAATCTATTTATGTTATAAAATACAACAACACTAACAAAAACAAAAACAACAAAATAACATTTAAGGAGTTTATTTTGAATGGAAGACATTAAATTATTTTAAATTATGCTGGCGGATGGTATAAATCGACTTTGTGTAACGCAGCAGACACTGAAATGTTCAAAAAATAAAAATAAAATTTTAAAGCGGCATTTGTTTTTGTCAACAAATATAATGGATTTTATGGAAACATAAAGTATGTGTACGTATAGCTAATATTAGGTAAAAATAATATTTTATATCGAGTCTTGCATCAAGCGCTTTCTATCTTTAAATTCAAATAAAACAAGCTGTGAGTGAGATACCAGTAAAACGTTTCATGTTTTATAAAGACCCATTGATGGGATTATGTGTAGAATATAAAATCGTTAAAATATTCGCCACGATTTCTCTGCGTGGTCTCTGCATCCGCGTACTACCTCCGTGTAAGATGACATTTACGATTTTTTAATGGTAGGCCGAGCTCTTTGGAGATGGAAGCAAAAAGGCTTAATTTGAATGACACCCCCACATCTGACCTACAGTCAATCTCCGAATGGGGTCGTATGAATAGAGTTGAGTATAACACGCGAAACTGTTTATTAACACACACAAGCGCAGTAGTAATATTGCCTCATCTGTAGTCAAAGGGTGGGGTAAATATTAATGAGTCAGACGCTGGAACCAACAGATTTTTCAAGTGTCGAAAAAAGCATTCAACTGCCTCGGTTTCTTAAGACACTGCAAGAAATACTTCTCTTCATCCGATCTCCTGACTATATATAACATTTATATCCGACCGAGAATGAAATACAACTCTTATGTATGGACCGCCGCCTCAATGTCTATTTTGAGGCTTCTCTATCGCTTACAGGAGAGGGCGAAGGTGCTCATTAATGACGATAGGGTGTCCAATTCTATTGACTCATTGGAGCATCGTCGCAATGCAGCCGGTGTTTCACTGTTCTACCGCTACTATAACGAATTTTACTCAGAATCATGTATTCTCGTAGGTCACATCCATTTGTGGTCGATTTACAAGTGGATCGCACACCGCATTACAGACAGAATTCGCTCTTTAGCCGGACTATCAGTCACCGTAGTCTAGTAGGTAGTATGTTGGCTTATTAGACATGAGATCTAAGTTCAAACCCCAGGTCAGACAATACCAACTATACGAAATAGGAAAAAATATTTCTTCTGCGAATTCCTCTTCGAAGATTTCCGACAAAAACTCTGTGAGTAAATAAAATTGTCCTGAAAGAGTTTCTCAAAAATCTGTAGTCGTTCGGAATCGACTTTAAACTGTAAGCACTCATGTAAAAAATCAACACACACGACATAAGTGGCGTGATAAGCGAAGTCGTAATCATGACTAAAGAGCTGTAATGACCAATTATGTATGCATGTATGTATCGCTACTACAACGGATCTTGCTCTAGCGAGATAAGGGAACTTGTTCACGAAAATAATGCGGTCGTACGCAGCATCCGTCTTTTTCGCAAGGCACATCCTTTTGTGATTGACACAGTATTACAGCAGAGTTTGTTCTTTAATCTGATTATCCATATATGGATCTCCCCACCTCCAGAGGTCTTTTCTGCTACTTATTATCCATTTCGTAGTTTCAAAAGTAAACGTAAATAAAACACATATGAAATATTTTTTTCATGATGATGTGAAACACTACATCATTTAAATGACCTCCACGCGAAGTGTTGCAAGCATTGATTCTTTTGAGGTAATTTTCAACCACTTTTTGACACATATTGGACGGTATCTCAGCCAGTAAGGTCCAGTCACACCTTCGGACCAAAGAGCGCACCAAACAGTGACTTTTTCTGGATGTAATGGCCTCTCTTCAATTACTTGAGGATTCTCAGAACCCCAAATACGACAATTTTGTTTATTAACATACCCACCGAGTGTGAAATGTGCTTCATCGCTGAAGAAAATTTTGTTCGAAAAATTGCCGATACGTAGCTGTAGCAGAATCACCATTTTTGTAGTAGGTTTTGATAATTTTTATGCGTTGTGTGATAGTTAAGCGATCCATTTTCGTCAATGTCAGACTTTCAACTGAAAAGAAAAAAATTGGTTTCACAACTTAGTTTGACAGATGTCGAATTCCAGTCCCATACTTTTGAAACCACGAAATGGATAGCCCTTTATAAAGAGATTCTAGTCTAATGTCCAGAAACACTATTCCCACTCGCTTAATTTTCCGACACAATGCACTGCATGAGTAGGGCCATTTCTAGAGTGTTGGACTAAAAATAAGTCGCTCGTGCGGAATATGTAATGTGGAATGAGCCACATTGACATTTACCGGATGTATTTAGGATGACTAGAAGCAGTCTGTTTCGTGAAAATAGATTGGATTGTCGGATTGGATTGATTGTGTTGAAATCGCCGTAGTCTAGTAGGTAGTGTGTTGGTTTATCAGACGTGAATCCACAGTTCAAACCCCAGGTCAGACATCTCCAACAAAATAATAAAAAAAGAATAAAAGTAGTTCGGTGATTTCTTCGCAGCATATTGCTGCCAAAAACCATGAGAGTAAATAGAAATTGCAATGAAAAATTTCTAAAAAATCTATCGTTCGGAGTCGACCTCATAACTGCAGTTATGTGTGTTGCCAACAATCCTGAAGTACGTTGCTTATTGAGATACTGCCATCCGACTTTTCAAAGGTGCTCACTGTTGAGGTTATCATATATGGAAACCAATCCAATTAAATAGGAATCTTCATTTATATTCTAATCTGGATTTCGTACATATGTTGTCATAGGCTTTAGCCACTACATCACACCGTCTTTCGAATGTGTAACGATTACGATAGTGATTGGCGAGAACCACAATTTAAAGTCGACTCCAAATGACAGATTTTTGGGAAAATTTTTCATGGGAATTTTATTTATTCTCAAAGTTTTTGCCAGAGATTTGCAGAGGGGAAGTCGCCCTGGACATATTTTTCATATTTCGTTCTCTTGTCTAATAAGCCAACACACTACATACTAGACTACGGCAACCTGAGTGGTGTGCGAAACTAGATAGTAATTTTGACGGAAGGGTTGTAGTGACCAATTATATATATACGAATATGTTATCTATGGAGCTCAATCGAAACCATAGCTTCAAGTGTGCTTTACGTTACTTTACTTACGTTACAATACTATACAAGAAGAAAAAAGTTTCGAACTGGACTGGAACTTAAAGAAAATCTATTGGAGTCACAGAAACCCTTTAAGACACGATATAAAGAATACCAACAAAATTCTTGTGAAATTGAAATTCTTTAAATTTCTAGAAATTCAGTCTCTTTCTCTGCCTAAATCAAAAGGGTCATTGAGCATGTAAATACTTTTACCAAATTTAGTTTTTCTTTCAATACATCCCAAACACTTGAAATATCGTATTTTGGAGAAGAGATTCTTTTTAATTATTAGTTTACAAAGAGTTAAAATTTACATGGATTTCGAAAATCTAAAATCATTTTAATAAACTTTTCTTAAATATCAATTTGTCTATTTGAACAATTGTTGTACCCTCAAATACCCAAAACAATATTTCCAACAATAAATGGCCACTGATGCTAAACTTTTCAACTAAGCGCCACCATTTCAAAACAAAATGATGCGAAAAGTTCGTTTGGCATAAAAACTTTCAATTACACTTGTAATCTTTAGTGTTTCGTTGTTTTGTTATTTGCAACAATTAGTTAATGCTGCCATCACCCCAAGCCCCAAGATGGCTGGCAATAAGTGTTAATAAGTGGCCTTAGCTTAAATACCTTCCGTCCCACACAGAGCGAAAACTGCCTAATAAAATCAAGAAGATTTTCTCTACGAAATGTTTTTGGAGTGAGGGGTATTACAGCAGAAAGAAACGAAGATTTTTTCGTAGAGATTTCTTATTATTTTTATGTGATAAATCTTTTCAATTTTTTCAAAAAGTAAAACACATACATTTAAGAAGAAAACTTGTTATTTACCATTTTTTTTACTCAAATTCCGTCACTTTTGCCACAAAAAATACAAGCCATAGAGAAAAACTTTTTGATTCTATTATGTTTTCTTCTAAATTGTATAAAACAAGAATTTCTTATTAATTTCATTGGGCGACCTAATCAATTTTTTCAAAAAGGTTTTTCTTATAGATTTCATTAGGCTACTTAATAATTTTTTTTAAGGAGTATGCCTTATTGATTTCATTAGGTTTCTATTTGATCATGTGTAAATTATCTTATTAATGTTTTAATAAGTGGCAAGTATAGAAGTGAAAAAAGTAATAAAAATATTTCTTCTTAAAAAAGCAAAGTAACAAAGTAAACAAAGTTCAAATAAAAATATTGAATTGTTTTAATTTCAACAAAAAAAAAAGAGTATTATAAAAGACGGGAAGAAAAATCTAACAGGAAAGTTATTTTCTCGTTGGACTAATGTTGAAAAAGAAAAATCGATGATTATCCTGTCACTGCGGACGAATCTTTTAAAAATTTGCATAATGGTAATACTCCCTAAATTAATATATGTACATCTTTATACCTCTATCTTTCTCTTTCAAAGATAAATATTTCGAGCAAAAGTGCTGGTTGCAGCACAATTGCAGTCTTGGGAACAGGTGCTTTCTTTCTGGAGGGAAACAAAGAAAAATAGAATTGATGAGATACAAAATGCCAATTTTTTGACGAATATTTTTCAAGAGTGGCCATGATATAATGATTTCTTAGGTTATGTAAAAAGCAAAATCAATAAATATTATTTGAAAAAATAAAGGGATAGTCTTATAAAATTAAGAAGAAAATCTTTTTGAAAAAAACAAAAAGAGGGCCTAATAAAATCAAGAAGAAAATCGTTTTGAAAAAAACAAAAAGAAAGCCTAATAAAATTAAGGAGAAAACCTTTTTAAAAAAATCAAGAAGACTGTCTAGTAAAATCCCTAAGTTTTCTTCTTGATTTTTTCAAAAAGGTTTTCCTTATAAAAATAATAAGAATCTCTTCTTGAAAAAAAACCATAGAGAAATCTTATAAACTTTGTTCTAATTTACTATGTATTTATTAGGTTCAGTTTTCTCTGTGCAAAAGCCATTCAACCATAATTTTGTGTCAAATATTGTTTTAGTTTTAGTGTTGCCTACCCTCCCGCCCTCACCAAAAAGTGTCACGTGCCGCTTAAGCGATGATGCATGGAATTTAACAAACACCACCAACATTGTTGGCTGTTTTGACACGGTATTGTTGTTACTTATTTTTTTCCTTTTTTATTCGAATTTATTCTCTACCCACAGTGACTGCCGCCTATCTTTCCTTTTGAAATTATTTTCCTCTGTGCGACAATATATTTTTATTAGATTTTCTGTTGCGTTTGAAGGACTCTTTTTTTTTATTTAAATTCGTAGTGTAGGTCGGGAATTTTGTACAACGCAAAATGATTTTGTACAGACTGTTGTTTGTAAAATTTCAGTTGCAACATGTTACAGTACCAAAATAGAGAAGGAGAGAGACAGTGAATTTAGAATTTTATTTTTCGATAGGAAGAGAGCAGAAACTATTTAGTACTCACTGAGTTTTTATAAGAGTTTAAATTGTAAGAGAATTTTGATTGGAAACAAAACTCAGGAGAAGATTTTTAATACATATCCGGTATGCTTCGTTATCCCAGTTTAATATTTTGTAATGAAACTTCAAATAAATTACAAATAAATATATAGAAAAATGAAATTATTTCCAATGAATACTGAGAATAAATATTGGCTTCATACTTGGTTCTACTAGAAAGCATAGATATTTTTTACGAAAAGATAGGAGCTGAAGCATTCCACTTTGGATTTCCACAAAATGCAAGCTTTTTCGAGTATTTGTATGATAATCTTGAAATCTTTGTTTTGACTGTTGGCAAGCCGAAATGCTTATGTATATTTGAGTTCCTGATATACTAAAGTGCTACCTTCATAGTCCGTTAGACTCTGTTTTTTACATTTGCGGAGCTGCGGCTGTTTCCTGCAGCTCGTTACGCTGTATTGATTTTATCTCATATCTTATATGTTGCCTGTGTCATTTTCGAGTAATGGGTGCTCTATTCAATTGAAGTAAATCTCGAATATTTAAGAATATTTTACAAACTTTAGCTGCCGAGTTACTATTTGGGTATAATAATGAAGCGCGCCTTCATATGATTACAAAGCTTCAGATCTTACAGATCCATGAATTTTTATGCTTTGAATTTCTCAACAGTATTTCTGCAGAATATTTTCAGCACGATTCTGAATTTCTACTAGACTGTCTACGATTGCCTGGTAGGGTCATATCAATTTGTTGATTTTATAATAAAACTTCAACAAAAATATTTACTGGGTTATCTGTAGGTAGTCGTCTGCAGTCATGTATAACCTACAACATCGAACGCCTGTCTGAATAATTGAGAGTAAGTTTGACAAAAACACGATTAACTTCAAGCAAATTTTGACAAAATCGTTTCAACTTAAATTCAACCATACACAGCTACTTACTTACACACTATCATACTAACAACAAAATGACAAACATGTTGCATGCAACACGGTTTAATATAAAAAACGTTACTACAAAAAAAAAAATATCAACACCTACAACAAATTATCCATAATTTACGGTTTTGTTGTTGTCACACAATACTAGTATTGTATGCAACACAATATTTTCTAAAAAGACAAAACGGTGAAATGGATTCGTCCATGACTGGCATCCATTAGCAAGTGCAACAGTGATGGTTTTCCATTTAATTCAGTTCATTTTGTAGGGATTTTGATTTTCCATCTTCATTTTTTTTGCTTCTGTTGTTGTATGAGACTGAGGTCTGGTTGGTCTGGGTTTGTTAACGGTTCTAGAAGTTATTTCAAACACGTTTGCATGATATTGTATTGCGAGTATTGTGTGTGTGTGGGTGTGTGTGAGAGAGAAAGAGAGTCTGATTTTGAATGTACAATTTTTAAATTAAATTTTGGTATATTTCCCGGCGTCGACATTGTATTTCTATTCGAATGTGACAATTTCAGTCAAATTAAGAGCCTCACAACTATGATTATACGTGTCCTAGTCAAATACTTGGAACTCTGGAGAGACATTCTAATGCATTAAAAATATGAAAACTTATCGAGACGATTGCTTTTGATCTCCCTCTCTTTCGATGAAATTTAAATATAATGCTTGGATCTTGCCTTTATTGAAGATATACGATGTCATTTAAATGATTGGCACTCGTATCGCTGCAATAACTTAATGAATGTTGGTTTTAAAATACATATGGTCTTCGATGTAGCCCTACAAAATAAGTCTTACAACGACAAATCACATAATTTTTGGTGGCCAATTGATCTCACCAGAACTTGAATTTACTGTTTTTGGTAATTTCTCATACGATAAAATAAAAATCGATCGTGTTATGTGAGCCACATACATATGCGATATTTTTTTCGTTGATGTAACCGAATGAGGTCAAGTAGGTAGTGTGTTGGCTTATTAGACGTGAGACCAAAGCCTAAGTTGGACATCTCTAACATAACGAAGTATAAAAAAAATATTTCTTCGGCGACTTTCTCTCTTATCTTATCTCTTATTAGGAGTCGACTTTAAACTGTAGGTCTGGCCACTCATGAATAAAATTAAAATACACAACATAAACCGACTGAAGGGATGTAATTACCAATTATGTTATAATATAACCACTGATCGATTAAGAGATTACTTATGACCTTTGACATATGAGATTTATACCGACAGTTCAGTGGATGGTCTGTGGCATATTTATTAATGGTTCTGATATCGTTGTAATTTTACCAAGGTTATTTTGCAAGCAGTGCATTATTTGTTGGGTTTTAGGGTTTTCACTGAACATCTCTTAAATTACTCGGACATGCGGGGTTGCGATTAAGTCTCTAATGAACCTGGTTTCAACGTCCTTATCCATTGATACAGAAATTTTACAGGGAATTTTCAGTTCATTCAAAAATAACTGCAATATGTTTTCCGGGACATAAGAGTATAGTTTGAATTTGCACTGATGATGAGCTAGCCGGGGTAGGTACGGAAGTCGGAATTTCCGACATGTTACACAGCATAGTTATTCCGATTACCTCAGTTAATTTGAATATTATGCATATTTTTACATAGGGTTTCAATCTCGTTTACAGCAGGAGGGTACGTGCAATATTGTTTGCACATATCAGTCTTTAAATGGCAAAGCCATTCAAAACATAATAGCGATACCAACGGAACGCTGACCTTTTGATATGCATTCCGGAATATAACTTCTGTGGAGCTATGAATCTGATGATGAGAAGGAGACTGTTTTTCACCTCATGTGTTAGTGTTCTGCTCTAGGCATAAAAAGATGAAGGCTTTTTACCTCTCACTTTCTTACTTCCTTGACCGAGCTGTCAAATATAAAGATTACTGCAATATTAAGATTTATTCTGAACTTGGGTTGGTTTAATCTGCGGAATGTTTATTCGCCGCGTTAAATATTGATTGTGGTATCACAATGGGGCTAAATACTGGCCTAAATGGGACCTACGCCTCGAAGGAAAATCCGCCACAGAAGAAAAGAATTCGATTACTTAATTTTTGTAATGCTTCCAGTATCCTCAAAATTTTTTTATAATCTTGCGAATTCTCTGCACAGTAGATTGATTATTACGTATAACATTGTTTTGATTTGATTCTTTCAGGACATATACTTGTCGTGTAAATCGACGGGCTCTTAACACCATTTTGTGCATTTTTTGGTACTCTTCAAATTTTATTTATGATGTTCTTGTTTGACGATTGCTGCTCCTTTAAATACCCAGCAATACAGCTGGAAACACTTCTCATTTGAGTTTGAAGTTCGCAATGAACAATTTGTTCGAGTTGTTATAAGTTCAGGTTGCAAATGGATTTTTGTTTGTATTACTACAAACGGAACTTAACGAACAATATTTCTTATTGTTATTATTGTTGTGGTAGATATTGTATGTTCGTTTCTTTTTTTTTTGTTGTTCATTTTTCTTTTTCCTTTTTTAATGCCATTGTTGTTGTTATTGTTGTTGTCGTAGTCGTAGTCGCAGTCGTAGTAGTAGTGTAGTAAAGGTGTTTGACTGACTACAACGACGACGACGAAGACAACCACGACGAAGGGATGTGCTACGATGACTTCAGCCATTTCAACGAAGTTATGCGGGTGTAGGTGTTTGTAAATGTTCGTAAACACGATGTTGAACAAGCATACATTCGCTTGTATGCGGGTATGTGTATGATTTCCTCTTTTTTTTATTGTTGTCTGTATTTGTCTTACTGTTCGATATGTTGATGTCGTAAAATTTTTTTATTTTTATTATTATTGTTGTAGTTGTTGTTGTTTTTGTTGCAGTTGCTGCTATTGCCTGCTGCTGTTGTTGTTGTTATGCCATTCCATTCCATTCAGTTTGTGTCCTGTTAGAGTTGTCTGTATTAGTTTATATGTTCAATTAAATGTGTATGCCTGGATATAGGTTTCGTATGAGTGTGTGTATGTATGTATGTGTGTATGTTTGTATGTGTTTTATATTTTTTGACTTTTTTGGCTTTTTTGTTGTATTTTGTTAGTCAGTCGTTTGGTCGTTGGTGGCACTCTCTACACTTGCAAACAAGTATTCATCGGCAATTGTCTTCAGTTGATAGTGGCATATCGACTGGAGTGGTTGTGTTCTAATCCTCTGCTACTTTTGCTGCTTTATTAACTTTACTTAACTAATTTTGAATAAAATTTTAAAACCAAAAAATAAAATAAAAACCATGAAATTAAAGAAATTGTAATAAAAAATTTAAAAAAAAAATGAATTTTAAAAACAAAATATTTAAACGTTTTAAAATGAAAAATTCGATGATTTTTAATACACATACGCGGTGGCATACTTTAACTGTTCTACTACCATAACAATTGAATTGAATTGAATAAATGCATACTTACATACATATGTATGAATGTATATGAGTGTGTGTAAGTGTTTGTATGTACTAAAATATGGGCCAGTGAGAATAAGCACATGAACAAATGGCCACAAAAATTTCATTAAAAAATTTTCGGTATTAAAGTAAGTGACGAGACATGAAGGAAAATAAAAAAAAAATCGGAAAAATAAAATAAAAAAAATATTTAAAGACCTGTGTGTTGGAAAACTTTGCGTGAATCGTTTTTAATTTTTTTTTTGTTCTTTTTTTATGATTTTTCTATTTCGTTAACATGTGCGACAATTCCCATCGGTATGTGTTTTAGTCGTTCGTCTTCTATTTTTGTTTTTTTTTTTTGTCCTTTCTGTCTTTCTGGTTTTGTTGAGTGCATTTTATGGTGAATCTACACAAAAATTTTTGAGAAACAATTCACTAAAGCCTGGTTGTTTGCTTAATACGATATAACCTGCTTAAAGAGGAAATACTTTGAAATGAAATATTCACTGGCTGGCTGTCTGGGTGTACATTCAGAAACTAAAAATTCAATTTTATTGATTTTTGTGTGGCGAATTAAAAGAATTAAATCGTTTAAAGCTAAAAAATGCAAAATTGGTAAGTTTTGAAAACTTAAATAATTCGAATTGAAGTGATTTTAAAAATTGTTTATATCAACATATATTATTACATATATTATTCAAACATTTTTTAAATGGTTTCCTATCATAAAAAAATATAAAATTTATTTTATTTTTTGGAAAATTAAAAATTTCTGAAATGTAAACCTAATAAAAGAAATTTTTTACTAATTTTAGTTATAATTCAAAAAGTAATTCGGAAATGTTTCTATAAAAGACTATTTAGCATTTCTAAATATCTGATTTTGTTATTTCAATCGCTTCGCAATTGCCTTTAACATCAGCCAAAACAATTTTCAAAGTCCTTAATTTCATATGATGCCTGATGATATTAAATCTGCATATCTTCCATGACGTTCGTAATAATAATGAATTTTTTAAATTATTAATTTAATCATTTAATAGCACCAGAACCGCAGGCAAGCTTCTCAGCTGTTGAATGTCTGTAATCGACTTTCAATTTCCGAATAAGGATCGTTTAACAACTGAAGAACACATACATTTGTAATGCCTTTAATAAAATTGTGAGTTAAATGTAACCACTTTTCGAGTATTACTAAACGTTTTAAGACACTCAAAGCATTACAAAGCAAAGCCCAAAAAATATCAATTATGTTACAACTCATGGGCTGGATAATTCACTTCCAGCTATTTTAGCAATTGGCACCTCCAAATTGTCGTCGTAGCCTAGTCGGTAGTACGTTGGCCTATTAGGCGTGAGGTCACCGTTCAAGTCCCAAACAAAACGAAATATTAGAAAATTTTTTTTGGGCGACTTCTTCTCAGCAAGTTTCTGGCAAAAGGTCTGAAAGTAAATACAATTGCTAGAATAGAATCTCGCCGTGGTCTAGTAGGTAGTGTGTTGGCTTATTAGACGTAAGGCCAGAGTTCAAACCCCACGTCACACGTCAAAATGAAATAGAAAAAAAAATATTTCTTCGGCGACTTCCTCCCTGAAGATTTCTGGCAAAAACACTGAGAGTAAATAAACCTGCCATGAAAAAGTTTCTCAGAAAAATCAGTCGTTCGGAGTCGACGTTAAACTGTAGGTTCCGCCACTCAAGTATAAAATTAAGGCACACAACATGAGTGGTGTGAGAAGCTAGGCCAAAATTCTGACTAAAGGGTTGGAATGACCGATTATGTATGTAGAATAGAATCTCACATTCACTCATGGATAAAATGAATACACACAAGTATGTATGTATGTATGTGTGTATTTGCAGCTCCCTTCATAAAAATTACAGTGATTGAGAGATGTTGATTGTGTTGTATAGCAACAGACTTTTAATGTAGATTTTTTCAATAAAGTGTTCACTTCTAACCCCGCTGCTTTGCAAACGAGCAAAATTGTTGAATATGGGGCTCAATAAGCATACATACATACATACATATGTACATACATAATTTGTCATTGCAATCCCTCAGTCAGTATTATGACCAACTTCTCAAACCACTTATGTTACATACATAATTTTTTATACGTGAGTGGTGGGACCTACAGTTTAACGTCGACTCCGAACGATAGATTTTTGAGAAACTTTTTCATGGTTTATTTTACTCTCAGAGTTGCATGTTAATTAATAGCAGGACTTACAGATTAAATCCGACCCCGAATGACAGATTTTCATGAGATTTTTTTTCATGGAAATTTTATTCACTCCCATAGTTTATACTAAAAATCTGCTGATTTCGGTTTGTTGGCAGTCTTTTGGCAAAAAATCTGAGAGTAAAAAAATATTGCCAAGAAAAGCTTCTTAAAAATGTGTCGTTCGGAATGGGCTTTAAAATGTAGGTCTCGAAACTTATGAATAAAATTAACATACACACCACGTGAGTGGTGTTAAAAGGTAGGTCGTAATCCTGGCTAAAGGGTTGTAATGACCAATCATGTATGTATGTATGTAATCCAAATATATCGGTTCCATGGTTTTCTCAGCAATTGAGGCCCGTACTTATTGCACAATATGATGAATATAAAGTCCAACTGACATAATACTTAAAGTACGCTGACAATAGAACAACGTACATTAAATTCAGATTTCTTTCTACAGCGATGGCGATCATTTCGAACTCAAAAGGAAAAATTCTCACATATGGGGCTCTAAAATAATCCAGGTGCAATTGTGGAAAAACTATTCCTTCCCGAAAAATTTACTGTTTGGTTTACTTTATGGTCGGTAGGTTACATTGAGACGTAATTTTTCAGAATTTTTCGAAGCGTTGCCGACAATATAAAGCACTATGGCCGTATGGTATCCGACAGAAAAAAAGTTTTCATGGCAATTTTATTTACTCTCTAAGTTTTTACCAGAGACCACATCTCTTTAAAGCCTTTATATAATGCAGAGTACAGAGTACAGACTGCCAAAATAAGTTTTTGCTCAGTCATCATAACGTGAACTTTTACTTTACATACACACATACATAATTGGCCATTACAACCCTTCAGTCAGGATTACGGCCTAGCTTCTCACACCACTCATGTTGTTTGCCTTAATTTTTTATACGTGAGAGGTGGGACCTACAGTTTAACGTCGACTCCGAACGATAGATTTTTGAGAAACTTTTTCATGGCAGGTTTATTTACTCTCAAAGAACTTTTACTTTGGATTTCTATTATTAGAGTCGATATTTAAAATATGATACCGACATCGGATTCACAAGATTTGGTTTATCTACATATTATTTTAGCTTAGTAGAGGTGAGGCCACAGCCAAATTATGAAAAAATATTTCTCTGGCGACTGCTTCTCAGCAAATTTCTGACAAAAATTTTTGCCACTAAACAAAATTTCCAGGAAAAGTTTTTCAAAAATCTTTCGTTCGGAGCCGACTTTAAACTGTAGGCCTCCCTATTGATGGATAACATTTACACACATGACATAAGGAAGCTTGGTCGTAATGAAGCGTTGTTATGACCAATTATGTATGTATGTATTAAGTGTATTCTTTTTTGACTAAGTTTCCCCATTTTTTTAATACACTTCACCATGGTTGATCTACTTTCTTTCATATTACTGGGCTTTTTGGTGGAAACAGTAATTGTTTTAATATGACAGACATTACTGCAGTAATGGTTTATTACTAGAGTTAACCTATAAACAAAACAGGCAAAAGCAATACAACAAAATGCAATTGCAAGAAAACATTTTTGGAAAACACAATTCAATTGCAAATGGCTGCAATGAATTCAGAGGCCAGTCAAGTCAGCCTTTTTAAATTTTGTCAATATGGAAAAGCCTATCAAAGCAAGCACTTTAATGGAGGCGTAATAGAAAACAAAAAATTTAGATCAGGGATTTTGTGATGTGATTGAAATAAATATAAAAATATTGTAAAAACATAGAAAAAACATCGAACAAAAAAATGTTAAGTAAACTAATACTTCAAATTAAACAGTCTAAATTACCTTTAGCTTCTCAGGTTTTTTATTTTTTTTTATTTCCTTCTTCCCCATACATTATTTACTTTTAAAGTGACAGTTTTCTTGCCTTGCCTTGTCTTTCCTTTTCTTCATTTTCCTTCCTCTTGGTGGAATGGAAATAAAAAATTTTTTGGATTCTATCCAAATATTTCTGGGGTTTTTTCTGTCGAATATTTTTTTCTTTCTAGGCTCCTAACAACAATAACAATTTGTGATGTTTTTAAAATAATAAAATATTAAACATAACCCACAAAGAATGGCTCTTTTTAAATTCTAATTTCAAATATTATCCTTAAAATATGCAAAACAAACCAAAAACAAAACAGGAGAAAATAAATGGAAAATGGAAATTTAAAAATGATTTCTTGTAAATTGTTGCTGTTACTGCTCACAGTGATTATTCCCCACAGGGCCTTCAGTACAAAGAGTAGACAAGATAATCTCAGTTTGATATTTATGTATGTATGTGGGAAGCAGGATGAATTTTTAGCAAATTTGCCATGATAATTTCATTACAAATGGTATGTAATTGTATTCAATAAAAGAAAAATATTCTGTAATTTGTTTTTACCTCGGTTTCCATATTATTTTTGGTCTTTTTTTGGATTTTAAAATTTTATATTCATTTAATCTTCTAACTGACTAGACATAATAAAAATAAAAATTTTTAAAACTACGTAGGGAGTTTTAAAATGACACGATCTAACAAATAAAATGCAACAAATCTAATCTCGTTTTACATTTAAGGATACAGTTTATCTTGCGATATACATTAGCTTCGAAGCCAACTTCTTAAAAGAGCCAAAAGTCGCAGACTTGACCGTTTCATTGTTGACAAATGGAAATAATTACATCCCATATTTTTCTGTTCTTACAATCTATTTATTTTTTATTTATTTTTATTTATTTAATATTAATCATAGCACAACAAGATGTTAATCTTATAAATGAGAGTGCTATGGGAGTTCAGCAAAAAAGTAATAAAATATCATAGATAAAATAAGTAACAGAATGTATGGAATAATGTAGAATTAGAAATGAATTAGGAAATGTTATGATATCAATAAATATAGCAATCGATGAAAAATTTAGTGTAAAAAAGATATGAATATAGTTAAAACAAATAGTAGGAAAAATACGAATAACCGTGCATATATATACATATCAAGAAATATACACAAATAAAGAAAAATATATATGTACATAGAAAATCAATAAAATTTAAAGAGTATATTGAGAAAGTGAAAACCAAAAATATTGCTAATAAAAATTGAAAGCAAAATGTACAAAACAATCATGATTTGTTATAGACTACCTAATTAAATTGTATAACTCCTTCTTGAATATAATTGCATTGCCTATGTTTTGAATATAATTAGGTAAAGTATTCCAAAGACTGATAGTGTGTATAAAAAACTGGCGTTGTGACAAAAGAGTCCTATGTCTATGTTGGATAATTTTCATACCGCGGTTGGATCTAGCAAATGTAATCCTATTAAATAAGTATGTAGGCTGTTTCAGAGTAATAATCTTATGGAGAAGAATAAGGCATTTAATATTCAACAGATTATCAAAATTAACTCCGAATATCCGGTAAGAAAATTCCGATATATGGTCTCGACGTCCCTTAATAAATACATATCTGGCTATATTATTATAAGCCAAGTTGAGTTTTCGCTTATCATCAGTATCACAGTTTGTGAAAATTTCAGATCCGTATAAGAGAACAGGAATCAAATATGTTTTAGCCAGTTGCATACGTATGGCAAAGGGAGTCGAATCTATAACAGCCCATAAGTTTCTAAGCATACCGTAAATTCTACCAACGATGACATTAATGTGGTTAGACCACGTTAGTCGACCGTTGAAGGTAATACCCAGATTGGTTGCAGATTCAACAAAATCAATTTTCCTCCCCCTGATAATAATATTCGGCACTACAAATGTTCTTCCAGTTCTGGAGAGCAGTAAACTTTTGGATTTAGAGGGATTCAAACAAAGTCCATTGGCCCTAGCCCAATTGTCAATTTTCTGCAAATCCTGGTTGATGGAGTCTATACATATATGGATGTCCTCAATCCGTGTGCTCCTATAAACCTGAACGTCATCAGCGTACATATGTACACTACAATTATCCAAAACATCAGGTAGGTCATTAATGTATAGACAAAACAAAAGAGGCCCCAATATTGATCCCTGAGGAATACCTCTTCCAACGTTTAGTGAATTCGAGATGTTGCCTCCTAGGTAAACTCGTTGTGACCTGTTCATTAGGTAAGAGCGTATAAGACCGCAGGCTGTATTAGAAAAGTGAAAGAGAGTCTGTAACTTCTTCAATAATATTTCGTGATCAACCGTGTCGAAAGCCTTGGTGTGATCCAAAAGAACTAAAAACGCTATGTGATTTTCATCCAGTCTCAATCTAAGGTCTTCAACTACATTGACTAAAGCAGTAGTGCAGCTCCTATATTTCATAAATCCCGACTGCTTATCAGTTATGAAATTGTTACTCACGAGATAATTGTTAATCTGTCTAGCTATGAGATTTTCCATTACTTTAGACAGGAATGGAAGAATGGCAATTGGCCTGAATTCGTTGTTGGACTTAGGGATGGGAATGGTTTTCGACTGTTTCCATTCATCTGGGAAGGAGGACATAGTTAAAACCGTGTTGAATACATGGGTTAGATATGGTAAAAGTCTAGGTGACAAAGCTTTTAGAAAGAGAGGATGTAATTCATCAGATCCAACCGCGTTCGACTTAACCGAAGATAAGCATTCCAAAACCTCGAGCTGATTAACACAACGAAAACTAAAGGGGTTTTCAAGCGGTGCAAAACAAAGGTCATTATATATGTTACTATCAGGGATCGTAACATTAATGTTAACAAACTTGTCATTAAGGGCATTTACATCAACATCAGGAAAAGTGTCATGACATTTTCGTCCAATACCAATATCGCGGATTACCTTCCATTTAGCTCTATTATCCAACGCGGAAGCGAATTTCCTGCCGTAAAACAATGTTTTTGCACTTTTAATGCGTTTGGTAACCTCACTACGAGCGGATTTATGAATGGCTTTCAGGTCGTCCGTTCTGAACCTCTTCCATCGCCTGTAGGCAATGTCGCGATTATCAATTAATGCTTTAATTTCAGCATTAAACCAAGGTTGATGTTCGGCTCTAGCAAGTCTAGTCCGGACAGGAACACATCTGTCATATAGCAGACGAACATTTTCCTGAATAAATGCCACTTGGTCATTCACATTATCCAGTGAGTAGATGTGATCCCAACAAGTATTATCAACACTACTATTCAAAACTGTAAAATCAATTCTTTTAAAATCACGGTATGTAATATGCCTGTCCTCATTACTTGTGGAAAGATAGTAAGTTATGAAGAGAAGATCATGATTGGAAAAGCATGAGGCTGAAATTTGATCGTATAACAGTACCTTAGTTATATCATTAACAAATACGAGATCGATTAGACTACTGGAAGTTGAATGGAAGTGAGTTGGTAAGGACACATTCACAGGATTTAGATGGAGAGACAACATTGAAGCAGTCAATGCATTATCCTGTAAAAGATTATTATTAAAGTCACCAATAATAATAATGTCATCATATTGAATGGAAATTTCCTCGAGAGTAGAAATAAAGGGATCAAAATTTATATTAGAATTAGGTCTATAAACACTACCTAATAAAACCTTCCTATGAGCGGATGAGATGTCCAGAAATAAGTATTCCATTTGACTACCAATATCATTCAATAATTTTACTTTGCATGGAATACCGTTTCGAACATAAATTGCAACTCCGCCACCTTTCGCCCTAGTTGCTGTACCATTAACCAGCATTTTCCTATCTGAGCGGAAAAGCTTAAAGCCCTGTAGATGGTAAACTGAATCCTGAACATCAAGAGGAAACCACGTTTCTGAAACGCAAATAATGTCGATACCTGCTGCTATAAATAAATATCTGAATTCATCAATCTTGTTGTTAAGGCTCTGTGCATTTATATGGACAATGTTGAGACCAGTTCTCTGTTTAGATAAAACTCTAATCATATTGTACACACAGTCTCTGGAATAAGAACTATTAGAATTCATCAAATTGTACTAATGTCATGGCAATGCAATCAAAAGCTATGTAAATAGCTATAATTCTCATAAATAAGTGCTTTAGAAAAAAGGAGTTATACATATACATATAATTAAGGAATAAAATAAAAAGTAAGTTAAAATTGAACATCAATGTCATTGTTAGAAAACAAGTTAAACAGTTAAACAGCATGCCCAGGAAATAACTTGTTCAGGCTGTCAATGTCTTCAATAAGAATCGTATCCTCATTCATTTGTTTTTTGATGTAAACGCATCCCCTCATAGTGAATGCTGCAGACAAAAGTTTTTTCTTCTTCAAGTTAATTGCAGCACGTAGAATTATAAAGTTGCTCTGTGTTAGATTCTCATTAACATAGAATTTCACGTCTGAGTTGTAACCGATGTCCTTGAGCCGGAAAGTAAAACCCTTGTGCTGTTTCCTGTAATTTGCCAACGATTTTAAAAAGAAGTTTTTATCGTAGGCCGACCAGAGTTTCACAATAATAACTGCATCTTTCGAAGTCTCTTTATGTTTATTGTTGTGGTTCCTCAAGCGATATATGGATTTTAGGTTAGGTATGGGTGTGCCTATGGTGTTACATATTCTATGGAAAATCTCCGGTAGATTTTCCTCTTGAGTGTACGGAATCTCATTGATCCTAAGCTCGGTTGAAACAGGATAGTTCTCTTGTTGCCGTAGTTTTGTCTTCAGGTCCTTTATTTCCACGCGCATACTTTCCAATTCAGTAGTATTATTTTCGAGAATAGTTACCCTCTTATTTATATCAACCAATTTATTCTCGAGAATATTGTATTTTTCTCGCAGATCCTTTACGAGGTCATCTTTAAATTCTCTGAATTTTTGATCAAAAGTTTTTAGAATCTGTTCGGCAAATTTCTCAAACCTTTTGTCCATACAATTTAATAGTTTAAAAGGTGAGTCGAGTATTGATGGTCGTGAAGAATTTTGTTGAATGTCCGCAATATGTTTGTTGACAGGTGTGTTTGGCAATCCACCTGAGGTTGATGCGTTAACTTCTGAGTTTTCGACAGTGGGCATGATTGCAGTATTTTTGTAGGTTATTGTCCGTGATTTGGGTTTTTGTGTGTTACTTTTATTTATTTTCTTATCCTTCCTTAGGTTATACATTAAATATTATTGATATTAAAATTAAGATTTTTAAAATTAACTGCCGATTCTTGTGTTAACTTGGCAGCACTTATTTAACTAGTAATTACTTGGTTATCCGTGATTTGTTTACTTTTGTTTATATTTTGTTTTTGTTTATTTTCTATTGTAGAATGTTACTGTGCACTTTTGAGAAAAACACTTACTATGTAAATTAAGGATGGTGTTTATTTGTTGTATGTTGTGAAAAAGATATATTGCAAAAAAGCATGAAAGATGATTTTGTTACTAAGTTAGCTATTTGTTGTTGTTCGATTGCTGTTATTTTCGATTTATTGGATATGAGTCACCCAGAAGTTAAGAATTTGATTGTCCGTTGAATAATATATTTGTTTTTGTGAATTTAATTATTACACTTAGATTTGTGTTCTGTTGCTATGCGTTTTTTCTTTTTTTAAATTTGATGAATACAGAATTGTTATTGTTCACTGTATAATTATTTTTATGTTTTTTATTTGTTGTAGATAGTATAAAGGTATAATAGAATTAATTTTATGATTATCTGTTATTATGATTATCTGTATTAGAAGATATTTAAATTAGAAGCACATAGTTAGTGGCACTTCACAAAAACTAATTGTTTTACTTTATTTTATTTTGTTCGTAATTAAAGAAATTAGAGAAAAGGCATTAAGCACACTTTTGCAGGAGCTCAAACATAAACACGTCTATTCACTTCAAATATCAGATTCAAAAATTATTATCGCCTGTATAAATATAAAAATTTCTGGTGTAATAAAAATACCCTTGGACAGTAGTTGTAAAAGTCAAATATCTACTAGGTTTAAAGAAAATAACTTTTCTTTTATCAACGTTTTCATGTTCAGAAATAGAGAAGTCCGATCGAGCTAAATCGGCATGATCAGTTGCATGCTGAATTTGATCTTAAAGTCAGTGAATTATAGCCATAATACGAATAGTTGCCTGCAGTGATATATTGGCTTCATAAAACAAAATGTTTTTTTCCATAGTTTTATCACTAAATTGCAACAGTGCGTTAGAAAAGCACCCGCCACTGATTGATTTTCCACTCTAAATTCTATCAATCAAAATAATTTCACGCACCTCCCAAAGAAAAGAGAAAATGGTTTCATCTACGTATGGAATTGTTGCTTTCTTTGAACACGATTCCGTTCAAAGCTTGTGATTAAATTCTAGTGCTTTGACAGTTAGTTTATCTCCGGTGTTAACTGATCATCCTGGTCTTATTCATGATTACAAATCGACTCAAAACTGGTCTATAGGAAGGTAGGGAGGTTGCGGATAATGTACCGTTCATAGCCAAGTTCACTCGTTGGAGTTAGATAGAGTGCTGTAAGTCCGCCTGTCATGATCCGTTAGTGGCGAGTGTGAACCACCCCGAGCTCTGTATGAAATCCGATAATTTCCTTGTTACCACTTTCGCCACAATTGCCAGTTCCTCAAGCGTCCTGCCACCTAATAATTGATGCCATCTGTTCTGAAGTGCAGGACACTCGCATAAAAGGTGTTGTACCAATTCTGTTCCCTTCACATCATAGCAGCTTCTGCAGTAATGATCGAGGCTCTCAGCGAAACTGTCAATAGCGAAGTGTTCCGTTAGAACTTCTCTTATTACAGCTTCATCATTTCCAAATTTTCTGCCAATATGGTAGCACTTTATGAAACCTCACTTTACACACCTGCAACCGTAGATCTTTCAATATAATTTCGTGGATTTTCTTAACCATTTTTGGCATAAATTTTGGCACCTCAATTGATCGACTAAGGTTTTGCTTTGGTGTACGGCAGTGTTTAAACTCTACCACTGAATATTCTATAGTCGTGAACAAAGAAACAGATTCGTATAGAGTAGAATCTGAAAATTATTGTTTCCATTAAACAATATACAGGTCTTGTCGAGCATTGAAATAAGCAAGATTTATCGTCTTGATTGACTAAGATGACCTTTTATAAAAAAAATTTGGCAGTTTGAGTCAAAAGCTTTTACGAACCTTGTTCAATCGATCGATGCATGAGAGTACTTGGATTTATTCAGGTTGTTTTGGTCATAACGATATTTATCTTCAAGCCGATATTTATCTACCTACCTACCTTTTTGGCCGGAAAGATAAGGTCATCCAGCCTTAACTAATACCTACTCTATTAGTAATAGCCTTATTCACTACAATGTTTAGAAGCATTTAAAACAGCAGGAAAGCTAATATGCCTAAGCTGCTGGTTTGAATTTCATGCATCTGCATGATATGTTGCAATTAATTATCTTGATTGGACTTAAAGTTTTCAAAATGATTTTCAAAGCCACATTTTACAGAAACACAACAAAGAAATCTTTGTGGTTTCAAGTGGTTAGTATCGATCATAGAATGCAAGATTCCAATATAAAATCATTTCCAGCAATTCTACTGTAAAGTCATGATTTGTGTTTGAGTTCCCTTACAATTTATAAAAATTACAAAAGGCTTTAAAAAATGTTTTCCAATAGCAAAGACTTATAAATAAAAAGAATTCGACCACTAATGGATATTTTATTGCTACTGCGAATTTCTAATTTGATTATTTATTAAAAAAAGAAAAATGTCTCAGCTATTTTTCACTCACATCTTAATATTGTGCAATGTATTCGAATATTAACTAGTAGATTATGGGCAGAGGAAAGAGTAGTACAATACATACATACATATGTACATAATTGTTTATTACAACCCTTCAGTCAGGATTACGACCTAGCTTCTCACACCACCTATATTGTGTGCGTGGTGGGACCTACAGTTTAAAGTAGACAGCGAATGACAGATTATTTGATAAACTTTTCATGGCAATTTTATTTACTTTCAGAGTTTTTGCTAGAAATCTTCTGAGAGGAAGTCGCGAAAGAAATATATTTTTCATATTTTCGTTTGCATGTCTGACCTGGGGTTTTAACCGTAGCCTTACGTATAATAAGCCGACACACTACCTACTAGCCTACGGCTGCTTGTAGTACAAAGCGTTCTTTTAATATCTTGAGAGCCTTAGCTTTTGCGATAAATTTCACTTTACTGTCATTAAAAGTTATTTTGTAGACTTTTTTTATATTTTCTTTGTAGCGTCACTATTGGCATTGTACTGGAAAGAATTTTGAAATGTTTGTTTAGAAAGGAGCCAAATTTATGATAATTTATGATACCCTTAACAAATAACAAATAGAAGTAATAGGCATACGGATACGCTGTAAAAGCAAATTGGAATGTTAATGTTGTGACAAAAAGAAGAATTGGAATGATAATGTCTGCTCGGTACCAGAGATCAGCAATGTGTATTCAAAAAGATGAGTAGATAATTTCTGATACTTATATGCATTCATATTTATTTTAATATCATACTCATACTACTCATATGCAAAGTTTGAAGTACTCATCGTATTCATACTTAACAATACGCATGATGTTGTTGATTTCGACTCTGCTTTACTAAACATTTATAAGAATCACAAAATAAGTATGATTCGCGTACGAACACTACAATACTCACTCGAAAGGTTGTGTGTTTTCTTTGCTTGCTGTCTTTGTCTTTGGTATTCTTCTTTTTTTTTTTTTGTAAATGCAACAACAACTAATACTGTACAATTTGGATGAATGATTCGAATCACTCGAATCATTTATGAGTATTAGAAGTATTTTTCTAAATTTATGAATCTGAATGAGTAGGCTTATGAATCAAACATATTTCGAATGTTATGAGTTGGCTTGGCCTATGACTAAATGAATACGACAAATACTGCTAATTTCAGTCATCAAGCTTTCATAATTGGTCACTGCACCCCTTTGGTCAGGATTAAGATCTAGTTTCTCATACCACCGAGGTTATGTGTGCTCACGAGTGGAGGGACCTACAATTTAAAGTCGACTTCGAAAGACAGATTTCTGAGAAGCTTTTCATGGCAATTTTGTTTACTCCCACAGTTTGTGCCAGAAATCTGCTAAGAGGTATTCGTTTTTATTTCGTTTTGTTGGAGATGTCTTACCTGGGGGTTTTAACCGTTGTCTCACGTCTAATCAGCCAACACAGAACGGCGCTAGGGCCACTTCTAATCACTAAGCTTTAGGTTAGAGGACGTGTACTTGTCAAATGAGACAAGTATAGTACCGGGAGGTCAAGTTGACCCATTGTATATCACCAAGCTTTGCTTGCCGTAATTTTCTTTAGTTACTGCTTTTAAGACTGCTTTGTTAAGAAGCAGCAAGACTCTAAACAGGCTTCAAGGTTTAAAGAAGAATCAGATTACATTGAGTGGATATATTTTAATGCAAACAAAAAGTCAAAATGGAAAAATGAACAAATTTCCTTGACTTTCGATCACCTTCTATGACCATGACGGACTTCAATACGGACCCGCCTTTTTGCTAAAGCATTTAAATTCAATTTATTTCTTTGTTTTTAGAGTTTAAAAGATAGTTTTAATGTGATTTTCTGTTAATTACTGCATCTAAATATGCATTGAAAAAAAAATATGCAATTTCTCTGCCAATAATATTATAATTTTCCAAATATCATATCAATATCCAGAGGCAAAAACAAAAAAAAAACTTTTTAAACAATTAAAGTTGAAACATTTTAAAACTTTGATATCAAATGATTACACTTTTTTTCATTTGTTTTTGTTGTTTTTTGTTGCACCAATATCACATCACATCACATGATAGAACATACATTTTTCAAACGAAATATTCGCTGATAAAATCCATCAATCCACATCTACAAAGCCACGGGGGAATTTTGTGAATTATAAAAAAAATGGTTTTGCGGTTTTAATTTCTATAACTTTTAAACCCAAAGTAAAAAAAGGTGAAATAAATTGTTAAAATATGTACAGTGGCGATCAAAACTAACTGAACATACCATACTTTTCAGGTCCCTATTTACAGTAGTAAGTAAAAAGGCGATATTGTTAAAAAAAATTTTATGTAATAGAACTCTCCAAACAAGCTAGTATGTAAACTATTTTTTTGTTGTTGTTGTTTAAAAACTCTATTTTTACCGTTAAATTAATTGACACTCTCGTCGCCATACAGCAAACAATGCAAATGATCAAATAGTAAAACAAAAAAAAAAAATGATTGTTAGAACCCCATTACCATTTGAGACTTTACATCTTTTTTTATTTTTTTTAAACCCATCTTAAGTGCTTTAAGCAAAGGTGTAAACAGTTTGAAAAGAGGACACTCTAATCACGTTGGATTCCCTCATGCTTTTTCATTTCTGTTCCGAATAAAAAAAAAATCTCGCACGCCCCAAAGTTTTACAATGATACAGAAAATATTCCACCATTCATTCAATTATCCTCTCGACGTGCCTATTGTTTAGACTTAACAAACTCATTGCCTGCGCTCATTTAATTTGCACCAGCAAACCAGTTAAAGCTTTCAACTCGGTTTTCAAACATGGTTGTGGTAAACAACCTGTGGTTGTGATTAGAAGCAACAGTTCATGATGAATTTCAAATCTCCATGTCCAATAAAGGGTCATGGAAGTATAAAAAAACTGCCTTATGTACATACAGTTACGTTTCTTTTTTCTAATTGTCTTTACTTTCCATAGGATTAACATTCGATGAGCATCTTTATTCTATTATAAATTTAGTGGATTAGTGTTAACGCTATCATCTGTGAAATATTCTTCATCTCAAATGCCATTAATTTAATGAAAGATTTATCATTAACAAATAACTTAAAACTTACTAAGGAACGAGTGATTTAAATGGGTCGACTTTTCGAGCATAATGGTATGATTGTGGTGATCATAAACTCCGAACTGCGGCAGAAAATAGCAATCAATCAATTTGAAGAGAATATCGATTCTGTATTTAATAATATTCGAGGCACGGCTATCATCAATTCCGATCGCTGTGGGCATACGAAAACCATTTTTTTTTGATGTGTAATGAATTAATCATATGAATTGAATGATATGTGGTTTCTAATACAGAGGACACGAGTCTTACAACGTGCTTTTGAAGTTTCGAAAGAGGGTATTTCCCGAATTCACTAAATTTACTTACTTTATTGGTCACTAGCTGTACACTGCGCGCGTTGTTGCGCCACCAACTAAAATAAATTTGAAGGAAAGACATTATGCAAATATCCAATCAATATCCAATCATTTTATTGATTTTGTTTCCCGTTGCCCAGATGATTCAGATGAACGGGTCTGAGTAGTATGCATTCGATCAATTTCTAATCTCACTTCTCGTTGTTGAACTGATTCATGCGAACGGGTCTCAGCGGAATGTACTCGAAGATTTTCAGGTCTTAATACACGTTGCTCGTCTGATTCTGAGGCTCTTAATGTTCTTTTCTTCCGCGCTTGAGGTGTAGGTCGACCAATGTCTTGTCATTCATTTTGAATAATTTTCAGTGGCAACAACTTTTCTAAAAAACATAACAGTTTGCGATTTAATTCATTTTGAGTAATTTTCAGTGGCGCCACCTGTCTTAAATTGGTCATACCAACTTATAAACCTTCGTCGGCACATGCGCAACAACTTTGCTAAAGAACATAACATGATCAAACACACAGTTTGCGATTTAATTCATTTTTAGTAATTTTCAGTTGCGCCACCTGTCGGATATTGGTCATACCAATTTAGAAACCTTCCCGGGCTCATGAGCAACAACTTTCCTGAAGATTATAACATGAACAAATGAGTTTACGATTCTATTAATTACATACAAACAAACATTCATTTTTATATATATATATAGATTAGAGCGACTCAAGTTGTATGGAAGCAAAATTCGTGCTCGATGTACCCCCCTCAAAATTAACCTTGGACTTTTTTAAGATGACATCTAAAATATTTCGGCTCTAGCTTTGACCTCTCGTGAGCTGGACCATTTTGAATATGGGTCTATTTTTGTATGTTTTGTTAATTTGAGAATTTGTTTCCTAACCAACATATAGAGTATGGGTGTCATAAGAAAGGTTTTTTCAAGGCGCGTCCGGCGGTATATACAATTTGTCCACGGACAATCATCCATGTTCTTTTTTTAAGGATATTCTGTAAAAAAACGGTTTCTGAATTTTTTCTTTTCTTCTTTTCTAACCAAATTAACTCTAATATGATAGCGGATTTAGTTTCTAGATGATGTATGGATGAAAATAGGACTAAAGAAAGAAAAAAAGAAATGATCCACGACTTTTTGTGGGCATATTTTTTTCCCAAATTAAAAAAAAGGTATTAAATTTTTTTGTTTATATTTACAAAACTATACTCAAAAAACGCAAACTAGGGCGAATTTCAAAAAAAGCTAAGACCCGTATTTAATTAAATCAACTAAAGATTAAAATATGTTAATTTGGTTATTTTATTACAAACAGCCCCGAAGAAAAAATTCAGAAACCGTTCTTTATAACAGAATATCATTAAAAAAAGGACATGGATGATCGTCCTTGGACAAATTGTATATACAGTTGGGCGCGCATTGAAAAAACCTTTCTTACGATACCTATATTGTATATGTTGGTAAGGAAACAGATTCTCAAATTGACAAAACATGGAAAAATATACCCTTTTTCGAAATGGTCCAGCTCACGAGACGTCAAAGCTGGAGCCGAAATATTTTAAATGTCATCTTAAAAAAGTCCAAGGTTCATTTTTAGGAGGGTACATCAAGCACTTTTTTTGGTGAGTCGCTCTAGTATAGATGTATAGATTACTTAGAGCTGACGGGTGACGTATACGTAATATTTTAAAAACTTATTTCTAATGTTCTTGTGTCGCACTTGTTGTTCATTTTAGGTCATATAGAGTTACCTTTTAAAAAACGTAGAAAACTTTTCAAATGTCTTTTACGTTTTGATCTTTAAGTTACAAACTACGCGGGTTTTACATGAACGACAATAACTGCAAACACGAGGCGTAGGAATGTAGAAAAGTTAAAGTGAAGTTAAGTCAAAGTCTAATTCTGTGTTTGATAATGGAAAACTACACAAAAAGACAACAGCGATAATGGTACCAAAAGACACACACATGCATAATTGGTCACTACAACCCTTCAGTCAGGATTACAACGTAGTTTCTCATACCACTTAGGGTATATGCGTTAACTTTATATATGGATGGTGGAACTTAAAGTCAATTCCGAAAGACAAATTTTGAGAAACATTTTATAGCAATGTTAATTCCTCTCAGAATTCTTGCCAGAAATCTGCTGAGAGGAAGTCGCCTAAGAAATCTTTTTTCATATTTCGTTTTGCTGGATATGACTGAACTGGAGTTTGAACTGCAGCCCCACGTTTATTAAGCCAACACACTACTTACCAGACTACGACGATTATACACCGAAAGACGGCAACTGCAAATATTTATTTGTTTTCTAAAGTATTTGCTGATCGATTGTGTGTTGAAAGAGAATTTCAGGAAAAATGTTCTCCAATCAGTTTTGATCGACACTGTATCTAGGCGACTAAGTGTAAGTTTGTATATGTGTGTTTAAATATGATAAATGGAATAAAATATTTCATTTGATATTCTATGATATACAAATATTCATCGCTGACAAAACTGGGATCAGCAAAAACACTGACATAGAGCAGCAAAAAAAAAAAAGAATCAAAAAATAGAGAGAAAAAACATATCCTATCATACATGCATACATACTTACATATATTGTTATCAAAAAGTAATTGTAAATTAAATTAAGCCCTCCATGGTAATTAATGTTTAAACAATGATTTTACACAAATACAACAGCAAACAAAAAAAAAAAGAGAAAACAAAAAAAAAAATTGAGAAAAAAAGTTTGTAAAAGTGGAAGAAAAAAAATTGAGAGAAAAAAAAACACAATTTTTATGTGAGAGAAGAGAATGTGAGAGTCAGTGTAGAGTGAAATAAACAAAGTGCCTCCTTGTCTCGTAGAATTAAAGTCTATGTATGTGCGTGTGTAATATTACACTTCACACATGTTATGTGGTTGTAAATGTATGTGCATGTAAAGGTATTTTGCTGAAAAGTATTGCTAGTTAAGTGTTCGGTGTTGAGTTTAAATAAATTTGTTGGAAGTAAAAATTACAAATTCATTGTATTTAAAAAAAATGTAAAACCACATCAATGCATAACAATGGCCACCGTTCTCACAAACTTATACGTATGCACGCACGTACTCACACTCATACAACTGTAATCGTTTAACAAATTAAAATGGGTTGTTATGATTATGTTAGTATTTCATTGTATGTATGTATGAATGTGTGGGTTGAAGAAGCACACTGTTTTCGTTTCTCTTTTTTTTTAACAGCACGCACACACATACATACATAAGTATGTCTACAGTCAACTTTATGTCTACGTTTGAATTCAGACGCCATATGCAATACAGAAAAATGAACGTGGGCGTTTTGGGAATTAAACTAAACGACTTTGACAACGCCAACAACAAGCGATGCAAGTAAATATATACATACATACAGAGATACATTATTAGATATTGCAACCCTTTAATCAGGATTATGGCATAGATTATCACATTAATCCTGAGTGGCGGGACTTACAGTTTTATTTCCTATCCATACGTCAGATATGAAAAGATTTTCATGTTAATTAGATTATTATCCATAGTTTTTAGAAAAAGAAAGTAAAAAGGTCCCATTTTTTTCAAGATATTAAAACTGAGCTTCGAACTCATAATGTCTCATCTAGTAAGCCAACATACTACCTTCTAGATTACGGCGAACTAAAAATACCAAAACCTATTTCTGAAAATGACCTTAGGGTGCTGCGACGAATTCACTGAATTGCAATGGCAAAGCTTACAAAGCCTACAATAGAGCCTATAAAGTCGCCAATATAATCTGAACTATGCACCTAAAATATATATATATGCCTTAAAACAATAGTTTTCAATAGCCGACAGTAATTTTGAAGATGCCACGTAGTTTCTTATTTTAAATACTATAAGTTTTGTAAGTATTTACTTCGACTTCGACATTTGCACCTTCGAAACTGTTTATTGTTAATTGTCAATTGAGCCTCACTATTTAATTTAAATGGTGTTCATGACAAAGGAATAAATTTATTTCATTTCGTTATTAGGGAAGAACAATTTAAAAGTGACAAGAACTCTTTTCATATGTTCTACACCAGGTTGATGATGACTACCTAATAAAACGACAGGATAAAATTATATCGAAAATTTTATCAGCAACATAGGGTTGTGTACATAGAATTTAAGACTACATATATATACCAATGCACTGAATCTCATTTCCATTAGAAATTTTTCAAAAAATTTTAGATTGTTACCTTCATGTGGCTTGAAGTCTACCTAAGCTTTAAATCTGTTGTGGTTTCCATACGACAATTTCTATGACATTTTAGGACCTATCCGTACTTGTATTATGTTGGTCACCGATTTGAAGTAGATGTGCACCACCAATTTCTAAGCAATTTCGTAGTTTTTATTTTATTGTTACATTTACCAGCTGTGTGTTTCATTCATAAAAAAAAACACCCAGAAAATGTTGGGAACATTTGTTAGGAGTGATAAATGAATACTTACTTAGGCTCTAAATTGGTCGCTTCAACCCTTTTAGTCCGGATTACAACCTAGCCTCATACACTATCCATGTTGTGCGTGTTAATTATATTCATGAGTTTGGTGTAATTCCCTACAGTTTTGAGACATTTTTCACTCTCAGAGCATTTGTCAGAAAACAGCTGAGAGGAAGTTGCCGTTTTGTGCGCAAGTTGTGAGTTAGGATGGTTTGATCCACTGGTTCTCATCTAATAAGCCAACTACCTACTAAGAGTACGGCGACTTCAATAGTATTATAAATAAAAACGAATACTTGCCATTCACGTCTTATAAATTATTTCACGTTAGTTGTCCATGGTTCATCCGTTAGCACTTTTTCCGGCACTTTACCCGGTTTCTCACGATAGGTAAGTGTAATGCTGTCTTCTAGGTACCTAACTGAGGCTATAGTGTTCTCTGATATGATTACAGAAAATAGTCTAGTGGGGTTAAATCGTATTATCTTGGCGTTTAATGGTCTACACGAAATTACTTGCCTAATTTCTTAGCGTGCCTCTCAATATGATCATGTTTTCGTGTGCCATGAAACGTCTGTAAATTCGGACAGTACTATAAATTTTCGCTACGTTTACGGTCCAATGAATCTATTGGTTTCCAAACCCTAACAAACAAAATGCATTACCTGCTCTTGAACTGTCTTTGTCTGCTCTTAACATTAAAATCGGCAATCCAGTATATTTACGCACACATTGAGCCGAAAATGAGCTTAGCCGCTGAAGATAATTTTGTTGATGTTTCGCTTCACGAATTTCGACAATAAAATTCAATGCGAATGTTAATCAATGCACAGCTTAGTCCTGAGAAATGCTTCATATTGACGATACTCTCCCACATTCCCCTTAAATTCGATGGGCTTCTCCAGTTGGCGAAATATAAACCTCCTTTTGACATACAGCGTATGTATAAAAATCATGTGAAATAATTACACAAAGAATTACGTTTTATTTCAGAGGATCTAAATGCCTGTGCCAAACTTGTTTCCACCCCAAATCGTTGCCGCCTTTATATTTAATAAACCAAATTACACACATACATATGTATGTATGTATATATGCATACATGCATGTATATACACACAGAAGTAGAAGCCTTTCGTATTTCCTTTATGCCATTGTCCTTATATGTATATATGCTTGAATATCTATGTTGCTGTGTATTGGGTGACGCTATCAAATGTTAAGAAGTGTTGTTTGCCCAAAAGCTTAAATACATTTTACAATACAAGTAATAGCAATAACAACAACAACAACAACAAATAGGAAACACAGCTACTACAACAAGTAGAAATTAGTTTACAAATAAGGGGGCAGGATCGTTAAATGTCTTGACGATGACTCTCTTCTACCTTTGCATACAATACAGTTTCAGTTACTGCTGCCATAAATCATTTTGACTTGACTCGAACACTTTAATTTTGTTTGAATTTTTTTTGTCTCTCTTTCTCTCTCTCTCTCTCTTCATTCTTATGCAAAAGTAAACGTTAAACTAATGTAAGTGTGTGTAGGCCGACGGTCGAGACAAACACATTTCAGTGCAAAAAGGGTTTCTTAAATGAGGAAAGAAAAATAATTTCAATTTATATTCGTCGGTTTTGTGTTTGAAGTGGAAAATTAAATTCTTTTTTGGAATTTGATAATAAAGTCGATAAAAGATGGAAGTTTCTGTTAAATAAAATTTGAATTGTTTGCAATTTAAAAAAAAAATCGTTAAAAACATGACAATATTTCAAACTTTGTTTTGAAGTGATTACCGCAGTCTAGTTGGTAGTGTTTTGGCTTATTAGAAGAGAGTCCACGGTTCAAATCACAGCACGGAAATTTTGAACAAAACAAAATAAAAAAAGATATCTCTTCGGGGACTTCCCCCCAACAGGTTTCTGGCAAAAACTAAGAAAGTAAATAAAATTACAATGAGTTGGCACCATGGTCGATTTGACTTTTTGCTTGAGCTTAGCATATGACTTCTTGCTCTTCTAATTGTCATAATAAATCCATTTTTCCTGTCTAGTAATAAAATCGTGATAGGTGTCGAGGCGTACTGGTTAAAGTGCTCGGCTGCAAACCCGAGTTCTTCAGACTCTAACCATGGAGATATCCAACAGGATTTTATTTATAAATTTCGTATTTACAATACTTTAAAGTGGTCCTACAGTCTCCTAAAACCTTCCTTTCCTATAGCGCATAATAACATCAACAACGAACATCGTAGGAAAGCCATCTAATGTAGGATTATTAACCAAACTATCTCACCAATATACTCAATAAAACAACCCTAAACATTTTTGAGCGTTGTCTTAAGCCAACGTCAGCAGGCAACTATATCAACTTAGGATCTGTTGCAGTATACCTATACCTAATTAGCTAGCAGGCCGTGATGAATGAAACTAAGGCAATGTCAATGTGCAGGAAACGATATCGTGACAACACCTTTTAGGCGAGTGCCCTGCACTTCAGAACAGCCATCATCGGTTTTTGTGTGACAGATGATCTTCTGGCGAACGTGCCACGGGCCGGTTTCATAAGGAGCACCACTAAGGGATGATGGCAAGAGGATTTACCTCACACTGGTTAACACAAATGGGCTTTATGGGCCATCGAGTGAACTTGCCTGTAATCGGCTAGTTATTCATAAGCCAAACCTATCCTAAAACAATGCCAAAAGGCTAACAAGATGATACGAAGAATGCTTTGTGACAATAGCATTTACCTTAAAGGAACCAAAAGTGACGCAAAATAATTCGAGGCAAAATTAACTAAATTTTGTGCTGTTGAAGTAAGATTTCAGTGTGTTTGTGATCGTGATACCCAATTGCATTGCTTTTGAATGAATCCTGCTGACTCTTAAGCTCTTGATAATGTTCGCAATAACATTGCAATAATTTTGTGACAAAATCTTCATGAAGTAATTCCTTTAATGAGAAAGGGGAGCTCCTTTTCGTTTCTTTCCAAATTGCCACCGCTAAAACAATCATTGGCCATTCAGCAGATTGGCTAAGCAATCTATGTTGACCTTTTTGAAATCGAAGCAGACAAGCAATACGACCAGCAATGGGCTTAAGACCCCATGGTAATGTTATTTATACAAGAGAATAAATGGCAGATACTTAAATTTCAAAATGCCTTTTAAGTTATTCAAGACACAAACCACGTAAGCCTAAGTTTCTCGTTTACAGGTTATTTACACTGAACGAAATTATATACCATTGTCAACTTTAGCATTTAAATTCGGAGTGGGGCAGTCATACTTGTGTTATACTTTATAATACAATGTAGTTAACAGACTGTTCAACAATTTGAGAACCACTGCCTTAGCATAACGGTGTACCACTTTATAACAAATTACGTGGCTGTTGTGTGTCGTCTGCATGTCGTCACTATAAACTCTATGTCTGAGTCTGTTGTGTCGCACTTGAAATTAAAAATCATATTGAAAACTTCCTCTTTGGTTGGCATGAAGATGACTCCACTTAAACTGTACACGTACAATAGCCGGTCATTAAATGTTGCACAAAGGCAAAAGTTGCACGAATTTAATGTGCCAAATTACATTCATGGGACTATTTGTGACTACTTTACGATAAAATGAAAAATTTTTTGAAGTCCATTAAAGATAAAGAAGAGTTTTACTTGAATTAAAAGTTATCATTAAATTTGAGTAAAAAGCCTAAAGGAGTTTAATGACAGTATAATACAAATGTATTTACAATGAAAGTAAATACGTAATTGGTTATTACAATCCTTCAGTCAGGATTACGACCCAGCTTCTCACACCACGTATGTTAATTTTATACATGGGTGGCGGGTCCAAACGAAAGATTTTTGAAAAACTTTTCATGGTTTTTGGAAGAAATCTGCTGATAGCAAGTAACCGACGAAATGTTTTTTCATATTTGGTTTTGTTCAAGATGTCTGACCTGGGGGTTTGAACCAAAGCCTCACGTCAAATAAACTAATACTCTACCAGCTAAACTACGGCGACAAACCTTACTTAATTGACTGAATATTGTTGTTGGAAAAAATTTTCTATCGTATGTTCGATTTTCGCATTTTTTTTCTGTTATGTTGATACACATGTCTGTTATATATGTTGACAATATCAGCCATTTTGGATTGTCAGTTTGTTTTTGACAGATAAAAGGGTTAGTCGTGTTTTGGTGTGCTCTTCGATTATTTACTATGTATTCGAAAAAATGGATCAAAGAAACTGTACTAAGTTTTGTGTAAAAAATGAAATTAAATGTGCAAAGACATTTGAAATATTGACTGTGGCGTTTGGCGAGTCTACTATGAGCAGAACACAAGTTTAATTGTGGTATAACCGGTTTAAGGAAGGCCGAGAAGATGTCAATGACGATGCTCGTCCTGGTCGCCCGAGCACGTCAACAACCGATGAAAACATTGAAGCAGTGAAGAGAATGATTTTGGATAATCGTCGAATCACTATTAGAGAGGTTGCTGATGATGTTGGCATATCGTTCGGCTAATGCCAAGCAATTTTTACGGATGTTTTAGCCATGAAACGTATGGCAGCGAAGATTGTTCCAAAATTGCTTATAATTTTGAGCAAAAACAACGTCGCATGAATATCGCTCAGGAGATTTTGACGACGTTCAACGATGATCTAGATTTGCTCAAAAAGGTCATAATTGTATGGGTGTATGGCTATGACATTGAAACCAAAGCCCAATAATCCCAAATGGAAGCGTCCAGAAGAGCCAAGACCGAAAAAAGCACGTCAAGTTCGGTGAAATGTAAAGGTTTTGCTCACTGTTTTCTTCGATTGCAATGGCGTGGTGCATCATGAATTCTTGCCACAAGGTCGTACGGTTAATAGGGAATACTACCTAGAAGTTATGCGCCGATTGCGCGAGGCAATTCGTCAGAAACGCACAGAATTGTGGGAAAAACCAATCATGGATTTTGTACCATGATAACATCAATGCTTGTGCGTGCGTTTTTGGCCAAAATCAAAACCGTAATCATGCCTCAACCACCGTATTCACAGGGACTTGGCCACCGCTGACTTTTTCCTCTTCCCAAAACTGATGACAACGATGAAAGGAAAGCGATAAAAGAAAAATCGAAACAGGAGCTGTTGGCGATATCAAAAAGCGGGTTTCAGAAGTGTTTCGAGGATTGGAAAAAATGCTGGCATAAGTGTTTTAGATCTGAGGGGGGTTACTTTGAAGGAGACAAGATATGATAAATAAATAAATACTTTTTGTTAAAATTGAAAATAACGGTTATTTTTAGATCACACCTCGTACTCCATAGATATCTAAATTCTATGAATTAATTTTGAAAACTTTTCCCAACCAATACAGTACAATTAGCATTTGATATGAAGTTATACGTTTACAAATTATTAGTTCAGCTAAGACTAGCAATGTTTTACTCGATGAGACTTAATTTCAGCTACAAACGAATTTATTTCACTGAAAAATTTCGAAAAAACAAAAAAAATATAACTCGAACATATTTTTGCTATTTTCACCTTAAACTTCCATTGCTAAGAGACTCACACTACACATCTGATTTAATTCAATGCTTCCCTCTTTTTGTATTTACAGGCAAGCAGCAGTCGAAATACAATTGTTACTGGCAAGGGTATAAGGTAAGTCAGTAAACAGGAAAGGGAATATTAAAGGGGCGTGTTTTATACTGGAAAACTGTTTTATTGTTCAAACGAATTAAAGAAATTGCAGGTTACGTTTTAATTATAAATCATGTCATTTCGTTTGTTCGCTTGCAAGTTTATTAAGCATCTCACACAGCTTAAATTTTGTATTTCAATTCAATTCAACTCAATTCAGCTATTTCCACTTCCACTGCTACTTCTTTTTTCATTCCCCTTTCTATTTCTATTTTCATTTCTATTCCCATTTCTATTTAGTTATTTGATTTGATTTTAATTAATGAGACATTTTGTTTCTTTTCTTCTCTCGTTTACACGACTATTTTAGTTTTTTTTTTGTGCTCGTTAAACGTTTTCGATTTGTTGCACTTCAATTGTTTTATTAATTTTAATAACGTGTTAATTAATGACATTCCATTGTACAATACAATAATGAGATGGATGGACAGATTGTCTGTCTGTCTGTCTATTTAAGTTCTTTAAACGTATACGATATTATCAAAGGTGAGGGCATTCAAATTTAAAATATGAGTTTGCACTGCTGCTATTGATGTAATAGGCATCAACTATACTCAAGCTTTTGACATGACCATTGCTTGATTATTATCTTGTGGCATTCGCAACTACTTGTTTTGCTAATATCGCAAAAGATAGCCCCATAAGGATAGTAATCCTTGGTCTAGATGATGTAGTTCTAAGAGCGTATTAACATAATCACCACCATCCTCATAATAATACGCTCAAACTTGGTTTATACTTTTTTTTCAACAAAGATAACCACATAAGCGCTGTACTATAGGATAGAGTGGATTTGTTACGAACACCGAAATGAACAATGATCAGGTTATTAGGCAAAGAGTTGATTGAGGGCGTTACTATTAACATTTCTTAAAAGGGGCGATCTCACAGATCCTAAAATTTGATAGGAACGCCTCAATAAACCAGTTTATCTTATAGACCAATTGGCAAACTCGCCTTCTCCTTCTGTTCCTACCAGAGATCTGCAATGAATCATTTTTTCCCTACTCATAAAATGAAATTTTGAGTATGAGTGAGTCAACAGTATTGAAATTCAACTACACTGATTTATAGTGTAGTTTATATATCACTACAACATTGATTTATAACCACAGGTTGCAATGCGTATGAGTACAACGTTGACATCAAACTCATAACATTCGAAATATGTTTGATTCATACATATACTCATTCAGATTTATAAATTTAGAAAAATACTTATAATACGCATAAATGATTCGAGTGATTCGTATCACTCATCAAAATTTATAGTCTTAGTAGTTGTTGCATTTACAAAAACAAGAACAAGAAAGAAAAAGGCAGGACAGCAAGCAAAGCAAACGCGCAACTTTATAGTAAGTATTGCGGTGTTCGTACTCGAATCATACTTATTTTGTGATTCTTGTAAATGTTGAGTAAAGAAGAGTCGAAATCAACAACATCATGCGTATTATTAATTATGAGTACGATGAGTACTTCAAACTCTGAATATGAGTAGTACGAGTATGATATTAAAATAAGTATGAATGCGTATAAGTATCAGAATTTATGAGTGTGATCCGAATCTACCCAGGTCAGACATCTCGACCAAAATAAAATTTCGTCGGCAACTTTCAAGAACTCTGAGAGTAAGTAAGATTGCCATGAAGAGTTTCTCTAAAAACTGGTCGTTTGGAATCAGCATTAAACTGTAAGTCCCGCCACTCTGGGGAGACAGTTAGATGTCGACTCCGAACGACAGATTTTTCTGAGAAACTTTTCGTGGCAATTTTTATTTATTCTCAGAGTCTTTGTTTGAAATCTGAAGAGGAAGTCGATGATGATTTTTTTTTCATATTTGGAGCAATATTGGAGCTTAGCAAAGAAACAATAAAAGGATGAAGTTCTTCAAATAAAGAAGAATTTTCTTTCTTTTTCTTTTTCTTTTTCTAAAAAATTATCCATCAAGGCATAAGACTATTGGGAGGATTTTCACTCAATAAAAAATATTTCGAAGGTATTTACTTTATTATTGGTTTTACTATTGTATAATCGATAGAACTTGAAAACAGACCGCAATAAACTAAACTGATACTCTCTTCAACGCATTTGAAAAGCCTTTAAAACATTATTTTTTCTTACTTTCAGAGTCTTTTGTAAAACATCAAAATTAACTTAATGCAGCATATGCTACTTTAAAATAAAAAAAAAAAGAGAGAAAAATCCCATCATATTAAATACACTTAATTTACCCAAAGAAATCTTAACATGCTTTATTGCAGTATAATTTCATTAAAATGATCATTATTTGCCAAGTTTACCGAACCGTTTTTCCTTTGCTTTCTTTACCATTCTATGCTGTTCTATTTTTTTTTTTTTATAGAATTTATTTGAAAATGAAAATAACTGCTAATGTTTTCACCTGTCAGTTTGAATTCTACTACATTTTATTTTTTAGCATTGTAGAATTTTCTTTCCCCTCATTTGCCATTTTCCACATTTTTTTTTTTAAATTTCAACATCTTTTATTTGAGCAACAATAACGAAATGCCTTTCGCACCACACATAATATATATTTGATGGCAATGCAACACATGCATAAACCATACAAATATAAATACAATATCAAGTGTTGCATACACTAGTATTTGGCACTATTTTTACTCTATGTATTCTAGTCTATACAATGTATTGTACATACGTTTGGTATATCCAATGTACTATAGGCACCATAGCATTTCAGTTCATATATAATCGTGTAGATGTTTAAATGCATGGAATATAAGTGTCTGTATGTGTGTTATTTGTTCCTTTTTTATTCCAACCCTCCTTTCTAACTAATTTAACCAACTCAACAGCATCAACTTGTGTTTTTTTTATTCACATTTTAACTGAAAACAGAAAAGAATTTTTTTCAAGAATATTTCTCGTTCTTTTTATTTCTTGCTTAAACCGCAATATACACAAAACAGCTGAATTGAGAAGTTAAAGCATCTGTTTGCTGCTGGTATTGCTTTTAAAGTTTTGTGGCAAACATTTTGAAAGTGAGAGCACAACTAAAGTTTTAACAACTTAGAGAACAGGTTGGATATCAATTCTGACAGCACTTTGCAAAAAATAAAAAACAGGCCTATCTTAGTTTTGGTTGGAGTTGCCATAGGCTAGGTAGTGTGTGAGGTCTCGATTCAAACCCCAGGTCAGACTTCACCAACGAAACGAAATAAAAACAAAAATATTTCTTCGGCGACTTCCTCTCAGAAGGAAGTCCTTCTAGCAAAAACTATTGAGAGTAAAATAAATTTACCATGAAAGAGTTTCTCAAAAAATCTGTCGTTGGGACAGACACGCCACTCCTATATAAAATAAACGTACACAACTTAAGTAGTGTGAGAAGCTAGGTCGTAATTTTGACTGAAGGGTTGTAATGGCCAATTATGTATGTACACTTCTGTTCAATAAAATAGATTCACCATGATCAACATCTTGCAACTAATTAAAGAAGAGTCACGCTTCAAATTTTTGAAATGTATCGAAATTATATTCATAAGAGGCCAGTAAACAAAGTGCAATCACTTTTTTACATATACTCCTTTGCATTAGAAATGTCTAGTAAATCTTTCGGAGAGCAGGTGAATCTATTTTTTTGAACAGCAGTGTATGTATCCTAGGTTAGGTTAGCTTGAATTGGCTGCCGCCTCAATATCCATAGCCTCCTTGGGTCCTCTAAGTTCCCGTTGCAATAGCGATATTATTTCTTCTATCATATCTCAGCTATCCTGAGAGTTTTATAAACGTTTGAACTTTGTTTCAATCATCTTGTGTTAGACACGTTCTGTCAATAAATTCTGGGCACCCAAGAATTATTTTTCTTTTGAAGATGTTCTATGGCCTCTTTTACTTCTAAGCTGTTACAGCTCCTGTAGCAGTTGTAGGTATGTATTTCGATCTAAGAGATTTGGATGGACACACTTAGGCCACATAGAGCCCATTGTGTTACCACAGTTTTCCGCTATCCTCTAGTTTGGAACCACTCGAAGCTCCTGATGAAGCGACTTAAACTGCCAATTAAATTTCTTCCAGATGATCCTTACAGTAAGCTCCGAAGTAAGTACTTTCTCTCCTTTGACAAAGTGCCAGGCATGCATACAGTCGGTGAAGGACAGTCTCTTCCTCATCCCTGTAGCTTCTGCAGAATTCAATAGCAAGCTGTCCAAGACCAATGAGCCTCGCATACGTGCCATAATGAAATGTCCACTAATGACCTCGGCAACCATACTGAGTGTGCTCCTTTGAAGTTTAAGCAAACCTACCGTGCGCCCTTCATCTAGACTTGGCCAGATTTTACGTGCCCTTCTACCCATTTCCGGAACAGTTCATCTGTCGTTAATGGAATCGACGATCGTGTTGTCAATTATGAGCCTACAGGTTCTCATAAGGATACTCCGAGTCGAGAATTCATCGAAGAGTTCGATGGTCATGCCCCGCCTGGCCAGTTCATCAGTTCTACAGCTACCTGGAATACCAATGTACCTCGGTACACATATGATATGGACAACATATAGTTCTGCAGCCTCATTGAGATATCTGCGACAACTGTACACCGTCTTGGAGTTCTCTATGTTGGAATTCAGAGCCGCCTGGCTAACAGAAAGACGCCTGGCTATCACAAAGAATGATAATGTTTTGCTTGGAGACGTTTCTGTCTCCAATAATTCTCGCCGCAGCCAACACCTCCGCCTGAAAGGCGCTACCTTCCGGCATCCTTATAGACTGGGCCATTCTTACGAATTCCGAAAAAATTCCACACCCAACAGCTCCGCTCAATTTTGAACCGTTGCGACGGTGTAAATTGCATGGAAACCTTTACGAAGAAGGTCCCACCAATTTTCCAGACATTGTTTCCGGAATTGATATAATGAATCTCTTCGTAAAGTCAAACCACGGTGTCATGTAGCCACTTGCAAAAACCATAGTAGTAGAGGTATTTCTAGCAACCGCGAGTGTCCCACTATAACTACTTTAAGATTCCTAAGATGGAATCTCTTCGGGTTCAAAGCGAATTGTGTTTCGCATATATCCCAGATTTGTATGATCTCGCTTTGTAGAGGAAAAATTAAAAACAAAAAAATGTGTCTTGTAATCGTACACACTTTGCCGTGTATTTACTTTAAAGCCACTCAACATAAGTGTTTGTTTACGTGTATAGTAGTGTGTGACTAAATAAATGAGAAAGTATTGGAAGTAGGAATATGTTTGTCTATGTTATTGGTTGCCTGTTTGCCAGGTTGGCTGGCTGGCTGGATGACTGGCTGACTGGTAAAGTCTAACCAAACATCATTTCCGCTGCAATAAACCTACTTACAGTGTGTTATTTACCACCTTTTGCTTGCTCTTTAATACAATAATGATGTTGCCTATAGTAGATAGTAATGATGATGATTATGATAATCATCATTATCATCATGTGTTAGCTATCACGTATTGCATGATTCTTCTTATTTCATGTATTTTTTTTCCTCCTTTTGCCTTTTGTATTTTCTATCTATTCATTCATTTGGTTTTCAGTTTCGTTTCTTTTTTTTCTTTTTTTTTTTTTGTTTTTCTTTATTTTTCTGGCTTCCTTTCAATACCTTACGTCTGCTACGCTTTGAGAGTCTATTAATGCTGAACACGTTGAATGTGTTTTCTTTAATCAAATTTTAAAAATGAAGCAGATACTACCACTACAACAAGTGCTGTCAAAGCACACAGCCACCCTACCTACACACACACACACATAGACCTGAACCAGTGCTTTAATGTTCACAAGCGTAAAATAAGAATCTAACAAGAGTTGTAACACAAAGGTCCTCCTCTTGCTAGTACCGTATTTTTGCTGAATTTTTTTCTTTCTCTCTCTCACTTCTACTCTGCTACTCTGTTTGTTCCGTATTCTTTTGCTTTCTTGTTTTTTGTACTTTTCGTGGTAAAGTGTCTGTTATAAGTAGTACTTGAAGCAGTTAGTCAGTTAGAGTCGTTACAGGAATCAGATGAGACGGAAAACTCAAGTGGGAGTAAGAAAGAAAAGTTGTTTCCAGTCCTTGTTGTCCTTGTACATTTCTTCTTAATTTATTTTGGGTGGATATTAGAACAGTTATTTTATTTATGAGGACTTTAGAAGGTTTCAAACATTTGACAGGATCCATGTGATAAATGGTTGGTATTTATTTAAATAATTTATTTAATTCATTCAATTATGTTTAATAAGTCATAATTACTGGATTACATTGACGAGAATGCCGTACAGAGTCTTGGGTGGTAATCGAACCCACAACCCTCACGCTAATAGTCTAGTATACGAACCACTAGACAACAAGGTCACTCACCCTAGAAGAAATTATTGAAGATGTTATTGAAAGTTCGGCAAAAAGGCGCATCAAGCTATTGAAGTTAGTCAACAAACTGCAAACAATAAAAAGGTTCTCAAATTTTCTTTTTTCTAAGCTCTGCCCTGAAAAATTATTTCTTCGGCGACTTCCTCTCAGCACATTTCTGACAATAACAATAAATAAAATTGCCAGGAAAAAAGTTTCTCAAAAGCTCATGTATAAAATTAACACACACAACGTAAGTGGATAGTGGAAGTTGAATTGGGTATGCCACTTGTCTCAGTCAAGGTGGACATTGCGCGGAAATTTTTTCGAGACGCCAACCTATCCTGGGTGAATGAGGAGTCCTGCTCCACAACTAGACTCACCTGGCCCTTGATGGATAGAAGGCGTACCAACTAATAACTTGGTCTTGGTCGTGACGTCATCTCAACCACAGTGCCCACGCTTACAGGTCATTGCGTTGTGTGTAGACACGCGAAAAGAATGAGGCTCCCATTTAACGACTTCTGCCGTGGATGCAGATCTGCGGAGGAAAAGGAGACTTTTATCCACTTTCTTTCTCAGTGCTCGTCTCTTGCTAGGTGTAGATATAGGTTATTTGGCTCCACATTTCTTATCAGCTTGAAGGAGCTATCATCTATTGATATCAAAAATATAGCTTCGTTCATCAAACTTTCTGGCAGGTTTTCCAGGTTTTTGCTGACCAACTTCTTCCTCTTCACTGATTCTGGTGGAACTTTGTGAGTACAGGAACTGCATTCACCCATGGCATCACAACGGGCCGCTTTGCGTGCTCAAGTTAGCTTTGTGATATCAGAGCAACCACACCGATCTAACCTAACCTAACATAGGTGGTGTAAAACCTAGGTCGTAATCCTGGCGGGAGGGTTGTAATGACATAATGTAATGTAATAAAGTTTATTAAGCCATCTGCAGATCATAGACTTCGAAAGTGTGTGAGACAAGGTCATATCAAAAGTATTATAATACAAGATGTTTTAAGATGATAAATCGTATTAAGAGTCTATGCATAGCATAGCAGGTAGTGTGTTGGCTTATTAGACGTGGGGCCACAGTTCAATCCCCAGTCCAGTGAAGTGTCTGTAGTGTAGTAGGTAGTGTGGTGGCTTATTAGACGTAAGGCCACCATTCAAAGTCCAGGTCAAACATCAAAACGACATATGGAAAAAAAAATATTTCTGGGGCGACTTCCTCCCAGCAGATTTCTAGCAAAAACTCTCACAGAGAATTGTCAGGAAAAGCTTCTCAAAAATCTATCGTTCGTAGTTGACCGTAAACTGTAGGTCACACCACTTACTTACTTAATTGGCCATAACAATCCGATTAACAGATTTCGGCCTGCCGCAACACATCCTTCCAGGCGCTTCTGCTTCTCGCGCGCCTACTCCAGTTGGTCACACCAATCGATGACAGGGCTTCCTCGATTTGGTCCTTCCAACGGATACAAGGTCGTCCTCTTCGCCGATTTCCGCAGATCCCCGCATCAAATACCGGTCTTGCCGGAGCATCCTCCTCCATTCGAACGACGACGCCGAGCCAGCGCAGCCGCTGGATATTAATCTATGTCGTTGAGGAGCTCATACAGCTCACTGTTGGATCGGATGCGGAAAGTACTGGACTTAAGATCTTACGTAGTACTTTTCCCTCGAACACACTCAAGGATGTTGCATCAGTGCTTAATAGGGTTCATGCTTCTGCGCCAGAAAGAAGCACGGGTAGGATGAGCGTCTTGTAGAGTATTAGTTTTGTCGTACGAGAGAGGTCTCTACTTTTCAATTCCCTATTGAGACCATAGTAGCACCTGTTGGCAAGAGTGATCCTACGCTTGATCTCCAGACTGACAGCATTTTTGGTGATAACGGCGGAGCCAAGATAAATAAATTCCACACCACATGAGTGGTGTGAGCAGCAAGGTCTTCATCCTGACTAAAGGGTTCCAGATTAGTTTTTCTCCCAAATCTTTGGCCCGTAACATTCTAGATTATCACGTCTACTTTAATTTAAAATAATATTGAACTTTAGCTTCCATTTCCATGCACAATATGTCTTTGTTTTCAAATTTTTGTTTCCGTATTTCAAGTTGCAGATGCAGTAGAAGACGCAATTTTGTGCTAAGTGCTCAAAATCTAATATCGAAGAGAAGAAATACTCTTTTATATTTTCGTTAACAAGAAAATTGTTAGTTTTATACAATTTAAAAACCTATCGATAAATTTGCCAAATCAAACTTTAACATTCCATAGCGTCTGTACTCTCTTTCTGATTATAAAACTCAGAACACGAATTAAGTTTCTTTCAATTTTGCACACTTCACATACATACATATGCATAGTTATGTACGAGTATTGCATGCATTATTTTAACGTCCTTGTGCCACATTAACTTCTTCAACTAATTTTCACAAAAGTTTTGATAATTTTCACTAGAAACCAATCGTAACACACCTACACAGACATGCAATCATGCCAGCATTTTAGGTTTCATCCAGAATAAGAGCAAAAACTAAGGGAAGAAAATAAAAGAGTTTTTTTTTTATCCAATTTGACTCTGAACTTTCAGGTGGTAATTACGTTGTTATTTCGCACAAAGTATAACAAAAAGAAGAAGAAAAAAAAGACGAAATACTGTTGAAGTGTTAAGGTTTTTCACAAAATTTCTTTGACGTGTCTGTATAAAATGAACACACACAAATACATTCACACTTACTCGCTTACTCACAAAATAGCTGTTACAAATGAGTGGAGCTGGTTGTATGCCTGTGTGTGTGTGTGTTATGTGATGTCAGTTATTTAAGAAATTTGCATATAAAATGATTAGAAGTATTCTCTCTCGCTCTCTTTTTTTTTTTTTTTGTTTCTTTGCTTTCGTCAGTTTAAAGACACATACATACATGTGTATATTCATACACAAGCTTACATCCGATTGTCTGTATTTTACACTCTTTTATTAGGGTAATGTAATCGAAAAACTTAAAAAGGTGAATGCAATGTGCAAATGAGAAAGTAATCGAAAAATTTACACAAAATAAGTTGTTACATTAGAGAGTGCAAGTACATACAAAAAAAAAAAAAAACAACGAAACAAAATTATCGATTAATTTTGTTTTTGTATAAAACAAAACAACAGCAATAAAATGAAACGTTTTTTAATGTTTGTTTTAATGTAATTTTTCGCTGAAGGCGTTAAACGGATTTTGTTTTAAAATGTTGGTGAATTTTAAAGCTCTTCTATATATCCAATAGACTAAAAGTATATGCATGCATTGGAATTCAACAGCTGAATACGTGTACTGCAGTCTGCATTGTAAAGAGGTCTTTAAGGGTACAATTTCTAAATTTCGTATAATTTTTTAATGAAAATGGCATCGTGGAAATTTGGCAGTTGTTAGATACGTCTGTTCCGATTACTAAAAATGGAGCACATCGGAAAGAACACGGCGTTATAATTGTGAAAGCTTTGTCTCTTGATAACATTGCTGCTGTAAATGAAAAATAGTCGCTATAAATAATCCAAAGTCTCTTATTGGGTAAACTTTAGTAAGCAGTACGACCTCCACCATCACATACATATATAACGGGTGATTTTTTAGCTATTATCTTTTTGGCAACACTGGTTTAAACAGCGCACGTTTCGTGTTTTGTTTCACTGTCAAATATCAACAGTTTGGTCTATAATTTAACAATGAATCGTCTTACAAACGAACAACGCTTGCAAATCATTGAATTTTTTTTATCAAAATGCGTGCTCTGTTAAGAAAGTCCATCGCGCGCTTCTTCCATTTTATGGTCAGTTTAATCGACACACTGAACCGGTTATTCGAGATACGTAAATAAGCAGAATTGTCGATTTTGGAGTGAAGATCAGCCAAAAGCATTGCAAAAGCATCCAATGCATCCAGAAAAAGTCACAGTTTGGTGCGGTTTATGGGCTGGTGGCATCATTGGACCGCACTTCTTCAAAGATGCTGCGAATCGTAACGTAACTGTGAATGGTGAGCGCTACGGTGAGATGATATCCAACTTTTTGTTGCCCAAAATGCAAGAGCTTGACTGGCATGACATGTGGTTTCAACAAGACGGTGCCACATGCCACACAGCACGCGTAACAATGAACTTATTGAGAGGCGAGTTCGGAGAACATTTTATTTCACGTTCGGGACCGGTCAATTGGCCGCCTAGATCGTGCGATTTAACGCCTTTAGACTATTTTTGTGGGGCTATGTTAAAGCTCATGTCTATACAGACAAGCCCGCTTCAATTGACGCATTGGAAGACAACATTGAAGCATTTATTAGTGAGATACCGGCCGAAATGTTGGAAAGAGTATGCAAAAATTGGACTAAGCGGATGGACCATTTGAGGCGCAGTCGCGGTCGACATTTGCATGAAATAATCTTCAAACATTAAATTATATGGATCGTACTATCGATTCTAATAACGACTTCATGCATTTTTCTGAATTTTATGTGTTTTTTTTTTAATTTTCTATAGCTCTTAAAAAATCATCCTTTACATAATTTGTCAGTACAATCCTTTAGTAAGGATTACGTTCTAGCTGCTCACCCCACATTACATGTTAAGACGCGAAAGTAAGATCAACCTTATTGTGTATTATATGGATGCTTCGAAGAAGTTTTATACTCTATTGGAATAGGGGAGAGGGGCAGTTTCATTCTAAATCGCAGTACAGCAGGTTGTTGAATAACAAAAATCTCCGCCAGAAAAACACTGGCCTGGTTCGATAATCCGTATGACCCGTCCAGTACCAGCTTATCGGAATTGACCTCAGATTCAGTCCCACATTCCATCGGTAAAGATCGTTGTATCACCATCACCAATGTCAGCTCCAGCAACCCATTCTTCCTATGTGGGAGCGTAAGTTTTGTATGTTCGTCCGAAAACCACCTCTAGTACCATGTAGTCGCAGCTAATACCCAAAATGATTCGGTTCTACTTTATGCGGTATTGAAGCATGCTCTACCGTACATGGCCTAAACATATCTAAGAACTTGAGCCTCAATGCAGTTCTAGCAGCCACATTTTGGAGGAATACATTTCTGATTGTAGAGACAAGATAATTCCGAGGCTAGCCTGAGGCTACCACCCGTGATGAACAAGCAGGTTAACCTCTGTACTTTGTTCAGCGTAGAGAGATGGGTCCTCTTTCGTATGGCTTTCTACCATACTACTGCTCCGTAGGAGAGTATAGGCCATACAAACGCTGTGTACATTCAGTGAATGATACGAAGCTGTAGGCTCCATCAGCTTCCAAACGTCCTTTTACAGATGTACAAGACATTCATCGCAGTTGATGCGTTTAACGATGTTGACACTTACCCGAATTAAAAATTTTGTTGAGTAAATACACAAAAAATATATTTTTTCAACGCATATGCGTTTTTTCTTTATTAATATAATTTTTGCTTAAATGCTACGTGTATTTAGATGGTAAATTCTAGACTGCTGTTCTGATGATATTTCGTTCTCTTAAGTACTAAAATATTCTCTTTGTTCTTAATATTTAGGTAGGTAACCACATAGATAACATATGTAAGTTGTTTATCGCTACTTATTGTTTACATAAAATATTTTCTTTGTTCTTAATATTTAGGTAGGTAACAACATTTTGCATTTATAGATAACATATGTAAGTTGTAAATACATTTTATTCTTTTTTATCGTAATCTATATTTTTATGAGAATGCTTAAAGAAAATATGTTTACGATAAGGAAATTATGTTTATGATAAGGGAATATGTTTATGATAAAGAATAATGGATACTTTTTCTTAATTATTCTAAGAATACATTTATGATAAAGGATAAGGAATACATTTCCTTAATTATTCTAAATAAAATATTAAATTTCTTAAATGATTATATTGGTGATGTTAACTCTCCCCCTCGTTAAAGAATGAATCGTCCCGATTCAAGGAGTGGTTAATCTTGCCAATTCCCTACTATAAATAACTTCAAAATTTTCTGCTGCTCTGATTCGTCTTAGTGCTACGTAATACTTTATTAATTTCGAAATTGCAATTGTTATTATTATTATAAAAATAATTGTGAAGAATGAATAGGTAAAAGATTTTACTGGGTGCTCCTCAATAGGAATCAGGAGCTTCTTTAATGAGTCTAAATTATTAAATGTCAAGTTTGACGTAGATACTAAAATTTCGAGTATTTTTAAATTTTCGTCATGTTTATTATGAATCGCTTCTAGTGCCCTATCGTGTATGTTCCTGAAAGTAATATTGTTTATATTTACCTTATCACTATAACTAACTAGCTTAGTTCCTGATACTGTCTGGTTATTCACAATATTCACTCCATCCAGGAAAATGAAACCTTCTTCTATTTGCATTAGTTGAGGGTTATATTCCTGTATTATTTTACATTCAGCCTTTCTATTTTCCAATATTGGTTTAATACAATTATCCTGTTCATTATTCATCATACATATATTTTTGCTTAAGTAATTTTTGCAATTTTTTATTCTGGTATATTCTTTGTCACAGAGTGCAATATTTTTATCAGTTGAAATCTTACCATGTCCAATGTTGAGCGGCGTGAATTTAAATAACTTGCAAAATTTATTTATAACTGGGTAATTGTAAATTGTAATGAATAGTTCGTTAGTTCTTGCTATGTAGACGTTGGAATATTCTAACACATTAATAATTGGTACAGAGTTTATTTCATGGCGAACTATTTCTTTAACATCATCTAGATCTAGTGATTCCGTTAAGTATTCATTATTTTTGGCTGCATTTATTGTCCTGACTAGAAGTAGCAATTGATCATGTATTTCTGTTAGCAAAACGTGGTTTATAATTTCTTGACCGTTTATGTGGTCTAATAGTTTTTCAAATCTTGAGTTTATTATTTTTTGTTTTTCATTATTTCTGATCAATTTATTTATTGTTGATTCAATTCGAACTGCTTCGTCATGATCGGGTATACCAGTGATAAATTTTAGTGCCGATCCTAGGAAATTTAATCCTCGTTTATGTCGATGTTCTGTGAGTTGTTCGAATAGTGTTTTAATCCTTTTCATCAGAATTTGTTCTTCTGTAGTTGCGTTATAATAATTATAAAATCTTTCTTTATATGGCAGGTATATTTTCGTTAAATTTGTTACATGGAATAAGAATTCGTATTCATTAAATAAAAACACATCATCTGTTCTTGTTAGAATGTATTTTTTTCCTTCTACGTTCTCGATTTGAGTTGTTGCTTCTGGTGTCTGAGGTGACGTTACCAGCACGGCTAATATCAGGTATTTCAATATCATTTTCTTTGATAGTGATGTTCTTGATATTGTTCTTGTGAACAGTTTTTCCTCCTCGGGTTAAGATCGTGTCCCCACGGTCTTCTTCTACAACTTCTTTTTTAAATCTGGGTTGGTTTTTCTTTCTAACACCTGCGATTCTTACTAAAATTTGAGTACCTTTCTCAAATGTTCGATGTTTTGCGTGTGTGTTTAGCCTTTTTAGTACCTTGGATGATGCTTTACGTAATTTTTCTGTAACTGCTTCTTTATTGTAACTTATTGTACCAAAATGTATTTCCCTTGGCCTGTATCCTGTTACGGTATGTATTGAGTTGTTTAATTCTTTTACAGCTCTAAATATTTCTTCTTTTACTGTAGAGGAGTTTTGTATTTTAAAAATGCGTGTTAATTCACTAATAGAGTTATGAGCTCTCTCTACTTGTCCGTTTGCTTTCGATCGATGCACTGGTGTTTCTATCTTTTGTATGCCATGTTTTATGCACATTTGTTTAAATGCTGGTGTAACAAAACTTGCTTCATTATCAGTCATGAGTCGTTTGCATTCGGGAAAATTACTGATAATTATTTGTTCCATTTTATCTTCTATTTTTGCTTTTGTACTTATCTCTTGGGCCACTATGTATTTAGAGAATTTATCTATAGTTACCAAGTATGTGTTGTTATCGTTAAAGTAAATATCCGCATGTATATATTCTCTTGGTTGTGTTGGTATATCTGATTCTCGGAGAGGTTCATTAATTGGATTTCTCTCATAACGTCCAAATAAACATGCATGACAATGATTATTGAATTGTTTGCTATCTTTCTTTATGTTTGGCCAATAATATTTTTCTAAAATTTCTTTTGTTGTATTAATGTAACTTCTATGAGCTCTTAAATGTGTTTCTTTCACAATTTGAAGTTGGTCACTTCTATCAATTACATCTTTTAATTTTCTTGGTGTATGTACAAAACTAGTGCCTATAAATGTTTCCTTAATTAGTACTGCGTATCGGTACAAATCTTCTATATTCATATGTATAGCTACGGTTCGATTTGGGACCAATATCTTTTTTAATTCACTTATCAGGTCATTGTTATTTGAAAAATTAATAGTGTGGCGTACTTTATTAGGAAAGATCGTGCGTGTTCGTGTTTCGGTAAGATTTGGAGTAGGTACGAGTTCCAATTGTATGCCATATGCGTTAAATGGTTGTGAAACGGTTTTTATTATATTACTTGCGGAACTTTCGGCTGAGTGTTCCGTATCTATTGAGGATGTATTAATAATTTGTCGTGATAGCGCATCTGCTACAACATTTTCAGTACCGGGTTTGTATTTAATTTTTGCACCATAATCCTCTATTATGGCTTTCCAACGTTTCAATTTAGGGTTGGGATTCTTTTCGGAAATAGCATATATCAGTGATTGATGATCTGTAAAAATGGTTAGATCTACTATTCCATATATGTAATTTCGGAGCTTTTGTAGAGCCCAGATTATGGCTAACAGCTCTTTTTCATTCGTGCTGTAATTTTGCTCAGTCGTACTAAGTGTGCGGGATAGGAAGTAAATTGGTTTTTTATTTTGACTTAACACTGCTCCAATAGCTATGTTGGATGCATCTGTGGTAAGTTCAAAAGGTTTGTCAAAATTGGGTTGAAATAATTCAACCTGTTCTTTCAATTTAAGCTTCAATAGGTTTACAGCTTCTATGGCTGCTTTGTCTAAGGTAATTTTCGTATTATTACTCTTGTTTTTTCCTATATGAGCGTTTTCTCCTTTTAAATGGACTGTTAATGGTTTCGTGATTTGGGCATAATTTTGTACGAAACGTCTGTAATAGCCAGTTAATCCCAAAAAACCGCGCAAGTCTTTGAGTGTGGCAGGAATTGGAAAATTTTCAATAGCCTTTATTTTTTCTGGGTCCGTTGTTATTTTATTATGTTTAACAATATGACCCAAGTATTCAACTTCGGTCATAAAGAATTTGGACTTTTCATCTGAAACTTTTAAGGTAGCTTTATTTAAGGCTTCAAACACTCTGTGTATGTGTTCCAAATGTTCCTCAGGAGAAGATGAAAAAATTAAAACATCATCTATGTAGACGTATACGAATTTGCCTATGAATTCCCGAAGTATGTCGTCTACACACCTTTGAAAGATCGACGGGGCATTTTTTAGTCCAAAAGGCATACGTTTAAATTCATACTTGCCTCCATTAACACAAAATGCGGTTTTCTCTCTATCTTCCTTTTTTATTCTTATCTGGTGAAACCCGGATTCTAAATCTAATGTTGTGAAGTATTTAGCCTTTCCTAAATTCTGTAGTGTAATGTTAATATCAGGTATAATGTACCTATCAGTTATGGTATGTTCATTAAGCTTCCTGAAGTCTATGACCATTCGTCGTTTCGCTTTCCCATTTTCATCCAATCCCTTTTTTCGTACCGTTAACATTGGGGAATTATAAGGACTATAACTTTTCTGTATGATATCCTGTTCCAATAATTTTTCTATCTCCTTATTTACAAATTCTACATCATTTAAATTACCTGGATATTGCTTTGTCCAGATTGGATCATTTGTTGTAGTTCTAATACTAGCTTCAATGGTTGTAAATGGTAATGGGCCTATTTTATTATTCTCATTCATTAGTTGATCTATTTCTGATGCATATTTCCTATCACCTATAGAATAGTTTATTTTTTGTATATTTTCGGGGACAATAAACAATTTCTCCTTAATGTCTATGACGGATCTTAATTTTACTAAGCCTTCTATTCCTAACATCAAATCATAATCATTATCACTCTTAAGTTCATAAAATTCTAATTCTTTTCCAAATAGTTTTATTGTCTGTCTGAAATTTAAAATTGATTCACCATGTATGGAAATCATTCTCAAAGGTTTTGTTTTAATTCTTTTACCCATTACTAAATTTTTGTTAATGTAATTATGGGTTGCACCACAATCTATAAAAATTTTATATTCTTTACCCTCTTCATCCTTCATAAAAATATAGTACAACCCATCTATTAGTTTAAATTCTTAATAATAGACTTATTTCTATAACACTTACTACTTTTCTCTGTGGTGGTACTAATGTTGTCCTCTTGTTCAGTTGTTATTTTGTTGTTTCTCTGAATTTTGTGTGTCTGTTGAAAGTTTCCACTTTGGTCACGCATTCTTTTCCAGGGTTGACTGTGAAATCCTTGAGGGTTGAATTGCTGTCTAGCATTGTTGAAGTTCCTGGTGTTCCCTGAGGAGGTGTCCATTGGTTCTGGTTTTGGAAAGTTGTTTTGTTGTTGGCGTTGTTGAAGTTGTTGATGTTGCTGATGTTGCTGATGTTGATGGTATAAAGGTCTTCTACTATGTTGATTTTTATAGCTCGGATGGGTATATTCTTTTCTGTCTATAGTATTTCCATAATGTAACTTCCTATGGTTGTTATCATGCTCTATGGTTTGAGCTATTGCATATGCATGTTCCAAGTCCTTGACGGGGTTTCCATATAATGTGGAGCGAATAAATTCATTATTTATTCCATTTTTAAAAGTTCTCACTGCGTCTTCCATTGCATGTGCAGTCATGCATTTTATTGAGTCTGGTGTGTCTCCAGACATAGATAGTTTTGAAGTTATCACTGTTAACGCCTTACTAACCTCACCGTGGAATTCCGACAATGATAGTTTTCCCTGGGTTAGTTTAGTTAATTCGTCCTTCAGGACGTATAATGGGCGTTGGTCACAATAAGTGTAATCCAGTCGATTAAGGATTGCCTCGAAATTAAATATTGTATTATGATTTAACAATATATTGGCTGCTGCACCCGTTATTTTAGATTTTACAATAGTAAGAGCTTCGACATACTTATTTGTATTTGCGTGTTGGCTTATGCTATTCATTAGACGAGTGGCGTCTTCTCGCCAAAGTCTGTAGTTATTCTTTACTCCATCGAATGTAGGGAGTGATTTAAAGATTTCCAAATTTATTTCATTTGGGTTGTTGTATACTGCAACCCTTTCCTCTAGATTTTCTACTTGGGGATTTACCAAGGGATTTATTGGTAGTTGTTCTAATTTAGTTTTTAATTGTTGATTCTCTTGTTGAACCGCCTGCAAAGCTATTCGTAGACTTGCCATTTGATGGATGAGCTGTTCCATATTTATTTGAGCCATTTCTCTGTTGTTGTTGAATTTTCTCTGTCTATTATTATGGCGTTGTTTTGTTAACTCACTTTTCACTTTTTTAAACATAAAATAAAAAAAAAAATTTTTCTCTACTTTTTCTTATGAAAAAGTTTTGTTGAATCCTTGCTGCGACAAGGATATATCGGTCCGCTTCTAGAGTAACAAGATATATGTTACTCCTGGCAGGATCGCCAATTAAAAATTTTGTTGAGTAAATACACAAAAAAATATATTTTTTCAACGCATATGCGTTTTTTCTTTATTAATATAATTTTTGCTTAAATGCTACGTGTATTTAGATGGTAAATTCTAGACTGCTGTTCTGATGATATTTCGTTCTCTTAAGTACTAAAATATTCTCTTTGTTCTTAATATTTAGGTAGGTAACCACATAGATAACATATGTAAGTTGTTTATCGCTACTTATTGTTTACATAAAATATTTTCTTTGTTCTTAATATTTAGGTAGGTAACAACATTTTGCATTTATAGATAACATATGTAAGTTGTAAATACATTTTATTCTTTTTTATTGTAATCTATATTTTTATGAGAATGCTTAAAGAAAATATGTTTACGATAAGGAAATTATGTTTATGATAAGGGAATATGTTTATGATAAAGAATAATGGATACTTTTTCTTAATTATTCTAAGAATACATTTATGATAAAGGATAAGGAATACATTTCCTTAATTATTCTAAATAAAATATTAAATTTCTTAAATGATTATATTGGTGATGTTAACTCCCGCTACATCAAGGTTTTCGAAATTTTCAAGGCTTGATTGATTTATGTTGACTTCCAAGCGCATAAATTTTGTCTCTCCTAAATTTACTTCTCGTTCAGCTCTAGCTGTGGCTAAGTCTAAGCTTCATAGCTTGTGGAGCATACCACAGGAACGAACGGGATATTAGACAAATGTCATAAGTATTGCCAGATTTGAAATAACCGATGGTTCAAATTTAAATCGATAAATGGCCCACCCTATATTAGTTTCATAAAATGATTATAAGCTCAACTTTTCTTTTTAATTAGAAGCTGAGAGACTTGTGTTGTCTAAAATAATGTCATACTGCATGAAAACCAAAGATTACATATGATGGCGTATGAGTGGTATGGAATAAAATTGTTTATTAAGTATACGGCACTTGTTACAAATGACGCATGTATAGTATTACAACATGCATGCCTGTGTACATTTATAATGTTTTTAATACTCGTATTATCATACAGAAATTAAAATAATTCTGTTAAGTTATGCACATTTAAACGTTTAACAGCCATTTAATATAATTTACATACCCCTGTATGCTAAGCGGCCACTATCGGATGCTGTAATTAATTTCAATGAAAATGCCAATAAAATATTTAAATATCCACAAAATGCAGTTTTCAAAAAATATATGCAAAACAGTTGATTTCTAACCAACACTTTATTAAATTAATTTATCTCCTGACTTGCTCGGGTATTTTACACCAAATAAAGTTTATCTGAAAAGCTGTGTTCTCTTTCAGTTCATTTAGGCAAAATCAATGAATGAATGAATGAATCAATAAACTGTTGTTGTATTATTGCTGTATTGTATGCAATTAATTTAGAGAATGGCAACAATATTATTATCGTCGGCTAATTAAAATTCAATTTTTATTGAAAACGTTGAGGGGGTGGAGGGGGTCGGAAATGTTTAGTCATTATTTAATCACACTGAGTGTGTAGATTTACTGAAGCTGTATATTGAAACTGAAATTCCATACATAAGCTATAAAATCAATTCAATTTAATGAAATTGCTGTGGTGTGTGTGTGGTTGATGATAATTGAAGGCCAGTTAAAGTTATAAAAATATTTTTTGATGTTATTGGTGATTAGATTAGAAAGGAATCTGGTGTTAATCGATTGAAATAATTTTCTTCTGTTGTTGGTTTTTATTTTTCTAAAGTTTTTAGTTGAATATTGATTCATATTCGTATATTGTTCATGAGTTCCAAAAACATATTTGAAATAATTTTCTAAAGTCCTGTACTATATTAATTCAAAATATCCCAGATTGTTCTTCTTTTAACAAACTTAGATTCTAAATAGGTCGGCACTTCTCGAGCCTGGATAACTGAATAGAAAATCCTTTAATACCTTCCACAGCAATGTGGTTAAAATCTTTGTTAATGTTCTCATTTCTCATGTTATGATATTTCATTGGATCTTCGATTGTTTTCTTTGTAGCTTGCAGAGAATTTGATTTCAGTGTTATTCAGTTCGCCGTACCGAACCGTGGCTTCACGTCTAATAAGCCAACACACTACCTACTAGACTACAGCGACTTCGAATATGTATTTTTTACAAAATACTTTTATTTCCTTTTTATTATGGCTTTGTTAATCGTCTCATTTGTAAGCATGTGATGATATTTCCATGGGACGTCGATTGTTTTCTCTGTAGCTTGGTTGCCCATGCAGTTCAACAAAGCTGTGGCATTCAGCCAAATTTTTTAACAGCAAAAAAACTTTATCCCCTAATTGAAGAGTCAACTGCGAATGGATAAGCCAATGCGTAGAATTTCATTTCAGTGTTATTGAAGTCGCCGTAGCCTAGTAGGTAGTGCGCTGACTTATTAGATGTGAAGCCCCAGTCAGACATCTCCAACAACACGAAATATGAAAACATTTTTCTTCGGTGACTTCCATTCAGCTGATCGCTAATGTATAAAATTAACACACACTACATATGTGATGTGGGAAACTAGGTTGCAATCCTGACTAAAGGGAATTAAGCCATTGTGATATTGGGCTTTAGGCCGCACACACTGTCTTTAAAATGCAGACAGGTCTTAAACCTATAACAGAATGGTGTTAATCGTGTAATATAGGCGGTAATTTTCGCAAAAGAGAGTTGATGTTTTTTGAACCACAGGTTCGTAACTAATACTCCAACACACAGCCCACTACACTACGGCGACATAAATCACTACGTAGCAATAGGCCTCAAAACCAACAGTTCTTTGAACGGTTTCTACAACTATATTCCACTGCAAGGGAGAGGCAAATAAATTCCACCTCTAACTGCCATATTATTCTCGCAAATAGAGGCGGTAAAGTTTCGCAACGAACTGCACATCGAAGTCCTTAAAGTTGCTTTTATCGAAAGCCCACACAACAGGCTTCAATCAATAAAGTTTGCGAGTAAGTAATGCTCAATTACGAAAGTCTTCTAGGTGTAGCTCACCAAGGAGCTCAGTACAGTCTCAGTGGAGATATCTCTAATGCAGGTAGGCATGTGGAGCACTACTACCAAAAACAGGAAACCCAACAAGTGTTGGGCTGTATCCTGTTTAGGGAATGCTTTCCAATATTTTGAGAACAAACGAGCTCAGACTTATGGGTCTCAGGCATGTTGCAGTGTTTATTGAAATGTCGCCCAACTGTTGGGATAAACACGTCTTCATTCAATAGATACCGGAGAGTACTTAAGACAGGCATAATAGATTCTCTTGGAATCAATCAACAACCATATCAGATGTGTAATGTAGGTGTGATGCTCAGTTTCAGATCAGATCAAATCAATATCCAGATATTCGATTGTGACTAAATCGTATCGAGCTATGGCCCAACTTAGCGTTTTAAGATCACAATTAACACTCTCTTAGAGCTGCGTAGTCTAAATTTCTTCTCGTAAAAATTAAGGAAAATACAGTGATATACTTATGTTTGCAACTTACATACATAATTCATTATTACAAACCCTTTAGTCAGGATGATAACATCGCTTCTTACACCACTCATGTTGTGTGTGTTCATTTTATGCATGAGTGGAGCGACCTACAGTTTAAAGTCGACTCCGTACGACAGATTTTTAAGAAACATTTCATGGCAATTTTATTTTCGCTCAGAGTTTTCGCCAGAAATCTGCTGAGAGGAAGTCACCGTGGAAATTTTTTTATTTTCCATTTTGTTCGAGATGTCTGACCTGGGCTTTGATCCGTGGTCTCATATCTAGTAAGCTAACACACTACCTACTAGTCTACGGTGCGTCCGAATAATGAATTAAATCTTTTGTACATTCAATTTTAAATTGCGTGAGAAAAGAAAAAGTTTTTCATTGTGTGAATACCAGATTAAGCAGTCCATAGTTGGTTCGTTCCTTTTTCTACTAAAATGTGTTACGTTTAAACGCATACCAGCTATAATGCTTTAATAAGATTATAAAAGATTCTGTTGAAGTTTAACTTCTTCATTTTCATTTGAAAATGGTAAGCTTCTCATAAACATTCGTTTGTATTTAAAATTGTTCTTGGAGCGTTTTTTGTTTTTTTGTTCGGCTTCCTAGCAATCTTATCAGACATTTTTAATGAACTTTTAAATCATGACGTTTTAATTCCCTTTTTTTTATATCCTACTATTCGGAATAAAAATGTAATTTTGTGCAACAGCAAGCGTACAAACGCACGGACATAGCAATGGCAACATACATACGTATTTAACACAGATGAAGTGAAAAGTTTGTAACGAACGAAATAGCACAACGTTTACACGATTTTATTATCATTTAATTGCATTTTATGCTGCTACAGGTGTATAAAGGGATACACAGATCCATACATACAGATGTATGTATATATACCTGAATACATGCATATGTACAAACACATACATACATACATAGATACAATTGCATAACATGCTTAATTGCTTACTGCACAATCATATGCACTCATGCCATAAATGCCACAAGATACTGGAGCATGTTCTGTATGCACAGATATCCGTAGATCTGTGATGCTGTCAAAACATACAAGCACATGCACACACGGCGTAACAGCAGGTATTAAGAGTGCTGCTGCATATTTCTGCACATTTAAACACTAAAGTTAAGCCTTTAATGCCTTATTAAGTTAAAAATAAGCTTTTAAAGCTTCTCTTTTTTTTGCACACACACCATATACAATAATTCTCAATGGTATTTTAAATGTTTGACATTTGATCTGTGCGGTGAGTTTGTGTTCGCTCTCTTATCAGAGCTTAAAAAGTGGGGGACACATTTTTTATGGATTTCTTTTATCTCACTTCGGTAGATTTTGTATAAAGAGAATTTATTAAAAATGAAAAATAAATACGAAAAAAATTCTTTATTTCATCTACGGTTCTAATTTAACTGATATGTCTTACAGTAGACTAGGGGGACAGTGTAAAAACTTGTCAAATATATTTTGTCTCTTAGGAATTACAGGCATATGGCAATTCCATGGCTTCGGCCATTTGTGCTTACAAATGGAAGATGCCAACAACATAAAATTATAGGAAATCTGTTCTTCATTTCTTTGAGTCTGCTCATCTTAAATAAGCAACATCTGCTGAAGTGTCATTCTTAGAACTTTGGATTCTCAATGGCTTGAAAAATGCTTCATCGTTTTGATCTCCTCTCTTTATGTGCTGCATTCACTTTTATTTGCGACATCTACTATCTTTACTCAATTGGCCATTGCAACCCTTTAGTCAGGATTACAATTTAGCTTCTCACACCACTCATATTGTTTGTGTTACTTTTTATCCATGAGTGGCGGAAGCTACAGCTTAAGATTGACTTTGAGCGACAGATTTGAGATTTGAATTTTTGCTAAAATACTGCTAGAGTAAGTACCCGAAAGAAATGTTGTTGAAATGCATTAGTAAAGCCAACTGTCATACCAGAACAGTTTGCATCCTGCTCCAGACAACTTTTATTCAAGCATAAGAGTCTAATGATTTCTCCGATAGTATCAACGCTGCAGAAGATCTTAGTAATTTTGCTTACTTTCTCGCTGTTCCACAGTATTCTATGGGACATTATAACCTACTGCTCAAACTCGGTTTTCAGCATCACGATAAACTTTAGATTTTTTAGTTTATCTCCCATGCCTCTCTAGCTTTGTTAACGAGTGAAATTTCTTTTCTTTTTCCAACACTCCACCGTAGCACTTTTTCGTTTTAAAATAAAGACACGCGCTTCTTTGTTTGAGATTATTGAACTGTAAAGAAGACATGTTCCCCTTAAGTATGGAATGAATTACTCCGTCATATGGTCACTATATCTCTTATAACAGGCAATAGATGTTTTAATTAAATTTCGCATGACTTTTTCACAGAGATAGAACTATAACTCACTTGGATCTCAGATTTGAACCTAAGAATTGTTTCTGGGTTGTTCGATAATAAACCCGAGATTTGAAAACTTCAAAGAAAAATATCACACTACTTTAAATCACATAATCATGTCAGCCAGTTGCGATAAGAATTTCTTGAAATAATTTGTTTTGAAAATTGTTGCTGCAAGAAAGAGTTTGTTGCATTTGCACCAGAGATCAGCAATGAATCGTTTTTTCGCTACTTATAAGTACTCATGAAATTTTGCGTATGAGTGAGTTAACAGTATTAAAATTCAACTACTCTGATTCTTTCTTACTTACTACAACATCTTCTTCTTCTTCTTCTTCTTATATATAAAAATGAATGTGTGTTTATTTGTTTGCGGGTTCGTTTGAAGTCTATAGACGGCTAAACGGCTGAACCGATTTTCTTGAAATTTTCACAGTATCTTCCAGTATGTCTGGAAGGAGTTATAGGCTACTTTTTACGATGAAATAGGCAAATTATGAGTGTTATTGTCTAACAAAATATTACGTATACGTCACCCGTCAGCTCTATGTAATATTTTATACACGACAGTAATTGAAATACGCCTATATGTACTTATATAAATGGATGTGTGTTTATTTGTGTGTGCGTTTGTTTGTGGGTTTGTTTGTTTGAAGTCTATAGACGGCTAAACGGCTGTCTTCTATATCTATATAGTATTTATGTATATAAAAATCAATGTTTGTTTGTATGTAATTAACAGAATCGTAAACTATGCATGTGATCATGTTGTGATCTTCTTGTTGATCATGAGCCCTGGAAGGTTTCTAAGTTGGTATGGCCAATATCCGCTGAAAATTACTAAAAATGAATTAAATCGTAAACTGTGTATTTGCTCACTGTGAATGGTCGACCTACACCTCAAGCACGGAAGAAAAGAGAATTACGCGCCTCAGAATCAGACGAGCAACGAGCATTGAGACCTGAAAATCTTCGAGTATATGCCGCAGAGACCCGTTCGCATGAATCACTTGAACAACGAGAAGTGAGATAGAAACTGATCGAATGCGTACTACTCAGGTCCGTTCGTCTGAATCATCTGGACAACGGGAAACAAAATCAATAAAAGGATTAAAAATTAATTGGATATTTGTGTAATGTCTTTACTTCAAACTTATTTTAGTTGGTGGCGCAACAACGCGCACAGGGTATAGCTAGTTGATTTATAAGAACAGGTTGCAATGGGTATGAGTACACCATTGACATCAAACTTATAACATTCGAAATATATTTGGTTCATACGCCTACTCATCCAGTTTCATATATTTAGAAAAATACTTATATAGGGTTATCCGTTTCGTGGTTTCAAAAGTAAACGTAAATAAAACACATATAAAATATTTTTTCATGATATTTCTTTTTTATTGTAAAGTTTGAACGTTGAAATTATGTGTGAAACGCTACATCTTTTAAATGACCTCCACGCGAAGTGTTGCAAGCATTGATTCTTTTGAGGTAATTTTCGACCACTTTTTGACACATATTGGGATCGCCACGACGAGAAATTACGCGGCCAGGAAACGTCTGTTGCAATAAAGCCATTTTCGTTCGAGTTGTGTGAAATATGGCACCGTCTTGTTGAAACCACATATTCTCCAAGTCGTATTCTTCAATTGCAGGCAAAAAGAAGTCGGTTATCATATGACCATAACGCTCTGAATTGACGGTGACAGTCGTTCTATCGTCGTTTTCGAAGAAGTAAGGTCCAATCACACCTTCGGACCACAGAGCGCACCAAACAGTGACTTTTTCTGGATGTAATGGCCTCTCTTCAATTACTTGAAGATTCTCAGAACCCCAAACACGACAATTTTGTTTATTAACATACCCACCGAGTGTGAAATGTGCTTCATCGCTGAAGAAAACTTTGTTCGAAAAATTTCCATCCACTGCCAATCACCTTTTTTGTAGTAGATTTTGATTATTTTTATGCGCTGTGTGATAGTTAAGCGAACCATTTTCGTCAATGTCAGACTTTCAACTGAAAAGAAAAAAATTGGTTTCACAACTTAGTTTGACAGATGTCGAATTCCAATAACATACTTTTGAAACCACGAAATGGATAGCCCTTTAGTGCTCATATTCATTCGAGTGATTCGAATTATTGATCAAAACTTGCAGTCTCAGTTGTTGTTGCATTTACAAAAAAAAAAAAAAGAAAGAAAAACACAAAGACAGAAAGCAAAGCAACCACACAATTTTGTGGTTCTTGTAAATGTTGAGTCACGGAGAGTCGAAATCAACAACATTATGCGTATGCGTATGATTGTGATACGAATCTACTCATTTTTTTGAATACTCACTGCTGATCTCTGATGCGCACCGTCTACCCAAAGCACAAGTTATTCAGGTCACGATTTTCTGAGCCCCCAGTTGGACAATTTTAAGTACACACCATGCAAACTAGATATAAATGCGCCTTATCGTGTAAAAAGACTTTTTCGAAAATTAGAAATTGACTGCACTTTGCTTTCTTGGCCATTGAACGAAGTGTCTGCACTTTCCCTGGTCTCCTGATTTAAGCTGGTATATAATCTGAATTTTATACGTTTGAAGGTACATCAAAATTTACAGCGTAGTACCTACATACATACATAATTAGTCATTACAACCCTACAGTCAGGATTACAACCAAGCTTCTCACACCACTGGAGTGGCGGTTCCAACAGTTTAAAGTCGACTCCGAACGACATATTTGTAAGAAACTTTTTCATGACAATTTTATTTACTCTCTGAGTTTTGCCAGAAAAAGTCGCCGAAGTAATACTTTTTCTTATTTCGTTTTAATGTCTGACCTTTGGGCTTGAATCGTAGTCTCACTTCTAATAAGCCAACACACTACCTACTAGACTACAGCGACTTCAATGCGTCGTGCCTTGTGAAATTTGAAGTTGTTGCAAACGATGTGGAATTTATTTGTTTGAGTCTTCAACAACACTATCGCTTGCAACAGCAATGTCAATATTTTCAATTGACCGAATGGTATGTTGTAACACAGGGGTCTTACTGTCCTTAAACAATTAAACATTTAACTGAAAATTCCTGTCATAACATCAATAACTTTTTTTTCTTTTTTTTTTTTTGGGTAATTCATCACACTTCTAACTTTTAAATTAGCCATTCCCTATCCAACTAATGCCCTCAAATGGTGAGACTATGTTATCGACAAAAATAATTTTTTTTTTCACAAAGTTTTTCGAAAGGTTGTAACGAAATTAAGTTGAATATTAAATTTAAAATGAAAAGCATAACAAAAATTTTATGGTTATTGTGTCCCATATATACATATGTATATACATATCATAGATGGGCACTTTGCAGTACCAGTAAAATTTCAGTAAAAATTGATTTTTACTGATTACTGAAAAAAATTTCAGTATTCAGTAAAATTTTACTGGTAATGCAATCTAAATTTCATTTAAATTTCATTTAAATGTCATTTAAATTTAGATTGCATTAACAGTAAAATTTAATTTTTTTCATTTAAATTTTATTTAAATTTCATTCAAATTTAGATTGCATTAACAGTAAAATTTTACTGAATACTGAAATTTTTTTCAGTAATCAGTAAAAATCAATTTTTACTGAAATTTTACTGGTACTGCAAAGTGCCCATCTATGATACATATGTATGTGTATGCCAGAGTTACCAAAATGCATTACGGCTAAGTATTCCCCAAATGAGCATATATCTCTAACCTAGGCGAAACGCTGTAAATTGAATTTATGGCTTTAATATCGCGTTGTGTTGCGTTGGTGTAAAGCCCTAAACCGTTTACAGCTGTAAACGTATTTGGCCTTTACCAGCAGCAGCAACAACAACAACAACAATGCTGCTGTTTAAACTAAAAGGCAATGAATTTTACAACAAACCAGGCGGGCAACATTTTTAAATGAATTTTTCAACATCCATGAGTAATAAACGTTGAGTCTCTTCTGTGCGGTTTTAACACTTTAAACCTATACATTTAAAGCTATTGTTGTTGCAATTGTTTGTGCTGTTGGCATGGTTTGGCTGTACAGTCTGCTGTTAATGGTCAGATAAAAATCATTATTTTGGTCAGACTTTAAATCACCAAATGAAACTTTGTTTGGAAACACTTTCTCCTTTACGAACCATCCCGAGCAGGGTTGGGGGTGTATTGTTTTAATTATTATTGCGTTTAATTTGAACAGTGGAGGAACATGGAGGGCAACATATATTAAATGGTGCCTAAATAATTTCCATAAAACCTATTAACGTAGTAACTTTCGTAAAACCTTTTTTTTGTTGTTTTTTAAATGGAATTTTCACAAAAATCGTCAATTACTTGGCTTAGTGAAGGCAAAAATTTTAAAACAATAAATTGTGAAACAACAAAATGTATATGCATTTTGCTCTGTCCTGTATGTATGCACGTACATACATATGTATAAATTGTATTAAAATTGAAATATTTTCCAATGCTTGTTGGAATGTATGTGTATGTTCGTGTAGCATAATTTCTTTTCTAAATTCGTTAGATTCTCTTAAATTGCTATTAATTCCAGTACTTATTATCGAATCATATTACTTGTAGCATTTTTTCATAACGTTACATACATACATACATGAGTGTATAGCGTATAAAAAGCATGTGGCGATAAATTTTAAAATAATGGTGCAATAAACATACATACTTACATCCATAGTTTTTAACAATTAATTACTGAAGCCTTTACATGTAGACTAGTTTTAATTTATTTTTTTGTTTTCGTTGTTGCTGCTTTTACTATGTAGATTCTAATAAAGTGAAGTTCATTTAAGTCCATAACATGTACACAAATTTATAGTTACACGTTTGTTAGATTTTTGAAATATTTCATCGTTTTTTTTGTTATTGTTATTGTTTTTGTTTCAATTTGTTTTTCACTTTTTCATAATTTATGCCATTTTTATGGAAATTTAGTTCTGTAAATGAATATGAAATTTTTATATACAGTGATAGACAATAATTTAAAGGCTTTAAGCTTTGAAGATATGTACATATGTACTCTAGAGGTAATTGAAGTGCTTAATATTGCAACACATTCAGATCTGGTTATTTTCAGTCAAACTTAACAATAAATCGTGACATTTGCGGTGTAGATATCAACATTGTTAGACTAGCCGGTTTGTATTGACACACTGATTCACACCTACATACATAATTAGCCATTACAACCCTTCAGTCAGGATTACGGCCTAGCTAGCACGCCACTCATGTTGTGTGCCTTAATTTTATACTTGAGTGGTGGGACTTACAGTTTAACGTCGACTCCGAACGACAGATTTTGAGGAACTTCTTCATGGCAGGCTTATTTACTCTCAGAGTTTTTGCCAGAAATCTGCTGAGAGGAAGTTGCCGAAGATATACATATATTTTTTTTTTCATATTTCGTTTTGATATCAGGCCTGGGCTTGAACCCGGGCTTTACGTCTAATAAGAGAACGCACTACCTACTAGATTACGGCGACTACTTTGACACACTGATTGCCAAATAAAATTTCAATAAAACGTTATTGCATGTAATAAGAGCTGTAGTAACCATTTGACGGATTATTTCTTTCCATACTAATTCGGAACATGTCTTCTTTACAGTCCAGTAATCTCAAGCAATTAGTTCTTGAGTTTATTTGAAAGCGAAAAAATGCTGCGGTGGAATATTCGAAAAAGACAAGAAAATTCCCTTGCCAACATAGCTAGAGAGACATGTGAGATAAACAGAAAAAATCGAAAGTTTTTTGTGGCACTGAAAACCGTGTTATAACTGTAGAACATAATGTCGCATAGAATATTGTAGAACAGCGAGAAAATAAGAAAAATTACTAAGATATACTGGTTGAGCCCCTGATATCGGAGAATAGCCATTACCCTCTTAAGTTTTAATAAAAAAGATCTTGAGCAGGATGAAATCTATACTGATGGAGCAGTTGGCTTTACTAATGCATTTCAATAAAATTTCTTTCGGGGACTTACTTTCAGCAGACTTTTAACAAAAATTTAACATGACATGATTTAACAAAAATAAAATTGACATGATAACGAAAAATGCAGGTCCCGCCTCTCATATATAAAAACTAACACATACTGTATGGGTCGTGGAAGCAGCTAGGTTGTAACCCTAATTAAAATCAAATCAATCAGAAAGTAATTAAGCAAGTAAATCATCAAGAAGCGATAGGAAATGTGGAAGTGAATGTTCTGTCTAATAGAGCCAGAGTATTGCATAACATAAGCTTTGATTTTTACTCAAATATAGAAATATCTGTTCGAACATAAGAAAATTTGAAACCGAGGTACTCCAAGGCCCAACAGTTAATATTCTGTTGTATGGGATTCTTCCAAGAGGGATTTCTGAATTTTGCTAAAACGGTCACCTTATTGGAACTACATGTGCCAAATTAGTTGTCATTTATTCAGTTTAATTTGCCAAATCACCATGAATGTATATAGCATTCAACAATACGTGCAAATAACACGATTTTTTAATGGAAATGGGTGTTTGGTTCTGACCCCAATTTTCATTGAAAACTCATCTTCAAGGATGCGGGCCATTTCTAGATGCATAGGTATGTGAACAAATAAGAATAAGTCGAATATGGAGCAATTTAACAATTATATAAGATCCGATAGCCACTGTTTCCTGTGAATTTTGTTTGGTAGCATTATCGGTTCACAATCAGAATTGGATGATTTGGGAACCCTAAATAGCTAATAAACAAATTTAATTTTGCATTTAAGTTTGAAGTGGCCCGGCGTAGTGTGGGCGCAATAGACGAGAGCCTATTGTTCAAACCCAAGTTCAGATATCTCGAACATAAAGAAATGTTATACAAATATTACTTTCTGGGACTTCTTCTCAGCAGTTTTCTGACAAAACTGTCGATAGTATAAAAATTGCCATGAAAAGTTTTTCAAATCTGTCTTTAATAAAATTAAATTAAAAATTCATTAATAAAATTAATACAAACAAAATGGATGGTGTGAGAAGCTGGGTTGTAATCCTATATTGGATGTGAGGCCACTGTATAATCTCCAGGTCAGACATATCGAACGAAAGAAAAAAATATTTCTTCTGCGACTTCCGGATTACTGGCAAAAACTCTGAGACAATATTAAAATTGCATTGAAAAGTCTCTAAAAAATAATGCTTTTAAACAATATTCCATTACTATAATATTACATATATTTTTTGAAGATTTGTTCATGATTTTTCTAAGCTACTACCAGTTACTGACTGTCTGCTCCAATGGCCTATCCTGGCTTACAGTATATCATCACATTTAATGCAATCAAATGATTTATTTTATTCATAATGGCTTTAAAATAAATTCGTTTTTTCTAATGTCTAGTTTTTTTTTTGTTTTTGTTTTTAATATTTCTACACAACTGCTTGTTTTGCATGCATTTGTTGTTATTTGAAAAAATAAAATGTGTACGAAATAAAAATAAAAAATAGAAATAATTTCTAATAAATTCCATTAAAAAAACAGGAAAAGAAAAAAAGAAAAATTATTTGGCCGGCATATTAATACTATAAATATTATTTTGTTTTGTTTTTGAATATAAATTAAAAGAGAAAATAAATATACAAATAAATAGAATTTTAATACATAAATATATGCACGTTGCTTGTATGTATGCATATGGAAAATATGCTGCATTTAAAATATTTATGCATTTTAATAAAAATCAAATAAAATAAAATAAATCGTAGTGTGATAATATTTATCATAAAAAAGAATTTTTATGTATGCGTTTATGTGTGTGTTCGATATATATTTACGTGATAAACATAAGTACTAAATTATTATTATTATTATTATTATTGTTTTTATTTATGAGTGGCAGGATATACAATTTAAAGTCAGCTCCGAACGACAGATTTTATTGAGAAAATTTATTTTCGCTCAGAGTTTTCACCAGAAATCTGCTGAGAGGCAGTCGCCATAGGAATATTTTTTGATGCCTGACCTGGGGTTTGAAGCATGTCCTCACATGAAATAAGCCAACCCACTACCTCCTAGACTACGACGACTTTATTTGCAGGATATTGACAGTCATAAAACAGGGTAGGTATTACGGTAAAAAGGAAGAAAATTTACGAGACCAACAAACAGGTTTTTGGTCAAATCAAAACAGACCAACACTGTAGGTATTAAAATAAAACAATCGCTTGAAGGAACAATTGCTTAAATCTCAAAAAAGCCTTCGTTAGACAAACTGCCATTTGGAAAGAATTGAAATCAGTCCTTCACAACGTGAATTCCAGTCAACCATTTAACACAAACGTTGTTGTGAAATATTGATAGCTCCTATAATCTTCTATTAACCATTGTATTGGGTGATAACATAAGCGAATTCTGTGCAAAGGAAGAATAATTACATGACGTCTAATATGCTAACTCGAGGATTTAGATTATGCGGATGATATTTTATCTACTCTCGCACAAGATCTTCAACATGCATGCGAAGGTAGAAGACGTAAACAGATTAGCGCGTAATGAGAATTAATAATGCTAGCAGCGATAACACCATGATACAGTGTCAACTGTCTCAATGCTGTCTTCAATGCTATTATAGATTTGCTTCTCATGTACCACCACATTCTATTATATTCAGCTCAGAGCACAGCAATGCTGAATGCACTAAAGTTAAGCGTTCAGGGGCTATACATCCTCAGAGTACCTCATTCCATCAGACCAATTTTCGTGCACTTTTGCGAGTGTATGGGGTCGTATCTCGGTAATGGCATCGCGAATATTGGCCTTCAAATGCTCATTTGTCTCTGGTTTGTCGGCATAACACTTTTCTTTAATGGCGCTCCACAGAAAATAATCCAACGGTGGTAAATCGCAGCTTCCAGCGGAAAATTAACATCACCATTTCGGTTAATTAAACGACCATCAAACGTTTGACGCAATAAATCGATTGTGGCATGAGATGTGTGTCAAGTTGCATCATCCTGTAAAATCCAAACATTGTTCACCTCAATACCATGAAGAACGGGTACTATAATATCGGTTATCATGGTGCGCTAGGTGTCTCCATTGATCGAAATATAGGCCAATAAAGCCTCGGCTGCACAAATCGCACCAAACAGTCATTATTAATGTCTGCATTGGATTCTGTAAGATCAATTTTGCTTATTTATAGTAGGTACTCATCAAGATGAAAATGAGCTTCATCCGAAAAGATAATTTTTGTTTTGTTTTTGTAAAGTTGACATCATCGTGCAGTTTCTCTTTAGCCCATCAATTCAAATAAATCCCAATGTTGCGATTCATTACGTTCAGTGGAGATAATCTACTAAATTTTGTGACAGAATAGAATGACATAAGTATTGCCATGTGATGCGAAATAACCGATGGTTCAAATTTAAATCGATAGATGACCCACCCTATCTATGTCTGGACAGACACGTTTGGTCGAAGGCGACTCAGTCGTCCTTCATAGCAGCAAATAAAATGCGAAGGGGTGAGACCGTGTTTTATTTCAATCTGCGAATTTCGCACGAGTCATTGTACAATCGGTTTGCTCGCATAATTACTGCTAAAGCATTAGTAAAACTTTTGCGTTCTATTGGCCAGAGGCTTAAGGTCCAATGGCTTTACACAAAGCGCAAGTATAGATCCTCTCTATTTGTGCAGGCAGCTTGAGGTAGCTGCAGAGAAAAGTATTTATTAAAAAATCCTAAGACGACATTGTGTCTTAAATTGTATGGTGGAGACAAAACGACTAATTTGTCGCTTAATCCAGGATTTGAGGACCTTAGTATTTGCGATTATGCTGTTCATTTAAAAAAATTTTTTTTTCTTCAATCATGTTCGAATATATTTTTTTTTATCTTAAACGTTATAACAGAACCTAGACAAAGAAACAATTTATTTTCAAAATGATAACGATAATGACGACAACAGCAACTACAACACAGAAAGAACATGATGATGAATCTAGTGTGAACATATGACAGAAACACACAAATGGATGAACCGACAGACAAGCAAACGGACAGACTAAACTGCTGTTAATAAAACTTTTGATTTACGACTGAAGAATTTTATTTTTTTCCCCTCTTTTTTTTTGCCAAACTATTCTAGCATAAGCTCCATCATACATTCAGTCAGCGTAATGTGCAGAATGTCGAAAAATATTGTTTGATCTGTGCTCCTTTTTTTTTTGCTTTATTTCATTCTCTTTAACAGTAGACAGATAGATGTGTTGTTGTTTCTTTTGTTGGCTTTTTTTTTTTCTTTGAACACAAAATATATAAAAATTTATAAAGATTTTATTACAAATACACACACACACATCCATACATACTCACACATGTGTATTTGATAGTGTATGTCAGTTCATATAAAAATAACAACGGAGAGATTTGTTGTTTTCTTTTTTGATTTTCGTTTATTTTGACAGTATTTTTCCATAATATTTTCCATTTTCCATTCTCTTTTTTTTTCTTGTTTTGAATTTATTTGTTGTATTCCCGAAATTAAGGTTTGTTTTTGAGCTTGATAAATTGCCTTGTCACGAGTTTTAGTAATCGCTTTATTGCTTGTGTGTATGTTGTTTCACATACACATACACAAACTAGCTTGTATGTATTAAATTAATGCAAACTATTACACTTGTTCCCCTTTTTACACATTAAACGCAAAAAGCAAAGCACACGTGTAATATTATATCAAATCATGCTTGAAAACTTTCCATCAAAATCGTAGACAATGAGCGTTGAAAGAAGGTAAAGTGTTCATAGATAGAATTTATTTCATATAAATTAGGTTTTTGACATGAATACATCAGTGTAAGTGTGATGTATGTGTAGTTATAAAAACTGCAATAGCAACAGCAACAGCATACATTAAAAAACGACAATCAAATAAAAGTAATTTGAAGCGAAAATGCTATCAAAAATTAGAAAAAAATGATGAAGAAATTAATGTGAAAATTAAAAGCAAAATAAGCTACTGTTGGTCAAATCAAACTTTATGTGATGTTTGGAGGAAAAAAATGTTAACTTGGGCCAAGATTTAGAAAAATTCTAGCCCAGTCGATTCAAATACTTTTGTGCTACCAAAAAAGAAGGATTAAGTCGCCTCAATATCAACATCAAAGTGAAATCGATAAATGAAAGAATTTCTATGGAGAACTTCAATAGCCTTCTCAGAAAAAGCTCAGTTTGAAAGTGCATACATATGTGTTCCGAACAGTATATGATAAAAAATTTGTTTTCTCGTCCATATTTATAACCCTAAAACCGGCTGTCATTCCTTTAAAAAACAGAGGATCTACGCCAAGCATCTCTTTTCAGTTTTTTTTTTCTGATTTAAGCAGATGGTCTTTTGTAGTAGGTTCGTTATATGTCGGTGCATAGAAATTAAGGCACCTTTGCTTACTCTTTCTGAAGAGATGGACAGCTTAACCGTCCTTTAGTGTTTATTATTGGTACCATCTCTGGCGGAGTCCTGTTCCTCGCCAAAAAACTCTTGAAGAAGTTGCAAAGCTCGATAAACGTAATGAAAACTTTTAATCCTTCACCTTGGTTTGAACTGAGCACTTCGAATACTGAAGTCGGCGTAGTGGTATGTTGGCTTATTCGACGACATCTTGAAAATAACGAAATACAATTTTAGCGACTTCCTCGCAACAGTCTTGAACAGTAGTCGCCCTAGTCTATTAGGTAGTGTGTTCGCTTATTAGATGTAAAGCCCGGGTTCGAGCCCCAGGCCAGACATCAAAACGAAGTATGAAAAAAATGCCTATTCCTTCGGCGACTCCCTCTCAGCAGATTTCTGGCACAAACTCTGAGAGTAAATAAACCTGCCATGAAAAAGTTTCACAAAATCTACCGTTCGCAGTCTACGTTAAACTGTAGGTCCCGCCACTCAAGTATTAGATTAAGGCACACAACATGAGTGGTGTGAGAAGCTAGGCCGTAATCCTGACTGAAGAATTGTAATGACCAATTATGTATGTATGTAGTATTCTGCCAAAAACTAAAACATAATTGCCTTGAAACATTTCTCAAAAATCTGTCTTTCGGAGTCGAACTATAGGTCTTTCCATTCATGTATAAAAGTAACACACACAACATGATTGGTATGAATAGCTAGGTTATAATTATGACTAAAGCGTTGTAAGGATTAATTAACTAAGTACTCTACTCGCAAGTAAGTACATAGCTTTTATATGTATTGCCTCTGCTTGCAATAGAGCTTCCTAACGTTGAATTAATGGCTCCTAATAGAGGTTTCCACCAATTGAAACCAAATCGAGAACTGTCGTAAAATACTATCGAAATAATTTCATGGCAGAAATTTCGTTTCAGTTCGACTTAAATTAAGTTCGATTAGGTTAATTGGCCTACCATACTTGAAAGCTAAGATTCCACTTAAGGCAGAGGTCAGATCCATTGTGATATCCCAAATGAATATCGCACCGGGGATTTAATAGCCCCTATAGAAAACCATTTCGTCTTTAAAATAATTTCACTGTTGCAGTAATCTTTATTATCGAGAGTTTAGTCACAGGCATCAGAAAATGAGAGAATAAAAACCGGACACTGACACTTTAAATGAAAAACCTACAGCTAATGCAGAACTCATTCAAGGGAATGTCAATCCTATTGTCATGCCATACTAAACGATGTGAGAACAGTAATAGTGCGATGGATGGCCATGTGATATGAAGAAAGAAAGAATACAGATATTTCAGTAAAGTCTAGCAATACTGAACGCGTCTTCAAGCTTATAAAGAAACAGATTTTCCCTCTCCAACAAATGGTGAATACCCAGTGGAACTGAGGTAATGTGTAAACTGTTCAAAGCTGTGATCTCTGTGCGAGACGCGGGCGATTCAACATTCACGGTCAAGAATAGATATGGAGTTGATGGTCATCAATCAAGAGGTTTTCAAAGAAAGTTCCATAATTCTACATTACAACCATTAGTAGAATGTCTAGGCAGCCTATACATACATACATCCACAATTGGTTACTACACCCCTATTGTTAAGATTATGACCTAGCTTCTCACAACACTTATGTTGTGTGTGTTAATTTTACACATGAGTGGCGGTACCTACAGTTTAAGGTCAATTCCGAACGACAGATTTTTGAGTAATTCATAGTAATTTTATTTACTCTCAGAGTTTTTACTGAGAGGAAGTCGTAAAAAAATATTTTTTCATATTTCGTTTTGTGGGAGATGCCTGACCTAGGGTTTGAACTAAGGTCTCATCTCTAAAAACCCGATACACTACCCACTAGACTACGGCGACTTCAAATATGAAGGCCAATATGAAAGTCGAAAACAAGAACCCTTAATATCTGCATATCACAACCTACTTTAACCTACCAAAAGTATGTCTACGATTCTCCAGCATTAACTTACCTCCTCAAGAATTTATTTAGGTTTTACTGGTGGTCACAACAAATTTTGAAGATTTGCATTGAGTTTTCTGAAGGATACGATTCTGTAACAATAATCTTTAAATTCCCTTACAATTAAGTCAAAAGAGTGTGATTATCCAGTAATTATTAGTACTACAGTCAAATATTATCTTACTTTCATCACTCGATGCTATGTAGGATAGGGTACTGCTTGATAACTGAAAGAAAAAAAATAAAAAAAAAGACAAATTCTATCCAAACAAATAACATTTCCATTAATTTAAGTTTAAACAAAGCCTGTAAATCGAAAAAAATCCAATAAAAAACAAAACAAATTCAACAGAATCTAATTCAGATGATGTGTTACAATAAATAAATAACCAAAGAAAATCGAAAAATTTCATGCTCTGTGGCCCAAAAGGCAGAGTTAAAAAACAATGTTGATGCATATTTCAAATTAAAATATAAAAAAGAATATTAATTAAATTCATTTCTTTTTTCTGTTATAATCCAAATATAAAAAATATATAAATTGGTTTTGAAATATTATGTGACATTTAGTAGGAACCGTAAGGTTGGTCATATCGTAAAGAAAATTAAATTAAATTTTAAAATATTCATTAAGCTGCGAGAGCTTTTTTTCAATACACTAGAGAGAATTTTTGTGTGAATTTTTTTTTAAATATCTTCCTTGATCATAGCATACAGAGAATAGGTTGTAACAATCAATATATACCAGGAAATAAGTTTTCACTCAAAGGTTAATCCGATAAAACTCGCAATTTGTTTTGTATTAAAAAAAAAAAATAATGAGCAGCTAATGTACTAATTTAGAAAATACATCGAATGTCTTGTTTAAAGGTCCGTTAGATTAAAATTACCATAAAGCGGTTAGCCAAAAACCTGTTACGTTAGGTTGCATGAGTCGCCCACAATTAAGGAGTACAGCAGATAATCTTTCTTTACCCAATTCTTTTACTTGATTTGTCCTTCCTTCCCTTCCTGAATATAGAAGAGACATCCGAACAGTGTTGTAGATCAAAGCTCCCCAGGAGCGGTGCTGGTCACAGACACTACATCTAGGCAGCTACATAAACAATGCGCTCCGTCGTCAATGAATTGTTTTAAGAAACATTTTGAAAATGTTCAACGAGACCATTGGTTTCAGACAATGTCAGATGTATCTGCTATCATCACCAACTTAACTGGAAAAACTCGATTGAAGAAGTTGAAACAAAGTCAAGCAAAATAATAAGAAGAGAGAGAGAGGCTTTGTGACAACTCCGAATAATGTATTCCTTAATGTCCTTTCATCGCTTAAGTTCGATAACGTTTAAGAATGCCGGAGTCTAGTAGGTAGTGTGTTGGCTTATTAGACGTGAGGCCACTCCGGGTCAGAAACCTTCAACGAAATATGAAGAAAAATTTATTTGTTCGGCGACTTCCTCTCAGCAGATTTCTTGCAAAAACTATGATGATAAATAAAATTCCTATGAAAAGTTTCTCAAAAAATCTATCCAATTATGTATGTATGTATGTAATATATTCCTTAATGCGCTTTCATCTTATAAGCTCGATAACACTACTAAAAGGGATAAGTATGTCTCGCTGTGTAAGAGACACACTAAAGGGTAGTGCTTTAGAGGCAAAATTGTAGGCAAAATTGTTTTCTCGAATTCATGACCGCTCGTCACGATCCATGCAAGATGTGTCAGTAAGCAAATGCAGGCATTTCGATTTTACTAAGTTACAGTGCTGGTTTTCAGCACAGGGCGATCGTGCTTTAATATGCAGCCCCTGCACCAACTTAGTTTGGAGGAATTCAAACAGTACAGGGACTGGCAGTACCTTGCCATTGCCATCACAAGGAGCCTCTACGTGTGCTCAAGTGAACTTTTGGTGTCAAAGCTACAACTTCTAACTACCTACCTAACTACCTACGTTGGAGTATTAAGCATATAATGATGATATATAATTGATATAATGATGCTCATGTAGATATCAATAAACCTAACTTCGAGATTTAATTCTAGAAAATGCCACGCCAAACAAATTATGACTTTGGAAAATTTAAATTTGTCTCAATAAACGACCAGTCTAAACCTTTTCTCCTCTTGGAAACTTCAGTAAAGTTCGAGAAGGCAAGATTCCGCAGGCCAATTATCTCTAGAGGATATTTTAAACCAGTATGTATATTTTCCTCGCCTGGTAAAATGCTGCTCTAATCAATACGTGAGAGTCTCAGGCCAGTTGATTTATTGAGCCTCAGTGCCACCATAAAGACGAACTTGAGCGAGACGGCCTAACATTATTTTGGCTCTGCCATGAGAAGAAGAATTAAAGTGGTTAATATTTTTGTTCAGCATGTTGAGGAGCTTCTAGCCCTCGTGCAACGACTTCCACCAAGTCAGAGCACTGTATGTGAAGAATGATTTTCTGAACGTAATTTATGTCCAACTTGATTAGTTAAAGGCAACGAAGAAAAGAATGCTAAGAAGATAGGATAGTAGTAGTTGTGGTCTAGAAGGTAGTGTGTTGGCTTATTAGACGTAAAGCCATTGTTCAAACATAAACACATATGGTCACACACGTCATATGTGCTGTGAGAAGCCAGGTCGTAATCGTGACTGAAGAGTTGTAATGTTTTAATGATGTATGTATGTATGTATGTATGTATGTATGTATGTATGTATGTATGTATGTATGTATACAAGAAGATGGGAGATTTACAAATTTACACCAAAGGTCTGTTATACATATTAGCCACCATGAAAATATCGCTCCAAGGATCAATTAAAAATCAGTTCAAATTCGGTTAAAATTTCTCTTATCTTCTACCATTCCATACAAACTTTTAACCATAATCGGGAAACATGGCTATATTAATTGGCGATGTTTGGCTTCCAGCTAACTTAAGGATTTGAAATATAGGGTTGTACGCCTGTCAACCTAGGCCGAACGTAGTTTCTTATCATTTTTTTCAACTGATAATTCCTTAGTAATTTATGCCAGCATTTATTGCTTCGTACAGTTCCTTAAAGTGACGCGTCTGTTTAATATTCGTTCGCTTGGCATACAGTAGTTAAGAACTGTTGACAGTTGTGTCACAGTGTTATGCATAAAATTAAACAACACGGGCACATAAAAAATGCTTATTTTTATACGCACACACACATATATGTACATGCAGCAAATACTTACATATATTTCATAAGAGACGAACTAAGGCTCTTAAATACACCAAAAATCACGAACGCGAGTTTCATATACACATAATACACACACTCCACTTTTGCATACACTGTCATAAGGGATATTTAAAAATAAACACTCATAAATCTCCTTCCGATACAATGTGTTGTTATTGTTTATTTTTATTTTGTTGTTTTTGTTCGTATTTCTCATTTCAGTTTCAGTTTCTTTGCCTAGCTACACTCTCACACACACATACTTACCTTCTGTGTGAATCTCACATGGTGGTGCTAAAATCTTTTTAAGCATCATGGCGAACGAGAATTGATGTTGCTTGGCATTGGTATTGGTGATGGTGTGAGAGGAGTTGTTTATATGACATGAAGTTTATTTAAGCCTAAAGCGAAACTTTCAATGTAAACAAAGACTGTATGTATGTATGTACGAATGTATGTGTGATTTTCATATGGTTCATGTTGCTTTATAATGTGGTTGTATTGTATTTGGTGGTCTAGATGGTTAGTAGCTGTTAGTTGTTATTGTTTTGTAGGTTATTAACAGATAGTAAATGTAATTAAAACAACTTAAAAATCTTGCCACAAATAACTGTTACACTGTATGTGTAACAATGGTTATTAACACACAAAACAATATGCACAAAAACATTATCAAGTAACTGTCATTTCATTGTTATAGTTTACGTGTCTGTTAGTATGTTTGTGGTGAATAATTTAGGCTTTCGCTTGGTGTGTGTATGTGTGTTTTAACAAATTAATCAACGTCATTAAATTCTCTCTTTAACATGCTACTGACAGCGATGACTACAGAGATTCCTATTATAATCTAACAAAAGTACGACAATCATGTTTTTGTTTATTTATAATCAATGGCATCTTAGATCAAGAAATTCTATTTTCGTTTTAATCTTTTCAATATTGAAATCTCTCTGCACAGAAGAACACATGCTAAATAAATAATGGAGATAAATAAGAAAAAGATAAACAAGGATTCCTTTCTATATTTTAATAAAAACAAAAAAGAATTGTTTTCTTTTGTTTAGATGTGCCTGTCATGGCCAAAATACATTCAGTTTGTAAGGATTAATTAAAATTGCAGTTATGATGGGAATCCTTATTTAATACATTCATTATAGTTTCTTGGTTTTATATGCATATCGTTCATAAATTGTTTATCATTTAAGACTGACTTGAAATAACTTCAATACAAGTGCTAGCGATTTTCTTTGAAAGTTCGTGTTGGTCATCTATCGGTTTCGGGTTGACCCACCAGTTATTTGGATTCAGACAATACCTATGTCATTCTATTCTGTCACAGAATTCAGTAGATTATCTCCACTGAACGTAATGAATCGATTTACACTTGAGCAGTGTTGGAATTTATTGGAAATTTCTTTCCAAAACAAATACAATTTTGGCCGGTATACGCAAGTTTAATGCCAAAGTTCGTGAAACTGGTTTCGATGTCGATTAGCCAAGACGTGAGTGTGCCCATACAGTGCTTACACCCGAAAATATCGAAGCTGTGGCTGAAAGTGTGCGTCTCTTTCCCAAGATTTGAACACTTCACGCACCAGCTTATGACAAATTTAGCGAAAAAATCTTATTATGACGCCTTACAAAGCTCAATGGATGATTCGATTTCGCTTCGCTAGATGGGCCAACGACCAACTGCACGATTATGACGATTAAAAAAAAAAAATTATGTTTTCGAATGAAGCTCATTTTCATCTTGTTGGGTACGTTAATAAGCAAAATTGCCGTATTTGGGACTCAGAAAACCCACACATGGTTTTACAGAAGCCAATGCACTCATTACCAAGTGATGGTTTTGTGCGGCTTGTGGATCGGAGGCATTACTGGCCCATATTTCTTTGAAAATGAGGGCTTAACCATTACGGTCAATGGATACACCTATCACATCGTGATATCCGATTTTTTTGTACCCGATATTCATGGTATTAATGTGAACTTGCCACACATCTCATGCCACAATCGACTTATTGCGCCAAATGTTTGATAGCCGTTTAAATATCCAAAATGGTGATATCAGTTGGCCGCCAGGAAGCTGCGATTTGACACCGTTGGATTATTTTCTCTTAAGCGTCGTTAGTCGCCGTAGTCTAGTAGGTAGTGTGTTCGCTTATTACACATAAATCCAGGGTTCGAGCCCCGGGCCAGACATGAAAACGAAATATGAAAAAAATATATTTCTTTAGCGACTTCCTCCCAGCAGATTTCGGGTAAAAACTCTGAGAGTAAATAAACCTGCCATGAAAAAGTTTCTCAAAAATCTGTCGTTCGGAGTCGCCGTTAAACTGTAGGTCCCGCAACTCAAGTATAAAAATTAAGGCACACAACATGAGTGGTGTGAGAAGCTAGGCCGTAATCCTGACTGAAGGGTTGTAATGATCAATTATGTATGTATGTATGTTCTGGTAAAATTTACAATTTTTGTTAAAAATCGCTAAAAATAACATCCATAACAGAACAGATAACATTAAATCAGTTCACGTTCCAATAAATTCTGGCCATAAGGAACAATAACAGATGCTCCTCCAACATTTATTAATGGTGTTAAGCGTCGATTAGTAAGAAGACTAAAAAGCCGTTTCACTTCGTTCGTTATTACTTGATTACTTGATTTGCTGTTTAGAAAAACTTTAAAATCCTTACAGGACAATACAGACCACAGTTCCATTCATACCAAAACAATTCCCATCCAACACCAGCATTAAGCAAAATACGCTGTCAATCTCTTATGCTGCCTGTACTCTACTTAAATCTTTTTTGTGAACAACTTTTGCCATTAAAACATAAAATATAATCCATGTTGGCATATGTATATGTATGTAACATATTGAAGGCATCACTTTTTAAGCTTCCCTCGCGTATTCATGTAAAAAGCAAATTTTTTTGCACATATTTTTTCACAATTATAACGAAGTGTTGCCATGACACATACGGCCAAATAAATGAAATAAATTTGCAAAAAAGCCATACAGGTTTTAAAACACAACGATAACAACAGTAACAGTAGCAAAAAAGCTATAAAAATATGCATAAAAACAGCAAAAAGAAAATATTTTTTGTAACATTTTGATTGTCGACATAAAAGCACAGTAAAATGAACAGCGATTCTTATCAAAGGAACACCGGTATTGCCATGGCAGTAGCATTAAGCCACTTACCCAAGTACCCAATACAACCATTTAATGAAAATAAAAAATAAAAAAACATAAATTTTTATAGAAAAAAGTATAAACTTGTTATTGTTATAGAGAGAGAGAGAGAGAGAGAGAGAGAGAGAAGGAGAGAAAACATAAATAGAAATAGATTGTGATTTATGCTTTGAAAATTGCCTTCGACTTAAAGAAGCCTATAGAAGGCCACAAACTCTGAAACTTAATAAACAAAAATCGAAGTAAAATGTTGACAAAAGTTCGCTAATATTAACGTTGCAATGCTGTGACATGTATTTACAAGAACAAAGAAAAAAAAATTTGATTCGCAACAAAATTGCAAAAAACTGCTGAAAGAACAAATCTCAGGAATAGTGTGGAAAAAAACTCATTCGTTCTCATGACTGACTGCCTTAGCCAGTCATGATGTGATTACCAATGACACATGGTTTGCTGGAAAGAGTGACTGTGAAAAATGGTTGTTGTCTGACTGAAGGAAAGATTGAAAAATCTTTCAAAAGTTGCTAAAGTTTTTTGTTTTATGACCACCACTGACAAATTAACACGTTATGAATATTGAATGTCTGATGTTGTAACGAGTTATTGTGTAAAGGAAAGTTAAGAAAACTTCACGTTTTTTTTCTCAGTATCTTCTAACACGTTAACTACTCGTACCATGAGCTAACTCTAAAACATAAGACTTTGTACTCTTCTACAATTTCATGAATGAAAATTATTTTCATGACTGGTCTGAAGTTGATAAGAACACATGAAGCCCATTATAACCTGATAAGAGTAGCAGCAGGAAACTGTTACGAAAACTTCCAAAATAAAACAACCCATTGGTGATCCTAGAGTTGTCGTAGTCTAGTCCAGATAGAGTGTTGGCTTATTGGACTTACTCCCACCAGTTTTCTTGCAAAGTTGCTCGGCCGTCTGAAGTTCCCACTACTCGTGGATAAAGTTAACACAGAACATTGTTGGTGTAAGATGCTAGGTTGTAATCCTGACTAGAAGGATAAAATGATCAGTTAAGTAAGTAAATCAGGGATTCTTTCTCATGTCCGCCATTAAAACGATACTTTCTGTCGAAGTTTATTGCATCAGTTAACGATACTGCAACGAACTGTGTGCTGAAGTTTATCACGGAACTAGACAAAAACCAACACTATTCTAGACAAGTTCTAAAAAAAGAAGACGTAATAAGGCATACACAACGATTTTGGTAAACATTGTCTTTTTCATATCGTTCCCTATCAGATCGTTTTAGCTCGATAAGTTTTTTCTCGAATCGAACTTCTCTAGCACTTTGTGTAACATTTTTAGAATAGTCACCAACCGCAAACTCTATTTTTCTATTCCTCCAAATCCTTTAGCACCGATTCACGTTTTCAAGTCTGGAAATGCAAAATAATTCCAGGAAGTTAGTGTGTACTGAAACAATATTAAGATTAATACATTGGCCACTATTACACTATTACGTCTGCAATAACTGGTACATTGTCCTAATGTAACATCACGTTTTTTTGTCAAATGGGGCCACGTGCACACGTCAATTTGTCTACTATCACGTCGTTTGTACTAGGAATTATTAAGGCTACGTTTAGCATTTATAGACATACCTTAAGTCACCGTAGTCTAGAAGGCACGCGAGGCCATCGTGCAAATCCCCGATCAGATATCTAAAATAGAACTAAATATGAAAAAATATTTTTTCGGCGACTTCCTCTCAGCGGATTTCTGGCAAAAGCTCTGAGAGTAAATAAAATTGCCATTGAAAGTTTCCCAAAATTCTGTGGTTCGGAGTCGACTTTAAACTGTGGGCCCTGCCACTCATGTATAAAATTTAACACACACGACACAAGTGGCGTGAGAAGCTAGGTCGTAATCCTGATTAAAGGGTTGTAAGGATGAATTATGTACGTATGTATATGTATGAAGGAACAACATCATCCATGCTGCGTGTGTTAATTTTACCTGTAAGTGCTGGGATCTTTTTAATCATGGCAGTCAGCAACTCTAACAGATTTTGTAAAAAGACTGCTGAAAGTAAAATATTTTTTTTAGATTTCTTTGTCAAAAACTGAATTTTAGAAATTATCATCTTGTACTGCGACCATACAATCTACTATTTAGCAGTCACCTAACCTTAATAAAGGCTTCTCTATGCCTACTGCCTTATCCAATTTCAGTATGGTACACGACGCGACGTAAAGAAGAACAAATCCATACCCAGCATTTGATATGCACACAGATATTTCCATCTGGGAAGCATTAATACCGCACAGATTCCATATACGTGTTCCGATGATCCATTTTCTCACCACAAAATCTGTGTATCGGTTGGGAAACGCCCTCCATTCCGAACAAGTGTTCTTTTTGTCTGCAGTCTTCTTTACTCTGCGCAAGGCTTACCAATTTCAAGTTTTAAATGAATAGTTCAACGTCCAACCCATATCTGTTTAGATTGCCTAAAACTCAATTGACTTGAAAAGAGTCTTTACCTCTTTCTCTACTCCACATTGGCTTCTGACATCATCAGTGGCGTGGGAGCTGTCCTCCTTGCAAGCTCATTTTACTGATCATTGTCTGAATTCCTATATAACTTGGAACCCATCAGACGCCAACCCTATCTTCCATACTTACATAGGTGAATCTAGTTATCTAGATCATCCCATATTGCTTTCGATTTATTCACCACCAGAAATAAGCGCAAGAGTGTTGGTTTGACTGTCATAGAACATTGATGTTGACAGTTCTTTGTACTTCTAGTCCAAATTGAATTGAGCACATCTTGGTGAAAACTTCTGCTTGGGAAATATATGCAAATTTTCCCATGAAGTGCGAATATTTTACTCCGGAACCGAATAATTTCGCTTCTGCTCCACTATTTGTACTCGCATATCACAGATTGGTTCTTCTTTTAGAATAGTGTTTATGGTAGTCTGTGGGTTACTTTATTTAAATTTATTAGTTGCGAAGTATTTTTCAAAATCATAGACAATATTAGTACCGGGATGTCAGCCACTTTATCCATTAGGTCGGAAATCCCTTAGTGAGCCACGTATTGGACATGTCTCTTATTATCCTAACTATAGTCAGCATTGTTGTGATTCCTAAACAGCCATGGATTTCTATTGTTTAAAATAAATAAAATAATCATCTCTTCTGTGTTAATGTTGTTGCCTGCATGCATACATACATAATTGGTCATTACAACCCTTCAGTCAGGATTACCACCTGGTTTCTCACGCCACTTATGTTGTGTGCTTTAACATGAGTCGCGGGATTTACAGTTTACAGTCGACTCACAACGATTTTTGAGAAACTTTTGATGACAATTTTATTTACACTCAGAGTTTTCGTCAGAAATCTGCTGAGAGGAAGTCGCCGAAGAAATATTTTTTTCGTATTTCATTTTGTTGGAGACGTCTGATCTTGGGTTTCACGTTTAATGAGCCAACACACTGCCTACTAGACTACGACGACCTACCATTTAAATAAAAAATCTTCTATTTCCAAAAGCTAATGAACTTACACAAAAGTATTCTTCTTTAAATTCAAATTTATGTTTACCTTGTATAGTGTTGTTTATTTTTATTGTGTTGAAATATTTTCAAGGAAATTATTTCAATTTCCTTTTTACGTTCACTACGGAATATCATAAAATTGATAGGCATCTTCAGCTAATCGGTAACATGACATGGCGTATCTGACAAAAAAGACTAAATAGCGGCTTATGTGAACACCCCCTACGGCATAAACGTGTCTCTAAAACTCCCTTTTAATGTTGTTGCCATTCTATTAGGTTTGAATGTGTTTTTTTTTTTTGTTTGTTCAGTATTAAAAACGATTAATTTTAATCATCATCGTTATTTATTTATACATGCTTAGAACATATACTTCCTTTTCTTATGTTTCCTCTCCTTCTTCTTTGTATGGATATTATAATTTGAGAGTTTTTCCTTCTGATTGTCCTTTTTATTTATGATTTGTTAGTTCCATTAAAAAATAAAACGAGAATCATTTTCATGTTGTTTCTTTGCAGATATTCATGCATGTAAAATGGCTGTATTGAGTATTTGGAAAATTCAAAGCATCATCGTCATTATAGTCGGCATTGGCATCGGCATCGTCAACATCAACCACCACCTTAACGACATCAATGACAACGAGTAGAAACATCACCAACACCAACACCATCACCACCATCATCAATACCTACAGCTGTCCCATACTAGAGCTAGCTCATCATCTATCCATCAATCCGACTGTTTCGAACCTTGCTTGCCATTGTCTATGTATTTGCTTATGGAGATGGGAACATGCATGTGAATGTGTATCTAAATATGGCCTGTCATTAATCATCATCCGAGGAAAAAAATTTTATATCAAGTATCGCAATATTTTTAAGTCGTCTGACTATCGTTTCAACATTCTGGTTTCTTTTTTCTCTTTTTCGGGACTTTTTGGTAAGTGTACGAATTTACATTTTATTTGTCATCAGAGTTTTATTTCCTTCTTCTTTTCTTTTTTGTTGTTGTATCTTACTCATTTGTCACTAAATGGAATTTGTCATCGTTGCCATAAATTAGAATTTATTATGAATACGTATGTGCTTCTGTTTTTTAAGTCCTGTTTTCCTTGTCGTATTATGAATTTTATAACATTAATAATTAAGTCTTTTTAGAATGTTTTAAATATAGAATGTTAGAATTTAGACGTATTAAAGCTGGGATGTATTGTGTGATTGAAGTACATCAATTGAAAATCTTTTTCAATTACGAAAAAATTGCTGCAAATTCAACAAAAGACGAAACCAATTGGTTAAAAATTTTAGTGGTTTTTAACAATTCATGAATTATTTTGACCAATTATGATATAAAAGCATATAATTTCGCTTTATTGAGTGGTCATTCGTTGTCTCGATAACAGAGTCTATCTACGAACCCGAGTAGTTGATTTTGTAGCACGATGTTATTGCCGCTAACATTATTAATTCTCATGGCTTTGGTTTTTTTTTTTTTGATATTTATGTCAAGGCCAACATTGAGCGTTAATCTCTCCAAGTCTACTAATTTCGCTTGCATGTTGAAGATCTTGTGCGAAAGTAGAAAAAGTATCATCCTCATAATCAAAACTCTCGAGTTGGCGTATTAGACTCCATGTAATTCCTCTTCCTTTGCACAGAATTCGTTCATGATATTATCCAGGACAATGGTTAACAGAGTGTGATAGGAAGCGTCAATATTTTAAACGACGTTTGTGTAAAATGGTTGAATGGAATTCCTATTGTGAAGTACTGATGGCTCTGCATCCAGTAATGATTATAATTAATATATGGAATACACCTTTTCTTCTCAATTCCTTCCATATTGCAGTTCGTCTAATGGTAGTGAAATGCGTATCGTTTAATGACTACAGTATTGACCTGGTCTCCTCCTGTTTGGACCTGCTTGTACGTCTCAGAAAATTGCATCTATTTTACTTTACTGCCTACACTGTTTTATCACTGTCAATAACCTGCAAATGTAGTCACCGTAGTTTAGTAGGTAGTGTGTTAGAGGTGATGCCACTGTTCAAACAGATAAGATAAAGGTCCCGCCACTCATTGATGAAATTAATACACCTAACTTGGGTAGTGTGATAAGACAGGTTGTAATCTAAACTAAAAGGTTATATTGTGCAATATATAATCAAATTAAGTAAGTAAGTTAAGAGTTCAGTCAAATATTGTAAATAAATCAAAAGCAAATTCATTTTTAAATTCAAATGAATTTAATTAAATTTTATTAAGCCTCAAATAGAGATATTCAGTTCCTAGTCATTTCAAATCTTTTTAATGTCATTTAGTAAAATAGAAAAAAAGAATGCAAATAAGAAATGGAAAATTATTATTTTTTCTATTTCTCCCTCTCTTGGAATTTTTATAATTCGTTGATATTAATTAATAATACTTTGAAAGCTTTTTTCCTTTCTTTGAATGAAATTAATTTGATTATTCCGTTCCTTTTCCAAAGTAACGCATTAAAAGTTTAATTAAAAAAACATAAAAACATAAGATTTAAAAAAAAAAAAACAGAAACGGACATTTAGTTCGAAATGAGGAAGTTTAAATTCAAAAGAAATATGAAATAGAAACGAAAAGAGAAAATATAAAATAAATACTGAAGAAATAATTTATAAAACATTAAGTGCAAGTAATGTCACGAAGTCGTAGTAGTCTAGTAGGTAGTGTGTTGGCTTATTAGACGAGAACTCGTGCTTCAAACTCGAGTTCTGGCATCTCAAACAAAACGAAACAAGAAAATTATATCTTCGGCGACATCCTCACTGCAGTTTTCTGCCAAAACCTCTGAAAGCAAAATAAAATTGTCACGAAAATGTTGTCTTATTAGATGAGAAACCATCTTTCAAACTTGAGCTCTGGCATCTCGAAAATAACGAAACAAGAAAATTATTCGGCGACTCCTTTTAAGCTGTATTTTGGAAAAACTCCAAGAGTTAAATAAAATTGCCATGAAAAGTTTCTCCAAAAATGTGTCATTTGTAACCGACTTTAAACTGTAGGTCCCGCCATTTATGTACAAAATTAACGCATAATACAACAAGGGTGGTGTGAGAAGTAAGTAGTAGTAGAGAAGTGTACAGGGACGAATCAGCTACAATTTTTTACCAGTCGGGGTTGGGATACAGTTTAAAATGGTGGAAAAATATGCCAAAAAGTGTTCTCACGAAAGGGCCTTCTACAACGTAGTCATGGGCAACATTTACATGAAATAATCTTTAAATAGTCGCCGTAGTCTAGTAGGTAGTGTGTTTGCTTATTAGACGTTAAGCCAGGATTCGAGCTCCAGGCCAGACAACAACACGAAATATGAAAAAAAAAATTTTTTTTTCTTCGGCGACTTCCTCTCAGCAGATTTCTGGCAAAAATAAAGTAAAGAGTAAATAAACCTGCCATGAAAAAGTCTCTCAAAATTTGTCGTTCGAAGTCGACGTTAAACTGCAGGTGCCGCGAGAAGCTAGGCCGTAATCCTAACTGAAGGGTTGTAATGGCCATGTACATGTATGTATGTATGTATATAATGGCAGTCATTCATATCTTGCCACAAATAAATATTTCTTACACTTCTTTAAGTTTTTTTTTATTATCAAAATAAAAACCAATGGACTTTCTGATTGTCCTTGCCACTGTACAAGAAACTAAAGAATACCCTTTTCATAGTTTCATATTTACTTACAAACTTGGGTTTCGTTTGTAGATAGTTTAAAATGTGTCAACAACATAATCTTATAAATTATGTTCACTTCGATGGCAAAAACTTAAACTGAAGAGTAATAAGAAGAATTGTTTCTGAAATTTTCATTATTGGATGTCAATTTAAACTTTTGAAGACCTTTAGTTGTACTTGGAAATGTTTTGGCAATCAGTTGTTTTTGTAAATATATATGTTGAGTGCATGCAGTTTTAAGAAAAGAAATCTATTTTTAACTATGATGGCATAGACTAAAACTGTTTAATTGCGTTTCCGAAATATTTTGCAATATTCACAAAGTAAATTTACTGTTAATGGGCATGATAAAATAAGAATACCTGTCCTTATTTTTATGGTGTAAACTGTGTGTTTTTTACAAACACCAAAAAATAACATGAAAAAAAAATCAAAAATACAGATAATAATAGTAAAGGAAAAACATGAGAAAACACTTTAATTTATGAGTAGAATCCCCATAATTCCATAAGCATAATTAGTTTTCAAACCATGAATGCAAAGGAGCAACAAAAAAAATGCTCCAAAACAAGTGGGGGAATTTTTGGTAACAAAAAAAATTACGAATATCTTTGATAATGCTACCCTGCCATGGATTCCAAGGGCAATTCACTTACACAGAGATATTCGCATTTACATTCATACTTTGTAAGTTTATAATTCGTATAACGGTAGTTATTCATTTCCCTTGTATTTTCATTCCAATTTTTCTTTTCTCGTTTTTCTCCCTTTAAGTTTATTAATGGAACCGGTTACTTAAAAGTCCCTTTTTAGTTCAACATCAATTGCCATATGGCTTTAGTGTATGTATGAGGCTACATTTGTTGCCCAGAAAGAGAAAGGGAGAAAGAGAGAGTGTGTATGTATAAAAGAGGCACATTTCAAAAGACTACTAATGACATTAAATAAAAAACAGACGATACAAAAAATTACTTTAGACCAATGCGCACCAAAAAAAAAGTACAAAAAAAAAATGGAAAACGGACAAACATTTTTAAAGGACAAGCAAAACAAATTGGACTGATGTAAAAAAGAGGGTCCCCCAAAATATGAATAAAAAAGGCAACGAATGCCGTATTTATGTCCAATACAAATGCTCTAAAATTAAGTTGAAAATGAAAAATTAAATTTCTCATAACTTCAGAGAAAAATGGTGAAAAAAAAATTTATAAAAAACATTCTTCACGAAATTCTGTTGAAATAATTTTGTGGTTCCTGAAAGGCATGATAAAGGGAAGGCCATTGTATATTGTTTGTATTTGAAAGTAATTCTCTTGGGTATTTCATTAAACGTTTCCTAGCTTCATATTTAAATATGTTAAGTTGCCGTTGCCTAGTAGTTAATGTATTTACTTATTAGATATGAGGCCACGGTTTAAAACCCCAAGTCGTAAATCTCCTACATAACGAAATATAAAAAAATATATTGTGGTGAACGATTCTTGTTGGAAGTTAAAACCAGAAGTAAAATTCATAATGTTCAAACTTTTTCATGTATATTCGATCAGGAAATAACTTCCACATAATATAAACATGTTGCTTAATGTCATCAGTAAAATAAATAATATAAGTTTAGATACTTATGACTCTAAACATCTCGTTAAGCATGTAGAAATTCATGAAAGCATTGTTCTCCAACATGTATATTGTTGACAGAGTTTAGCAACAATGTTGCTAATGGCTACTTTGCAGACGTGGATATCTCTATTGGTGAAGAAATTAATTGATATTTTAAACAATGCTTTAAAAAATGCCAATAATGGCATTTAAAATCTTTTTGATTAATTTCTGCATACAATTTTATTCCAAGTCATCGAATATTATACGTATATTTTTTTTTTATTAATACTCGGCTGGCCGATTAGTGTAGTTGCCTCTGGGCGATGGAATACCTATTATGCAATCCTGATTAATTGAAATAGACTAGTTAAATTTAGGTGTCCTACTAACAAATTACGCTCGTAGGATTTAGGCTTAGGAAGGATTATGAAGCGTGGTTCCTCAAAACATCAGAGAAACCTATTTATTAAGTAAACATAATTACTGCCTTTTTATATCCCAATTTATTAGTATAGTCGGGGCTTTTCACAGCATTCAGGACCACGTAGAGTAAATATTACAAATAAAAAAGGAAGTCTTTATTAAAAAACACTATTTTGTAATGCAACGGAGGCGGTTAACTAGGTCATGAACCTCCCGCTTGAGTGCTAGCTAGCAATTATAGGCTGCCCGCAGACCTGCTTCAGTTCGATCCTTTATCCATAGGTATGTGCCTTGTTTGTATATATCGTTGAAGTACCGTGACATCTTTTATGTGTATATTACAACATTACTCCGACGACTTCCTCTCAGTAGATTTCTGACAAAAACAGTGGGAGTAAGTTAATTAGCAATGAAAAGTTCATGAAAAATCTGTGGTCTGCGGCAACTTTATCGGTCCATATTTCATTGAGAACGATATTAGCCAGACTATAACTGTCAATGATAGATACCAATATCTTTTGGCTTCATTTGGATGACTTGAAAATTCGACACTTTGAATGCGCTCCATCCAGAGAATACGTGGTGAATATGTAAATCATGTTATATTCCCCACATACTCGTACATAAATAATTGGTCATTACAATCCTTTAGTCAGAATTAGGGTTTAGCTTCTCACACCACTTATTTTGTGTGTGTTAATTTTATACATGAGTGATGTCACCTACAGCTCAAAGTCAACTCCGAACGGTAGATTTTTGAGAAACTTTTCATGATAATTTCAATTACTCCCAGAATTTTTGTCAGAAATCTGCAAAACGTTTTGTAGAAGATGTCTGTCCTAGGATTTGCGACTTTAATTTCATTTTCACACGTGCAAAATTGAACCTACTTAGGGATTCAAGGGGCTTAGCAGGCCATGGGAAGTGCCAGCGATTCGCTCAATGGATGGTAATGGAGTTAAGTAAAGTTAATGCCAACATTTCGAAAAAAGTTTTCTTCTACAATGAAGCGCATTTCTATCAAATTCGTCAAATTTAGAGATCAGAAACTCGTAAGGCAAGCACAATGAGTCTGGTGGCGACTTGGTAGGGTTTTATTTTCTAAAAGATGAGGCCAAAATTTTAGTGACTTGGAAGGGCATTGGTTACAGGAACATGATTATCAGCTCAACATGATCTCAATTGGACGGCATTGACGTGAACGACATGTAATTATAGCAAGGCGCCACCATCTGCCACAATATAATTGCAACATCGGATTAATTGTAGCAACAATTTCCAGTACAAATTATTTGAAACAGTTTTCATGCCAAATAGCTGCCAAGATCATGCAATTTTTTATGTGGTTTCATGAAATACGAATACAACCAGACATAATTGCTGAACGTAAATCGAATAAACAACGGCATCATCATACCAATACCAAAAGTCTTTGGAAAAATCTTTGAATATTTGATGAAAGTAGTATTTCCCTGTCATTAAAGCCATGCCTTAGATAAGCTATGCTTAGGACGGATGGCCTAGACGCCACACAAACTAAAGATTTCCTTGTACCTTTAACGTCTTATAGTTTCTTTATCTTCGCAATGCAAGTAAGGCAATCAATTGACGTTTTTTGCCTGAAAATATTTTGTTTTATTTCTTCATTCTAAGAGAACAGAATGTAACAAAAAGTAATAAGAATGAAAAGAAGAAAAAAAAAAAAAAAACTTTGAATGAATCCTCTCCACAAAATAAGTCCATTTATTGATACTTCCATAAGTGCTTCCTAGCCATTGATAATTATTTTTTTATTTCTTACCATTTCGTTAGATATTCAACTCAAAAAGACATTATCGGTTATGGAAATAAAATAAGAAACTAAAGAAAGAAAGAAAGAAAGAAACCGAAAAACTTATTTTATTTCAAAGTTTCATTGAAATTTTTTTGGCCATCAATAAAGTTTTTTCTCGCTGCCGCTACTTTAAAAACACAATCAGGAAAAAAGAAAAATCTGAATTGTAAAATGTAACGCTCTGTGGCGAATATGTCAGGACATATGAATGAGCATGTATGTTTGTATAAGAAAATGATTTGATAAAACCAAGCCATGACTGTGTACAAGAGAAGGTAACAAAAACTAGTCAACATAAATGACAGTTTTTTTGGTTTACCTTCAAATACTTTTTTTCTTTGTTTTCTGTAACAGTTTATTCTAGTCTTTGTTCATTGTTTCCGTTATGAAGGAAACTATTGTGCACAAACAGTTGCTGGACCATAACGTTTAAGGTTCTTTCGTTCGTTCGCTTTTTTTGGGTCCATTATTGTATGAAATTTCTAGTGTTTTCCAGGTTTTACAAATAGATACATGACTAGATAGGCAAAGATTTAGGCAGCGAAAGAGAAAAAAACCTACCCATCTACACTCTTGCTGCCACCTACAACAACAGTGTTAAGAAGAAAAACAGTTGAACGTGATTGCAGAAGCAGGCTATATGACGGGACAAGCTGACGCCAAAATACTTTTTCTTGTTTATTTTCGCCACACACCCGCACACGCACATCTAATATGAAAAAGTTTTTTCTGTTTTTCTTTTGCATTTCTGCAGAAAACACTCAGAAATCAAGTGAAAAAAATCTACACGTTATGAATGGAAGTTTTTCTTTTTAGTTTCACGTTTCTCTCTTCGATGGGGTGGCAAAATTATTAGCAAAGTTTGCAAATTTGTTGAATGATTTCTTATTCCTTCCCTCTCTCTCTTTCTCTTTTTTTTTTGTCGCTGAACATTAAATGAAAAACACAAGGATTTATGCAAGAGACAGCAACCTGTATGATAAAGATCACAATCTGGAACATATTTTTGTGTTTTTGTATCTCACAGTTTCAAATGAAAGCAAATAATACAGGCACAATACAAGGCAATTTTTCTGAAATAAATTTTTTCTTCACCTTGTTGGCTTGAACATGAGTTTTTCTGATGCAAAAATTTTGTTTTCAGACCAGTAAGAATTGTTGACGGAAGTAAAATATCAAATAATTGCGCTAAGAATTCTATACAAAGTGCGTATTAATATGTACCAGAGATCGCCAATGAATAATAATAATAAAATTTCATGATTAATTGTGATGATATTGCAAATTAAACAGTTTGTCGCAATTGTTGCTGAATTAATGCTCCCAGTGAAAACTATTTTTTGTATACGCAGCCGAGGCCGACACTAGAAAATTCGCTAGTAGAGTTTTGAAGACATGTCTGTATATACTTAAAATATTTACGAATTTTGTAAATCATTTACTCTCGTTCACCAGGGTTTTAACTTCCTATCGATTTGATCTTATGCGAGACGTCCGTATTCAAGACGCCTTCTTAAATGTCTTAAATCATAACTCACGTGTAGCCCTTTCTGATGCTACAGTCTTTCAATTTCAATTGCTTTAACATCGAAACCATACGGATCTTTCGATGAAGTCAGTTGAACTCCCAATGTTTATCGTCGACAGATCAGATCACATTTCTTCTAAGCATGCAGCCAACAGTTCAAAAATATTTTTCACATCTTCTTATTCCGGCAGTTCTGGCCACTTGTAATGCTTGAATGCTGTGAATAATAGTGAATGTAGGGCACATAAAGATGAAACCAAAGCGATTAAACACCTTATATGTTAAATCATCCAGCTTTTGAACGCAGTTTTTGTCGTACCTTGGTATATTTTAATCGATAATGATCTGTTTTATGTCTTCTTATAATCTACGGAGTAAGTAAACAAGTTAAGCGCGTTTATTTCCATATTTATTGTACTATGGCCCGTTAAGGCATATAAGCGTTAATTGCTCATAGTGTTCAGACATTGATTCCTTAGGATTTTGATTAGGCACTGGTTCACAAATACCTGTAGTCCTTTAAATCGTGATTAGAACTTCTATAGAGAGAAGTAATTTCTGTAAAGAAGAGTAGACCACAGAACATTTTCTTTATAATTAGTCATCACGTGAAGCTTCTTGCAGGCCTCTTGCATGAGTATTCAGAATGCAATGTTCAGTAATAATTCTGCCAATTACGCTCAGCACGTTTCTTTAAAATATGAGTAGAGTTGTTATGCAGCTTTTATTTAACTTTGGCCAGAGATAATGAGCCCTGTCTTTTCCATATCCAAAGCCGCGAAAAATAAGCAACTCTGAAGTATTTTTGCAAGACTGTCATGTGTTGATCATAACATACATGTGTGCTTTACAGTTAGGATTAAAACCTAACTCCTCACACCGCCTATGTTGTGTGTGCTAATTTTATACATGAGTGTCGAAACCTACAGTTATAAGGTCTACGCCAAACAACATATTATTTTGAGAAACTTTTCATGGCAATTTTATGTACTCGCAGAGTTTTTGCTAGAAATCTGCTGAGAGAAAATTGCCGAAGAAATATTTGTTCTTATTTCGTTTTATTCGAAATGTCTGAGCTGAGATTTGACCCGTGGCTTCACGTCTAACAAACCAAAACACTACCTACTACACTACTGTGACTACCACATGTAGTGCTGATGGTTTTTTCATCTCTTGAGTTCTTTAAGGTCTGGAATTCCAACCAGTTCCTTTAATTTCTTGCCTTGAACAGACTAATCCGAAAACTTCATTGAAATAATATCAGGAGAGTATGTTGCCCATAGCTTTAATTTTCTCTGTAAAAGCAATTACTCCGTATGCTTATTGATTGAAAAATTTTTCATTGCAATTATAAAACTCAAAATAGGCCCCAAATCAAAATTAATTCGCTTCAAAAAATTGTTTCCTTTAACTGCTGTCACTTATGTTTACATTCCTTCTGGGTTCTTTGAATTCCTGTTGATAAAATGAATGAAGAAATTTCCAAAAATTTATTTTTCTCTTTTAAATACTTTTTGACTTAAGAAAAATAAACAAATAACTGCATAAATGCATAAAATAAATATGGTAGACAGACATACATATTTGATATATTCTATCGAAAAAATGAAAGAAATATTTGAGATTTTTGTTTTGGTTCGACAAACAAATACTTCGTAGAAGTCCTTTTGCACAATTCACACTTGATTTGTTTATTTGACCAGAAATGTCATTCAAAGTTCGAATATTTATTCAGGCAACTCCATATGACTTTCACAAACATGCAGAAATATTACCAAAAAAATAAAAAAAAAAATTGTTTTTAAAATATAACAGCATATGAGCATATTTATGTATGTGTAGCTATGCAAGGCTTTTTGTTTTTAAATACAGTACAAATGAATGGTTTTTGCATAAAATTTTTAAAATGAATTTCTTTCTGGTAGAAGTTGGTTTCAGTGATTTAAACAAGAATTATTCAAGCATAACTTTAAGATCCAACACTTCAGTATGTTTTCGGTGTATTGAACAACTTTGGACAAAGAAAACTTAAATTAAAAACGAAATAAATTAATACTTATTTATGTAAAGTATGCTTCAATTTATAAGATTTGGGAAAAGTCTGGGCTAAAATTGTATTTCAATTGTAAATATTTCATTCATTAAATAATAATTACAAACAGAGTTACAAAAATCGTATGCACACTGCAGTGTAACTAGCCATAGTTTGTCATTAGCAGCTGAATTTTGATTTGATCATTACAATCCCTTATGCCGTACACAATCGTCCTTCAGAGCAGCTACCACGTTTACTCGCATTGAAAATGTGTGCTCCGTGAGATACCAAACAAGGCGCACTTAGGAAGCAGTAGCCTATGTGCAGGGAGCATTGAAGAAGGTCGAAATCATTTCATTCATTGGCTATCTCAGCCACTGGCTTGTGTCCTTACATACAAACATAATTCATCATTACAAACCTCTAGTCAGCTTTTCACACTACCCCTGTTGTGTGTGTAAATTTTACCCAAGAGTGAATGTCCCCTACAGTTTACTGTCGACTACGAACGACATGTATTTTTTGAGAAACTTCTCTCACCGAATTTTTACCAAAGAGAGGAGAGGAAGTCACCTAAAGTAATATATTTTTTTTTGTATTTCATCTAATAAGTTAACACACAATCTACTAGACTACGTCGACAACAACAGACTTTACTGGAAAATACTTTTAAAACTTTGTAAAAACTATTCACATACAGACATATACATAATTGGTCATTACAACCCATTAGTCAGGATTACAGCCTAGTTTCTTACACCTACCATGTTGTTTGGGTTAGTCTTATCCACGCCAAAACCTTCAGTTCAACGTCGACTCCGAACGACAGATCTTTTTGGCAATTTATAATCTCCAAATTTTAGCAGGAAGACTACTGACAAAAAGTCGCTGAAACTAATAATTTTTTTTATATTTCGTTACAACGGGCTCTCGCCTAACATGACACTGCACCACGGCAACTTCAACAAATATTACTGAAAAAAGTTTTTAAAGTTTTGCAAGAATTACTCGTAGAACTCAGGAAATGTCAAAATCAATACCAACCAAGGGTAATAGGCACCCTAAGCTAGTTAGTCCCATAGTTTCATGTTGGATCAAGATAAATAAAACCAATTTAAAGCCTCAGAGATGAATTCCCATAGGTTTTGCAACGGATCGAATGCGCGCCAATTTCCTTTGCTGATTTATATATCCTACCAAGGAACACCATTCAACTTGCTCTAAGGAAGTGATCATCTGGTCTTGGTTCAGAAGTAAATCGCCGGATTGACGAAGATACTATTTTTATCACAAATACCAAACACTTCTTTATACATTTTTTTCATTCAGCAAGTCTCAATATACTCAGAAGGTTAGGTATAGTATTTGATAACTTCATAAATTTGCAATAAAGTATTGAAAAGAAATGGTGTGTAAAACAAATGTCACATGATGGGCATTCCTCAATAAGACAATGAAATTCAACCAGTTATCGCAAAGGTTTTTCTGCATTACAGGCGATCCTGTGCCTCTGGGTGCTGACAGAGTTATGAACTTTTGGAAACATTTACTAAATGAGACCACAATATAACTTCACAAGCAAGTTCAGAATAATTGTTACCAAAAGGAAGAAACTGGAAAATAGTAAAACCCAGCGTAAAATAGAATGGAGATGTAATTACTAAATATAGAATTCTTGAGACGACTGAAACTAGAATAGACGATGATTTCTGTTGAAAAAGAGAAAAAAACGGTTTCAGCTTCTCCACGTTTCTCTAAATGCTGCCAGCATTCTTTATACTTACTAATCTCATACTATACTCAGCTAGCTACTCCAATAATATATTCTTTCTGAAGAGATCCACTTTAATATTAGCCATAAGGCCCAGAAGTCGCTGTAGTCTAGTAGGTCATATGGTGGGTTATTAGATGTGAGGCCATGGTTCAAACACCAGGTCTCCAATAAAACGAAATAAGAAACAAATATTTATTTAACAACTGCCTCCCAGCAAATTTCTGGCAAAAAACTCTAAGACTTCCTCTAATTAAAATTGCCATGAAAAACTTTCTTAAAAATCTGTCTCCACTCATACATAAAATTATCGCACACAACATACATAAGTGGTATGGGAAACTACGTCGTAATACTGACTGAAGAGTTGTAATGATCAATTGTGTATGCATGTTCCGAAGATATATATTGTGTCTCTGCTAAAAAAAATTAATTCAAGCCTCGTGCTCTGCGTCTTATATAAGTAAATCCCTATTCCCAAATTCACGGTTCCATTTACTTGACAGACTTGACCTTGTAGAAAATTGTCATATACAATTGGCCATTACAAAACTTCAGTCAGGATTACGGCCTAGCTTTCACACAATTTTATACGTGAGTGGGGGACTTACAGTTTAACGTCAACTCCGAAAGACAGATTTTTGGGAAACTATTCTAGGCAATTTTATTTACTCTCAGAGTTTTTGCCAGAAATCTGCTGGGAGAAAGTCCCCGAAGAAAAAAAATTTTTTTTCATATTTCGTTTTGCTGTCTGACCTGGGGTTTGAACTCGGACCTTACGTCTACTAAGCCAACACACTACATACTAGACTACGGCGACTTCTGTCAGAATTGCCAAATATAATGTATACACCTCGTATACTAATATTTTAGTGTCGTCAGTAAAGATTGGGCCTGTTCGTAAATGCATTATTGCGCTGCATATTATGCGCATCATGTTCATAAATGCAAATCTTGGCAGCACTGCTTACGTCAAGCGTTCGTAAATTCAACATTAAATCATATTATGCGCAAATAAACCCAAAACACTAATCACAAAAATGGCTGATGCATTGAATGAGTGAGACAGAGAGAATGGGAGTTTTAACAACAAGTTTCTTTTTTTCTTCCTTAAATGTCTTCTTTTTTGCACAAAGTACACTTTTTTCTGCGTTTAACAACATTTTGTCATTTGTTTTATCGTCCAGTTCAGAAATCAAATTTATTAATAATTTTTCCATTTCTGCAGTGTTTGTTCGTTCGTAAATGCAAACAAATAAATTAGCAAAAAGAAGCATCAGCAACAAGTGATTAGCAGTGTGAGCGCAAAATAATCATATTATGCAGCGCAGTGATGAATTTACGAACAGGCCCATTCTAACACCAAATACTTCTATTATTAGTGTTGAGTTAAGTAGAGATACTAAAAACCTCAGAGCAAACGTTGTATTTTACTGATATATCGTTTCACTAATAATATCTCTCTCAATGCTATTGCTTTGACGAACATCATACAGTTCGCCGGGATAATTCCTTGCCCTACCATACAAGACTCAGATCTTTTCCTTCTACCTATTGTTACGCTAGTCTCAGAATCATAGAAGAACCTCCCCTCTCTCTTCATGAGATCCACGTTATCCGAGTGCTTTTATCCTTCCTGTCTTGTTCATTTGCCTATTCATTTCCCTGGATTCCCCATTCGAAAAACTTCAAGAAATTATGTTTTGATAGTATAATTTGGGACACCTTGACATGAACAGTTCTCTGTTTGAAAGCGTTCTGAAACCCTTCAATTGTGTCCCAAAAAACAATGATGTTAAAGTGCATCTTATAGTTGAACTTGACCAATCGATACTTTACTTATTTGTTTTATTTTTTTTAAATTTTTATTTTAATACGGTTTACCTGCTTATCATCATCTTAGCAAGCGATTTTCTTTACATTGTAATTGAAATTGTTTAACAACAAATTTTCCAATCGCTTTTAATTGCTGTATGTAAAGCAATTTTTATAATGATGCAGTTTTAAATGTTTGCAAACTGGCAACAATAACAATAACAATTAAAGCAATTAAAGTTTCTCGCCCATCAACAGCAAACCTTTACGCCTCCAACTGGTTTCACACAGCTAGAGCGGGAGAGAGGGAGAGGGAAAACGGTATTGCATTTGAAACCGACGATTATATCCACAGAGTACAATTACAAACGCAATTACAAACTGAATATGAAATTGAAACAATTTTATTCAATTCACTCACTCACACACTTACACTCACTCACACACACACGCTCACATGCTCACTGCAAATAATAATTGAAATTAATTAAAGGCGAATGCATCATTTGGTTAAATTTGATGCCGCAATAAATGGTTGCGTATGAATGAAGAAGTAAACATACATACATATGAATAAATATGCATCAATACATTCATATGTATGTATGAGGGTAAGTGTGAGTTTACATACAAGTATTCATATACGAGTATACTAAGTAAGTACTTACACAGGTATTGTTATTATATTCTCGCTTACAAAAGATTATATAGATAGAAAGGGAGAACCAAGTGCAGGACTGTGTGTTGACTTTGAAGGAAAATTAATTGCTGATGATAAGCAAGAGAGCATTTGCATGCATCATTTCTCCCAGGGCCAAATATTCGTTCAAAAGTTTTGCTTTCGTTTGACTATTCCTCAGAATTTTTAATGAACCAAACTGGACCTGATCCATAAGTAACTAAGATCCTTTTAATGGTAATTTCATAACTTGCATGCAATTTCTTGTACTAACACACATAGGGCGCAAAATATAAGACAATCCAACCACTACGTACGTATTTCAGACTAAACAGAACATATTGATTCGCAAATATTATTTGCAACGCACTGAATAATGCAATAGCATCGAACCATTTAATGATTAATTTTGAACTTTTTTTACCATTAAAGTCGCAATGACCGACCAACCGACCATTTCAACCCTTCAGTCAGGGCTACGACTTAGTTTTTCACACCACTTATGTTGTGTGTGTTAATTTTATACATAAGTTGCGGTACCTACAGTTTTAAGTTGACTTCGAACGTCAGATTTTTGAGAAACTTTTCATGGCAATTTTATTTACTCTCAGAGCTTTGCCAGAAATCTGCTAAGAGGCAGACGCCGAAGAAATATTTTTTTTATGCTTCATTTTATTGGAGATGTCATACCTGGAGTTTGAACCCTGGCCTCACTTCTAATAATCCAACACACTTCCTAGAAGACTACGGCGACTATTAAACACGGGTTACTCAAGCAATTATGGAAGCGAATGAGCTGGAGGTCTCTGGATTATATAGAATTGCAGAGCTACATACATATCTCTTCTCAAACCATTTGAGTTTTGTCAGAACAGTCTAATATTAAGTAACCGTCTCTTCCTTAACAAGATTAACGAACAACTGCGTAATTTTTCTTCTTTTTTCGGAACCCAATTCGTTGTAATACCAAAGGTGCTCTAATACATTAATAGAATAGGATTCCTTGAATTATATTCGCGGATTATATTCAGTTATCAAAGGAACATCGGTAGTATTGCTAGAAAGAAAATTTTAGAGACTGGAATGCAACATTTGCTGCGCTAAGAAAAACCCTTCCAGTTGAATGTAACTTTGGCTCAAGCGGTTGTTGCCGTTTAATTAGAATTTCCTGGCTACATAGTATTTATAACACTTTCACAAATTTATTTACATTGAGATCCTTGCGACCCTAGTAACTGCACCAAACATAGCTATTGAATCAGTGCCATGCACAAGCATTGGTTGGGGAAACTTGAATTATCTTTACCAAGTCCACATAGCAGGCAGGTCTTGCCTGTTGATATAAGGATATCTTTTAAACGAGTATTGTTCCCTATTTTCTCAGGGAAAGAGGCACTTTCTACATACATACATACATAATTGATCATTACAACTCTTTAGTTAGGATTACGACCTAGATTCTCACAATACTCATGTTGGTTGTGTTCATTTTATAAATGAGTGACGAGATCTACAGTTTAAAGTCGACTTCGAACGACAGATGTTTGAGAAATATTACATGGCAATTTTATTTTCGCTCAGAGCTTTGCCAGAAATCTGCTGAGAGTAAGTTCCCAAAAACTTCGTTTGAATATTTGACTTAGGGTTTGAACAGTGGCCTTACTTCTAATAAACCAGCTCATTACCTAATAGTCTACGGCGAAGCTCTTACATTCCCTATGAAAAGCAAGTCCTGTACAATATTTGAGTGGAATTGGAAAATGAGACGGAGAATATGTTTAAATTGAAAACTCTTGCTATACACACCCTATAGCACTTGTATCTACATATGTATGTACATCTACAAATGTGGTTTACTGTTCAAATTTGTATGTGTTGCAATGGTTTTATGCTGTTATTCTTGGCAACAGTATTCAATTAAAATATTCATATAAAATACATACAAACACTCACACTTGAACTCAGGTACAGGAACGTAGTGAAGTGTATGTCCTACACAACATACACGTACTCTGACGTATGTATATAAACTATTAAAGATTTCGCAATACAACGTCTGTTGTCGTCTGCACAGATCCAGATGAAAATGACTTGACATTTATGAATGAATTTCACAAGAAATGATTGTAATGCCAGCAATTTAGATACGACAGGAACTGCTTGTTTCAACCGAATTAAATTTATTCGCACTTCGAATTTTGTTGCGTTTGCAGTTAAAATTTACTGCAGCAGTTGAATTTTAAAATGCCAATGAAAGTTAATTGAAATTGCATTACAGATCTGATTTAAACTGTATCACTTAAAGTAGAGTTTATTGGTGTTACAAGATCGTTTAAGAGAATACTTTAAGGGAGATTTGATATGGAATACGCACGACATAAAGGACAACCTGTGACTGTGTTGGAAGGACCAGAAAATTTATAGCGTTCCCTTAAGACTGAAATTATTACGGCAGCTGGAGCTGATGCATATTTAACCGTTTTTGATAAAAATTGTGTTAAAGAATGAAAAATTTTTCGGTGTCAATTGATATCCACTATGGACCAACTTTCTGAAAACAGTCACAGTCATATAAAAACTTTCGTTATATTTTAATTTCGTCTTAATTTGTAATTGGAAATTTTGAAATGAAAGGAATTCTCTTTCAATTCAAAGAGTTTCAGAGTCCCACTTTTTTTTTTTTGAATCCTGTTGTTATCAACCAATTATTTACTAGTTTTAGTGCAAAAAGATGTTTGAAGTGGATTACCTACAAGTACACATACATGCATATTTGGTCATTACTATACACACCTTCAGTCAGGATTACGACCTAACTTCTCACAACACTTATTTATGTTGTGTGTGTTATTTTTACGCATTAGTGGCGAAACCTACAGTTTAAAGTCGACTCCGAATGACACAATTTTTGGAGTAAATTTTCATGGTGAGTTTTTATTTACTTTGAGAGATTTTGCCAGAAATCTGTTGAGAGGAAGTCGCCGAAGAAATATTGAAATATTTCCTGTATTCGATAGAGAATCCTCAAAACAGACTTTGCGACGTAGGCCCATACATGAGAGCTGTATTTTCATATGGATAATACAGATGGATAGTAAGACTATCAAATGAATTGCAGAATTTCTTGCAATATCTTAAAAAATCAGGATACTTAAATATTTCGTTCGGAATTTTCAAAATATACTGGTTCTAGCACATGTCGAATTGCATCTTTATGCTCAGGCCAAGAAAAGGTTCTGACTTTCCCATGTTTATACCACTCTTAGCAACAGATGGCGCAATATTACTGCAGCGCTTGTGTGTCAATATACAAAATTAACTTTTACGTGCCTTAAAATCAACCCTACTCACACTAAAGTCAAAAATTGTCTGTAAGTCGAAAGTGAGCCTTTTTAGCTCATATATATCACAAAATTTCATAAAACGCTCATATATCGGGCAGCGCTCCTCGAGGTCTATTTTGAAGATTCTTTATCGAATAAAGGAAAGTGTGAAGGTGTGAAAGAGCTCAATAATGGCGATAGATTATCGAACTCTAATAATTTATTGGAACGATGTTACTTTATGTTACACTGTTGTACTAAAACAGTTGCGCGCCAGCAAAGCTAAATAAACATGTTCTTTAAAATCAGATATTCTATTGTTGTACACGTGTGTCAACGAATCAATGTATTCTACAGCCTGTGAATAGCACATTGCATTACAAACTGAACTCATTCTTAAGCCGTACTATCCCTATTTGGAGCTCTCTTCCTGTATAGATATTGTTACCTACCATATAAATAAAGGGTGGGCCATATAAAAGATAAATTTGAAAATGCAGTAAAACATAGACGATTTGAAATTTTTCCAAATACAATTATTACGGTTATAAATGAAATATTATTTCATTCATATGGCTGCCACGGTTGTCCCCACAGTACCTCATTCAATCGAACCAATTTTCATGCATTTTTCGAGTGCGTGGAGAAGGAGATTGATTAAAATCTAATATCCATAAACTTTACTCCCTCTTACCACTCTGCCATTACCTATTTTCCTACTTCCAACACAATACCCTGTATGAGCAGGTGTTATGCCCTGGGTATTGGTTGTTATAGAAAATATAAAAAAAAAATCAAAGTCCTTAATAATAAACGTTTGCCCCTCCGGGTAATTTATTTTTTGGACATTTTATACAAATTATTTCAAACACAATAAATTGGAAATTATTTTCATCTAATTTTTTTTTTCTACAGACTCCGACTGTTTTCAAAAGAGATTTCACCGTGACATTTAATCATTCAATCAATAAATAATTTTCTGTATTTCAAAATGAAAATAAAAAAAACCAAAATTCTGTATATTTTATGGCAGCCATCATAAATATTTACACAAAAGATTTTAAGGTTCCCATTTTTATGCACAAACAAAAAATATTCACAACAAATTTTTTCTTTTTAATTTTTTGCATATTTTATTCCACATTATTTAAGTTTAACAATAAACCAGAAAAAAAAAGAACTTTTTTTTTACACTGTAATAAATAAATTTAAATATATACACAAACACACAAGAGTTGTATTGAAAATTTACAATTTAATCCTGAATAGAATACAACAACCACAAGAAGCAGAAAGAGCGAGAGAGAGAGAGAGATACGAGAGAGTGAGAGTCTCTGCATGAATAAAATAAAATTTCCAAATTTATGCAAATATTTTTGTTTACTTTTCAGTCATTTTAAATCCATATTTTCTAAATGATAAATTATATTGGTTTATAAATAATATTTCAAAAATATACAACAACAACAACAAAACATACCAAATAAACCCACAAAATAAATTTCATAAAATGGGAATAGGGAATCTAAATAAAATCTGCATAAAAAATAAAGGAAAATTGTATGAATTGTTGAAAGATGCCATTGCCACTTTTCGTGCTGCTGCTGCTGCTGCTGTTCTTACCACTAACTCACTAACACCATATAACAGCAGCTGTAACCAGCAATACAACCAAAAATGTAACCTCAAGGTGTTGCTTCAAAAAAGAAATCCTTGAACTGTTTGCTACAGGATGTCTTGGCTTGTCTGTCCCGTTCTGCGTACAAATTTCTAAAGGCAACAAATTTTGAATTAAATATTTACCCAAAAACAACGCCGCCAGCAACAACAGCAACGTTAGCGTGCTACCAAGAAATACAAAAAACCTTCAAACAAAATTTGATTTGAATATTAAACAGATCTTAACGTTATTGTATGTAAACAAACAGGTGAGAAAGGCAGCTGACTTAAGGTGAGAAAATCCTTCAAAAAATAAAATTAAATTTCTTTGTCGCTTTTCCTGTACCTCAAATGCAGGTTGGAAATTTTATTTACCGAAGTGTGTCACCAATAATGGTTGATACAATCACAATGGTGATCTAATATTCATGATATCTTTTAGCTTTCGTTTTTAAAAGTTCAGCGGGGAAAAAAGTTAGTTTAACGCTTCAACGTTTACTGTTTAGATGATTTAAACAAATCGCTTTAAATGTTTAAATTTATTTGAAATTTAAATTTAAACGAGCGTATTTGTCTTTAGTGTAATTCAGCATCAGATTTGTAGGGTCTTTGTTCAAACGTTTCCTATCTTGAAATTGAAATAAAACACAAAACTCAGGTTGATATTGAACGACAGCATGGGTTATTAAATTTTTGAGAACTGCTGTGGTTTTTCGCTTTTTGGCATACTCCAGTGGCTAAAGGAACTCCACAAAAAAGTTTAGACAGCAGGAAAAAGTGTCTTGTGGTATATTGATTGACATGAAATTACGGTCTTCATCCTGACCAAAAATCTTACTGCCAAGTATTCCACATCGGCTGTAATAAAATTTTCTATAGAATTACGGCCATACTTTTGTCCCCACCAATGTCGTGTGTGTTAATTTCATTTATGAGTTTAAAATTCGACCCCCAAAATATAGATTTGAAAAGTTTTTTTCATGGTAATCAATTGTTTTTATATTATATATGTATATGTGAGGAGGAAATATTTTATTTTATTTTCGAGACATCCCAGCTTTGTTCTAAGTTAATGGGTCTTTTCCATATCCACTAGATTTTAGTGAAAATTTGATCCAACCATACGTTGATTTATGCCAACTCCCTTCTCATTTTCCAAAAAAATAACGACCAATTATATAGCACCAAACAGTCAACAGACGCAAACAGCACCAAGCAGTAATGAATATAATGGTGTTCCCGTATCTCCTTAAAATTTGTCTTCCTCCCAAATGCGAAAATTTTGGTTATTGATGTAGCCATTTAATCTGATTAAGCCTCATCATCTGTAAATACAATTCTTTGCTTATCTTTGTCCATTTACAATCTAGCCCAATCGGTATACGAAATAACATTTAATTTCTTGTATAAACTGTATTTTATAGGCAAGTTAGCCAAGAGTCTTATGTAAAATTATCAGTCATGCATTCATAATGACAAAATCTTACTATACGGAAATGATAATACAGTTTGACATTCCCAACTGGTAAATCATAATTATCAATATGAATTGTTGTCATGAAGATAAAAAAAAAATACTTTATACTACTGCTCGCTGGATGTTTCCCCAGACATGGGAGTAGTGTTTTAGTGTTTATGGCCATTTACGTGTTACGTGTAATACCGCTTTGTTTCGGTATTCATGCGATAAAGTGAAGGAAATGGTTGTGGAATCGTTGAATCATAATGTCGGCATGAGCCAGGCAACTTTTTATTAAATTTTGGGCATGAAGCTTGCGGCAGCAAAGTTCGTTCCAAGACCAAAAAAAAAAATCTTCTAAACATCGTTCAGGAATTATTGAATGACATCAAGATCATATCGCTTAGCTATCTTATTGAGAGACGTGCGTCTCCCATATAGATGCCTTTCTATCGGGAAGTACTCGAATATAATTTTCAGAAACGTAGTAATTTTTAATAATCCTTACCCTTGCCTGTATAGCCGACACTTTCGCCTGTAAGACGCTGCAATGGTTTTGTCGTTTAATGGAGTGGGATTGCCTACCGACTCCGAAAAAATTCTATCACCCACTGTGGCTCAAATCTGAACAGATTTGTCAACGTACTGCTTTACAATACTTTTCCAGGTCTCTTTTATTGAAATAAATGTTACGCACATTCATTCAAATTCCTTCAGGATTTAAGTCCAGCGGTTGAAATTGTAACTTATTTCCCGTAGCTAACGTACTCAGTAGAGACATTTACCGAAATGAATGTTACGCACATTCATTCAAATTCCTTCAGGCTTTATTTCCAGCGATAAAAATCGTAACTTATCTCCAGTAGCTAACGTACTTAGGAGTACTACGCGAGACACCACTTATACTAATGTAGCGTGATTTTTCTAGCCGTCGTGTCAGATTCAAGTTCAAACCATTAAAAATAGCACTGAATACTTTAGAAGGTGGCCAAGATAAGTTTATCCTCAGCTCTAAATGCATTATAAATCGAAGCATAAAATAACGTAAAAAAATAAATGATAATATCAGGGACATTTTCTTGTAACTTTTTACAAGCCTGGCCGCAATCGAAGTGGAGCTCTACGCACATAGGGGAGAGCCAAAAAAGTCTTGGAGTAAATGTTGAATTAGGGAGGTTTTTTTTATTTCCCCGCTTAATGAATTACAAAGCTTGTCCTCTACTCCCTATGGCTCATATTTACCGACGAAATTCAAAAAACATTTCATCACATAAACTTTCAATTAATTAAGGAGAAGCATTTTCTAAACCCCATAAACAAAAAAATGGTTTCAAAAATTTCCAAAATATTTCACGCGTTTACTGGCATTTAATTAAACAAAGAATGAAGAGCGAGAGAAGAAGAAATTTTTTGAAAAGTTTTCAAAGCGAAAACAATTTGGCAAAAATATTTTTAATGCGAAAACACAGACAGAGAGACAGAGAGAGAGACAAAGCCAAAGAAAATCTTTTAATTGTTATTTACACTTAAAAAAAAAAAAACAAAAATTGAGAGGAGGAGTAAGGAACAAGACAAAATATTGAATTACTTGAGCCTTAAACGACAACTACACGAGAACAGAAGACAAACACTAAAACGCATTCTATTGCAATAAAAACAAGACGAAGAGGAGACAATAGAAAACAGTGTTTCTAATTAGTTTACGAACAAAATATTTAATTTTCTTAAAGAGTTTTTCTAACATGAAGACAAAAAAAAAAGAAAATTTAAAACACTCTGAGTTACTTATTTAGTTTGTGTTGTTGTTTTTTTGTTATTTTTGCAGAGCCAAAGTTGTTGCCACCAACCAACCAACACTACACTACTGTGGCCTCATAGTGACGTTAATGCAGCTGTTTAGACAAAAATTACTTTATACAACAATATTAACCCTATTGTTGCCACAATGACTGACTACTAGGGATGCTATTGCTGCCGCTTACATTTATTTTCTTGCAATAGAAACATGAAACCCTTATTAAAGGCCAAGTTGCAACAAACTACTTGCTGCTACAGTTCCTTAACGAATGCTGGCAACGAATGAAACTCATTTACGGTAAATGTAATTTAATAGAAACCGTTCTTCAGTAACAACTTTTCCCTGCTGATGATGTGTAGCATTTACAAGAAGATGTGCAACTTTTACTACTGCCAACAACAACAACAACTGCAAAACTTATTTAGTTATTCAAAAGCTTAAAGTAAAGAAAAAAAAAACAGGGAAAAACATAAGCAAAGAAACAGTATGACAAAATTACTACGTTAGTGTGAGTAGCAACATAATTTCTCGTAACAGCGTAACGTGGCCCAACTCAGCAAGCAACTCATATATCGTAACGTACGCCTTTCTTGTTGCTTTACACTACTTTGCGCTACTCCAACTTCAATTTGCAACAACTTTAACTCTTGTTGATTACCTTCAATTGTAGTAAACCTAGCTGAGAGTCAGGCAGAAAGAGAAAAACAACAACGACGACGACAATGGCGTAGGGCGATGATGCTGTGCCACCAGAATGTTGAAGAAATAAAATGAAAGAGTCATACTAGTAAAAGATTTTCTATTCAGGTGAGTTTAAAAGTTTCTCTAGTTTTATGTTTATAAAAGTGACTTTTAATGGCTTTTGCATAAAGTCGCCTTCCCCTTCAGTTTTTTGCCCCCTCGTATACTAAGAGTTAAAATAACAAATCATTTCTAACCTATGTAAGTAGTATACAGGGTTGGGAATAGCATTAAGGCTGAAAGAGTTGACAAAATGCATTTAAGTTTTTAGCATCAAAGTCTACATAAAATGTAGATAAACAAACTGTAGTTGTTACAGTAAAATTAGTCTTTAATATCAAAATGATTTCAAAATCATGGCGGCATCATAGCCAGTGTTGCGTAAATCATTTGTTTGTTCATTTGTTTCAAGAGTTATAAATGAAAAGGCAGTTTAAATGGCAGGGCATTAAAGGAAACAATGATGTATTAAATACAGTTGAACGATATTTTATTATGATCAAAGGCTAGACAATAGTTAGTTCATAAGGAGAAACACAAAAATCAAAAGAGCAATGCCGTTATCTTAGACAGGAAGTTTACTAGCAAGGCTATTGCCATCTGTTTTTATTTGTCTCCCTTAATTTTTAGTACTCTTGTTTAAGAAACTGTTCATTAAATCAGCTAATAATGTTGCAAATGTCTTCAATTATATTTTCACCCAAAACAAACAGAGCTGAATATGGTTTGAATTCTGTATTGGAATTTGGGTACAATATATTGCGGACAGAAAAAAAGTTTAGCCTTTAAGTTTCAAATAGGTTTTGCAGAAAATCACTGCAAAATATGTTTCAAAAACTACTTGCTTTTTTAGCTGCATGAGAACTATCGATAACTATGGTTTTCACAGTTGAGAATGTCAAGCTGTGTCGATATAACTGTGTATCTCATTTTCGAAGAAATCCGCTCCACAAACAGTCACTTCTGTAAGCCTACGTATTGGTTTTCTGACCCCCAAACACGGTAATTTTGTTTGTTAACGTACCACCAAGATGAAAATGAGCTTCATCGGAGAATATGATTTGGCTAAATCGACATTATCGTACATTTTCGTTGGCCAACTACTGTATATCTCATTATCTCGGAAACGAAGCGGATAGTCATGCGACTTCAACTTCAATTTGTAAGCGGCATACCGAGATCTTTTCGCAAAATTTAACGAAAACTAGTGCGTGAAATGTTCAATTCCTGACGAGTTGATTGCTTCTCACGCACACTCTCAGTCAGAACTTAGACAATTTCATGTATACGCTCGAACAGTGCGTACGCTCACACAACAACAATGTATGCAGTTTCACAAACTTTAGCAATAAACTTGCGTATACCGTACACTGTTGGTCCTTCTCTGCGACCAAATTTTGTACGACATTTTCATGCAATTTCCGGCCAGTTGTCGTTTTCAAGTCCCAAAATTGCTCAAGCGTTAATCGATTCACTACGTTCAGTACAGATAATATACTGAATTTTGTGACAGAATAGAATAACCCATGGTTCAAATTTAAACCGATAGATGGCCCATCCGATATAATGCTGTGCTCATTATTTTTACACAATGTATGTAGTATGGCGAATAAAAGCCTTTCTAAGGCTGCTTTCAGCATCTTTATCTATACATACATACATACATAATTGGCCATTATAACCCTTCAGTCAGGTTTACGGCCTAAATTCTCACACCACCACAGTTTACCGTCGACTCCGAACGTCAGAAAAACTTTTTCATGGCAGGTTTATTTACCCTCAGAGTTTTTGCCAGAAATCTGCTGACAGGAAGTCGCCAAAGAAACATTTTTTTTTTTAATTTTCGTTTTGATGTCTGGTCTGGGGCTCGACCCCGGGCTTTAGGTCTAATAAGCGAACACACTGCCTACTAGACTACGGCGACTGTCTTTATCTATATGTTCGAATAAATCAAAGCAACAGCACAGATTTAAATCCTGGTTTTGAAACTCAAAAATTGTTTACATTTTAAGCACATTTTTCACAAAGCACATTTTCCATTACTTTTCTTTTAAAATCAAAATTATTGAGATTTTCTTATGAGCAGCATAATCCTTTGTCATCTCTTTTTTATATTAGTTTATAGGCTTTAATTTTTACCATTATTTGCCGTATAATTATCAGACAAATCATTTGATAATCATAAACACCCATAGTGTCTGGTTTGAATCGAACCCACGACTTCGACACTTGTAGTTTAACACTCTACCAACTAGACTACTAACATTACCTGGATTTAAAACGCCTAATCGATTATACAAAGAAAATGTTGAAATTTCATTTCTAGAAATTCATGCAACACCCTTTTTACGCAATGAGTGAGCCACATCTGTTAACATAGTTTCACTGTTTATTCAAAACTTAGCAGCAAAACTCATGAAAATGTCAACTTAACTGATTGTTGTTATAATTTTTTCCCAGATGAGTGTAGTTTTACCATAAGGTGCAGGTAATAGGCTTTGTAAACTATTAAATGACATTTCGATATTTAAATTATTTTCTTATTATTGTATGTGTATGTGTTAATTTTATCCAGGGTGGGACCTACAGTTTAATGTCTATTCCGAATGAGAGATCCTTGAGAAACTTTTCATGCCAATTTGATTTACTGTCAGAGTTTTTGCTAGAAAACTGCTGAGAGGAAGTTGTTGAAAAATATATTTTTCTTATTTCATTTTGTTCGAAAGCTGGTGTTTGGCCACAGGCTGTCGATTTATAAACCATAACCCTACTTACAAAACAACGATATTTTCACTATGCAACGTTTTTTTTTTTTTCTGTTTATTATTGAATCTTTCTTAATGAAAGTTACAATAGTTTTCAAATCTTACAACTAGTTTTGAAGGTTAATAGTTAACACCAGCGTGATAACTATATATTGTATTCAAATCTTAAATATTAAATCTTAAATATTAAAAGTTGGGGTCAGTGCAGTCGTCGAGCGAGGCACAATGTGTCACTCCGTTTTAGCCTCTGACGGCCGTCGAATTGAAGCAGGTCCCTTGCCAAAGCGTTGGAGTGAATCGTTAGTTTACCGACGTATTTTATGGCGAATTTTTTAATTTCTTCCTGAATTGTAGGAATGTTGAGATCTCTGTGGATATTGTCGTTACGAATATACCATGGAGCGCAGACAATTTGTCGTAAAATCTTGGACTGTCTTCTTTGCAATTTCAAAACGTTCGACGCGCAAGCACTGCCCCAAAGCTGAATGCCGTAGGTCCATATTGGCTTTACAATGCATTTGTATAAAAGAACCTTGTATTCAAGGTCTAGTGTTGAATTGGGACCAATAATCCAATGCATTTGAGCGGATTTCAGCTTAATGGCCGCTAATTTAGCCTCGATGTGGCGTTACCATGTTAGACGCCGGTCTAAGTGGACTCCCAGGTATTTGAAGTTATTTTCAACAGGGACATCAATATTATTTATTTTTATTCGTGGGCAATCTTGTCTTCTAAGTGTGAAGGTTACATGAGCACACTTGGATGGATTCACCTTTATTCTCCACTTTTCAAACCATCTTTCCAGGTCGTATATGTGCAACTGCAGTTGTGTTGATGCTACCTTCGGATCCTTGTTGACGCTTATAAATGCGGTGTCGTCTGCATATGTTGATGTGTAAGTGTTAGGACTTGTGGGCATGTCCGATGTATAAATTAAATACAGAATAGGACCTAATATGCTTCCCTGGGGGACACCTGCAGAGATCTTTTTTGTTGTAGACAGTTCGTCCCTCAATTTGACTTTAAAGGTTCTATCAGTTAAATAGCTTTTAAGAAGTTTGTGTGTGTTCTCGGGGAGTAGTCGTGTTATTTTGCTGAGTAGGCCATCATGCCAAACCTTATCGAATGCTTGTGAGATGTCGATAAAAAGAGCTGAACAATATTGTTTCTTTTCAAATGCCGATCTAATCTTAGTGACGATCCTATGAACCTGCTCAATGGTACCGTGCTTAGCTTGAAATCCAAACTGATGTTCAGGGATAATTTGTCACTCGTCGAGGTACGTGGCTAAGCTTTGGAGAAGAATTTTTTCGAACACTTTTGATAATATTGATAGCAAGCTAATGGGTCTATATGATGTAATTTGACTAGCATCTTTTCCCGGCTTGGGAATCATAACAATTGTATATATCCTCCAAGATAATGGGAAGTAGCCAATTCTTAACATTGCATTAAATATGAATAGTACAATTCTTATAGCACTATTGGGTAAGTGGACTAACATTGAGCCTGTAATGCCATCGGGTCCGGCTGACTTTTTCACGTCAAGGCTTTTAAAGGCGGCCTGTACATGAGAAAGCCGGAGTTTTATAGGTGCGTTAACAGTATTACTTATGTTAGGTGGGCAGATATGAGCATTAATGTCATGTGGTGTGAAGACATTCTCCAGGTGGTTCGCAAAAGCATTAACCTTCTCGCTAGAGGTTTTAGCCCAAGTGTGGTTCTCCAATCTTATTGGTGATTCTAGAGTGATAGGACATCTCATATGCCTTACAGCTTTCCACAGACTATAATTTGTGTTTTTTGTTGGGTCCAGATTCTGGAGGTAACTAGCAAGTCTAGATTCCTGTGTATGCAATAGGTTACTCGGCAATAGGGCAACACATCTGTTCAGTTGCGCTTTTAGAAGAGGAGAGCGACTATTTTGCCACTGCCTTCTAAGTCTTCTTTTTTCTCTAACGAGATTTAGAGTTTCTGTACTAAATTGGTAACATTTATTTTTTAAAATACGCTTCGCAGGCGTTGCCACTTTCGCTGCCGATACCATAGTTTCAGTGAGATAATTCACAGCTGACTGAATGTTTTCTGCGTTTCTTAGAGGAATATTCCGAGAGAGGTGAGAACTTACGTACATTTTATATTTTAACCAGTTCGTGTTTTTGTTTGGGTATAAATGCAACTGTTCACGATGTACAAAGAAATTGTTTTGCAGGGTGAGAATTGTAGGTGAGTGATCGGATGATAAGTCATACGATGGGGCAACTGTGTATTCGTTGCGTTTAATGTTTTTAACAACGGCAAAATCTATCAAGTCTGGCGACTTGTTGAAGTCCGTTGGCCAGTAAGTCGGAGTACCACAAGAGGCAACATCGAGCTTATTTGCAATTATTGTGTTGTACAGCTGCCTTCCTCTAGGGCTAATGAGTCTTGACCCCCAAAAGTTATGTTTAGCGTTGTAGTCGCCAGCTGCAATAAATTTTTGGCCAAGCGTGGCAAAAAACGTCTGAAACTTGTCGACTTCAATTTTGTGTCTAGGAGGACAATAAAATGAGGAAATTGTTATTTTTAAATCCGTTAGATTTATGGTTGTGGCCTGAATAAAATCTTCTTTAAATTCTGGCATTGGATGCAATGTGTATCCAAAAAGTAGGATTTGTCAAGTCTATCAAGCTGGATTTATATGTGTGGAAATATCTGCACCCCTGAATCATATTTTCAGATGTAGAAACCCGAAAATAAATACTCGGGGCTAAATCCTTCTAGAATAGGACAAATGAAGAAGCCAATTGGCAATGCTATCAAATATAGACAAATGCTTCTTAACAGCAGCCGCACTGATCTCTTCGTTAAGATACAGAAAAGTCATGGACTAATTTATTCACCCTCATAATATAATGCAGAGTTGCGTTAATGGCTCTTTTGTCTAACAAGGTTTTCTAAGTTTTTTGAAATGCGAAAGAAATTCGCTACCAAAAATGATTGTATTTGAGGGTAAAATGTTGGAAGTTTTGACAGTTGGAGTTTTGAGTGAATTATTTACAAATTAAAAAAATTGTTACATTTTTTTCGACGTTGTAAATTTGGAGTATGCTGCGATACAAAATCCTGATGAAGTTTATTGTTTATAAACCATGTCAGGCAGTAGAGAAGGAATTGAATTATTAATGACCGCTTGTATATGCAGTAAGCAACAATACTTTATATCGAAGGTAATGAGTCATTGTTTCTAGGCAACGATAGATGCCATCACCGTTATCCTAGAACAGCTTTAGCAGATCACCTGCTTAGATGGAACAACAATAGATTAACGAAACTGAAACAATGGAGAATAACAACCAACTGGAACTTATAGCAACAAACAGCAGCCAACCGTTTAAGATGAAGAATGCTTTGTTGCAGCCATATGCTTCCAAGAATAAAGGGAGAAAATGGGTCATTGCATGGACTAAAGTTTAGAGGCTTAGAAATATGATTTAAATGCTGATACTGTTCATATGCAGGGCACCGAGACAATTGTTTTGTATTGTGAAATCTAGATTTCTATGAAGACAGTGCTTAGTTTCATATTTCGCGATGAATGGAAAAAATATTTGCCAAATTTAGGCAAAAAAATTGCGAAATAGGCTTTACGCAAAAAAGGGAACAAAATTGGCTTGCTCGGTTTGTGAGCTCAAAATATCACAAGAGATTGGACATTGATTCATACATACATACATAAATGGCCATTAGAACCCTTCAATCGGGATTACGGCCTTGCTTCTCACACCACTCATATTGTGTGCCTTAATTTTATACTTGAATGGCGCGATATACAGTTTAACGTCGACTCCGAACGACAGATTTGTGAGAAACTTTTTTATGGCAATTTTATTTACTCTCAGAGTTCTTGCCAGAAATCTGCTTAGAGGAAGTCGTCGAAGAAATATTTTTTTCATATTTCGTTTTGATGTCTGGCCTGGGGCTCGAACCCGGGCTTCACGTCTAATAAGCGAACACACTACCTAGTAGACTACGGCGATGAATATTGATTTAAAAGTCTTAAAAAGCTGATATGCATACATACATACATAATTGGTAATTACAAGCCTTCAGCCAGTATGACGATTTAGCTTCTAATACCACTCATGTTGTGTGTGTTTTATACATGAGGGACCTACAGTTTAAAGTCGACTCCGAACGACAGATTTTTGAGAAGCTTTTTCAAGGCATTTTTTATTTATTCTCAGAGTTTTTGCGAGAAATCTGCTGAGAGGTAGTCGCCGGAGATATATTTGTTCACATTTCGCTTTGTTGGAGATATGTATCTGACCTGGGGTTTGAACCTTGGCTTCACGTCTAAATAGCCAACACACAACTTACTAGACTGCGAGGACTAGTACGGCTGTTATGCAAAAAGAATTCGTACAACCAGTATAATATAGCATAGTTCAGTATTTAAATCTTTCTAAATAAAAACGTTGTAATATTTCCATTATGTTGACACCCAGTATCAGAGTGCTTTTTTCCACCCGGCTGAATTTTATGAATAAAAGAATTTCAAAATATTTTAAAATAACAAAAAAAAAAAAAAATTCATTTAACAAGAGACAACAAAGTGGGCATTGAGCTCTATCCTTTCGCAGTGCATTTTTTCCTATTATTTCAATATATACCCACAATGCATCACCCCCTTAGAATACGTTTTAGTAAACAACAGCAACAATTTTTTGTATCTGTAACTGGCATACACACCCTCTATTAGTTCAACTCTATATATCTTCCTTTTTTGCATTTTTTGATTCGATCTATTTTTCGTTTTTTTTCAAATTTTTTTTTGCAAATTTTTCATTTTTTTGTTTTTGTATGTTTTATCAGTATCTCTCCCTATTACCACACATTGTTGGAGTATATCGGATAACGCTTATAGTCTACGTTATAAACTCAAAACTATAACTGTTAGCAACAGCAGTCAGTTTCCTATTTTTCCTTTTTCTTTTTTTTGCTTATTCTTGTAAATTTTTAATCGATTTTCCATTTTGATAAGTTTTGCATACCAATCTGATAACTTGGCAAAACGTTTAAATACCATCGAATGGAAAAGAAAAAAGGATTTGCTTAAAAAATTTTTTTTTGTAGTTTTTCATTTCTTTTTCAGCCTTTTTTTGTTGCTTTTTTCCGAATAGTTTTTGATGGAAGAGTTTTTTGTTTATCGAATGCTTTAAGGTGTGGTGAATATTAAGCAACTTTTTTTTTGGTTCTCTGTGGATAACCGAAAAATGTTGCACAGAAGAAGAAAATGAAAAATGAAGCGAAAAGTGTATATTGAGCACCGTGTTATTACAACGGTGAAATAAGGTGTTGGCGTTACTGAAAAGGGGTTAAATTTGTTTCCTTATGATATCGTTTTTCAATGTAAAAAAATTTTAAAGGGAATTTATTTTGCAAGTACAAGGTGGCCCGAAAGTAATGTTTAAATGTCAATCCACCAACATTTTAGTGCATACGACTGAAATGAGTTCCACTCTTTTTTTAAATTACAGTAGAAAGTATAAAATTGTTGAAATTAAATTGATAGAGACGCGTGGTCTCACAAGATGAGTTTATAAGAAGTGTAGGTTAAACCCCCCAAACCAGACAAATGAAAGACCCGCATTACTCTCTGACTAAGACTACAGTTGTGATAATCAAATCACTTGGCATTATAAAGTAAAATCATGATAGTCATTCTGATGTCAACAGAATTTCTTGACTTGACTACCAACCATTGGTAAAATAAATCGATTTAAGTACGGACGATGTATCTGTTGGTACCGTATTGCTAATACCACATGCCGTCCGGATTCATATCGTACAGTTAAGACCATTGAAGTCGCCGTAGTCTAGTAGGTAATGTGTTAGCTTATTAGACTTAAGGCCCGAGTTCAAATCCCAGGTCAGACATCAAAACGAAATATGAAAAAATATTTTTTCGGCTTCTTTCTCTCAGCAGATTTCTGGCAAAAACTCTGAGAGTAAATAAACCTGCCATGAAAAAGTTTCTCAAAATTTGTCGTTCGGAGCCGACTTTAAACTGTAAGTCCCGTCACTCAAGTATAAAATTAAGGCACACAACATGAGTGGTGTGAGAAGCTAGGCCGTAATCCTGACTGAAGGGTTGTAAGGGCCAATTATGTATGTATGTATGTACTCGTTTCCTTGAGCAATACTTTCAAGACATCTGCTGCTACGTTAAAGCACAGAATGTTTGACACATTATGCGCACTTTATTGACTGAAAATTTATCAAAATTTACGAGTGACTCTCAGCACAACTTACCAAATTTGTGCAATAAGTTCTCACAATTACAGCGCGTTGTTCTTTCCAAAACGTTGGAATTTAATGTGACAGCTGTCAATTTTGCCAAATGCACCTCTTAAGGGTCTCCTTAATCGATTAAATTAAAAACTTCATGCCGTTGGTCATGTACGGAAAGCTGGATTCCTTCCTACATTATTATTGTTCTGATAAGACCATTGTAGATTTCTTTATGACCCACAACTATAGACTGAATTTGACAAATTGTGCAAGTGAAAACTGTCTCGCTTACTTACTCAATTGGTAAATACAACCTTTTAGTCAGGATTACAACCTAGCTTTTTACATCATCCATGCAGTATGTGTTAATTTTATCCATGAGTGGCAGGCCCCCCAAGTTTCATCCCGACTCCGTATGATAGGTTTTATAAGAAACTTTTCATGGCAATTATTATTTACTCTCAGAGTTTTTTCTAGAATACTGCAGGGAGAAAGTCGCCAAAGAAATATGTTTTTAATATTTCGTTTGAGGTTTCTGGGGTTTAAACCAAGAGCTCTAGTCTAATAAGCCAACTAACTGTCTACTAGACTACTGCGAGTGTCAAGGACAGTTTAAATTCAGTCAGAAAAAGCTCGAGTCCTCAGTATTTGACAGGCCAATAAAGTCTCACGTAGTTTCGCCTGAGAAATAATACAATCTTTGGCGCGAAGTCAGAAAACATCAACTTTCACATTTAATACGGTCTTTTTCACCGAGAAGACTACAGTATAAGAACCAATAGAAATTCAGCTCTTCTTCGACTTTTTTTTCTATCAAACAAGTGAGAGTGTAAACAGCAAAATATGTTGCGCACATGGCAAGTTTTGTGTGAAAACTGAGGTAACACTCCTTAGAACTCTACAAATGCTCCTTAGAGATTCCTTGAGAAGCTCAGTGCTTTTATCATGTTCGTTTTTTTGTGACCCCGACTCATGCAGTTCATTGTGGAAAAAAGGAAAAGGAGTTTTATGGTAGAAAGAAAAGGCGAGGTAATGTGCGACAATTTTGTTTAAATAACCAGTGTATATACCAGAGATCAACAATGAGTATTTAAAAATATGAGTAGATTCGAATCATACTCATAATTTCTGATATTTATACGCATTCATACTTATTTTAATATCATACTCATACTACTCATATTCAAAGTTTGAAGTACTCATCGTACTCATACTTAACAATACGCATAATGTTGTTGATTTCGACTCTACTTTACTCAACATTTACAAGACTCACAAAATACAAAGTATAATTCGCGTACGAACACTACAATACTCATTAGAAGGCTGTGTGTTTGCTTTGCTTGCTATCTTTGTCTTTTTCTTTCTTCTTCTTTTGTAAATGCAACAACAACTAAGACTGTAAATTTTGATAATTATTTCAAATCACTCGAATCATTTATGAGTATTATAAGTATTTTTCTAAATTTATGAATCTGAATGAGTAGGCGAATGAATCAAACATATTTTGAATGTTATGAGTCTGATGTCATCGTTGTACTCAAACTCTTTGGAACCCGTACTTATAAATTAACGTTGTAGTGAGTACGAATGAATCAGAGTACTTGAATTTCAATACTGTTGACTCACTCATATTCAAAATTTTATGAGTACTTATGAGTAGCGAAAAACGATTCATTTCTGATCTCTGGTATATACATTTTTCCTTTCTACGAGAATTCCTTGTTAGTTACAATTGTCACTTCCTTTTTTTCTATTTTGAGTATAGTAACCGTAACAAAATCTGACAATCACAAACACCCACAGTCCCTGCTTGGAATCGAAAACACTTCGGCACTTAAAGTTTAGCACACTACCAACTAGGCCGTCGGGTCAACCGATCTAAGTCGAAGCGCTAAAAACTGCAAAAAAATGCTGAATGACGTCGAAAGCAGTTTGGGCTCAAACATACAGTCAATCACACTCAAGCATACAGTCAATCACACTCAAGCATACAGTCAAAAGCACTTTGTCCAGCCTAGTGGTTTTAAGGCTTAAATAGTTTCAGAGACAAGGTTACGTGATTCAGAATTTTGAGCTGATCGCTATGGGACTTTCTCTTTTTAAAATTAGAAACGAATTTAAAAATTCAATAATATAAGCTTAAAAGTATCTAGGCAATCGGTTCTCCTGCTAAGGTAAAGAAAAAAAAACTCTTGATTGATGAAACTGAAACAAGAGTAAAAAAAAAATTTCAAGCTGATGAGAGAGATACTTAGTGACAACCATATGTGCCTTAGAGGAGCAAAAGGTAACAGGACTTAAATGTTACTTGCACATCCTTTACTTAATTCCCAATAAATAAACGTATTGTTAGTGAATTTAACTTAAAAGAATTAAAATCTTGAGTATTTTTTGTTATTGCTTGTTTGCTCAAATTATCATAACAGATCCATCCAACTGATGTAAAATGCAGGGCACGTTTTAGCATTTCTCTTTTATTCCTCTTTTTATTTTGCATCTGATTTTGTTTTCTTACATTCTTCTGTGAATGATTCAGTTACAGACTTTTCCCAGGACTATACGCGATAGAAAAATGTCTGTCTATTCTCCTGACAATGTCTAAATAAAAACATAAAAAAATAGAAGAAAATTAAAAAGAAATGAAAAAAATACGAAATAAATTGTAAATGAAGTAAATTCAACGTAAATAAGCAATAGAATGAAGAAAAAGGAAGTAAAGAAACACAAAAAAAAAATAAAGGATTCCAGATTGTTGTTGCAACAATCTATTTAGTTAAGCTGCATTGTTGTTCTGGATTATTTTCTATCTGCGCTCACAGATACTGGCAAATATGCACGTACAGCCAGGCTGGCAAAAAAATTTTATTTTTCTGATTACACCATCCATTATTTTTATTTATTTCATTCTATTTTTATGCATTTTATTTGTGTATTTTTTCTTTATTTTGTTTTCTTTATTTCATAGACCTGCAAATGGCATTGGTGGCTTCTTATGCTGACTTATGACTTTAGGCTGGCACGAGGTTGATTTCATTTTTATCAATTTTGCTCTTTTCTTCTGGCAGCATTTTTTGTCTTATTTTCTCACAAGTAAAAGAAAAAGAGAGAAGAAAAATACTAAAAACAGAAAAAATATAAAAAATAATCAAATATTTCATGTCGAACATGAGATTCTATTGAAAATGGGTAGAAAGAGTGTCAACCTTTTTTTTCTCATTACAATATTCAATGTGTGCATCAAAGCGTAGTATTCAGGAATAAGAAAGGGTTAACTATGCTTTCAATATGTATTACAAGGCCTAGGAATTCGGAAAACTAATCCTAGTCGCCAAAGTCTAGTAGGTAGTGTGTTGGCTTATTGGACGTGAGTCTACGGTTCAAACCCCAAGTCTGACATCTGACTACAGAACGAAATATAAAGAAAATATTTCTTTGGCGACGGCGAGAGAAATGAAAATTGTCATGAAAAGTTTGTCACAAAATCTGTCGTTCGGAATTGACTTTAAGCTGCAGGTCCCGGCACTCATGTATGTAAATTAACACACACAATATAGGTGGTGTGAGAAGTTTGATCGTAATTCTAACAAAGGGTTGTAATGACTAATTACGTATTCATGTGTATTTAATCGTTTTAAACAAGAGTCAAACACTATTTATTTTGGTTTAAAACCTTCCAATATTACAGATTATTGCTCCCAAAATAAGATGGAAATCTGAATGTGATCGTATGCTTAATTACATTGGCCTGAGAAGAGAGGTACTTTTATTTGCGTCACATACCATCTGCTAGGATTAACATTTTAAATCTGCTCATGAGTGCCTCATCACGAAATCTGTTTATTAGCCGTAGTACTAGAATCTAGATATTCAGTCATCTGTAGAGCATAGGGTAATAACAACGTTTTTCCTAAAGTCACTATAGCCAGAGCATTCAACATCGTTTTTACTTGTTAGCAATTCCTAGTATATGCAGGTCTCCCTACCTGTCTAAACCAATGCAGATTCCAATCTAAGACTTTACAAACGATTTCATTCTCTTCCTTCTTTTTTAACTTGAACACGTTAATCGCCATGTCAGTCATATGTGTCTGACGCTAAGAATTTCTACATGAGCCATATCAGACATATACATATGTCTGACATGGGTAGAAGGCCACGTCAATCGCAGATGTCCGACGCAAACGACGCTGTGTTCAAAACGACTTGTCGTGAAAAAGAGTTATAATATAGGGCCATGTCAGTCATATCCATATGTAGTGTTTTTCCGGGAATTTTAGCAAAAAAAATTTTTTTTTCTGTGGTGCATTAAGTTTTCTTGATATATTTTTAACTAAATTATCTAATAAAGTTACCATGGCCCATGTGAAAATTTTTCTGATATTGTCGTGGCGATTAACGTGTTAATGGTTGACTCTTTTCCTTGGTTCTACTTTGTTATTCATAGTTAAACATTTTTTAACTACAAAGCTGATGTTTTGATAGGTTCTCATGCTTATGCTTCATGCTGTTATATATATGCTCGATAAGATGGATTAATTTTATGAGCCAAAGAACACTAGAAATGGTCTCCATTTAGCAGACTGTTTGGTGATACTCCTCAAATAGTTTACGTCGTCAAAGCAAAATTTCTCGGTCTGAAAGCCGATTTGATCACGTCTTAGCGTCTTCTGTTTATGATTCAAGCGATTATTTCATATTGCCTTGACTATGCTTAAGAGAACAATGGCAGTTCCTTTTCTAAATTACTCACATCAATTTTTTTTTCTTTTTTCAAAAGTTTAAAATCCGCAAGCTTGTTTACAGATTGACAGAATGAGGCCACGAAAAGAGATATAAATTGTGCTCTGTGATTGACGTGGTGTATAAAATTCTAGCAATTTATTTACTTTTCGCAAATGCCGACTAGAGACCGTACGCTAAACACTAAGTTGAATTCATGAAAAAATCAACTTACCTTTCCAAACAATTTATCTTCTACAAGAGGATTTGAATAAAAAACTCTACACAGTCAAATATTTTTCTTTGTTGGCTTATTAGACGTAAGGTCACGGTTCAAATTACTGAGCTTACTTCTAATGAGTCAACACACTTCTTATTAATTTACGCATGCTAAGGTCTGTGCCCAGTTTAATCAGAAACTGAGTAATGTCCCTTAAACGCGTGAGAGAATACCTCCAGAAGACTGCTCTGAAAGCAACAAAGTCAACAGAAAGCGCAAAATGTCGCTGAGTGCAGTATTGACAAGCTACAAGGACACTCAAACATGCAGTTGTCTGTACTGTCTCCAACTTAATGGTATACTTGATATTGCTGTAATCACGCGTGACTGCAAGACTTTTAATTTGAGAAATTAGAAGTATCAGCATAAAATTTAAAATAAACAAGAAAAATAACACGGCATCGAATAAATATTGACCATAATAATCACAGTTTATCTCAAAAAACTTGCTGCCTTCCTGGCCTTCCTTGAGCAAATCATTGACTTTAAAGCAAACCTCTTCAACGTCACTGTACCTTCAGATGCACAAATTAAAGAAATAAAATTGCAGAATTAAAAAAGAAAAATGAGAGGAAAAACTTTAATTTTTTTCCATTTCGATGACAGTCACGTTTATCAAATACCAGAGGGAAAACTTGTACCCGCAGCAGTAAACGAATAAAAGAATACGAGAAACTGTTAACTTTACAACAACAGTCAACATTTCAAAACGTATGTTTTTTTTTTTTTTTTGTTTTTGCTTTAAAAATTGTACAAGTAACTGAAAATATAATAAAGGCGAAATTCGAAGGAAAAGAGAGAGAGAGGAAAATTTTGTTTCCACAAAACGGAACAACATCAGGGATGTCAAGGACTCTTTCAATTTGAATGAAACAAAATAATGCAATAAAAGTAACAAACGGATTTTATAACTGGAATTTAAAAAGAAAGAATCAACTTTTATGGCATTATTAACGCTCATATAGACTTACAGCGGATTGTATGAGGTAAAATGTCAAGGCTATAGGCTTAACCTATTTATCCTGCCCATAGTAAATAATTAAGGTGGAGGTAATAATCCTTTGTTTCGATAATTTGATCGAAATGTTACTTACCATAATTGGTAAAATGGTAATCCATTTTATAGTATTTGAAATGAGTTTTATTCAACCGAAAATAGACCGCTTTGATCGATTTCATTTTACCACTTTTGTGGTAAAATCGTTGTTCCGCCTGTGTAGGTTTTCAGATACAGGTATCATTGCGTTTTACAGACCACTACGAAATCGTAATTCACATCGTTTAAATTGAATATCGTTAATTGCTGACAATAGCTATCAAAACATATTAGCTTGAAAAGGTTGTAGGAGCTCGTAGTGTTCAATTCCTCTCCAAACCTAAAGGACTCACACCATTTTTTTTCTTAGTGTTACTGATAATTCAGACATTCCTACCATTAGATTAGAGGACGTGTACTTGTCAATTAAGACAAGTACAGTATCCGGAGGTCGAATTGACTCATTGTAGAAATTAACGAAGAATCATTCATTAGGTTGTCGCTTCGCATCATCTTTTTTGAATAAGTGCCAGTTCGTGCCCGAATGATTTTGTGAGAACCTTGGTTTTTTATCCTAATGTAATGCCCAATTAAGTAATCAATTCGCTTATAGGCAATTTCTATCTCTCTTTGATGACTGCTTCAATGTCGTCCATATATCTCATGACGAAAGTTACGTCACTTGTCACGCACGTCCTTTAAAATATAGCAATGTTCTGGAGCGATCGTCTGTAAGTTTAGAAAACTAATAATAAGACTTTAATACCACTAATATTTTTGTACTAAGCAGATGCCCATACTGAGTGCAACCAAAGGAAGAGAAAATTTTCGTAAGCATTACATCCTCTGTGAAAATTTATGATTCGTTTTATGGGTTATACTCCTGAGTCATTGCTATATTATGTCAAGAGATTCTGCTGTTTGCTTTCATGATATCAGTGATGAAGGGATACTGGAATGATTTTTTCGTTCATTTTTAAAATTAGAAAACGATGATGAACATATTTTTGCTTTCTTCCAGATTCGAACTTCAATTATTCTTTTAGATTTTTTTTAAATGATATCAAACTAAAATTGCCTCAATTGCCTACTGCCTACTTGTGCTCATTATTATTTTTATTGTTGTCGTATGGAGTTGTATTATCACTGTGACTGTATACTTTATTATACGGCCCTCATTTCATGTAGAATATCGATACATAATATCTCGTCCAAACCTATTGCCATAACAACCTTTGGAATAATGTTCGCTACTGTCATTAAAGATAACTTCTTAGTCCATGTTACGCATCCAGATGTTTCCTTCTGGGATGCAACAACATTAAAGGAATCTACATATTGGGTTGCATGCCATAAAAAACTTTGGGATGATATTCGCTACTGTCAGTAAAGATAACTCCCAAGTATATGGTTCGCAATTTAGGAGTTTCCTTCAGGAATGTAATAACACCACATAAGTGCTAAAAAAGTGAGCTGATGATACATTGTCTAGTAACAGAATATACATATTGGGTTGTGTCATCGATTTGAAAATTTGTACAAATTTTTAGTTGCTGGCTGAGCAGAGCGCATCTTCAATTACCAATTTATTTTACTGTTATCCTGAATGCCAGTCTTGAGTCCGGTATTCTGTTACAGCATTCCCGTATCGTATATCTTCAAATATTTCACTCGTTTGCAAATCAATAATAACCCTCTACACTAGCAGAGAAATTAAGAAAAGCCTTCAAGCCTATCACATGTAATGAAATCAGTGAACCAATATTGAATTTTTGGTTTTACGATGGATTTAAGAATTTAAACAGTTTAGTTTTCAGATGGTTTTGCATCATATTAGCTAAAAAAAAGGAAATACAGTGCAAAACCTCTTTTTTGGAGCAAATAAAAAAAGAAAAATAAGTTCCTTATGCTGAAAATTATTTCATTCAAACCACTTTTGTTTTGTTTTTAAATTCATGGTCCTCTATGAACGTCTTTATTAGCATTCTACCATATTTTTTGAATAAAAAATATAAAAAATAAAATTTTCTTTTTGTTTTAATTAAAATAATTTTATTTTTAATATTTAAAACAACCATTACCACACTCAAAGTGGCTGCAACTCTTTGTAAGTGCGCCTCAATAAAATGGAATAATTTTTTTTCATTTTTTATTTATGTTTCAGCTATTTTATTGTTAAAATTTTAATATCAACAGTTTCTCTTAAATTGTTTTTTCCCCAATACAAAGACATACTCATTTACATTCACTTATACACACACACACAGTATAGCATTGTTCACATAAAATTCGGCCAGAAGCTTTTACAAAGAAGTTGTCGTTAAACTAAAACAAAAAATATGATCACATACATACATACATACATAACTGGCCATTACAACCCTTCAGTCTGGATAACGGCCTAGCTTCTCACACCACTCATCTTGTGTGCATTAATTTATAATTGAGTCTCATATTACTTATGGTAGCAAACTAGCGAATTTCAACAACTGCCTTCTTGTGGATGTTGAATGCGTATCCTTTACAGGAAGTAATCGAAAGTCGCCGTAGTCTAGTAGGTAATGTGTTGGCCTCGGTTCAAATCCCAGGGTTTACATCTCCAACTAAACGAAATATGAAAAAAATTTCTTCGACGACGAAAGGACTCAGCAGATTTCTGGCAAAAGCTCAGAGAGGTTTCTCAAAATCTCTCGTTCGGAGTCAACTTTAAATTCTAGGTCCCGCCACTCATGAATAAAATTAACATACACAACATAGGTATGGGAAGCTAGATCGGAATCCTGACTGATGGCTTGTGATGACCAATTATGTATATAATCGAATTATACTCATATTTCAAGTCGCATTACTCCTTTATTTGATCGATGTTTCGTAAAAATCAGTTCATATTTGCCTCCTAAAATATAGCATTCCACACACTTTCATCTCAAGTAGTCAACTTTAGTCCTTAAATTTCTCCACACTATTGACACAATCCAGAACGCAGATTTTGTGACAATGGGAGTGTAACATCAGACCACTTTTTTTAGCGCTTATGCCGCGTTATTATATCCCAGAACTAAATACCTAGATGCGTACCATGTCCTAGGGAGTTATCTTTACTGACAGTAGCGAATATCAACCCAAAGTTTGTCATGGCAAAAGGGCCAGAGCTAGACATTATGTATCCATACTCAACATAAAATGAGGGCAGTACAGTCGCAGTAATAGGACAACATTAGTAGGTAATAGAGGCAATTTTAGTTAAAAGTTAGTTCAGTTTAGTTATTTAAGAAAAAATTGAAAGAAGAATTCAAGTTCAAATCTGAAAGAAAGCAAAAATTTGCAAAAATTATTCAAGAATTCCTTGAACCGTGATTTCTCGAAAGCAGACAGCAGTATCTCTTGAGATAAAATAACAACGACTCAAGACTATAAGCTATACAACGAACCATAAAAGTTCACAGAGCGCGTAATACGTACAAAAATTTTACTCGAATTTTATTCTTCCTTTGGTGCACTCAGTATAGGTATCGGTTTACTGAGAAACCGTTTGACGTTTCAAAGTTTCATTATTTTCCTAAACTTACAGACGATCGCTCAAGAACATTCCTAATTTTCAAACTACAAGCGTGACAAGTGACGTCACTTTCCTCTTGGGATATTTGGGCGACATTGAAACATTCATCAAAGAGAGATACAAATTGCATTTAAGCGACTTGGTTACTTAATTGGGCATTACAACCCCTAAGTCAGTACAAGAACTTAGCTTCTCGCGCCAACCATATTGTGTGTGTTAATTTTATCTCTGGGTGACAGCAGCTACAGTTTAAAGTCGATTCCGAATGATAGATTTTTGAAAAACTTTTAATGTCAACAAGTACTATAGGCAACGGGATAGAGCTCTCTGGAAAGAGAGTTTCACACATGGATAGTGCTGCTGAAGGTGAGATTTGTATCTATTCTAACCCCGAAATATTTCATCAGTGGATAAAGTCGTCGTAGTCCAATAGGTAGTGTGTTAGCTTAGACATTGTTTCAAACTCCAGCTGAGACATCTCAAACGCAACGAAAAATGCAAAATATTTTTTCGCTGGCTTCTTCTCAGCAGAATTATGGCAAAAATTCTGGGAGTAAATAAAATTGCCAGGAACAGCTTAAGAATTAATTTTCTCTGTAATACATTGGGCGATCGACTCATTGGCTTATCGATCACGAATGGATGCTCTAAGTGTGACAGACATGTAAGTTTGATTGTCAATTATTTTAAGAAAATCTTAAACAGACCTTGGCGCTATTCTTGAAGGAGATTGACGGACATAGACAATGAAATTAACGGATAATCTATTAATTTCATTGCTTCTGTCAATAATAATAACTATACCGGAGCCAAACGAAGAGATTTCAATCCCAATTGCAAATACGGAAACATCTATAAATTCGATAAAAAAGAAGGTTCTGTAGTTGTAATCTACAGACATTATTCTTCGACAATATCTTCAGATGTTTACGCTTAAAAATGTAAGCAGAAACGTATGGTCTTCTTTGTAAAACTTCTATACGCCTCTGTAAAGTTTGCAAGTGATTTAGTTTTCTGCCACTATTTTGCAGTGAAAGGATTGGTATTGAAGAAATCAGGCCACAATTGCACTAGCTGCGGTCAAATGAAAAATTCTGGGCAATTATGGTAGGCAACTTAATAAAAAATATATCAGCACTTTGGCGCACTATACTAGCGCACTATATAGCGCACTTTTTTTAGCGCTTATGCCGCGTTATTATATCCCAGAACTAAATACCTAGATGCGTACCATGTCCTAGGGAGTTATCTTTACTGACAGTAGCGAATATCAACCCAAAGTTTGTCATGGCAAAAGGGCCAGAGCTAGACATTATGTATCCATACTCAACATAAAATGAGGGCAGTACAGTCGCAGTAATAGGACAACATTAGTAGGTAATAGAGGCAATTTTAGTTAAAAGTTAGTTCAGTTTAGTTATTTAAGAAAAAATTGAAAGAAGAATTCAAGTTCAAATCTGAAAGAAAGCAAAAATTTGCAAAAATTATTCAAGAATTCCTTGAACCGTGATTTCTCGAAAGCAGACAGCAGTATCTCTTGAGATAAAATAACAACGACTCAAGACTATAAGCTATACAACGAACCATAAAAGTTCACAGAGCGCGTAATACGTACAAAAATTTTACTCGAATTTTATTCTTCCTTTGGTGCACTCAGTATAGGTATCGGTTTACTGAGAAACCGTTTGACGTTTCAAAGTTTCATTATTTTCCTAAACTTACAGACGATCGCTCAAGAACATTCCTAATTTTCAAACTACAAGCGTGACAAGTGACGTCACTTTCCTCTTGGGATATTTGGGCGACATTGAAACATTCATCAAAGAGAGATACAAATTGCATTTAAGCGACTTGGTTACTTAATTGGGCATTACAACCCCTAAGTCAGTACAAGAACTTAGCTTCTCGCGCCAACCATATTGTGTGTGTTAATTTTATCTCTGGGTGACAGCAGCTACAGTTTAAAGTCGATTCCGAATGATAGATTTTTGAAAAACTTTTAATGTCAACAAGTACTATAGGCAACGGGATAGAGCTCTCTGGAAAGAGAGTTTCACACATGGATAGTGCTGCTGAAGGTGAGATTTGTATCTATTCTAACCCCGAAATATTTCATCAGTGGATAAAGTCGTCGTAGTCCAATAGGTAGTGTGTTAGCTTAGACATTGTTTCAAACTCCAGCTGAGACATCTCAAACGCAACGAAAAATGCAAAATATTTTTTCGCTGGCTTCTTCTCAGCAGAATTATGGCAAAAATTCTGGGAGTAAATAAAATTGCCAGGAACAGCTTAAGAATTAATTTTCTCTGTAATACATTGGGCGATCGACTCATTGGCTTATCGATCACGAATGGATGCTCTAAGTGTGACAGACATGTAAGTTTGATTGTCAATTATTTTAAGAAAATCTTAAACAGACCTTGGCGCTATTCTTGAAGGAGATTGACGGACATAGACAATGAAATTAACGGATAATCTATTAATTTCATTGCTTCTGTCAATAATAATAACTATACCGGAGCCAAACGAAGAGATTTCAATCCCAATTGCAAATACGGAAACATCTATAAATTCGATAAAAAAGAAGGTTCTGTAGTTGTAATCTACAGACATTATTCTTCGACAATATCTTCAGATGTTTACGCTTAAAAATGTAAGCAGAAACGTATGGTCTTCTTTGTAAAACTTCTATACGCCTCTGTAAAGTTTGCAAGTGATTTAGTTTTCTGCCACTATTTTGCAGTGAAAGGATTGGTATTGAAGAAATCAGGCCACAATTGCACTAGCTGCGGTCAAATGAAAAATTCTGGGCAATTATGGTAGGCAACTTAATAAAAAATATATCAGCACTTTGGGGGAGTTATGCCAATCAAAAAACGATATGAAGTTCAATTCCTTTTTGTAATTTTCTTCTTAAATATTCACATATACATATATGGATTGCCTTTCTGCAGTCGGATTTTATGTGAACAATACTTTAAGTATGGCCGTTAGACTGATGAGTACGAGTATATCGTTGAATATTTGTTTGTTGTCGTTCCGTTTTTTTTTCTCGGAGCACCAAAAATCCACTGAAGACAATTTCGGTCGGTTTGCATTTAATTGCTAAAGTTTTTTAATTAAATTATTTCTTGTTGTTGTTGTTGTTGTTGTTGCTGTAGCTGTAGCTGTATCTGTATCTGTATCTGTTGCCGATACTGCCATTACTGACTGCTCTTTTATAAATTTCAACAATCTTTTTATTTTAGCCTCTCTTTTGCTTTTGTACGAGCATTTTTTCTTACACTGTGTGTGATGTGTGTATCATGGTGTGTATAGGTATGGGGGTAATTTTGTTAGCCCAACTTTGGGGTACCATAAAGAAATAGACGACAGCTATAAAACTGCCATATCATTTAGAAATACACAACTACATATATACATACACATACAGATGTATGTATATTACATGTATGTATACACGCAGACGAATATTTTTTGTTTTCTCTTCTTTAATTATTGTATTATTTTTCACACTGATTACGACGAATTGTGGATTTACAGTGAACAAGTAAAATGTGTACATATGACCACATTTACAGTGGTGGTCTTATAATTAGCACACCCATACGTGCGACTGTTTTCCAGTAACAAACAAACATGAAATATTTTTCATGACTGTATTCTACTACTACTATCTAGTCTAGAAGGTTTATTACAAGTGAGGCCACGGTTCAAACTTCAGATCAGACATCTCCAACAAAACGAAAACTGTAAAAATATTTCTTCAGCGACTGCCTCTCTGCAGATTTGTGGCCAATGCTTTGAGGGTAAATAAAATTGACATGAAAAACTTTCTCAAAAATCTGTCGTTCGGAGTAGACTTAAAACTGTAGGGGAGGGGACTTACTTTAAAATTAACACACACAACATAAGTGGTATGAGAAGCTAGGTCGTAATCCTGACTGAAGAGTTATAATGGCCAATTAAATAAATAAGACTATGGTCTGCAACGGATGATCTTTGTTCCTCCATAACGGATTTCCGCATTTCTTACGCCGTTATGTAGGTATTCTTAATTGCATGAGTAATTATTAGGCGATCTGCGGTACTAGTACTGTTTCTTGGTCGAGGATTTCTTCTAATGACCGTTTTTTTTTGGCGCGACACACTCAGGGGGTGGCCCCTACTCATGCGGTGCATTGTGTTGCAACTAGGAAAATATTTTATAGGAAGGCGGTAAGAGTGAATAGTGTTTTTGGACACAAGACTTGAATCTCTTTATATCAGAAGTAACAGTAAAGAGCTCTGCAGTAAGGGAGTTCTACATATGAATAGTCCGGCTAAAGAATGAATTTTTTCTGTAATATAGTGTGCTATCCGTTGGTCAATCCACCACAAAGGAATGTACTCTGCGAGAAAGGCGAGTTTTGTGTAGGGCTACATGATTCTCGAGTAAAATCCGTTGTAGTAGCGATAGAACAGTGAAACACAAGCTACGTTGCAATGATTCTCCAATGAATTAATGCAGTTGGATACCCTATCGTTAATTAATGAGCACGCTTACCCTCTTCTGTACGCAGTTGAGAAGCTTCAGAATAGACTTCTAGGTACCGGCCCACAAATGTTTTGTGATATTTTTCATACGACACTATTATTGGACAATTTTTAGATGTCTGTCAGAAGACATGCATGGTGTGCTATTTATATGTCCTGCAAAAAATAAATTAATTTTAATTATTCTTGTTGTTGTTGTTTGACTATTTATTTACTAGGTCTTATTAATTACAGTCGTTAAGTTGTTTTAAATAGCATATGACAACAAAAATTAGTTCTTTTAAGTATAAAATATACAACAAAAACCTTTTGATGCGTGGCAGTGCTAATTACAAGACCACCATTGTATAACGGATACTGAAAGTCTTGAATATATTGGAATCATTGAATTGTTCACTTATTCTGTGTTAATAAATAATTTCAAAATATTTGTTTAGGAATTAATTTTAATGGAAAAAAACAAATTAATTGTTTTAATTATTGTTTGTTCTCAGAAGTGTTGACAATTCAAGGAAATAGCAATGAATTCACACTCAAATGTTAAGGAATTTTCTGAATTTGAAATTTAAACACTTAAATATTGAAGAGAAATTTGAGGTTTTCTTGAGAAAGTCTCCCACATTAATTTATAGACGTTATGCTTGTGTCCACGCATTTACAAATCAACCAGTTCCCAGTAGTTGTTGGTAAATCAACGATATGGTCTTTATTAATTAATGCAAATCCATGAATTTGGAAACAACCAAGTGAAATTACTTAATTTGGTTAGGATTACAACCAAGATTCTCACACCATCCCAGTTGTGAGTATTAATTTTATGCATGAGACTAAGGACCTTCAGTCAAACATCAACTTTTTACAGTTAATGTCAGAAAACTGGGGAGAAGAAGTTGCAGAAAGAAACATTTTTTTTTATATGTATTATGTATCGTTTTGTTCGAGATGTCTGAACTGGGGCTTCAAGAACGGGCTCTCGTAAATGCGAGTAGGTATATACAGAGCCATAACTGTGGATTTCGGGTCAAAAGAATTGCATTAAAAAAAATAAATAAAATATATACTGCTCTGCCCATTTTATAACTCCTCCCTTAGCTTTCGACAGAGTTTGTCACGAGGAACTGCCACGTAAATTGAAACAAAATGTTTCTATTGACAAAAGTGTAGCACTAATGTGAACTCGGTATATAAAGAAACTAACTAGAGTAGTAGTCGCCGTAGTCTAGTAGGTACTGTGTTCGCTTATTAGAGGTAAAAGCCAGGGTTCGTATCCCAGGTCAGACATCAAAAAGAAATATGAAAAAAATATTTCTTCGGCGACTACCTCTCAGCAGATTTCTGGCAAAAACTCTGAGAGTAAATAAACCTGCCATGAAAAAGTTTCTCAAAAACTGTCGTTCGGAGTCGACGGTAAATTGTAGGTCCCGCCACTCAAGTATAAAGTTAAGGCACACTACTTGAGTGATGTGAGAAGCTAGGCCGTAATCCTGACTGAAGGGTTGTAATGGCCAATTATGTATGTATGTAACTAGAGAAGTGATTAAACTTTTAGAGAATAAAAGCCATTAAACTAATATGTTTTCATATGACATTCATGTTACTACAAATAACATACCCTTCCATTCGAATAAACTGTAAAGCAGTTCTCAACTATCATTCACAATGACAGACACAAGAATTAGAAATTTCACACAGAAGTAAATATAGCTCAAGTCATCGGGAACTGTCTCAGCTTCTTATAGACATATCGGATCTATCATTAAGAGCTCTCTGTGTTTAAATATAAATAAAACAACGTGCGTATAAAATATTATCGAAATTTTTTATTCGTTGAAATATCCGTCACAGCTTCTCTGCGTAGAGAGCATCCAATTTTCCATGACTCTGACTCATGAATCAGTCTGTATCGATGACATGGGTTATGTTGGCTTTTGTCTGTGGCTCATTTGCATTCTCCTGCTATTTAAGAAAACCCCACCAAAACAAGTCTTATGCTATGTTCGCACGAGCCTTCGAATTACTTCGCTCTCTGTTTGAATTACTTATTTGAATTATCATGTTCACACGGTAGTTTTGTAATTCTTTTTTACAGTCCTTCTTCTTTTTATTACTAAATTATTATTAATATTTTTCATACAGCTTCTTCAAAAGCTGCAAATACTTTTCAAAAGGTTTTCTATACACATAGTGGCTTCCTCCGCTAATTTCGCGAATAACTTTCTTATAAATAATACTTTTTTAAAATATTATTTTTGGATTCCATTATTGTTCATTGTTTACAATATTTTTTGTTTATATTTTTTGTGCTTTGACAGTTGGTGATGGCAAAAATACGATAAAATTTAGAGATTACATTGATTTTTAAGTAATCCACAGGGTAATAGAAATTGGATTACACACAATTTCGGTAATTCGCTCACAAAATTTTGTATGGCGAATGACGTAATTTAGCACATAATTGGGTGTTGAATTGCGAATGAGAGAGCGAATTACGAAAAATTGCTGCCATGCGAACATGGCATTACGAGGTCAAATTCAACCGTTTCGATGTTCTAAAATCGCTGGTACATAATATCTAATGTTACACAGTACAGCGACCTATAGTGCTCGCCATTAACAGCAATGGCTTGGTCGACATCGTTTTCATAGAAATAAGAGCCGATGATACCGCCAGCTGATAATCAGTAACTTTTTTGGAATGCATTAAACGCTCTGGGATATCATGTGGATTGGTACCGTACTTTTTGGTCGATCGTATACTAAACCAATTTACCACATTGTGAATATTCCTCTCAGTATTCTGATTATGGCGATCATAAAGTGCGCGCAACGAGATGATGGTCATGATCTAATATCAAAGTTCGAAGTTCAGTGTTGGAAGATCTGATATATCTCCAACATATGACAGCTTTCGCTATTAAAAGTCTTCATTATCTGTGTATTAAGATTCATCCTTAATATAAAGTTTTTATTTGAGACTGTAACAGTCGACGATATTTCGACATCTCAAATGGTTCCAATCAGTATTTTTAAGTGTCTAGAGCCTTAGCTGCATGGAGACGCTGTTAGGCCGTAATAGTTTAGTGCAGAGTTGCAATTCTGAAGGAAAGTTTCAAACCACATACATATATACATACTTAACTGGCCATTACAACCGTTCAGTCAGCATTACAACCTAGTTCCTCACACTACCAACTGTGTTATGTGTGTTAATCTTATCGACAAGTGGCGGGATGTACAGTTTAAAGTCGATTCCGAGCGACAGATTTTTAATAAAATATTCATGGCAATTCTATTTACTCACAGAGTTTTTGTCAGAAATCTGCTGAGCGGAAGTCCCCGAAAAAAATATTGTTTCGTACTTCGTTTTGTTCATAATGTCTTGTCCTGGTTTTTGGACCGTGGCTTCACGTTTAGTAAGTCAACAGACTACCTACTAGACTACGGCGACTACAAGTTCCATACTCTGCATTCATTACCTTGTCCTGCAGTCTTGATATTGGTTACATGGAAAATAATCTCCCACATTAAGTTTTCTCTCTTTCCTCTATAGAAGCGCCTTTTTAATTAGAATTTTGATATTAAAAACGAAATGGCAAACAATTTTTTTTAAATAATATTTTTTGTTTGTTTTTATTATTGTACACATATTTGTCATGTAAAAATAATAATAATTTAAGTCTATCTCTGTTTTCTTGGTTCATGTCTTTACTTAATTAATTAATAATTAATATAATTATTCTAAAACTAAATTTAAATTTAATTTCACATTCTATTTCCTACAACTAAAAATGTCTTCATTGTTTGGCTACACAAAAAGTCATTGGACATTTTGTACTTTTGACTTGTAACTCTCTTGGGCCGCTTGCACTAAAGTAGCGGCTGCTTCAGGACTTGTATCGTCCACCAGACTACGTAAGAAACCACGCGGTTTCTGAAGTAACAAATAGGGATGATCGAATTCAACAGCATTGCCAGCATCCATAACAAGAACACGATCACTATCCATGACGGTATGCAAACGATGGGCAATTGTTAATACCGTACACTCGGCAAACTTGGAACGTATGGTGTTTTGTATAAGACTGTCGGTACTAAAAAAGCAAAAGAAAAGAAAACGTGGTAAGAAACTCATAAAACAGATTAAGTAAAGATTGTTAAAAACTTACATGGGATCAACATTGGCGGTGGCCTCATCCAAGATTAAAATTTTGTTTTGTCTTAAAATGGCCCGGGCCAAGCATACCAATTGCCTTTGGCCCACACTGAAATTGGAGCCACCATCGGACATGGCACAGCCTAAGCCACCCATAGTTTTTGTAACATGTTCTTTGAGTTCAACATCTTCTAAGGCTTGCCACATTTTGTCATCCGTAAACTCTTCCAAGGGATCTAAATTGTAACGCAAAGTACCCGAGAATAGCACAGGATCTTGGGGTATAATCGAGATTTTACTTCTTAAATCGTAGAGACCCAATGTCTCAATATCAACACCATCTATGCGTATGATGCCTTCATTGTAGGCCAAACGGAAGAGGGATTGTATGATGGAAGATTTGCCTGCCCCCGTGCGACCCACAATGCCTATCTTTTGCTTGGGTTCGATAACTAATTTCAAATTTCTCAAAACACAATCAGCACTGGGATTATATCTCAAGCTGAAGTTAATAAATTCTATGCGTCCTCTGCTTGGCCATGCACCTTTGGGTTTTAAGTGTTCCTCTGTTTCCATGGGTGGCTCTGGCTCTAATTTGGCATATTCCATAACACGTTCCACACTAGTCATGTGATTTTCCAATTCAGCCGACTGACGCATACCCCACTGGCACATGCCCACCAAGGCACAGGACTGTAGAATGGCCAAACCCACATCTCCACTGCTAAAACTGGCTTTCAATGCCAGAAAGCTGAACGTGACAATGCTAATGTAACACACACACAAGACATCAATCCAGGCGGCAAAAGCACGATTCGATGAGAAGAACAAAAACCAGGCTGAGGTATTTGCATTCTGATGATCATAAAACTCTGCCTCCAAAGCTCTTTCGGCTTGCAAAGCTCTTATGGTGGTTAGTCCCTGGAATGTTTGATTTGTTAGGGAATAAATGGGACTGCGGGCTGTAGGGTAATTGAAAAAAGAAGAGCAGATTAAAGATTATGTTTGCGGTTAAACAAGGGCTTCAAAGGAAAACTTACAAATGGACTCCAAACGCTTAACATCACGACTGGTATTGACGAATATTTGTCTTAAGGCAACCAGACCCATAATTATAATCACAGAAGGTATCAGCAGCCAATAATTAACAATCGCCACTATAGTCATGACACCGGTAATGTCAATTAGGAACTAAAAAGAGAAAAAAAAACAAATTAAAGCATGCCATAAAAGTTGAAATTTCCAAACCTACCGAAGAGCAATCAATTAAGGTACGTGGCACATCAACATCCAAAGTGCGTATATCCTTTGAGAAACGATTCAAAATACGGCCCGATGGATTGGTATTGAAGAACAGCATGGCAGTGCGTGTAATGGCACGGAATATCAAATCATGCATGTGCAAAGAGATCTGAAGGCACATGTGATAGAAGCCAAAGGTACGTAAAATGTAGACAACCATTGTGGCGCACAGACTTGCAAAATAAATGAAAACACGCTCATAACGCTCATCCGTATGGCTGTCATAATTAGCCTGGGCACTGTCATTGTATGCAGCTTCAGTGGCGTTATTATCCCCAGTAATTGTAATATTCGTGTGATTATCACTGAAGGCCAAAGCAATTCTCTCCTCCCAAGTGACCCTAAGAATAAAAGAAATAAATCACTGTGAAAAAAACGAATGATTTCTAGATTTTCGTAATGCAACTCACCATCTCGACAGATAATAATCCATACTGTTCAACATAAAGCGTGTGCACACAAACAAGGCAATTACGGTAAACAACAGGAATTTATTATTCAATGCCTTAAAATAGTCCAAATACGTATCAAACTTAACCGAACCGCCTTGTTGGGCCTCCTTATTAAGTTCTTCAATTTCTTCCTTTTCATCGACCACCATTTCGTGGATATCAAAGTCGGTACTGTTCTCGGAAGCCAAGCGTGATCTGTGCGTTTTCACATTTCTTTCATCTTCCGATTCATCAATGTATGGCATATCATCTCCCGTTTCTTCAGATTCTTTAAGAGATTGTGCCAAAAATTGAAATTGTTTGGATTTCTGCAACTGTTGATAATTGCCCTGGGCAGCTATACTGCCGGCATCCATTAATATCACATGCTCGACATCGGCAACATATTGCAATTGATGGGTAACCAAAATTCGGATTTTATCGTATAGGAACTGATTGATACAATAGTCCACTATATGTTTACCTACATGGGTATCTACTGCGGACAAAGGATCATCCAATAGATAGATGTCGGCTTTGCGATAGATTGCACGCGCTAGATTAACACGTGCCCTTTGGCCACCACTTAAACTTACGCCACGTTCACCCACCACAGTCATATCACGTCTGGGCCACAGTTCTACATCACGTTCCAGAGCACAGACCTTCAAGACTTGTCTATAGCGGCGCTCATCGTAATCCTCCACGAATACAATATTATCCTTTATAGTGCCCTCAAATACCCAGGGTTCTTGGGAACAGTACGAGATTTTTCCATTAACCAGTATCTCTCCAGAGTCTATTTTCACTTCTCCTAAAATGGCATTCAACAAAGTGGACTTGCCGGCACCCACTGGTCCCACTATGGCAGCTAGGGTTTCTTCCTCAAATTTGGTGGTAAAGTTCTTTAGAGCCGGTGTTATGCGTGAGCCCTCATCGCTTTTGTTCTCCCAGGTGGCCACTACATGACGCATTTCTAAGCTCTTGCCTTTGGCATCAACATTTACCACTCTCTTGCCTCCCAATTGAGTTTGCTTGCCATTCAGTAGCAACTCTTGTGCAGCAGTCTTCTCCTCATTATTGTGATGATTATTTAAATTTCGTTGATATTGACTCTGCTCTTTGGCCTCATCTTCATTGTACAACAAGAAGGCATTGCATCTCTTAATCGAAATCCATGTTTCAGCCAAATAAATCAACGATAACGGCCAAAATCTAACCATAGACTCATTGAGCATAGTAAAGTAAGAGGATATGGTGAAAATCTTTTTGGCCGTTAAAATATCACCGAAATATATGTACGATATCAAAGCCAAGAATATAGAAATTGGCGAGATCATGTACGTACAATTCAAAGTGGCATAGATGTAAGCAGAACCCTTAATAGCATTAACTTCCTTGCGCCTTACAAAGCCAATAACCTTGGCAAATGATTTCTCCCAGGCATACATTTTAATAACCTGTATGCCTTGGATGATTTCATTCATCAGTTTAACACGCCAATCAGTGCGCTCTACTGTTTTCTCCTTATAACTGGCTGCCTTGCGGGCACCCCATACCTGTAGCGGTATGAAGGCCAACATAAACGACATGCCTATCACAGCGGCCCAGCCAATTTCACGATACATTAAGTAACCGATTATAAGAGATTCTACTGGTCCCTTCCACCAATCCTGTATGAAACACAAAGCTGAATCGAACATGGAAAGATCATTGGCTAAGATATTAATGGCACGCCCTCTTAAGCCATCATCCGTAGAGTTTTTGGAGATCTGTAAACATTTGCGATAAATCAAGCCCGACAAAGCCACACGTATACGGGTACTGGTTTTGAAAGCATAAAATAAATACGGCTGCAAGGAACACACCATCAGCAGAGAACACGATACAATACCGGCAGCATAATATAAAGCTTCGCGTTCGCTAACTGTAGATTGGCCAGCAGCAAAGTATGATACTAGGCCACCCAAAAATAAGGGCTGCAGTGATCTAAAATAATGAAGAGAATTTCAATTAAGTTTTATTCTCTATAAAGCCAAGGTGCATTATTTACTTAAGTGTAGTTTCTATGACGGCAGCTATAAAGCCTAAAGGCAAAAAACGTCGTCCATACGCTCTACATATAACACGTATTATATTGGGATTTTTACTTTTGACTTTTTCCTCTTCCCATAATTTACCTACGAATTCAGTGCCATTGGCACAATCCAAATCGTGTGGGATTTCGTACAAGTCTGTGTCCTCCAGCGATTTACTCCAGCCCAATCGGAAGAGATCTTTAGTCCACCTAGAAATTAAAGAAAGAGAAACAGTTTTTATTAGACAAATTGTTCAATGGAAAAAATAGAAAGGAAGAGAGATACAGAAAGAGAGATAGAGGACAACATATTTGACATGTTGCTTTTAAAAACTTTAAAACCATGAGCGTATTGTAATTCCCTTTCTTTTGAGCTGAAGCCACTTGTCGAGTGTAATTTATGCAGTAGCAGTACCATTACGTTCTAATATTTTTCAAACTGACCCAAAAACGTAATGGAACTACAAACCTAATTAGTCATTACAACCCTTTAGCCAGGACTACAACCTAGCTTCTCACACCAACCGAGTTGTGTGTATTAATTTTATGCAAGAGTGACGGGACCTGCTCCGAACGAAAAAGTTTTTGAGGAACCTACCATGGCAATTTTATTATCATTCAGAATTTTTGCCAAAAGACTACTGAGAGGAATTCGGTGAAAGAAATATATTTTTTTTCATATTTCGTTACGATCAAGATGTCTGAGTCAGGGTCAAGCATCTAATACGCCAACACACTGCCCACTAAACTATGGCTGTTGCGTTCAAAGCATTTTATTATTGGGTATTGCCTCTAAGCAGCGACAGATGAATTTGCTATTCTAATATTTGCTATTTAACTAGAAAAACTTGATCAATTTTCCAATATGATTCTGTTTATATAAAAACAGTAGCAGTTTTACTGCCCAGAAATAAGTAAACAAGACAACAACATAATACACACATCATACGGTAAACAGATATTACACAAACAAATAAGTAAGAACTGTTTAAAAGGGAGCACAACAAAGATCAAAAATCCAACAATAATGCAAAAAAAGAGTGGTAGAGTTACCAGAGATAAATATATAATGGAGTATAAAAAGAGCGAAGAACGATGCTTCCACTAAGCCGTGATTAGTTAGCCAGTGTTGAGACGTGAGTCTGTAACTGGAAATTGTATTAAAACGTGCGTGTTAGGCACAATGGTTTGTTAAACTTTTTGGTGATTTTAAACTTTGTATATAAGCGTTTTAAAAGATTTCAGAGCTTTACGAATTTCGTTCTCACTAGCGGTGAAGATCAGCTGTTTTATTTCGTATTTTTCATATGCCTTGTTCGCCAGTAAAATGTCCTCAGAACATGAATAGTGGCTTTGGATTGAAATACATGTGGTAAACAACATCAGAAAGATCAGTTTATGATCTCTGGTTCATGTGATCTGGTTTTAAAACGTCATTTTCGTTGGAGAGGTACACGAATTTTTTATTCTAAAATTTCATAATAATTGAAACCTCTTATGCGTAGAGAATTAGGGCTACGCAATGTCTCATGACAATGCTTCGATCATGCATGAATTTCGTATGTTTAATGATCATGCATGAATTCCCCAATTCAATAAATGTTTCCTATTCAAATGCCCTCAACGCATTCAATGGAGTAAAACAAGGTCTAAGTGTACTAAATTTGAATACGTTAGTAGTATTCAAAGGAAATGAAAGTAAAAACAAACTTGACCAATATATTGCTTTAACAAATTAAATTGTTGTTGTTTTTATTTTATGACAATTTTTTTTTTATTTAACCGGTACTGAAAGACGTTAATGGGTTTAACGACCCTTACGATAATCAAGTTCGATAAACCAAAAAAAAAAAAAGTTATAAAACGTTTACAAGAAAACACCACGTTTGTTTCTTTTTTTTTTAATTTTAAATAAATTAACTTTTATTGGCGTCAAACGAAATAATTAATTGTTGAACATTTTTTTTTTAATTTTTTTATTTTTGTTTGTTTGTTTGCTGTTGTTATGGAAAGTTTCTCAGTTTAAAAAATAAACACTTCTTAGAATTTGAAATGAGATTTTTTTTAATTGGATACCCAGAATATCAATAGATTTGTAAAGACATATTTTTTTTGGGGGAGTTTTTGTATATGACAAGCTTCTTGTCACAACAATATTTATTAAAAGAATAACAAATAATAGCTTCAGGCAAAAATTATCTTAAATTCAAAACAAAAGTAGAGAACGACTGTTGTGTGGGGACACCTAAATACAATGATTTTTTTAAACTATTTTGTAATTTAGAAAAATACTTAAATACTCGTATTAAGCTTTTATAACAAGTAAAGATAGAAATAGAAACTCTATCACTCAAAATAAAAGATAATGATTGAAATAACTCCAGTGTTAAAACAACAACAAAAAATTTTATTGCAGTGAGTATTGGGCCTCACATCGTCAGTGCCGGTGTTTCTGTCGTATATTAAATATTTTCGCTCAACTGAAGGTTTATGGGTCGAATGTGAACAAACTCCTGTTGAGAGCGAAATTTGAAAACCAAATAGTTGTTGGATAGGGTATGCCCTGCGTATACTGCAGGCCGATAATACTAGAAACGTTATAGCCTGGCATATCTAGTCTCAGAAAAGGTCCGCTAAGTCCTATTACTAGACACAGAAGCTGGAATGTGGGCAAAATATGTAACTAGTTGAAGATCATACAAGTAGATAATCAAGAATGGAACTCGATGAAGCCTTATGCTACTTATGGAAGCAATAGGATTACATACATATATGCTCTAAAACCAATAATATGCAAAAGCATAGTAGGCCAATAGGTAGTATGTTGTTTTATTAGACGTGAGGCCAAGTGGTTCAAACCACTGGTCAGATATCTCTAACAAAACGAAATATGAAAAAATATTTATACAGCAGATTTCTGACAAGAGCTCTGAGAGAAAATAAAATTGCCGTGAAAGTTTTTTCAAAAATCCGTTCTTCGGAGTCAGCTTTAAACTGGAGGTCTCCCCACTCATGTATAAAATTAACCCGCACAATATAACCACGTCAGTTAGTAGACTGCTTACCTTGAGGACAATACAATTAGCCTAACTTAGATTATTATTGAAGTCGCCGTAGTCTAGTAGGTAGTGAGTTCTCTTAATAGACATAAAGCTAAGGTTCAAAACGAAATATAAAGAAATGTTTCTTCGGCGACTTCCTCTCAGCAGATTTCTGACAAAAACTCTGAGAGTAAATAAACCTGCCATGAAAAAGTTTCGACGTTAAACTGTAGGTCCCTCCACGCAAGTATAAAATTAATACGCACAACATAACGACGTCAGTTACTAGACTGCTTGCCATGAGGACAATACAATTAGCCTAACGTAGATTATTATTGCAGGAAAATTTTGGAAGTTCTACACTTGGCAGTGAATGCTACAACTTTAAAGACTATGATTAGAGTAATGGATAATAAGAGATTCATCTGGGAACTTTATAACTTGATAAATCGAGTGGTTGACTATCCTCAGGGCAGAATCAGTAGACTTTATGATTTTGTTCAATGCTTTGCAATAAGACTTAGTAACTGAAGTGAATGAAGTTTAAAAGAGGGTCCATTCTGTAGTGTATGAATGGATTGAGGTCAGTCAATTGGGACAGCTGGTTGAATAGAAAGTACATAGTAGGGGAGACATAGCTGCTATTGCTATTTGTGGCATATTTCTGAAATGGAGTCCATTAGTTGATTGCCATCAGCATATACAAGTTGAGTTTTATTTTTCCCATAATAAATTGAAATTCGAGGAATCCTGACATAAACCTTGAATAAGACGAAAAATGCTCATCAGTTGTTTCTGACGATCTGGACTGCACTTATCACTGGTTGCCACAAAATGTGATTCTAGAGATTTCTTTGGTCCACTATATTTAAACGAAAACCTGAAAGGAGAGTATCTTTAATACTACTCCGTCTGAAGCAGCATATTAATCTTTGAAAGACTTCATTTTTTTTAAACATTTTCATACACTTCCTGGTCAAATTTCTTGTTTATTCCTAAAACTTCTCATTACGCAGTTGCAAACATATTCGTTTTTTTTTTTTCAAATAATCACTGTTATCACCATGATGTCAATATTTGATTGACATCATTAAAGACTGTACACCCAAATTTAATGCTAAAAATGTCTCATATCTCATAAAAATTCCAAATAATATGAAATTCAAATTTAAATAAAAAACAAAAAATATTTTAAAATGCAACATAAATTACGAGTAATTCGTATACATATTTCGAAAATGAACGCAGACATTAAATGTTAATTTTATTTGAAATAGCAAAGGTTGTTTTACTATCAGCAGATATAGTATAAATAGAATAGATTTTTATAGTTTTCGTTTTAGTTTTAGTCTAATGAAATGAAAAGCTATGAATGAGCATGAAAATAATTCCAAATTTTATTCGTAAGCATAAAATAGATTCTGCTTTGCAGGAAAAGCTTTATTTGAACAAAACAAAATTGACATAAAAAGTATAGTGAAAAAGGTACTCTTAATGCACAACAACTATTATGCCACTGTACTAAGTCGTAAAAATAAATGTTTTGTTTAAAATCTCGCATAACATTACAACTACTTAATGGGAAATTTTTTAAGACCTTGAAAGCAAAACTTTTTTTTTAAACAACGAATTTGATTGCATTTGTAAATAAAACTTTTCATACGAAATTGCAATCACAGGTGTCTTCAATAAAAGCAATGAAACTAAAGTCAGTAAACCATGACAATTTAATACCATGTGTTCCTACAATTGTTATGTACTATTGTATTGCACTATGGGTATATGTGCATGATAGTTGTAGGTAATGACCTTTAATGATTGAATCTTTTCTATTTTTATGGTCTTTATGGCCTTGCCTGGACACAAGCAAATAAATTCATTAAGGTCTTATATGTGTGCATGTGTCATACTTTTTTGGATACTTATACATGTTGTCGGGATTGATTGAAAAAAATTAAATAAAATAAAATCTTTTCATTTGATGACTTTTTATTTGATTGTCTCCAATGCATTTTCTTAGTTGCTTCGATATTGCAGTAATGAACACATAGGCGGTTAAAAATAATAATTTTGTTGTCGTCTTTCAATAAAAACAGTTTACCAACTAAATTCCTGATCTTTTCATTTGATGACTTTTTATTTGATGGTTTCCAATTGTGATTGACAAGCATTTTCTTAGTTGCTTCGATATTGTTGTAATGAACATATACGCGTCTAAAAATAATAATAATTTTGTTGCCATTAACCGAGGAAAACAGTTTATCAACCAAACTCCACGAAAATAAAATCCACATAATGATTGCCGAATTTATATAAACGTCAAGCACACGAATATGTACATTATTTGATGAAATTTTTGATCATTTCCAATACGATTCAGATGCCAGCAATTTTTACTTTTCCAAATTACAAGTAATTTCCTACCAAAACAAAATTTTTTTTTGCAAAAGTTTTTTCCAATCTTTGTACCTTTTTTGATAAGAAGTTTTCCGCCAAAATTTTACCATTTCAACGTTACAATTTCTATCCCCTCCAACGTCATTTATACAATGATGATCTCATCGCAGTTATCTGAAGTAATAAATCAGTTTATAATAATTATACAATTGAATGGAATTATTTTTTTTTTGTTTGCAAAGTATAATTTAATGATGGGACAATACATTTAATTTTAATTATAAATTGTTTATATTTTTTTGCTTACTGCATGCCAGCTGGAACGCTTAACTTTATGAAGAAAACGTTTATTTTTTTCACTTCCAACAAAAACACAATTTTGTTTTGTTTTTCTGAAATCTGAGAAGTCTATGGTAATTGTTTATGCATGATATTGCGGGATTTCCAGCATCAATCTGCATGACAAGCACAGATATGTGAATCTGGTAAACTCGATATGAGGAAGGTTACTGGTGATGTGATATTTATCGAAATCTATCCAATCTACTTAACATTTTTGGTAAATGGTTTCTGATAAACAGAGATGGCAATGATTTGGAAGAGACTACACGATATTCGAATGCTCCTTAAAGGAAATAATAGAAATTAATATTGCATATAGAACGTCAAAATTCATGCTACTTTGATACAAAACACTGAACTTGAGTATTAAATTGCTTTATTGCTTCCGATCGTATTATTCCTTGATGTCATTTACAAATTTTGTGCAATATTTGCATTTAACTTTTACCGGCATATTAAGCAAACCAGTAGAAATTTGTTATGTTTATACTCCCTGGAGTAATAGAGTGATTAGCAAAGGTGAAACTGAATCTATTTAATCTATCACACTATTTTATGATTCTCCCTTGTCTGTTTTACTCCCCTGATTAAAGCACAAAATCGTAAATTTGTCTGACTAGAATAAATTATTGAGCTTAGTTACCCCATTCTTATCGCATCGTCTGTTTAGTTAAGGTCTAGGTTGAAATCATCTGAGAATTCTATATGAAATGGTTACTCATGGACTTATCGTTCTAAAATATTTAAAATTTTTACCTTGTGTAAAGCAGAGTAAAGTTTACAATTGTGGTTATATATTAAACCGCACAGGAGCAGAGTTTTAATATAAAAAAAAATATGCATCACAAATGAATCATAGCATGATTTCATTTGGATTGTAAAAACCCAGCATCAGCGGTTTTAGTCGACGATAATAAAAAGTAAAGATTTTTAATAGAGTAGTACAAATCCGCAGTTTGAAGTCGACTTTAACCTGTAGGTACCGCCACTCATGTGTAAAATTAACACATTCAACATAAGTGGTGTGAGAAGCTAGATCAGAATCCTGACTAAAAGGTTTTAGGATTAATTAAGTAAATAAGTAAAATAGATTCAAATGATGCATTTTCAGACGAAATTAAACATCCAATTAAGTTCCGTATTAAATTTAAAATTTTCTCCTTTCGTTTGTAGGTAAATGAGTCCCCCTTTTGCCCAGTTCCTACCGCTACAGATACGTTACTAAGTTTGGAATCGTCGCATTTTCTTCTTGTTGTTCATGTCTTATTGTTCCTACTACTACAGTTCCGTTACTAAGTTTAAATTGTCACATTTTCTTCGTGGGTATTTATCCAGGACGCTTGTGAATTTACTTTCATTTTTTCAGATTCTATTAGCCGGAGCATTTCTAAAAATGTGGTTGTCGTCTGCTTGTTTTTGCTTTCCAAATTATTCCCATAGTCCATGTAAGCATTTTCATTTCCGCAACATGTTTTTTTTTGGTACTTGATTGTGTTACTAGGGTATGACACAATTTGTAACTCCTGCTAGACGGTGACACTTTAACTACCGTGTATTTACTCTACCTATACATCGCTTTAACATTCTTGTTTCCGTCATAATTTATGAGTTACATAAGATGTTTAAATTTCAATAGGAATCCGAATTAACTTGGTAATGTTACCACTGTTCTGTCTACAAGGGGTTGTTCTATTGTCTTAAGAGTATATGAAGTATTTTTGACATCATGACAGATTTTTCATTTTCGTGTACACCTTTTCATATACTGATGCCAGGTAACTATTTCTTTAAGTTTTATTTTTATCAGGCTTTTGGAATGTATGACACATACAAACATATGTACATAATTGGTCATTGCAACCCTTCAGCCGGGATTACAACCTAGCTTCCCATATCGCTTTTGGTGTGTGTGTTAATTTTATACATGAGTGGCGGAGACCTACAGTTTAAAGTCGACTCCGAACGATAATCATGTAAAATCTCTAATAAAAAGGAATTCAATGTCAAACTGGTATTTCATTTTACGCACTGAATATCATAAAAAAAAAATAAGCTTGCAATTAAGGATATTTTTCTTTGTATCCTTAAGGACGTTTGTGTTAATAAAATTTTTATTTGGCTATTTTATATAAAATTCACTTTCAAATATGAATTATTATAACTAAGACACACTGTTTGTTCTATTATTTCACTACCTAGTATAGCTTGTAGCTATTCATACCCTACCCAGCCTAGTATAGTATAGTATATGGCATTAAGGTTTTCCAAAGAACAATAACCAATTTTCCGTTTGTCACTATGATGATAAAGAATTTTCTTTGACTTAAAAAAAACACAAACAAAGAATTTTCCAACAAATACTTTCCATATGTAAATACTCATTAGGAAAACATTTACTCTGTTTACATATTACAAAATTTCATGCGGCATTACATTATGCTGCGTCATCGAACAACTTTGGATTTTGCGCGCCTTTAGCTCTGTCTATGAATGGCTCCATTTAGGATTTTGTCTATTATTTCCGAATGACTCACTATTGTTTTATTGTCTGGCCTTAAACTTGAAATTCAAGATAAATGAGGATTAATGCCACACAGTTGATGTCATTTATTAAATTATTAATTAGGTTGGGGGGCGTGGGGGTGTTTGGCATTATGAAAAACTCTGACAGTAAATAAAATTGCCATGAAAAAGTTCTGCCAAAAAGATCTGTCGCTCGGAGTCGACTTTAAATTATACATAGGTCCCGTCACTCATGCATAAAAATAACATACTCAACATAATTGGTGTGAGAAGCTAGGTTGTAATCCCGACTGAAGATTTATAATGACAAATTATGTATGTTATGTATGTAATACAGCAGTTTTCTCTTAAAAAAATGCAAAAATATGCTGTAAACAATCATGATGAATATCCTTAAAAAAAATTCCTTCATTTATCAGTTGAGATAAGCGTTTAGAAGCATTTGCTAAAGCATATCTTTTTATTGCCTTACGGCTTGGACTCACGTAATTTTTTATTGCGTTAAACAGCTGTTCAGTATTTTTATGACATCATAAAATCGCTGAAGATAACTGCCATATCTAGGCATTTCATTAAAAAGTTATCACATTCAAATCCGCAAAAGCTAGATGTTCATAATAACCAGACGCGTGTGCTATTGTACAGTCCCTAGTCTCAGTACTTCCGGGTAAAGCTACACTGATATTATTGTGTGATATAAAGTATATGTTTTAGGAATTTTATTTTGTGGAATATATTTCTAATTACACTGTGTACTGTATAGTATTGAAGCACACTTAACAAATTGTGTGTATTAAAAGCCAGAAGTTAGTGTGTTTTTGTTTTTTTTTTTTTGCTTTCAATTATAATTTTTCGTTCTTGGAGACAAAGGAATTCAATTTAATGGAATTGTATTTGAAAACAAAACTTTTAAAAAATCATTTTTAATAAAGAAAATCATCAAATGAAAAAATGAAACGTGCATAAATTAAAAATTGCAATCACTTATTAAAAAACAACAACAAATAAAAGAAGAAAAAATAATTAAAATTTTTTGCAAAAAATTATCAAATTTTTTTGTAATAAAAATTTCAAAAGGTCGAGATTTTGCAAAATGCCATTAAAAAAAAAACTTTGTTCACAGACTTCTGATCCGACAATTTGTCTATTCACGTTCATTTCTTATGATAATTTTCTAAGACAAAGTACTGGATTTCGTATGATTTATGCTGTTATCAGCTGAACTAAGAAACTTACCAAAAACTTACGCGCGATAATAGATTGGCTTTTGCATAGGGATTCTGTGGTCGTGGTATCTTTTTTCTTGAACGATTCATTGTTGCTTAGTGTATTGGTGGTATCACCAAGTGGAATGGAATAAATTCGTAATACTTTTAAACAAAGGAATTAAAATTTCTAAATTGCAATATTATTTTGAGAATATATTTCTATATTTTGTTGCTTTCTTTTTAATATTATTTTCAATACACAACAATATTTTCAATTAAAAACACATTCTTAATCACTTTGTGGTTTTTGTTTTGTATTTTTTCTTTATTTAATTGAAATTAATTTAATTGCTGCTGCTAATATTGATGCAAACAAATTAATTGTTTTGTTAGTAATCTCACTATTTTCTTTTTTTTTTAAATTTTTATTTCATTTCTTTCTTTCAATATTGACAATTTCTTGTTCTGCACAGCAGAGCAGATTTTACACATCAAACAATGCTTTTGTAATTTTTCGTTTCAGACACTTTCTGCTTTCTTTCCTGGCTGTTTCTTGTCTGAGTAATTCATGTCTACTAATGGCCTTAACCAAATATTGTGTTCTTTTGTAAGTAAAAATTTTGCCAACATAAGGCAAGAGCGCGAGACTCTCTGTTCTCTGTTTTGGTTGCAAATATTATTTAAAAATCACTCAATTGTTGCACTCACACTCTGCTCAAAAAAAAATTTCGATCACGAAATTTTCTCAGAAGTTAAAACAAAAAATTTATTGTTGGTATGATCCGCTGATAACTGGAAAAATTCAATGTTTTTAGTGCTTTTGTTTGTTTTTTCTTTCAAAAAGCTGTTTGTGTAATGTAGCATAGTAATCTCCAGACCTATTGTATTGGTTAAGGGTAACAGTTATGGTGTAAATTTATATTTGTTTGTATATCAGTGTGCCTACAATAGTAATTTATTGAGAAAATTATTTGTTTTGTTAGAGATAAGCGGAAAAACAAGTTGTTGTTTATAATCAACAAAAAATTAAATGATTTTACTATTAGAAAGGGTTATTTATTGGGCAAGGGTAAAAGTAAATGCCGATTTTTGTACAATCTAAACTTTTTCTTAAAATTATTTAAAAATATTTGAGTGTTTTCCAAAAGAATTTACGATCAATTGTCTAATAAAAGTCATTGTAGTCTAGTAGATAGTGTATTGGCTTATTAGACATGAGACCTCGGTTCAAACCGCAGGCATTTCCAAACGAAACAAAATATGAAAAAAATTTCTTCCGCTACTGTCTCTCAGTAGATTTCTGGCAAGAACTCTGAGAGTAAATAAAATTGCTATGAAAAGTTTTTTAAAATATTTGGCGCCACTCATGTATACAATTAACATACACAACATAAGTGGTGTGAGACGCTAGGTCGTAATCCTGTTTGAAGAGTTGTAGCTAACGATTATGTATGCATGCATGAGTCGAATAATATTTGTTGCTGTCCTCCAAAGCAACATGCCCCAAAAATTATGCTTTGACTTAAAAAAAAAGAGAAATAAAGTCAACTGAAGTTAATTGATTGCTCTTTGGAACGTATTCAAAATAGCTTCCATCAATTTCAACGTGAAAAATACTTATTGTAACACTAGTTTGGTTCTGGCCAAATTGCATTAAACAAATTTTTTTATATTTCTTTTCATTACTTTAAGTAATAATACTTAATTACAAAGCATCTCCCCCATCTCCTTATTATGTCTCTACACAAGTTTTTTATGTATGCAGGTGATAGGTTTATTGCAGCAAGTTCTAGGAGGTTATGTTTGTCATTAATAGTTGCTTTGAAAGAAGGCCCTTTATGAACGTAAAGTGGTCATAGTGGTGACGAAGTTATGCTGATTGAGACCCAAATTTTCTCGATGAGCTTCTAAAGCCATCATTGTTATTATCTTCTCTTGAAGATAAGGGTCTGTGCGCATTTTTCCAAACTCAAGAACAACTTGCCAGTGGCATGACTGAAAAAGCAATTTAGAAACGGTTGTAAATAGCAGGATTTAAAATTTTGTTGAGTAGAGACGAACTTTTTTTCACTGAGTTCATCACTGTTATTATCATTTCTTAGGGACAAGGGTCTGTGCGTAATACTCCATGGATATTAATACCAAATTCAAGAAGAACTTGCTAGTTTTATGATTGAAGAAGCAATTTCAAAACGTTTGCAAATTCCAGGACTTTACCTATGAGTAAAGAAATTGTGACAACGTTAGTTGACGCTGCTCGAGGTTAGGTTAGCGGTTAGCTTGCCGGTCACAGACAAATTCATTCGGTGGCCAAATGGCACGTTGTGTTACATAGTGTGATGTAAGAGTCCCCATGCCAATGTGCTTGAACCATTACTAGTGAAAAAAATACTCTGTTTGTGGTAGGATCAAAAGATTATGGGAAGATTCTCAGCAGTTATGAGAAGATTCTTAGCAATTATGAGAAGATTATATAGCTGTTTAGCTTTAATTTTCAGTGTGGCAACTTCTAGAATCTTACTGTTTCTGGAAGTTTCTCTTCATTCCTTTGATGTTTCTGTGAATTAACACTCAAATGACATGAAAAAAAAGTAGAAAAACTCAAAATTGTACAACGAGTCCAAGTGAGCCCAACTTAAACCCGTTATTCTCGAAATCAACTTTTCGACCTGGTGACAATGATTTAGCCAAAACTGCTTGAACGATTTTGCTGAAGTTTTGGGCCAATGTTCCTAAGAGGAGTACTTTCAGCTCAAACTAGAATATTTTTGATTCGATTGCAATTAATAATTTTATTAAACAAAAAAAAGTAGTAGAAAACAATTAAAAATTGGAGTAAACAGGAAAAACAATTCAAAACGCCGCCATTTCTCTAAGAGTCCATTTCGATTTTTGATTTCGCACTCTCCTAAAGTTGTCGTGACACGATCAAATATATTCATCAACGCCCAATATGTATACATGTTGTTGTACTTCTTCGGATACACATACATGTTGTCGGTATTGTTTGATAAAAATCAAAAAATTCGAATCTTTTCGTTTGATGAGTTTTTATTTGATTGTCTACAATTGTGATTGACAAGCATTATCTTTGTTGCTTCGATATTGCAGTAATGAACACATACTCGGAAAAAATAATAATTTTGTTGCCGATGTTAATGGCATTAAACAGCGAAATTAAAACTCAAATAATGATTGACGAATTTATTTGTTTGTGTCATTTTAAATGTCAAGCACACAACACTCACACGTATATATTATTTGATGAATTTTTTTAGTCGTCTTCAGGGCGTTTAATTCTTCAAATCAGAGTCGTCAGATTTTGAGATGACTCTCTTCAGGCTGCCAAACCTCCGCCGGAATTTTTCATAATTAAAAAGAATTATCAACAATGAAATGTCCTCTTTAATATATAAAAAGATTCATTTGTTTAAATAAATGTATCTTAAAAAATTTAAAAAGACGCTTAGGAAGTATATTAACCCCTTTATTGCATACCCCATCATACTATAACCAAAATATTAAAACCTTTACGAACTAAACATTTTTTTTCTTATTTTCCAGATGTGTTAAACACCAGATTGATGCATCGTTCCAAGCTGTTGTTGACATCTAAAGTAAGTCTATAAATTTCAAAATTCTTTAATTATTTGCTATTTTAAATTATGGATTCAACTTCGAACAAATTAATCTCATTTAAAACGATCATAAATTGTTTGGAAATAATTGTATAGAACCCAGTAATAAATTATTCATTAAACATATTTTTGTTTTTTATTTGTTTAAATGATTATCTTAAAACTACAAAAACAAAAACAGAAAGAAAAATATAAGCACACGACATTTATATAAAAAAAAAAACATTTTTTTCTAAATACTTGTTTATCTCCATAAAAATTGCGATAATTATTTAAAGCGTTGGCATCAATATAGACTACAGGCGTACAAAATTCATTCAAAAAAACATGTGGTAGCGGATAGTAACATGCAACTGGTTTTCTATTGAATATTATTTCTCAATATTGTTTATTTATTTTATTATTTTTTTTTTTTTTCTTAATAAAAAAACATTTTTATTACTTGTAAAATATTGTTGCGAAGTGTATTGCAAAAAATTAATAAAAAAAAATATTTCAATCATCATCAAAATATTGCGGATAAGATTACGCATCGATTATTTGAAACGTATTCGTATAGCACGTGAAGCGATTTAATTTATAACGCCACTAAACAATTGTTTTTTCTCGTTCAATTACGGCTAAAAGATCGTTCATTTTGGGAAATAATTTCACCTTTTTTGCTCAAGCAAAAATTTTGTTACCACCGCTGGCCTACGTGATTAATTATGAACCTGATCTAATGCGTAGTAAATGAAATTATTTAATAGTGTAAAAAAATAAAAATTCTTTTCGAATTTATGTAGTTACTACCAGTTCAAAATGGAACGCAGTTTATATTTCAGCTATAAATTATACTTTCGCTACTGCTGCTACTCTATTGCATATAAAAACTACTACAAATGAGTAAAAATTCTTTGATTAAAATCGAGTAAATAAAGTGTTAATAAAAAGAAAGTCTAAGTGAAATTCTTTTTAGTTTGCTAATATGATTTCCTAAAGAATATAATCTTACTCAATAACGTTTAATAGTAGTGGAGAGTAGACATTCTCACTAAATCTAAAGCTCCTTAATTTCTCTTCGACTATAAATTTGACTAATTGTGATAACAGATGACCTTAGAACTTAACCATTCAAGCATTCTTTATTATACTTAACTGGCTACCACCAGTCATGTCTGAGAAACAATTGGTGCCCCAAATGAAATTGGTTAGTTGCCCCGATGTCCTGGTTAGTAGTGTGCTAAGCTTCAATTCCCACTAGAGACTCTGGGTGTTTATGATTGTCTGCTTGTTTGTTTGACAATATTTCTAATTACTCACACTCTAATTATTCATACTCGGCCAAAGCCATTACTATTCTGGCTGAAGTAATGGCTATAAGGAGTACCGCTGTGTGAAATTCTTATCAAAGTTATCTATTGGAGATGTAAGCATATCTACCACCAGTTAAGAAGGTATACATCACATCTAAGGTTGACCAAGAATGCCGAGTGTCTCTGGAAGATACAACAAGATCTTCGACGCTTCTCTTCATTTCGTTTCCTGAATAAGTAGATATTAGAGGTAACAACAAAACAAATGCACTTACAAAGGCTAGTACAACAGAAAATGTAAATGAATTTTTACATGAAGTGTCACACAAACTTCACTCATTCGTGAAGGAAAGATAACCTAATAAACCCACTCTAAGAAACTCCGATATTTGCGTATACAGACCAGAATTTGCGTTAAACTTGACCATGCTGCAGTTACACTGGCCTCTTGGTTCAGTTGCTCAGTCATTTGCAAAAGCTGTAACGACAAGAGATGACAGAACATCATCTCTCTGAGATTACGCGGCTAAATTAAATTCATAGAACGTGGAATAGTGGAAGTCGTGAATAGAATTTACAACTTTGTAAAACTATAGCGATGGCTGAGAGATGTCAACCAGGTTTTATAAAAGCACGATGAAATAGGTTCGGTATTACAACGGAACCTTATAGGTTCTAAGTTGCTAGGCTCATTAGGCCAATGTTTAACCAAACTGAATCTCAATAAGCGTTACTGTATTGCAGTTTGAGGCATTTACTTAAAAGGTGATCGAAAAAACTTACTTGTGCTCACGTCATCCCCTTCAAGTTTATATTCGCTTCAGTTGATAATTCCCAAGTGGGCTTTGAGCTTGTAATTTAGACTTTCGACTGAATAAACATCGTTCAAATGTCTGCTATAGCTACTTCGCGCTAGCACGTATATTAGGTTGAATTTGATATGGGTTGTGTTGGCTTATTCGCATATTCCTGCAACCCCACAAGAAAAAGTTTAACGGGGTCAAATTACAGAATCTCAGTGGCCATTTCACATATGGATTTGGTTTGGTTTTTGTTCAACAGGAATGGGTATCATCGCTGAAAATAATTTTTAATGAAAAGCGCGCACTACGATACCCGTATAGAAAACCCATTTTGATAAAACAATTTTATTATTTTTACATTACTTGTAGTCGCCGTGGTCTAGTAGGTAGTGTGTAGGCTTATTAGACAAAAGGCCCGAGTTCGAATCCCAGGTCAGACGTCAAAACGAAAATATGAAAATATTTCTTCGGCGACTTCCTCTCAGCAGATTTCTGGCAAAAACTCTGAGAGTAACAATTGCCACGAAAAGCTTCTCAAAAAATCTGTCATTCGGAGTCGACTTTAAACTGTAGGTCCCGCCACTCATGTATAAAATTAACGCACACAACATGAGTGGTGTTGAGAAGCTAGGCCGTAATCCTAACTGAAGGGTTGTAATGGCCAGTTATGTTATGTGTATTATTTTTACATGTTGTTGAATATTAAAAATATCCGCCCATGACAACTAATAAATATATCCGCCTCAACAGAAGAAGAAGTAACTGTTGTAGGACCTTATATAAGTATTAATATTTTTAAGTACATCCATGTATGCTTGGGATTTCGTAGTGAACTGTTGAATTATTCTTCAGGACTTCTAAAAAATAAAATATTTGAAGTCTTAACATATTCCGTATACAATTTTAATAATTCATTAGCCCAGATAGCGATCCAAACTAAGTTGTACAGAGAATTCAACAACTGGGATGTAGAAAAGCATGATCATCTAATTATTTAAAAACTAACACCACTTGATTTATGAAGTTCTATGGCTGTTAGAAGAGAAATATGTTCTCAGTTTCAAGGGCTGGTCCCTATTATTTCAGTGTTCCAGTGAATGCATTTGAAATTGATTTTCATTTTTCATTCTCGTTTAAACAAACAATTTTTGTTTGCAGTTTAGCTAGATATCGTACATTGAGAATAATCAAAAGAATTCTCAAACATTTTTGTTTATTTTCCAAAATTTTGTTTAAATTGCAGTTTTACCTGCTGAATTGAATCATATTTTCATTGTCACAATCTGTGTAAGTACTTTTCAACAATATTGTGAAATATTCTGTTTATCTGCTACAATTTTATTCTTAGAAAACTCAAACACCTACCATACATGCCTTGTTTATTAACTTTGCGATTAAATAAGTATTTCACAATGTATGTCTTATGTAGATAAATGACTTTTTATCATACCCAATAAATGGGTGTAATGTATAAAATAAATAAATAAATAAAAGAAAAAAAAATAAGAATTAATTATCAAAATATTTTATATAAACAAACAAAACAGATGATAAATAAAAACAAGTCTACTAATAAATGGGATGCCCCGTTAAGCGTGGATAGCCAAATAAATTGTACATATAAAGACATTATATATTCGTATACCATATAATTAAGATAATAATCGTTGTTATGTTTGACAAATACAAAGTTCAGAGCTGAAACCCCACATCTTGACAATCTCTTTTAAAATGTTTGTTGCCTTCATTAATAAAGCGAACAACGCTAGAGAGCGACTAAGAGGGAGAGCTACAAGTTATTAATCAGAAATCTACTCAAATTGAGCTGTATTTTTATAGTGTCTGTAATATTTGCTCATTTGTTAATGAAGATTGTTTTGAGTATTTTGCTAATTTTGCCCATGGATACAAACAAAATATTTTTTGTATTTAAATTATACACTCGTCTGTGGTTCCCTAAACGCTTATCAGCTGTTGCTGTACACTATAACATCAATGTTAACCATCTGTTGCTGTAAGACGAATGATTTCAGATGAATGTATGTATGGATGATGCTATAAACACAATAAACGCAACGCAGCAATCTCTCAAAAATAGAATTCATGGTTGTATTGATTACTTAAAAAGGCAGCGCGACAACAAGCAAAGACTCTGCTGATTTTCATTAAGGCAAATTTCTATTTTTATATGCAGCAATGAGAGAATTAGTGCTCTTAGTGGGAGGATTTGTGATGGCAATGCGAGGATTAAAGCTAACAATACAATAATTTGCATGAAATTGAGGCGTTAAAAACCATTGATAAAGAATTCGTGAACTGTTTGGTTTTTTATTTGTTTTGCTTATGCTTTGCTGTCATTGTCTTTATTTTAATTATTACGCCTGCAGCTTACCTTAAGCTGCAATTACAAATTTATTTTGTCTGCTGCGTGGTGTTTATTGTTTTTGTGGCATAGTACTCAATAAGTCTCATATTTTTCAGTTATTTTAGTTCTAGAGATACATATATAAAGATCGGGTTTTGATATATGTTTCAAGAACTATCCTCAAACTTTCTTTAATTATTTGGAAGGACACATGAATTGGCTGCAGTTAGTCTGTATACTGTGTTGTCGCCGTAGTCTAGTAGCACTTCATTACTAATGGTAGTCTCAACACCAAAGGCTGAAAAAAAAACACTTTTAAATAACCAGAAATTGTTCTCAAAACCTCGAGTCGTTCCAGGAGAATAATGGTGCTTGTGTATCCTGGAAAGAAAATTCACAAAAAATCCTACAAATTCCTGGCAGTGAAAAAATTAAAACAAGCTAGTAACAATGGGGTTTAGTCGCCGTAGTCTAATATGTAGTGTGTTGGCTTATTAGATGTGAGGCCATGGTTCAAAAACCAGCATAAACATCTCTAACATAATGAAATGCGAAAAAAATATTTCTTCGGCGACTTTGTCATGAAAAAGTTTCTGAAATATCTGTCGTTCGGAGACAACTTTAAATTGTAGGTAATGCCAGTAGTGTATAAAATTAACACACAAAACATATGTGAGAAAACTACGTAGTAATCCTGACTGAAGTGTTGTAATGACGAATTATGTATGTATGTAGTCTGGTATTATTTTTCATTTAGTTTGTTTCCCGTGTTTGTCGATACACATTTTATCACTTTAACACCTAGTTATACGAGTTATTAAATGGTACTGAACCAGGTTTTAGAATCCGTCATATTTTTTCAACGTCAATACCAGCAGAATTGTGCGTGCCGACTTTACAACAGTCAATCAACATCAACTGACTTAAACTCATCCATAGAAGTCCACAATTTGTAGGGTATCACATAGACCCACCCAACTACCTATACTTTAAATGCTTATAGTATTGTTTATTACTTTGCGTCGAGACTGTTTACAAACTACGAACACGTTTTTCTTCACATTCACATGTGCGTACTCTCAACAAACGCTGATAAGAAAATTTTAAATGAATGAGAGTGCCAGCGTGTAAGCGACAACAGCACAATGTTTATTAAAAATCAATTTCTAAGAGCGTTTATTTTATGCTTCTAACGTTTTAGCTCTCTAGTCTGCTATACTCTATTGGAAAAACTCACTCACTCATTAATATTGAAAAAAAAATATGTATACTCAAAGTATGTTTGAGGAGATCACTTGAGCTGTTGTGTTCAGCGTTTTCTGGTTATCACTCTCACACTACCTAGCGTAGCCACTAGTCAAATGCATGTGAATGCTATCGCACCTCATAAATCAATATCAGCATGTGGTACTTTTGGTTTCTAGTTCTGTTCGTTATAATTAAATAAAATTATTGAAATTGCTTTCAGATACAAATAATCATTCAATAATTTTCTTGAAAAAATTATGTTGCACATGGCTATAATATGTGGCCTTTTGCGGAATTGACGTATGTGCATACATATTTGTAGAAGCATAAATTCCTTCAATAACAATATAAAATTAAAAAGCAAAGGAATTGATTTTAATTTTTATTTCATTATTTTTAAAGTACATTATTGACAACAAAAACATTTGAATTAAATTACTGATTGGAATTATTCAAAATAAATAGACGCGAGGCCATGGTTCAACATCTGACTCAGATATCTCGAACGAGATCTGAAAAACAATATTTTCGGAGACTTCCTCTCGCAGTCTTTTGGCAAAAAGTAAAAATAAGGTTTCTCAAAAATCAGTTATTCGGATTCGACTTTAAACTGTAGGTCCCGCCGCTCATGTACTAACACATTAACATGAGTGGTGTGAGAAGCTAGGTTATTATCCTGACTAAGGGGATAAAACATTTTGTAAGTGCATTCTTGGAAGTTGAATAAAATACACAGACAGACTTTCGTTGGTATAACTACAACAAGGAGAATTATGACGTGTCTGGATGGATTTTCACATAATTTCACACTTTGAGGCATTGAGGAATATTATTTCATTCATATAGTTGCCGTGGCTGACCTCACAGTACCTCATTCGATAGAGCAATTTTCGTGCACTTTTTCGAGTGTATGGGGTCGTATCTCAGCAATGGCATCACGAATGTTGGATTTAAAATGCTTTTCTTTAACGGCACCTCACGGAAAATAGCGCAACGGTGTCAATCGCATCTTCTTGGAAGTCAATTGATATCACCATTTCGGCTATTTAAACGGCCATCAAGCATTTTATGCAATAAATCGATTGTGGCATGAGATGTGTGGTAAGCTGCACCATCTTGTTGAAATCAACCGTCGCGACGACGCCTCGTTCACATCAATGCCATGAAGAGCGGGTACAAAAAAATCGATTATCATGGCATTGACCGGCGACCTCATTTTCAAAGAAATATGGGCCAATGTTGTCGCCGCTCTACAAGCTGCACCAAACAGTCACCCGTAATGGGTACATTTTCTTCTGTAAGACCGCGCCCTAGACTCAGCAATTTTGCTTGTTAACGTACCTACCAACAGGAGAATGAGCTTCATCCGAAAAGATGATTTTTATTGGAAAAATCAACAACATTGTACAGTTTCTCTCTGGCCCATCTAGCGCAGCGAAAACGAAGTGAATGGTCATGGTCTTAAACCAAGTGATCATCGTAAGGCATCGTGGTGCATCAACACAGAAACCAGTTTCATGAAATTTAGCAATAAACTTGAGTGCACCGGGCAGTCCTGAGTCCTTCTCTGCGACCAAATTTTGTGCGACATTTTTGTGTAATTTTCGACGAATTGTGTTTGCTTTTGGAAATAAATTTCCAATAAATGTTTTGCTCGTAATCATGCAGTATGGGATTGTTAAATTTTGTCTATCGATCAAACAACAACAATTTTCTTAAAATATTTGCAAACATCACATCACAAATTAAAATAAACTCTCCACTTATAGTGGTATCGTTGGTGATAACAAATAATAAATTACCCCCTATTGTTTTTGAATTGAAAATATCTTCTAATAAATCGCTATCGATTAGGTTTAAGTTCCATGGCATAAAAAACGGAACGTTTCTAAATTTCTTCTAAAGATCATGTGAAAGTTTTTATTTTTATTTCAGTTTTTTTTTTTTGGTTGTGTTTATGAAATATTGAATTGTTAGTTTTAAAGAAATGTTTTTAATCTAATCGTTATACGAACTAAACTGGTGTTATCGGATTCTTGACCTTGAGTAGGAGTTGATGACTTTTTATTTATAATTTTTTGTTTTGTTTTAGTTTAAGGAAAACATAGATTATTCTTTCGCTTGATAAACAATAATATGACCATATTTTGCAACACCTCTCCAAATCGTCAAATATTTTGAAAACTTAACAGTTGTCATCACCAAAGTGCAAAAAGTGAACACCAAACTTCAGATTTTTATGTAAAATTAATCGGCATAATATTTATTTATTTGTCACAGTTGACAAGTACACGTCCTCTAACCTAACCTAACCTAACTGCTAGGCTATAATCCCTAGCAAGCTTTTTTCATATAAAGACAATTTCTACTTGTACACAAAGCTGTAAAGCATATTGGACACCAACGACCTAACAAAGCCATTTAAGGTTTGATAAATCTAGAATTCCAAAAATTAGCTGATTAAGCCCCGTTTACCATAAGTTACGAAACCCATTGCATTCCTGTTGATTAGCTTTCAAGCTGAATGACAAGTGCGGACACTTGCGAAAAAAATAGCGGAACCTTGAAATACCCTCCGTATATACTCCTGATTTAAAACTATAAGATTCATACTTTAGGAATTACCAACATGAGAGATATTGATGGGAGAAATTGAGAAGCTTTAGTATGGAAAATCATACATACTGTTACGTTTTTACCTTTTTCAAAACATTTAAAATATTAGTTCGTTGATAGCAAACAAAATAATAATAAATTGGTGTTTAGTTTCAATTAAATTCTTTATTGCTCGCACTATTTTTGGGTGCCAGTGTTTATAACTTGACGTATACAACAATAAATGATTGTTTACAACGGAGATCTTCAACCCATGACTGTTTTCTTCACACGCAACGCGTCTTCACAACAAGACTGACTGAATTCTTCCTTACTTGTTGCTTGCTTTGTTTTGCCTTTTTATATGCCCACGTAAACAGTCTGATGAAGATTCTTGAAGTCGAATGTTCGTGGTTTCGCCTTCTCGAGAACTCTTGCGCGGTTTTATTGTTGTTTGTTTCTTTTGTTCACGTTGTTTGTTGTTGCATTTTCGCTTACTTGTCTATCCCCTTTTCTTTCATACGCATGTTTTTGGTTTTGTAGCTTTTTTTATCATTTTAATGTTAAACGATGTTACACCGTTTCCATTTTCGTAACAATACATATAGACATAATTGGTCATTACAATCCTTCACACCACTACGTGTGTGTTAATTTTATACATGAGCGGCGGGATTTACATCTTAAAGTCGACTCCGAACAACAGATTTTTAAGAAACTTTTTCATGGCAATTTTATTTTACTCTTATATCATGTTTTCATAACACAAGCTTGTTGACAGGCAGGCAATCGGTACACAGGCAAGTACGTAAGAAAATGAGTCTTTATAACATAATTGCCTAACTTACGTTATTATTACGTCTTGTCAACTTACATTGTTGCCAAGATATATTTTTATTATACCATTGAGTTTTTTTCCATGTTAAAGTATAATAAAATATAAATAACAAATACCAGGCAACCCTGTACTTTATTTATTATTACATTTTTTCTGTTTGTTTACCAAAACATACATACATAAACATAATTGGCCATTACAACCCTTCAGCTCCTCACACAACTAATTTTTTTATTCCGTGGGTGAAATATAAAAAATATTAATAAAAAAATACAATGTTTCCATCGGTAGAAATATATTTTGAGAGTGATACAGAAAGTGACAGTGATAGTGGAGACATGCGTTTATGTCGAAGAAATATAAGAGACGCATTCAATGTACTGGCTTTGCCTGAGGAACGGTAAGTACGAAACAAACCAAATACATCTTATGAAATGTGCAAACTTGTATACTGTAAAATTACATTTTTAAGATTCATCGCAACATTTCGGGTGAATAAGGAAGTATTTTCCATGCTGCTTGAAGAAATAGTCCCGAAATTAAAAGTAGCATTTCGAATTACCCATATACCAGCTAGTATTAAACTTGCTACATTTTTGCGTTTTCTTGCTACCGGTGGCTATCAAGCGTCAGTAGGCAATGAATATTGCTCATCAATGTCGAAGTCCCAGGTCTCGAATACTATAAACGAGTTGCTAAATATTTTTGAAGGACACTTAGGTCCAAAATGGATACAACTCAACAAGAATGTGGATGAAGAGAACAAGATCAAAGAATCGTTCTACGAAGTTGGTCATATTCCTGGCATTGTGGGATGCGTGGATGGGACACATGTCCGTATAAAAGCCCCTGGGAATGGAAAAAATCACCTATATTATAATAGAAAAGGTTTCTATAGTATTAACGTAATGTTGGTAAGTATTGTAATTATATTTATATGATTTTTTAAAGAAATATCCTATTAATGCATAAATTTTTTCCTAAGATTTGTGATTCGAGCATGGTGGTAACATATGTAGATGCAAGGCATCCAGGCGCTAACCATGATTCTTTTGTTTGGGAGCACAGCGAGGCAAATCATTTATTTAAGTCAAATTATTTAAATGGAAAACGGAATACGTGGCTTTTAGGTAAATAAATGTTGAAGTTAATATTTACTGTACATTATCATATAGTTCTAATACTCATATTTATTTACGTAGGTGATTCCGGCTACAAGCTACAGCCGTACTTAATGACTCCTGTAAGGAATCCCACAACTCCTCTAGAGAAAAAGTACAATGAAAATCATTGCAAAATACGCAACATTATAGAGAGATGCAATGGAGTTTTAAAAAATCGTTTTCGAAGCATAATAGGATCGAGAGGATTGCACTATTATCCCGAAAAGGTTACTAAAATTATAAACGCATGTTGTATTCTGCACAACATTTGTATATTTTATAAAAGCAATTGGGAGTATAACTCTGATATACTTTTGGAGCCTTCATCTAACAATTATGTGGATGATGGAGATATTGAAGGTTTTAACGAGGATATTGTTGCAAGAGAAACAAGGTGTGAAATAATAAGAAATTTGATATAAAACAATATCTGTTATTTTTTTAAATAATTTATTAAAAACAAAAACAATTCAATAAATATTTACAAGGTTAAAAAAATTTAATTTATTAAGATCTAAAACAATATGTTATTTTTTTAAATAATTTATTAAAAACAAAAAATTCAATAAATAAATATAATAATAATTTATATAAAAACAAAAAATTCAATAAATATTTACAAGAAAGATTAAAAAACAATGGAATTCATTAAGATTGTATAAAAATGTAAAAAAATAAAATGTAAGTATGTCTTGGGTTGATGACTAGAAAAATATCTGCAACATAGACAGGAAAATAAAAAAAAGAAAACAAATAATTAGCTTAGAAATTATGGAAAAGCTATAAAAATTTGCAAAAATTAAGTAACTAACCTGATTTATCCTTGTTATTAATCTTCATCTTTAAGATATTTTATGAGCTCTATTAGAGATTTCCCAATAGCATTGGCTGTGTTTGCAATTTCTTTTAGAGCTTTTGCCTGCTCTTGTGCTGCTTCAGCTTGTTTGTTCATTATCTCTAATGTTTTTTTTTGCATGGTAATTTGTTCTCGTAAAAATGTCTGTCTGTCTGTGCTATTTTCATCGTGTTTCCTTTTTCTGCTTTGGCGTGATGTTTTGGATGGAGGTGATGGTGGTGCTATGTTGTGTTTTTGTGGTGTTTTATTTATTTGTTGTTGTGGTACGCTTCGTGATTCCAAATCTGCGAGTGGTGGTTTCAAATCTATGTTTTTTTGGGTATTACATTGTGGTGGTGTTCTTTTTGGCAAGCCTAAAACAGTACCACTAGGGGCTGCTGCGGATGACAAGTGGCATATTCTATCTATATTTTGCTCCAGTCCCGTTAAATTAATAACGGTACATGGACCACCTCCAGTACCGTGAAGACTTTTGTTGTTTTCGGCTATTTTTTTCTTTAGTCGGCACTTTTGATCTTGCCATACCTAAAACATGAACGTATATACATATATTATTTTCAAATTTTATATTTCATAATACCCTTTTCCATTCCAATCCACTTCTTACCGGAGGCCCCAAAGCGTTAATTTGTGCCGCGATGCTGTTCCATGTTTCTTCCGTTGATACCTTGCTGCTTCCGAACACAGGGCTACCCGTTGCAAGCTGTGGGTAGTGTTCCATTAGTTCCACCAACTTTTGGAACTGAGAGGCATTTGTTTTCTTTATGCTAAAATTTAAAACTTTTTAATTATACTGTTTTCTTCACCTAGCATATATATACTTACAAATTTTTATTATTACACTCCATTGTTAAAAACTATTATTGTTCACAAATTTAAAACAGAATTCTGTACACAACTGCTTTTTTTTGATTGTCTACTTTTGACATTTCTAGCAAGTGGAATTGCCATATGAAAACCAAAAAAAACTCAATTCTTACGTTTCTACTCAAAAAAGGTTACCACTTGTGTTATGAGAACCAAATGTTCTCAAATGAACAAATATTTTGAGTCACTTGTGGTATGAAAACAGGCCATTAGAGTTTTTGCTAGAAATCTGCTGAAAGGAAGTCGGTGAAGAAATATTTATTTCATATTTCGTTTTGCTGGAGATGTCTGAGCTCGGGTTTGAACCCTGGCGTTATATCTAATAAGCCAACACAATACGTACTAGACTACTGCCACTACCAACTGCAATCATTTGATTTAATTTAGATTTAGTTAAAGGAATAACACTCATTTCAAGCAAATTAAATAAATAAAAAAAAAAAACAAATTTAATCTCCATTAACAAATATGGAGCTTTACTCTCCTAGACAAGTAAATTTGTCATGATCTGTTACCATTACTTTCCTTTCCCCAGTTTTTCTTTCTTTCCCTTGTTTTGTACAAAAACTTATTGTTCTAAACTTTTATATAAAAAAGGAAGAAACAAATTTATAGACTTCTACGGGGGAGTGTATGTGTATGTAACTCTGAACACACTTACACACACATATGCAGTTATTTGCGTTCTCCCCTATTTTGCTGTCGTAAATCTATTTTATTTTTCTATTGTCACTTGCAGTTGAAATTAAGAACAAGAAAAGCAAAATAGAAAAAAACGTAACGAAAGAAAAAAAATGCATAAAAAAGGAAATAAATTTAAATGCTTATGGTATATTTAAAGAATAAAACGCAAAAGGGTGTCCCTTAAAACTTCCGATGATATCTAGAAAAGTGGATATTAAATGCGAAATATTTTTACTTTCCAATCGAAATCCCTGTACTTATTATTGTTGATTTTGTTATATATGCACATACATATGTATTTATTCAATACAAATACGTATTATAAGCCAACATGCATTATAAACAAATATGCATTATGTATGCCTTTATGTTCACATGTATTTTTTGTTGTATGTTGTTGACAGTTTCCGAATAAAGGATTGGCGAGCAATTAAAGAACATGTGCAGAATAGTCGGGCATCTCGTGCACAATAAACGTTTACTTGTTAGTGAAAATATGTGAAAGGCTTTAAAGATATATTTTCAAGTAATTGTTGTCAGCTGACGGAACTAATTTTGTTATTGGCTTGTATCTTGGGTATCATTCTGGACTCCAAATTGTCTTAGAAGAGGTACATGTAGTAAACGATAAAGAAGGCGACGATTGTTTTGTACGTCTGTAAAAGGCCGTTTGGGAGTTAATAGACCCTGGTATCATCCATTGGATGTATACGGCGTTTGTTCGGCCTGTACTCTCCTACAGGACATTGGTGGAAAGCCATACGAAAGTGGACTGAACTCTCTACGCTGGACAGGGTATAGACGTTGGCATTCTTGGGCATCACGGGTGATCTGAGGTCTATGTCGCAGGCTGGCCTCAAGGTCATCTTGCCCCTAAAACCTCAGGAACGTAGCTGCTAGAACTGCACTGCGATTTAAGTTCTCAGATATGTTTAGGGCATGTAGGGTGGACCATGCATGGAGTATAACCGAATCATGGATGTGACTACATGGAACAACAGACTGTTTTCGAAGAAACATACAAAACTTCCACTCTCACACGTTATGTATGGGTTGCTGAAGCTTTACCGACGGCTCAAAAATGGAAAGTGGAACTGGATCTGAAGTCCTTTCTGATAAACTAGCACTGAACGGGTCATACAGATTACCTAACCTGGATAGCGTATTTCAGGCGGAGATTTTTGTTATTGAACAAGCTGCACTCGCAGTTAAAACCGGATACATACCTCCTTCGAACTTGATCAAGTGTGTGGACAGTCCAGCATCAATCAAAGAGCTGGGATCCCAGCTCGCCAAATTAAAAGGCGTCATAAGTTGCATAGACTCTCTACACCGTATACGTCCCTAGTTATACCTACTAACCATAAACCTAAAACTCTTCGCTACCTTTAATGTCGCTAAAAAATTCCTGAGAAATATTTATTTGCCGACAGTACAGTTTAATTACTACTGATACTTATATTCGTAGAAAACGTAATACAGACTCAACAGCAGAGAATAACAACGTAACACTGTAACCATAACAATCGACAATAGAATGTGTTAAATAACAACATCATTCAAATATCGCCCACATCTTCTCTGGTTGGAGAGCAAAATATGACATTAAATATTCAAATTTTCCATGGCTTTGGCGTATTTATACGCCAAATAGTATATATTTATACTTTGAATTTGGCATGAATAATATTGACTTTGAGGATTACTATGGTTTGAAGCGCTTAAAGCGCCAATGCAAAATATTCAATGTGGGATGAGATGTGTGGTACGAAGCGCTATCATTGGTATCTAAGTCATCCAATTCGGGTCGAAAGAAGTTGGTAATTATCCACTTACAGTGACTTCCTGTCCAATATCGTCGTCAAAGATCGATGAAGCCGCCTGTCGAAAATCCATGCATTGTATGCTCTTCGAATTCATATGGTTTGGTATCGTCCAAAATTTGACAATTGAGTTTATTTACGTATCAATCCATTCCAAAATGGGCCTAAATTTTTCGATGGACTGAGCGCGGTATATTGCCCGAATAAAACACTCATTTTGATAAAATAATTTTATGCTATGCGTGAGTAGTTGAATGCTATATCCGTACATGGTGATTGTGCAAAACATACTGAATAAACGACAACTAATTTGGCAATTGTTGCTTAAAGGAAATGGATGTTTTCAACTCTCAATGTTCCTGTTAGAAGACCCTATATATATCCTAACATTTTGTCTTTTTGAGTTTCAGAGTCTTCAGAACCATTGCATTATTGTGGGTCTCGATTCAGCATGAAATAATTTCTATGCTTTTTATCCCCAAAGTCTCTCTGCTATGCAAGTCTGAAACAGTTTCGTTTGGTCCTTGAGGAGTTGATTTTTGTTCCTGTATTTCAGTTTTCTCATAAGTAAGGTAGAGTAATTGTAAGTAAATTACCTCACTTTGACTACATACTTGCATGCATTATTGGTTATTATAATCCTTTAGTTAAAGTTACGACTTGACTTCTCCCGCTACCCATGTTTTGTGCTTTAATTTTATCATAAATTCCCGGTCTAATATAAACGACAGATTTGAGAGAAAGTTTCATCGGAAACCCATTACTTACAGAACTATGGACAGAAGACTGCTGGGCATTGAACTGTCAAGTCTTCGTCTAACAAGCCAACACACAAGTCACTCGAATGCAGCAATTGCCTTCATTGCGATTAAAATATTTGGTTTTTGAAAATGGGTATCAAACTAGAGCCTCGTTGAAAATAAAAAGGAAAACTTGGAATTTTTTTAAGGTAGATTTAGGCAAAAGCTGGGTGACAATTCGAAAGAATAGGTATACTGACAACAAGTAGGTTCAGTTCCTGCAATCTGTCTGATCTTTTGATGAATTCACTATGATTCCCAATGCTCATGCTCGACAGAACAATTTCTCCTCCTTTTTCTCCTTCTCTATAACGCTGAGAAAAGATTTCGTGAGCAAAAAAACAATTTAAACAGGAGCATATGTGGTTAAAGAAGCATTTCATTACTAATGGATGTCTTAACATTTATGTCAGTAAATGGCTGCAATACAATCATATCTAAATAACCAAAAACTGCTCTCAATTGAGTAGTTCCAGGCGAATGATGTTGTTTATCCACCCAGGGAAATCAATCTATAAAAATTCCCGGTATGGAAAAAATTAAAAAAAGGTAAGTGGTCGCCTCGGTCTAGTCGCCGCGGTCTAGTCGCCGCAGTCTAATCGCCGCAGTCTAATCGCCGTGGTCTAGTAGGCAGTGTGTTGGCTAATTAGACGTAAGGGCACGATATATGAAAAAATATTTCTTCGGAGACCTCCTCTCAGCAGATTTCTGGAAAAACTCAGTGAGTGAATAAAATTGCCATGAAAAGTTTCTCAAAAGTTTGCCGTTCGGAGTCTTCTTTTAAATGTGGCGGGAACCATTTATAAAATTGAGAAATACATAACATAAGTGATGTGAAAACTAGGATATCGATATCCTGACAGAAGAGTTGTAATGATCAATTATGTGTCCATGTATGTAAGACAGTGGGCGAAAATGGCATACCAGTCGAAATTTTAGGCTTGATATGGAAACTACTGCTGAATTTCTACGAACCCACTGACACCTCCAGAAAAACGAAATATGACGTCCTCTCAGCATATTTCTCGCAAAAGCTCTGAGATAAAACAAGAAAATCTGTAGTACGTAGTCCGCTTTAAACTGTAGGTGTCACTTCTTATGGATAAAATTAATACAAACAACATAAGTGGTGTGAGAAACTAGATGATAATCCCGACTGAAGGGTTGTAATGACCAATTATGTATGTGTAATAGCAAGTTGAGAACTTCCCTACCATACGAGTACACAACTCAATATAAGCCCAAATGGAAGGCTTTCCATCAAGAAAGAAAAATTGTTAGAACCTATTAAAGGTTTGAAACGTGTTTGTTCATTACAACTTCAACAATACCTCCTTTAATTTAGAAACAGTTTGAAAAACGTTTACACTTCATTTGAAGAAAAACTGATTGTCCCAATTTTTTTCTGCGCACTCCTTATATATGCATATTATGAATATTCCTTTGCATTTCCTTTTCAATTGGAGATATTAAATTTTCATTCACTATGGGTACATTTAACTGTGATCTCCAGAGCGATTAAGTTAAGTTAAGAGTTTCCAGCAGGAATTTTCTAAACTTTTCTATTTTTTTTTTCAAGGCAAAAACGCTAAGTCCACAAAATTATGAAAAATATTAAAAACACGTGCTAATTTTTTGATTTAATTTGATATTTTTGAGTTGATTTTTGATCTAGGTCATTTAAAGAGAGCTATTTTGTAAAAATAATTGCGTTTAAAAAGTTTAAAAATTTTAAAAACTGGAAATGTTACACTGTTTTTTGTGTCTCCTGTAAAATTTGAAAAAAGGGACTTAACACATTTGCGAATTAGACTAACGATATGCTATCAGTTTAATTTTATTTCTGTGTTGTATTTCCATTAAAACGTTTCTTAATGTTTCAATATTTTTAAATCCACTTGAATTTCATTTAAGATTTTGAGAATTTTGCATTACCATGGCGTTGGATAGGGGGAAGAAATTGCAAAAGAGAAAAACATAGAAATTCTTGACAATTTTAAAGAAACGCCCTCTTTTCAAATATTGACAAGATACACGTTGTAGTGTAGTCGTAGCCGTAGACCGTGTTGCTTAAATGCATGAAGTACTGAGTGAATGAATGAATGAACGAAATAGTGAGTGAATGAATAACTAAAGGAGTGCATGTTTCAAGATACTTGTTTACCTACCGTATACAATCAGACAAATAATCACACACTTATTCGCATACATACATGCATACATACATACATACATACATACTTATGTATGCTTATATTGTATAAGTTTGTACATATGTATGTGTTGTATGCATACAAATTTGTTTGTTAGTTATTGTTGTAGTTGTTGTTATGGTGTTGTTAGTATTTGTATTTTTAATGTATTTATAGTACAAACGTATACGTAGTTTGTGTGTGCATTGTATATCAACTTATTTTACATACGATAACCCAACCCAACAAAAACAGCATGCAGGCAGGCAAGTCAGTATTGAAATGAAATTTGTTAAGAAATAAATTGTTTACATATTTATTTGTGTATTCACATGTGTGTATACTTGTATGTGTATTTCATTGTTTGTTTCTATCATTTAATTTAACTTGGCATTGCGACCAAAATAAGGTGGTCGGGTCTACCGCTACTAAATTGTGGCAAAATGGTTGTGTTCTTTGCTGGCTTTAAGTTGGAAAGCTTTAAACAAATTTTGTAAAAGAAGAACGACACTGACATCTAAAAGTATGCCCACTCTTAGAAGGGGTATCGATCTACGCATTTTGTTTTTAGTGAAGTATACTTTAAAGCGAATTGAAACTGTTACGAATGGCATGATCATATTAATTAGTCGTGTGTCAATTAAGTATCAACCAGTAAAACTGATTTTATTGTGATCTTGCGCTCTTATTCTTACTCGATCGTTCATAGTTTTTATTTTACACTTGATCTCTGAAGATCGTAGGTAAAAAGCATTCATGAGTTTTGTACTCACGGCTTCTTGTACAGACTAGGGTCCACTCTGCAAAGCTCAGACTTGACAAACAATATTCGAAATTCTTGTTATATTAAAATTTTAAACTACGCTCAATTTCAATACGTAATTAGGAGTTAAAGGTTACAATAAATCAAACCAAGATCAAGAACAGCCGATCGATCGAAGATATCGTCCTAATGTATGCAACATTTGCTGAGCTGAGCGATTTTTCCTGAAATACTCATGATTTGCTCAGACAGCAAGACTGCGATTAGGTAATCTACATACATATATAAGTGGTCATGACTACCCTTTAGTCAGGATTACAACCTAAACTCTCACACCACAATGCGAAGGTGCGCATTAATGACAGTAGGGCATCCAACTCTATTGATTCATTGGAGCATCGTAGCAATGTTGCTTGTGTTTTACTATTCTATCGCTACTACTATGTATTTTACTTCAACGAAATAAGTGGACTTGTTCCCGTGATTAATGTATTCTGACGTAACAACCCGTCTTTCTCGCAGGACACATCCTTTTGTGGCCGATTGGCCAGTAGATCGTACACTGCATTACAGACAGAATTTGTTCTTTAGATTGACTCTCCGTATGTGTAACTTCCTACCTGCAAAGCTCTTTCCTGCTGCTTATAAAAAGATTCAAATCTAATGTTCACGAACATCACTCCCTTTGTCCTCCTTCCCATTGCCTATTTTCCCAAATCCAGCACAATGCACAGCATGGGTAGGGGCCATCACCTGAGTGTTGGTCTTAAAAAAAGAAGAGAACCGACTTACTTCAATCTTTAAAATGCAGACTTACAGGCCAGTGTTCTTTGCAAGCAGATTTGGCATCACGTTAAATGACTTGTGAAGGAGCTTGTATTGGAGGCAGAGACTGTCTTTCACTTTATGTGCCAGTGACCAGCTCCTGCCCTAAATAGATGGAGGTTTTGACCTGCCACTTTCTGATATTCTTCACTGAGTCCTCTAACGTAAAGATTGCTTCAATTGCACGATATATTTCGGTCTAAGGTTCGTTTCCTCTGGAGAAGGTCTGATCCTGGGTTTGAATATAAGCATTGATAGCATAATGAGTCTAAATGCTACCCTAAGTGGGAATTCGTATTTCAAAGGTGGCAAACTTACCTACCGTAACCTTCCGATCTTCGCAATCATAAAATGAGAACGGAAACGTTTTTATTTGTTTAGAATAGGCGTCAATAGCAGACTTACTTATGTTCTAGAGTAGCCATACATTAACCACGATCATATTCCTCTGTGAATTAATTAAAGGAAATACTTTACTGAGCATGTGACCTTAAGAAATAAAAGTCAGACTAAAGTCATGACTTTAGGTTTTCAAAAACTATATACGATGTTCTTAATAACATGACCTGCAAGTAATTGTTAGATTCTGTGCTGTGCTGGCAGGTTGTACCCCTTAGAAAATGCCATAACAATGGGAATTGTTGAACAACTCGGCTGGTTATACACAACAACAGCACAAGCCACAAACAACAATTACGTGATTTCGTTTAAGCAGAACTAAAAGATGAACTTAAAGTTTCCAACAGCCATGTTCAATACTCACACTACCACTAGCACGCCCACTACTATCGCTACGACCAACATTACTTGCGAATTGCAACTCCTTCTCACCACCACCAACACAACCACTGGCGTGCAATATTTGCACACACACATACACTTGCAGTACACACATCAACACAACAGAAACTGAAACAAAAAGAAAGTTTTACTTTTTTTTTCTTGTTTTTGTATGTATGTCTTGCATTGTATTGTTCTATTAAGTTTGTAGAAAATTTTTTCAACAAAACGTGAGTAAAATTTTTGTTTTCAACCACGGCAAAATTTAAATGAAAGAAAAAACGCTACATATGCCCAGATACAGGGTATACCTTGATAGTTTCAGATCCATTTTATAATTCAAATATTTTTAATTAATACCGTTATTATGTAATACACCGTTTTAACAGTTATTATTCGTTCATTAATATCTGTTTACGGCGAACCCTTTTCTTCTTTCGAAAATTATAACGAAACTGTAACTTCATCCTTTAAAGCCATGTTCTTCAAAGTTATTCCTTATTTGCTTTTCGTTTGTAATAGTATTTGCAATTTGAATGTGCCTGTAACTGTGTGTGTGTGTTTGTATAGTTTCTTGGTTTGGTATTCGTTTCAAGGGAGTTACACAACTGTGTGTTGAATTTTCACGCCTCAACTTCTTTGGCAAACTTTAATTTGTTCCTCTTCTTTCATTTCATTTCTTGAGTTCTTTATTTAACATGTAGTTTTAACCACTACGGTACCATAAACAGTTACGCTTATGCATACTTGAACAGAATTTCAAGTAACCCAGTGAATCATTTCAATAGAGTAATACATATTAGAATGTAAATTTACTTGAGATCCCAAAATGTATTAACAGGTTTAAAATTAATAAATCACGTTATTTCACCCGAACTGTCAAAATCAGATATTTGGGAGACCGTCTCTAAGAAGGCAACAGGCTGGATTTAGGTAGCTCAAATCCACAGGTATTGTGTGATAGTAGAACGATCCGTAAATGTGTTTTATTGACCCTAAGGAATGCACTGGAATGTAAAAGCCTCCCGCAAAAACGAATATCTCATATCAAGTGTCTTTACGAAAACGCCACTGTCCAGTTAAAATATCTCTTGACAATTGTATGAGGATTAAAACTGACATGCGACAGAGATGCGTCATGTCCCCCTTTTTATATAATTGGTAATTACAACACTTTAACTAGGATTACAACCTAGACTTTCACACTAACCTTGTGGTATGTGTTAATTTTATTCTTGAGTAGCTGGACCTATAGTTCAAGTTGACTTCGAACGACAGATTTTAGATAAACTTTTCTTGGCAATTTTATTTTTCATTCAGATATTTAAGATAGCCTCAGAATGCCGGGTGTCATATTGCGGTTACCTTTATTTGGGTTTCTAAATACGGGGACATTAAAGATAACCATAAAGCCAACTAATTCGTAAAGGAAATGCAATTCAGTTTCTACATGAGATTGCCGTTACACTACATAGAGACAAATAATTGTTCTGATACAAATTTCACATAACCACTTGTAGTAGTCACTTGTGTAGTCGCTGTAGTCTAGTAGGTAGTGTGTTGGTTTATCAGACATGAGGCTACGGTCAGATGTCTCGTACAAAACGAAAAATTAAAAAAATATTACTTTGGTGACTTCTTCTGGCAAAAACTCTGAAAGTAAATAAAATTGACTGGTAGAGTTTCACAAAAATCTGTACTTCGGAGTCAAGTTTAAACTGTAGGTCCTACCGCTCCTGTATAAAAATTAACGCTCACAACATAGGTGAAGTGAGAATCTAGGTCGTAATCCTGACTGAAGGATTGTAATGACCAATTATGTTATTTATGAAACTAGGAAACCGTGCATAATCTTATTGAAACTAAATTAATTAATAATTCATTATGTATTCTTCGATTGATAATACCGGGTGCGACACATATTGGTTTAAATTTGTACCATCGGTTATTTCGTATCTGGCAATACATACATATGTCAATCGATTCTGTCACAAAATTCAGAATTCAGAATTCACTGAAATGAATTGACTTACGTTTGCGCCGAAATATAGAAGTTGTGAGTGAGAGTGTGCCACAACTCGTCATCGTTCGCAAGAATTGAAAATTTCATTCACTAGTTTATGTCGAATTCTGCGAAAAGATCTCGGTACGACTGCGCTGTGCTATCGATTTTGCTGAAAAAAAAAATCATCTTTTCGAATGAAACTCATTTTCATGGAATCATTGACCCATATTTCTTTGAAAATGAGGACGGCGCAACCATTACGGTCAATGAAGACAGCTATCGCACCATGATAACCGATTATTTTGTACCCGCTCTTCATTGCATTGATGTGAGCGAGTGTATAATTTAATCAAACTCAATCAAGTTAATCGAAAGTATCATGAGAAGTTTCTTTTAATTTAATATTTTTTAGTTATAAAGAGCTGAAACAAGTCGAAAATTTACTTTAATTAAGTTATTCGAAATTTTTTCTAGAATGCAATAAAATTAGCCATACAAAGTTTTGCTGATCTGTTGTGATAAAATTATTGAATTGTTTGCAAAACTTCTCAGAAGTTAATTTTTCTATTTTCAAAAGTTTCATTTAGAATTGCAATGAAGTTATAAATTTAAATTTTTCTGTAAATGATGACATGCATGTATAGTTTTTTAAATTTAAAATCATAAAAATGTACTCCTCGTCTTTATTACATTTCAATTAACTTAATTAGTATTTTCCATTCGATTGCCATCCAATACATACCACTCCATTCGATTCGATGCGATAGCCAGCTATTCTGTTTTATTACATGACATATATTTCTCTGATATCATTGATGGTTTTACGAAAGAACGAAAAAAAAACAATACTTTATCGAAAATATTTATAATTTCATCTTTTGTAATTGCATTTTACTTTTTGTACACAAACATGCATCTACACATGCAGGATATGTATTAAAATTGCAATTACATGTCATACAATGTGTTGCATGCAACAACTTTCAATGCGTATCCACAAGGGCTGTCTTCATATCGTATTGCATTGTATTGTATTGTGTATTGCATTTAATAAAGTAAATTAAAACTCATAAATATTTATGCTTTTAATATGGAAAATAAACAAACGAAAAATTGCAACAAAAAGAAAAACTTTTGCCAAAATAAATAAAAAAAAAAATACGAAATAAAAACAAAAGGATATAAAACAATCATAAATGAAAACAATACGACTCATTAACTCAATGCAAAAATGGTAAACAACAATAAAAACAATTTCAAAATTGTATGCTTTCCATAGTATCTGCCACATTTTAAGGGTTGTATTGTTGCATGGACATTGATTCTTATTGCCCTTTAATAAACAGACATGATTAGATATGATTAGATCTGGTTGAGTATAACACAAAAGTACTAAGCAATTGTACCAAACTTTAAAAAACAAAAAAAAAAATTTTTTCTAAATCAGACAAATCTACACATATGTACATACTTGATAATTGGTCATTATACCCAGTTACGACCAGAGATCAGCAACGAATCGTTTTTTCACTACTGATAAGTAATCATGAAATTTCGAGTGAAATTCAACTACTCTGATTCATTCGTACTCATTACAACACTGATTTATAAATACAGGTTGCAATGAGTATGAGTATAACGTTGACATCAAACTCATAACATTCGAAATATGTTTGATTCATACGCCTACTCATTCAGATTCATAAATTTAGAAAAATACTTATAATACTCGTAAATGATTCGAGTAATCAAAATTTACAGTCTTAGTTGTTGTTGCATTTATAAAAAAAAAAGGAAAGAAAAAGACAAAAAAAGATAAAGACAGCAAGCAAAGCAAACACACAAGCTTCTAGTGAGTACTGTAGTGTTCGTACACGAATCATACTTATTTTGTAATTCTTATAAATGTTTCGTAAAGGATAGTCGAAATCAACAACATCATGTGTATTGTTAAGTATGAGTACGATGAGTACTCCAAACTTTGAATATGAGTAGTATGAGTATGATATTAAAATAATTATGAATGAGTATAAGTATCAGAAATTATGAGTATGATTCGAATCTTCTCATCTTTTTGAATAATCATTGCTGATCTCTGATACATGCAACCCTTCAGTCAGGATTACGACCTAGCTTCACACACCACCTATGTTATGTACACTAATTTTATACATGAGTGGCGGCACCTACAAATTACAGTCGACAGTTTTTCATACACCCCTTATATAGCGTGTGTTTTTTTCATCAAAATCGGTACCTACAGTTTAATGTCTACTCCGAATGACAGATTTTTGAAAAACTTTTCATGGCAATTTTATTTACTCTTATAATTTTTGGCAGAAATCTGCTGAGATGAAATCACAGAAGAAATATATTTTTATTTTATTTTATTTTGTTGGAGATGTCTGACCTAGAATTTCCAACGTTGCCTCACGTCTAATCACTACTACTACCTACTAGACCACGACGACTTACTCTCTGATTATAAATATCAATAAAAATCCTGCAAAATATACTTAATTTTTTACAAATAGAAACGATGCTGGTGCTTAAGTCTAGAGTTAACGCAACAGAAAAAGAAAGAACGAACATTTAATGAGCCATTCACTGAATTTTATTCTTATGAATAGCGCACCAACGAAGTTCAAATAAACGTGGGTCAATGAATCAATGTGATTGCGTGTAGTCGACGTAGTCTAGTAGGTAGTGTGTTCGCTTATTAGATGTAAAGCCCGGGTTCGAACCCCAGGCCAGACATCAAAACGAAATATGAAAAAGAATATTTCTTCGGCGATTTCTTCTCATCAGATTTCTGGCAAAAACTCTGAGAGTAAATAAACCTGCCATCAAAAAGTTTCTTAAAAATCTGTCGTTCGGAGTCGACGTCAAACTGTAGGTCCCGGCACTCAAGTATAAAATTAAGGCACACAACATGAGTGGTGTGAGAAGCTAGGCTGTAATTCTGACTGAAGGGTTTTAATGGCCGATTATTTATGTATGTATGATTTCAAACCATGCGGTAGGCACTTTCGGAACTTTATCCTTCTAGTTGGCATTAAAATTTCGCTATTCAAACACTTGGCTGCTACAAAGTCGACACGTTTATGAAGCACTGAGCGGAGAGTCTTTTTTATTGAAACTGATCAGAACACTAATGTGCGTCGGCAAGAGCATTGTTAAGCAACAGCAGAATGAAGTCAAACTCGATGTTGCCTTGTTTCAAACCTTGTATTTGATTGCAAATTCAAAGTATCTTCAAAAGCTCGTAAAGCCCAGATGTTACGATGACAGAATCTAGAAGATGAAGTTTTTTTCTGTATGACAAGATTATAAAAACTATGAATCCTGTCATACAGTGTATTATAGTAAGTATAATAACATTTATGTCAGATTCTTTTAAAGAAGTATAGCGCTTTCTGACTTTAAATTGTAATAAACCAAATTGAGTGTGAGTTATCATCGAAGTTTTTTATTCGATTGATAGACATATCGATGTTATTGAGTATGGAATGTAACATCGTCGTTAGAATGTTCTCCAAGGCTTCTCAGTGTATAGTTCTCCCAACACTTGCTTATTTGCATGCACCTGCGACTCACAAGAAAAACTCTAATGGGGCCAAACCTTCTGTTTACATAGCCTTCATATGATCTGATTATGCGCTCAAATTGCTTGTTCAGAATATCCAATGTTGCATAAACTGTTTGACACTTAGACCCGTCCTTTCGGTGCCCAGATCATACAATTTAGACCAAAAAATTTGGTAATTATCGATCTTTAATACTTGTCGTTGACAGTGATAACCTGGCCAACGTCGTTCTTCAAGAAATATGGAGCGATGACTTCGCCTTCTCACAATCCTTAATGTAGTGGACTGCTTAGGATTATCATGCACACACCAATGGATAGTGATTGGCGATCGTTTGCTGAACTAGTAGACTACAATTTATTTACCACATTGCGAAAAGGCGAACCTCTTGTTACGTTCCCCGAACTGAACACCCATTGTGATAAAACAATTTCATTATTTTCGCGTGTTGTTGGATTTGGCAACACAACCTGAATGATATTAAAAGTTCTGATTAATGTAATTAATCTGAAAGATTGGGGATGCTTGATTGATACAGTGGTAGCACTTGTTTGAAGTAAAATATTTTTATTACAAAACTTTTCATTAATGTCATCCACAAATTCAGAACTATTGCAAGGAGTTTAAGTAACTTAAAATGTATTCAATATCGTGGGTTTTATGTTAAATGACAAAATTTCTCTGAGATAGCATAAGCGTGAGCATAGAATGCAATGTTATGTTGTCGCTGAGCGTGACAACTGTGCTAATCCTAGGCCATGAAATGCATTGTTGCTACACAAAATTTTAAGCCGAATCGGTGCAAAAACTCTCATTGTTATTATGATTTGGCAGCTTTCAAACTATTTTCAAAATGATTCAACAAAAACTCTTACTCTATGGCCGTAAGTCTACACTTGTGAAAGATAGAATCGAAACAAGACTGATTTTTTTTGTTTTTTGTTAGTCTCTCGTAAACACTGCTTTACGTTAAAAATGAAACGAATTAATTTCTTCTTTTAAATTTAAAACATGATAGATCGTTTAAGTTATTCAGCTGGAAATGAAAGGGCTGTTTTTTTTTTATTAATATTTTTCGATTCTTTTCTTATGTTTGATTACTGTTTGAACAACATTTGTTTACAAATAGTGCCAACATTGCGTATGAGCAATATTTCTATTTGAACTGCTTTATTCAATATCACTCATCCGTCACATGGGTGCATATTGCTATGCATACATATGATATTCAAATAAACTTAATTTAAGTGATTGTTTTTGAAATTTATATACGAATGCATATTATTTTTAAACTAAATTGAAGTCCTATTCTGTAGTTCGACAATGAAATGGGCATTCATATTCCAAATAATAAACTCCCATTATTTTTCCTTGGAATAACAGACCAATACGAATATGCCAATAAACAATTTTAATCATATTTATTCTTAATTTTCATTTTCTTTTTCTTGTTGTTCTTACCACAATCACATCTACAACATCTAAGAAGAAAGAAAAAAAACATACAAATTCAAAAACAAAATAAATGAAAATGAATGAGAATGAACTGAATAGAATACTTATCATTTTTTGTCTTCGTCTGTGAACGTGTTTATGTCTGCTCATAATATTTGCTTTTTTAAATTAAATTAAATTTGCAGGCCAACTTGTATGGCATCTCAGTGTCTGTTGTCACCATAGATACATAACAATTGGCACACTCACACACAATTTTAAACAAATTCAATGCAATTTTCCTAAAAAAAAAAGAAATTAATTCTAGCAAACTATCATACCACAATAGATGCACTTTGCAAAAGTTTATATTCCGAATAGATTCTACTTAAGTGAATTGATTGGTTTTTTCGAAAATTAAACTCAATTCCAGTTGACCAGCATCAACGAATGTATGAATAAATGCGAATTGGCTCCTTTTTTGTTTTGTTGCTGTATTGACTTCATTCACTGAGATTTAATGCCAGTTTCGGGCTGAGAAAAAAAGCATTTAATTAGTGTGTTGAATTTTAAACAAGCATGCTTATTATCTGTGATTGCAAATACATACAGTTAATTTCAATGACTTGGACAATTATATACGACATCTGGCAGAACTTAGATACATTTATTTGCAGTCAATATTATTTCATCGCGCCATCCAGAAGGGTTTTTTAAACTTTGATAGTCGAAACTGCGTCTGTCAAATTAGTATGTCATTTATTCGTTCCATCAAACCAGGTGTTGTACTCGGGTGACGTAGTCTAGTAGATAGTGTGTTAGCTTATTAGACGTGAGGCTCCAGGTTCAACATTTCCAACAAAACAAAATATAATAAAATATTTCTTCGGCGACTGCCTCTCAGCAGATTTGTTGTTATCCTGACTAAAAGGGTTGTAATGCCTAAATTAGGAAGTAAGCAAGTAAATAAATAATTTTACAGATGTACCTTTAACAAAATTATCGTTACCATAGATTATCAATGAGTATTCAAAAAATGAGTAATTCGAATCATACTCATAATTTCTGATACTTATACACATTCATATTTATTTTAATATCATGCTCATAATCAAAGTTTGAAGTACTCATCGTACTCATACTTAACAATACACATAATGTTTTTGATTTCGACTCTTCTTTACTCAACATTTACAAGCATCACAAAATAAGTATGATTCGTGTACGATCACTACAATACTCACTAGAAGGTTGTGTGTTTGCTTTGCTTGATGTCTTTGTCTTTTTTTTCTTCCTTTTTTGTAAATGCAACAACAACTAAGATTGTAAATTTTGATGAATGATTCGAATCACTTGAATCATTTATGAGTATTATAAGTATGAATTAAACATATTTCGAATGTTATGAGTTTGTTGTCACCGTTGTACTCATACTAATTGCAACCTGTACTTATAAATCAATATTGCAGTGAGTACGAATGAATCAGGGTAGTTGAATTTAAATACTGTTGACTCACTCATACTTAAAATGTCATGAGCACTTATGAGTAGCGAAAAACCATTCATTGCTGATCTCTGGTCCTTACCAGCTGTCGAAGTTCGTAAGTCCTTGTAGAATGACTCGATATAAACATAGAATGGATGCCTTGTATGGAATTATATGGAGAGTGTCTCACATATGCCAAAATATGTTCGAAAGAAGACGTTTTCAATCACGATAATTAAAAAATAAAGACGAATTGTTAAGATCCTGTAGAGAAAAATAATTTTTAGAATTTATTTTAAAATTTTACTTCTAATAATTGTTATCCCACAGAGTAATTAATTGGATAATTGAAAACCAGAATATTGAAATAAAACAATTCGTTTCCGTTTCTTTTGTCACAAAATAAATATTTTAAGAATGAAATACAATTTATTATACACACTTTATTTATTGTATAGATTGTGTTTTTATTTTGTATATTTATTAAAAAACAAAGAAAAGCATGAAGAAATTCAAATAAAAAAATCAAGAATATGGTATAACAGAGAGGCAACAATAAATAAATATTTTATTTGACTGCTGCCACTGCTACTGTTGTTGCTGGTGGTATACTTGTATTGGAAATCTTGCGGCAAGTTATTCAATTTATTAAAAGAACACCACCAGAGGCTGTGAAAGAAGCATTAGTATCAACAGCGACTGTAGCTATGGATGTGGCTATGGCTATGGCTACGGGTATTGGTATGGGTATGTGAGGCAAAGGAAAATATTGCAAACAAAGCATCATTTGTCTTTTCTCTGGAACATGGATGGGTTGGCCAGTGGATGTAAGCATTTTTATCATTCATTTTCTTCTTTGGCTTTTTGCAATTCGACTTTTTGTTTTGCTTCTGGTTTCTGTTTCTGTTTTTTCTTTCTTTCTTGCAGATAAATGTTGAAATTGTTAGTTGTGTTGCATTAAATTTCCTTCCTATTTAAGTTCAATTTTTTTCTATTTTTTTTTGTTTTTCTTATTGTGATTTTATTTCAATATGTATGTATATATTGCCAGTGTTTCTTTTCTCTCTTTAGAATATTATTTGGCCATTTGCTGTGTATATTTTTATTTTTTTTCCTTCAGTTTTCTTTATCGATAATAAAATTGAAGTTGTGGTACTTCTCTACTGCAATATCAATAAAGTGTTTATAGAATGATATGAGAAAATTTGTAGAAAAACAAGCAAAAAAGAAAAATATATTCTAACGTTTAAAGTTCTCATCTGGTTTTTCATTTTGAAAATGCTCAACATATTGAGAAAAAAAAAAAACAAAAAAAACTTCCATGAAGATTTGCAGTCAAATGTAGAAGATTGCTTGGCTTTCAGTTGATACTGCAAGTAGGAAGGAAAACAATGTCTGAAAACCACTTGAAACTTATTGCAAAGTTTAGTTCGTTCATTTTCTTCATTTTTTCCGGTTTTTTTTTATATTTTCTATCATAAATATTTCTCATTCTTTATTTTTTTCATTTCTTTATTAAATAATACCCGATACATTTGAGTATTTAGAAGTGATGCAAGTTTCTTTCAATTTCATGAAATATTTATGAAAACCAAAAAAAAAAAAAAAAAAAAAGAAATCGAAGAAGAATTTATGGCAGAGAGTAAAAGATAAGCAGCAAAACTAAAAAGGCCAGACTAATTTGTATTTCTTATTTGGCTCATTGAATTGTAAAAAAATTTATTAATGATTTATTAAAGGATGAAATTAATAACTTAAAGGAAGGGAATTGAAATTGAAAATCCTTCTCAGCTACCAGCACTACTTATTCAAGCCATTAAGACTTTTGTATATAAAGGAACTAGCTGTAACATGCGCATGTTGTTGCGCCGCCAAATAGAATAAATTTGATGGAAAGATATTACACAAATATCCAATTAATTTTGAATCATTTTATTGATTTTGTTTCCCGTTGTACAGATGATTCAGACGAACAGGCCTGAGTAGTATGCATTCAATCAGTTCCTCATCTCACTTCTCGTTGTTCAAGTGATTCATTCCAACAGGTCTCAGCGGCATGTACTCGAAGATTTGTGATTGACATTTTACGGGAATGATTTATACTAAATGTTATAAAAATCATAAATGATGAATCCTAAAATGTCTGGTATTTGTCCGATCAACACATGATTAAATGTATTGTTTACGATTCAATTCATTTTGAATAATTCTCAGTGGTGCCATCTTTCGGAAATTAATAGCACTAACTTAGAAATCTCAGTCGACTTGTGCGCAATAACTTTGCCAAAGGGCATAACATGATCAAATGCACAGTTTACGATTTAATCCATTTTGATTAATTTTCAGTGGCGCCACCTGTCGGATATTGGTCATACCAACTTATAAACCTTTGTCGGCTCATGCGCAATAACTTTGCTGAAGACCATAACATGATCAAATGCATAATTTACGATTATATAAGTTACATACAAACAAACATTAATTTGTATGTAAGTACATATTAAAATTTCAAGAAAATCGGTCCAGCCGTTTAGCCGTTTATAGACTTCAAACAAACAAACCCACAAACAGACCCACAAACAAATAAACACACATTAATTTTTATATTGTATATAGATGTATTTCAATTACTGTCGTGTATAAAATATTACATAGAGTTGACGGGTGACGTATACGTAATACTTTGTTAGACAATAACACTCATACTTTTTTTATGTAATTTATTTTATTTTATTTGCCTATTTCAACATAAAAAGTAGCCTATAACTCCTTCCAGACATACAAGAAGATGCTGTGAAAATGTCAAGAAAATCGGTTTAGCCGTTTAGCCGCCTATAGACTTAAAACAAATCCACAAACAAATAAACAAACATTCATTTTTATATATAAGATAAGCATGGATTCTATCCTTTCTTTCGTAAAGTGCTTCCTAGTTGTAAATTTAAAAAAAACAACGTCTGTGTGAGATATCATCGAAATTTTTAGAATTCAATTCAAAATGTCGTATTGTTCGTGGTTATCTTTCATTAGCAGTGCTTACTTGACCACACATAGCTGCCCGTTATGACGACCTTATGGATTTTCCTAAACTAATCGAAGAAGTTAGTCAGCGCAGGGGCTGCACATTAAAGCATGCCTACCATATGCTGGTAACCAGCCTTAAAGTTTAATAAACGATGTTATATCCTTGATATCAATGGATGATAACTCCGTTAAGCTAACAAGGTATAGAGAGCCAAATATTAAAAATCTATACCACGCACGAGAAGGGCAATGGCAAGGAAAGTCAATGGATAACAGTTTTCTCCTCTTCAGCAGACCCACACCCTCTGCAGGGGTCGTTCGATGGGATCTGTAATTTTTCCACTTGTCTACCGAGAACGTAATGACCTATAAGCATAGCCAATGCGATCGAGATGAACTGCGATCCAGTTTGAGTAGTTGGTGGGTACGCCTTCTATCCATCGTGGGCCAAGTGAGTCTGGTATTTCTAACTGCTCCACAGCAAATAGTCCCACGGTGTCAAATCGCAGCTTCTTGGTGGCCAATTGGCATCACCATTTGGGTTAATTAAACGGCTATCAAACGTTTGCCGCAATAAATCGATTGTGGCATAATATGTGTTTCAAGTTGCGCTATCCTGTTAAAACCAAACATCGTACACATCAATACCATGAAGAGCGGGAACAAAAAAATCGGTTAACATGGTCAATAGAGACACCTTTTGACCAAAAAGTTTGTTCCGTCTTTGTTTTCAAAGAAATATGGGCCAATGAACCCAAACAAGTTCTGAGCCCCAAACACGGCAAAATTGACATCATCGTGCAGTTTCTTGTTGGCCCAATAAATCCCAACGTTGCTCAAGCCTAAATCGATTAATTACGTGTAGTGGAGATAATATACTGAATTTTGTGACAGAACAGAGTGATATAAGTATAGCTAGATTCGAAATAACTGATGGCCCGCCTTGTATGTATGATTCCTTATAAGCGTATCAATTTAGCTTAAAATGCCTGAGTTTCTCACAACACCCATGTTAAGTTCAGCCAATCTATATATTAGACGTTAGGCCACGGTTCAAATTATCATAAAACTGTGTCTCAACAATCTGTCGTTCGGAATCAACTTTATCAACTGTACACTCATGTATAAAATTACCGGACAGAACATAAGTGGTGTTAGGGTGTAAGGAGCTAGGTGGTAGTCCTTCCTGAAAGGTTGTAATGACTTATTATGTATGTCGCTATTTTTAAGATTCTATTGTTAAAAGCAGAAGATTATTTTAAAAAATTTAGAAATTATTTTTAATTTCTTTAATTATTTTTTCTTTACAGAATATGAACTGCTGTTAATTATCAGGTATGATCTCAAATTAAATTTAATAATTCTGTGCTTTGGCATGAATGTTTTAAAACTTTTTTTAGATATTTTATTCTTAATTTTTTATTTTCTCTGACAATTTTTACAAAAGTTTTGTTCAAATAAAGACACAAAAAAAAAAATCCCCAGCCCGAATAACAATTTCTGTGTGTCATCGTATTTATTTAAACATTTAAATCATTAAACTTAATTAAATACTAAATAAATACAATAAAATACAACAGGGAAAAGTAAGAGAATGCAAACCGAATTCGAAACAAAAAAAGGAGAAAAATAATTTTTTGTTGCTGTAGGTTGGTTTGTATTGTTTGCAATTGAATGCAGATAAGAGGGGAGAACGCTTCTTTGCGGATTTTCATTGTCCAGCAACGTGATATTTTTTCAAGCATTAAACATGTATTGGCGGCAATTCATGCGTATTGACCAATTACGTGCATTTCCTGTGCTGTGCGAAAATTAAAACCTTCAACAGAAATAAAAAATATGTACAGAGAAAAGAAAAAAATAATAAATAAAAGCAGTAAACGAGCCAAAATGAAAATGAAATAAAAAAACAAAATAATAAAAATTAAATGATATTAAAATAAACTACGAGCACAAAGATATTAATTTTCTAGCAACGTTCGTTGCCAGAATAGTTTATTTCTCCAATTTTATTTTTCGAAATCGTTTCGTTTTCATTGAAAGTAATTAATTTGAAAATTTATAGCCTTTCAGTGGCTGTTCTCAATATTTATTGAGAAAAGGCTTTAAAAATTTTAAAGTTCAGTTACTGAAACCTTCTTTTATTTCCTTTTCCTTTTTCCAATAATTACCGGCCCTCTTATACAACAGATTTATTAATTAAAATCAAAATAATATCGAGTATTTTCTAATTAAAATCGAAATAAACTAACTTTGTTTTAATCTGTTTTTGTTCTGGTTTTTTTCTCTCTTTGTTTGTTATTGTTTTCATCTTTTTAATTGCGTGCCATTTTAAAAACACAAACAATTATTGTTTCGATTTCTAGTAAGTTCATGCCGTTGTTTTTTTTTTTTTGTTTTTTTATGAAACAAATTTATTTACAATAGAATAGAAAATTAATTATTTGACAAGCATAGTTTTACTATTACAAGTAATAAACAATATAAACGTTGACATAATAAACATTTTCATTTAAATTATAAAATAAAAGTAAATTATAAGGTGACCAGATGGAAAAAATACAGTAATATGTTGGCAAAAAGGCCAGAGTAGTCCTACATACATACATACATAATTGGTCTTTATAACTCTACTCACACCACTTATGTTGTTTGTGCTGATTTTATATTTACATGAGTGGAGAGACCTACAGTTTAAAATCGACTCCGTATGACAGATTTTTTGAGAAATTTTTCTTGGCAATTTTTTGTTTACTCTCAAATTTTTTGCCAGTAATCTGCTGAGAGGAAGTCACCCAAGAAATATCTTCCATATTTCGTTTTGATGTCTGACCTGGGGTTTGAACCGGGGTTTGAAGACTTTACATTACCAACTACACGCCTTTTACTAACTCACTTACTGAACTGGTTACTAGTTTCTGACACCAACTATGTTGTGTGTGTTAATTTTTTATTCATGTGTGGCGGAACCTAAAAGTCCATACGAATGCCAAAAATTTTGGAGAAACTCTTCATCGAAATGTTATTCTTGCCAGAAGACTGACGAGAGGAAGTTGTACACATTTCGATTTGTGTGAGATGTCTGAAGCTGGGATTTGAACCACTGCCTCACATCTAATAATCCAACCTACTACCTACTACACTACAGCGACTTCTGACATACTAAAAGAAATTCTACTTTAATTAATAGTCAATATTATTCCTTAAAAAATAAAGAATTCTTAAATCGGGCTTTTCAGTAGTTTCTTCCGAACTTTTTTGTTGAAGGTATACCTGTCATATTAGCTGTCATTTATTCAGTCTGTTGTTTCAAATCACCACGGATGGATATAGCATCAAAACCACACGTCCAAATAGTAATTTTGTTTTTTAAATGGCTTTTCTATTCGGGCAATGTACCTTGCATTTTGCTGACTTAAAGATCCCTGGAATTGTCCCAACCGTGAGGACTATTCGCAAAGTGGTGGATAAATTTGAGTCCATTAATGAAGTAAACCATTGGCCAACATTCGTAAGTCGACGAAACGCAACATCACCCAAAAATTTCACCGCTGTCCATAATAGTGTGCAACAGAATCCAATCCTTTTCGAACTCAAGAACTCTGAGAATTTTTCGTTGCGAATTGAACTTGCACCCGTACAAAATTCAACTGACCCTGTCCCTCAAGGTAAACGCTCACAGATAATGACGTGCATTCGCTGTATAAGTACCAGAGCCTCAAACTTAATCAAAAACGTAAATTCAGCCATGAGGACCATTTCGGAATGAATGGGTACGTAAGCAAATACGTGCATGACATTTCACTAAGATGACTAATGAATATAAGAGCGCAATGCATATTATATTCCAATGTCCGAGATTTAAATGAGAAGCAATACCTCAAATACAAAATAGTTTTCTTTAGTGTAAGAGTAGTTGCAGTTTCATCTGCAGATCTCTGTATGAATTATGACACTGCGAGACGTAATTAAATTAAAATTAAAATTCGCCCTAGTCTATAAAAAATCTGTTGTGTCATTAGACGAGAGCCTGTCTTTCAACACCTGGCGAGACATTTCGCACATAACAAGATATAAAAAAAAATATACGTTCAACAGCCTTCTAAAAAACTCCATGAAAGGCTGTTGAAAAATCTGCAGTTTAATCTGTAAGTCCCGCTTCTCATGGATAAAATTAACGCACCCATCATGGGTGGCGTGAGAAGCTGGATTGTAATCATGGCTAAAGGGTTGTAAAGATAAATTAGGTTAGTAAGTAACCTGAAGAATCAATCTGTGCCACTGAAGAATCAATCTGTGCTCCTGGCAAAGAAGTACATTTTATTAACGTACTTCCATGCGATAGGCATATCCCCCTCTGAGACTTTATCAGGATACCACACACACAAATAAGGCCATGCATTATTATCGAAGAAGGGGTCGTGCTGCCTCCATAGTCCGGCGAAACACTTAGTTTTCAAAAATAAAATTTGTCGCACACTACGCCTCTTTCCTTTCTCGCATAACTATCTTTCTTTTATTCCAGCACATGTACTGCTTGAGTGGAAATCAGCTCCTGAGTGTTGGTTTTATAATTAAAAAAAGTGGTGCTAGTCCTAGAATGCTTATCTGGCTTTATATTCTTCTGTATGTTCCTGTGGTTTTCGGTTATATTGACAGTTCAGCCATTTTATTATCAGACAAGCGCTTGTCGGTGGTCTACTAGTTTTCTTTGCTCCACTCAATTCGCAAAAGCTACCGATCACTGAACTTTGTCGTCCGAAGATCATTTAACAGCATGGTCAGCTTAAAACCACACAAACAATGAAAAAAATTTAATAAAAGAGTGTACAAAACATTGCACAATTTTTAATGTTACAATAAGCACTTGTTCAGCAACAATGCACACACAGATACATATAAACACAATAACAGCAAATAAAATGCAAAAAACATTAGATTATTTGTCTATTTGAGTTTATAAAATGGTTAACCAGAGAAATTAAAACAAAAATAATGGAAAATTAAAATGAATTCTATGGAAACGAGTTAAACAAACATGTTCGGCTTCATTTCATTCATGTTGCAGAAAATTTCAGTTTTTTTTCTCGTTTTTGTTTTTTTTGTTTTCTATTCTTGTTTTTGTATTTAACGAATATAATGAATATCTGGATGACAAACAAACAATGTCGTCCATAATTATATAAAACCAACAATAAAAGGCAAAAACTATGAACATAATAAAATTATTATTGTGAATAGTTTTTACTCACATGCCATTATTTATAGTCCATGAATTTTTTGTTTGGTTTTGTTAGAACATATAGAAGAGACTCGAAAAAAAATGGGAGAAATAGTATTGTAGTTGGTCCTATCCGACTGTAATTTGAACTCAAGTTTTTGAACATAACATAGGAGGGTAAAACAGATACGAGAACATCAGTAAATAGCAGTGATCTTTTGATGGCGAATTTAATTTAAACACATAAATACATACATAATTAGTTATTAAAGCTCTTCAGTTAGGGTTACGATCTAACTTCTCACACCACTTAAGTTGTGTGTGTTAATTTTTATACATGAATGGCTAACATACAGTTTAAAGCGGACTCTGAAAGACACATTTTTTTAGAAACTTATCATGGCAATTTTGTTTAACACTCAAAGTTTTTGGAAGAAATCTGCTGGGAGGCTGCAGCCGAAGGAATAAATTGTTCGTACTTCGTTTTGTTGCATACGTCTGACCTGGGGGTTTGAATCATGATATCACATGTCTAGTGAGCCAACACACTGCCTAGTAGACTACGGCGGCTTTTATTCATACTATTTTGTGAACTTTCTTACACATTTCAGATGTGAATATTTGAATTGGTTACCCAGATGGTGTGGTCTATCTTGAGTTCTAACCCAGCCTCATATGAACTTTACCGCCTTACATTTTATCATCGAAAAAGAAGAAACTTGTACGCTTGCTCTGCTTTAATATTGAAATAAAAGCGTTGAATACCATAAAGCTAATCAATTCTCATGGAGGTCGGACGTGGACCCTTTAACTCAATATTTCATAAGGTTACCATCAGAGATCAGCAATGAATCCTTTTTTCGCTACTCATAAGTACTCATGAAATTTTGAGTATGAGTGAGTCAACAGTATTGAAATTCAACTACTCTGTTTCATTCGTACTCACTACAACATTGATTTATAAGTACAGGTTGCAATGAATATGAGTACAACGTTGACATCAAACTCATAACATTCGAAATATGTTTGATTCATATCCCTACTCATTCAGATTCATAAATTTAGAAAAATACTTAATACTCATAAATAATTCGAGTGATTTGAATTATTTATCAAAATTTACAGTCCTAGTTGTTGTTGCATTTACAAAAAAAAAAGAAGAATTACAAAGACAAAGACAGCAGGCAAAGCAAACACACAGCCTTCTAGTGAGTATTGTAGTGTTCGTATGCGAATCATACTTATTTTGTGATGCTTGTAAATGTTGAGTAAAGAAGAGTCGAAATCAACAACATCATGTGTATTGTTAAGTATGAGTACGATGAGTAGTATGAATATGATATTAAAATAAGTATTAATGCGTATAAGTATCAGAAATTATGAGCATGATTCGAATCTACTCATCTTTTTTAATTACTCATTGCTGATCTCTGGTTATCACCTTCCATAAAAATAATTCTTTTGAAAATACAGGAGTCATCCTGCAACTATACATCCTGATGGTTAATATCAAGTTTACAACTTAAGAGACATACAAAATTTTGCTTCCACAAATTTTTATTGTTTATTTCATATTTAGCCCTAACCGTATAGGGTAAAATGTAAATGGAATATGATAATGGAGGCTATCAAAATAAACAGGAATTTTGAAAATGTTATAAATTTTGTCATAAACTTGTAAATGTGTTCACTCACTCATGTGTATGGAACATACTAACAAATACCAATAAACTGCATACGTACGCATGTAGTTGCTGAAGGGACATGCAGTTTTTGCATGTTTTTTTAATATTTTTGTTTACATTTAATTAAAAACCAATTGAAAAACTGTTTATGGTAATTGTTTTTGTACAAAAATTTATTTTTCTCTGTGCTACTACCAAAAAACACAAAAAAAACGTAACGAAATTATATAAAAATTGTGGGGAAAATTATTGTTAAAAATAAAATTGCAAATAAATGTTAAAATGCATGCCATAAAACCACATGAAAATATTAAACAATAATGACAATGACAATATTTTATTTGATTAAATAAGTTTCGGGGTTTATTTTGTGTTCTTTTTTTTTAGGTGCTGCAACTAAATTGCTAAATTTGCTACTTTAGGGTTGCAAGTTTGTATCAAAATGAAATTTATGTTTTTGTTGTTTAATGAAATGAAATGGCAGAAACCAAATGCAAATAAAAAAATATGTGAACAATAAATAAAATGTTGATAATTTTTGAACACTTCTAATCACATACATTGAAGAAAAATATGACAAGTATAATTTTTAACATAAAGGCTGGGCCATTAAAAATTTTGAATTTAAAAATCCAATAAAACAAAAACTGTATGAAATTTTTCAAAATTTATTTTTTTGTTATGAAGTACAATTATTTCGATTAGAAATGGTATCTTACTTTATTCACAGTAGCTCATTCCATAGGACCAATTTTCGTGCACTTTTGCGAATGTATGGGGTCGTATCTCCACAATGGCATAACAAATGTTGGCCTTCAAATGCTCAATTGTGTCTGGTTTGTTACCATAACACTTTCTTTAACCACGGCCCACAGAAAATAATCCCATGGTGCCAAATCGTAACTTCTTGGCGGTCAATTGACATCACCATTTCGGCTAATCAAATGGCTATCAAGCGTTTGACGCAATAAATCGATTGTGGCATGAGTGTGTACCACGTTGCACCATCCTGTTGAAACCGAAGATTGTTCACATCAATAACATGAAGTAAAATCGGTTATCATGGTTCGACAGGTGTCTCCATTGACCGTAATGATCATTTCCAAAGAAATACTGGCCAATGATGCCTCCACTCCACAAGCTACACCAAAAAGTCACTAGTAATCGGTGTACTGTGTTTTCTGACCTTAAAATACGGTAATTTTATGTACTAACGTACCCACTAAAATCAAAATAAACTTCATCCGAAAAGATATTTTTATTTTTGGCAAAATCGACATCATCGTGCAGTTTGTCGTTGGCACATCTAGCGAAGTGAAAACGAAGCATCAACTCTTGAACCCATTGAACATTGTAATGCGCCATGCTGAGATCTTTCCGCAAAATTCGACGTAAACTGGTGCGTGAAATGTTCAATTCTTGGGAATGATGACGAGTTGGTGTTTTTTTTTGTCTTTAACCGGAGGTGGGAATCTTCTAAAGACACTTTTGTTCCAACAAAAGAGTGCACGATTCACCATCACTGGTGCCTACATACTAAATCCACCCTCTACACACTTCAACCACTCTCCCCCCGCGGGACTGCCGTAAGGTATTACTTCGCGGAGACCTGGTTAGCTCGAAAGCTTCATCACATTAAGTCAAATTCCGTCTCCGTTCCTCCAGTTTTCGGAGTTCTAGCATAACTTTAGCCATTCTCTGACTATATTGGCTTCATAGATTGCTATAGTTCAACAGCTCTTCCATTAGACGGTTTGGTCCTAAATTCGTTTTTCCGGGCCATCTAAATCTCCGCATCTTCCTCCTCATCTACACAGTTTGGGCATATAGGGGAAGTGTCATGACCAAATCTGTGCAGGTACTTCCTGAAGCACCCATGACCAGTTAGGAACTGGGTCACGTAGCAGTTCAGCTCGCAATGTTTGTTCTCCATCCAAAGGGTTACATCAGGGACAAAGCGAAATGTCCATCCCTTTAAACTGCTCTCCCATCTTGACTGCCATTTGTGCATGGAAGTCCTTCGTTCCTCCTCTTTTATAGCTGCTATTTCACCTGGATGCTCGAGACGGCGAAAGTATATCCTCCTCATCTCATCCGCCAATATGTCTATCGGTATTGTCTTTGCCAACACCAATACCCCTTCATCAGACACTGTTCTGAAGCCACTTATCCGTCTAATCGCGCTTAAACGATACACCGAGGACAGTATTCTCCTTGTCGTCCCCACGGAGAGGGCCTCCGACCTATTGGGCATGCATATAGCATTATCGACGTTACAACCGCCGAAATTATCCTCATTTTGAATGGACCTGGTCCTTCAATATTTGGCATCATCCTCGCCAGTGCTCCCTGTGTTACAGATGCCTTTTCGCCGATGTATTTCACGTGCTCCTTGAAGTTCAACCTGTCGTCGATAATCACTCCCAGGTATTTTATCGCCCTCTTCGATTCGATTCTCGTGCCTTCAAAGGTCCTTCCATCTTCTCCACTATCTTCCGGCCGCTTATCAAGACGGCCTCCGTTTTATGTGCAGCAAGTGACGAATTGGTGTTGATGGATTCTTCCGCACACTTTCAGCCACAGCGAAGATATTTTCGGGTGTACGCACTGTATGGGCACTCTCACGTCTTGGCTCATCGACAATGAAACCAGTTTCACGAACTTTAGCAATAAACTTGCGTACTGTACTGTGACCAAATTTTATACGACATTTGCGTGCAGTTTCCGGCCACATTTGTTTTTGTTTTGTAAATAAATTTCCAATAAATCCTAACGTTAAGGTTAAGCTCGTTTCATACGTTTCAGTGGAGATAATATACTAAATTTTGTGATAGAATGGAATGACATAAGTATTGTTCATGATTCAAAAAATGGCCAGTATGTTTTTAAGCCGAAATTTTTCTTAAAGTACTCGAAACATGTACAATTTGTTGTAATTAATGTCAGCGCTAATGAATTTTCATTTATTTTTTGGGTGATATCGGTTATGCCTAAAAATTTTAAATCATTTGAACAATTTTGTTTTCTTTTGTTTTTGTCTTCTTTTTATTTTATTAACATTCGAAATTGTAATGAAAAAAAAAGAATAAAAAAAAACTACGCTGTCTTTAAATGGCCACCCTTTTTATACAGCATTTTCTGGAATATTTCAAAGAAATACTTAATTAATGAGATTTTTAATTAAAAACTTCCTGATATTTATTTGAAAACATTTGAATGCCTATTTATTTATTTAATTAGGTTTTATGTTTATTTTTTGTTTTGTGTTACTATTTTTTAATATTAAAATCGTATTATTTTGTCCCTTTTTGCGGGGTACCTTTTTACTGTGCCATCATAATATCAAAGGCCGCCAGTCAATTATCTTTTCACGGAAAATGTTTAAATATATCGCCTACATTTCCTTCATTTAATAGATTTGTTTAACATAATTTCATCATTTGAAATGTCAATAAAAATTTTCATACAATAAGGACCTTATTTTTATATTCTTTTAAGTTTTTGGTGACTTCTTTCTTCCCTTTTGTTTCTATAGCCTGCTGGCAAAACAACCGCAAAATGTTGTAACAAAAAGGTGGCAGAAAATAAATAAACCCGAGGCGACTGTTTATTAAAACGATGCTTATAAAGTCTTTTAAGTTGTGATGTAATTGAAGAGATGAGAGGTGTCATAAGGACACCCGTTTAAAACGAAATGATTTAAAGTGCTAAAGAAGTGTCAACTTTGGTAACAATGTACGAATTTCTTCAAACTAAAGCATTCACTGCAATTGTTTCTCATATCCTTTTTCTGCTATTATTAGTGGAGCGTTAATTGTAATTTTTTTCACTAAAGTTTTACAAAAATTTTACCGTAGAAATCTGATCAACGCAATAGAAAAATATCGGTGAATCGAAATATTGTGCAGATGTTAATTTGATTCATAATAGCAAAAACCCTAGCCAGAATGACAATTCTCTGGCTAGAACTTAATACGCAACCAGATGTTTCTTCCTGGGAGGCCTTAATACCACACAGCTTCCAAAAATGTGTTCTGAAGATTATTATTATCATCGCCTCAGGATCTACATACATGTTGTGCTCGAGAGAATCCACATTCTACATAAGTGCACTCTGAATCTACAGACCGCTTTCAAAATAGTGGTTGCCAATCTCAACTTATTCCTGGATACACTGATGCATGACTCAAATCTCCTTTTATTTTAGTTTCGCAACAAAAGTTTCGATTGTGTTAAACCCACTTGCTTTGAGATGAGTCTTTGCCTATCTTTATCTTTCCTTTCGTTTAGTATGCCTTTCCATACATCGTATAGGCTCCCCTCTTCGTAAGCTTGTTATCGTAACTTCTCTCATTGCCTGGGGCCCAGCAGAGGGTAATCTTATTTTCCCTACCTGTCTGATTCAGCTTCCCCATACAGTCCTATTCTTTCTTCGACGTAAATTCAAATAGCAGCCCGCCTGTCAGAGAGTATTGCTATGTCTTATCTTTTATACTTCCTACGTAAGTTGAATTGAGCGCATCTTTCGATGGCATTGACTGACCCTTAAGTTTTCCCTCTGATGTCGGAATATTTCACATTTTTGATGATAAGATCCAAGAACGTCCAATACATCCTGAAAAAGTCACTGTTTCTTCTCATACTTCTGTGACAACGACATTGGCCAAGATATCATCGTTAATGATGAGCACAATATTTCGATCATTACCAACTTCATTTGGCTAACCTAAATCATTTTGATACCAATGACATGTGGTTTCGAAAATACAGCTCTTCATGCCACACTACTTATGCCACATTGGATATTCTACACAAGCGATTTGGGGCATGGCCATCAAATAAACTTTCCACGGAGATCATGCGATTTGACGCCATTAGACGTATTGTTGCAAGTTGTTTTTTAAGTCGCAGGTATATGCAAATAAGTTACAAACTAGAGATCAGCAATGAGTATTTAAAAAGGTGAGCAAATTCCATTCATACTCATAATTTCTGATACTTATACACATTCACACTTATTTTAATATCATACTCATACTACTCATATTCAAAGTTTGAAGTACTCATCGTAGTCATACCTAACAATAAGCATGATGTTGTTGATTTCGACTCTCCTTTACTTAACATTTACAAGAATCACAAAATAAGTATGATTCGTGTACGAATACCACAATACTCACTAGAAGGTTGTGTGTTTGCTTTGCTTGCTGTCTTTGTCTTTTTCTTCCTTCTTTTTCGAATCACTCGAATCATTTATGAGTATTACAAGTATTTTTCTAAATTTATGAATCTGAATGAGCATACGTATGAATCAAACATATTTCTAAGTTGTAGTCATACTCATTGAATGAGCATACGTATGAATCAAACATATTTCTAAGTTGTAGTCATACTCATTGCAACCTGTACTTATAAATCAATGTTGTAGTGAGTACGAATGAATCAGAGTAGTTGAATTTCAATACTGTTGACTCACTCATACTCAAAACTTTATGAGTACTTATGATTAGCGAAAAAACGATTCATTGCTGATCTCTAGTACAAACCACAGAAGTTCTCAAAGCTAACACGCCATCAGACAAATTCAACCTGACACACGCACACATTGTGCAGCCAATGAAGCCTTGGACGACATTTAAATGAGGTTATTTTCCTCAATAGAACTAATAGGTCTTTCAAACGAAAAAAAAATTTCGCATGAATACTCCCACACACCTTGTTTTATTTCAATTTAAAGGTTGAAATACTTTCCTAACCAGCTTCAATTTGAATAATTTCTTTACGTATCTGCTATCATTAATCCAGCCAAGACTTTTGAATATATGTGCCCTTATTCCTAACACGTTTTATCTTAATTTTTTTTTACAAATTTTTGAGGGCTGTTGACAACAACTCGAGAATGCAAGACACCCAGAAGGGGTACATTCAGCTTGTTTGCCAGCCAACGCAAATTAACAAAACAACACGTTAGGCGATCAGAAAATATGCTCTTGAAATTTCAATTATTGGTCGTGAACCATTGGACATGCATGCCTCTAACTCTGCGTTCGTTCAATTAAGGTAAGAGAATGTTGTTGATTATTACCTCATATTACTTGAAGTCCCCGTGGTCTGGTAGGTAGTGTGTTGGCTTATTAGATATGAGGCCTCGATTCAAACAAAATTATTTCTTCGGCGACTGCCTCTCAGCAGATTTCTGCCAAAAACTGTGAGAGTAAATAAAATTGCCAATGAAAAGTTTCTCAAAAATCTGTCGTTCGGAGTCGTCTTTAAACTGTAAGGTCCCACCACTCATGTATAAAAATTAACACACACAATTATGTATATATGTATATATGCATTACTTCATATACCGTTCGTAGTAGTCATTTGAATGTCCCTGATTAACATTACGTCTTGTGGTCGAGTTGCAGAAAGTGCGGTTTACACACGCCTGGGGCGGTTATTATCCACAGAATGTGTGCTCCGGAGAGCCCCTCAGATCTTATTACAAATTGAATTATTCCATACCGTTCAAAAGGGATGAAATAAACCCCGTTGTGTATGCCAAGTTGATGTTGTTCGACCTACAAAACCACATCACGAGGAAAAAAATCGAAGCATTTATTCCATATTCTTAAATTATTCCGTATTGACCTGTTTCTTGTTTTAAGTCATCACTTTACAAATGTTAGTCTTGATTTCAAATTATTGTCCTTTTTTATTTCTCTCTCGTTGAACAAAATAAAAATATTGTTTGCTTAACCAAATGGTCTTCCATTATTTGATTTCAATGGAAAAAGGGATTAAAATGAAATCAAACAATTCGAGTAAATAAATTGAAATTGAATTAATCAATTCGTTTCATTAAATTCAATTTTGTTTAGACTGTTATTTATTTAGTAACAGGATTAAATACAACAGCAAAAACAAAAACAGTGTAATACCTAGAAAAATAGAAATAAATTCATTGATTTTTTATAGCAAACTGATTCATCAAAAAACGTTTACAAAAAAAAGAAGGAAAAAAATAAATAAATAAAGAAAAGATTAAAATTGAAACTGGTTAGGAAACCGGGGCTTCCTATTTTTAAATTTCAATAAAATCTTTGATGTCATTATGTGAGCTATTTAATATCATTCAAATATCCCTCAGGGGGTCTTTTCTGTGGGTGGAGCGCATTCGAAATATTAAATATTCCTGGAGCATAAATCAGACTGAATCGCTAAGATTTGTGATTTATTTGCATATACCTGAGACATTAGAAAACCCCACAAAAAAGTCTTACGGGGTCAAATCTCGGTGGCCACACCACATCACCCCCACGTCAGGTGACCATTCCTTCACATCACCCGTGTATAATATCCCATGTGGTACGTAGAGCAATCCTGTTGAAACCACATATCGTGTCCAAATCATCCAATTCCGGTTAAAAGGAGTTTGTTCCAAATCGACCTACACTGCAAGCCGTAGTCCATACATACATCCCAATGTAATGTTCTATTCCAGGGCTGGAATTCTGATATGATTTGGCTTAGGGGCAAGCACAAGAGACTTCACTTATCTCCAAAAAATATATAATATTGGTGTCCAATTACATTGCGTGTGGCGTTCACTGGACTGCGTGAAAATGTAAAATTAATTGCTTTTACCAACCAGAAGCCCTGATACGTTACATCGTGCCGTGTTGGCTCAATAATAACAGCAGGATATAATGCTCCATTTATTCATTGCTCTTAATCAAATACGTCTAAATAATGCTAACGACCCATAAACCACATAATATAGTGTGCTCGTGAAATGCCTTTGACTGCTTTTCACATCAAATTCGCCAATTCTGTTTCCTGGCGTGCTAACTGAGTTAAAAAGTGCTTCGCCAGTGAAGATATGTCTTGCACAACACAAACTTGGGCAATAAAATTCAATGATTTGAAGAAATAGTTCATGGAGTTGGCAATACATTTTTATTTGGCAATCGATTTAACATCGATTTCGAATAAGGTGGATTCACTTTTGATGAAGAATGGCAACCAAGGGCATGCGATTTAATTCAAGACTATCGAATAGCTTGAAACTAATATCCGTACAGTTGTCGATAATAATATATACATACATAATTGGTCATTACAACCATTCGGTCAGGATTACAATATAACTTCTCATGCCACTTATGTTGTGTGATTTTATTTTATACATGAGTGGTGGGATCTACAGTTTGAAGTCGATTCCAAACGACAGTTTTTGACAGAAATCTTTTAAAAGAAAATTGCCGAAGAAATATTTTTTATATTTGATGTCTCAGATGCCGATAAAAATTCCGCGGAAAATTTTTAAAAATTGATGTTCCAGATTGCGTCTTGTACACACCAGCTGTGGCTGTCAAAGTACTGAAAATTTTTGGTATAATAACATGACACGAATCTTTGTTTTATAATTAACACATTTACACTGAATAGCCATATATAGCTAAATAGCCAAGCAACCTACCCTTTATTTTACATTCATTCAAGATCGGTTGAACTTTTGCAGTGGTACAGAGACCAGACTGTTCATTTCAGAGAGAAGCCCCTCCTTTTTTAAGATTCGAATTTTATTGTTTCTAATCCTTATCTATTATTTCCTGTCACATATGTACATACATACAACATTGTTAATTTAAGTCTAGAATTAAAACTAAAACAATCCATGATTTTCCTGTTGCCACCATATTTGTTTATGCATTTAATTTCTTTTATTTTTTGGATTTCTATAGAAATTAAATTTTTGATTTGTTTAAATTAATTTAATTAACATTTTTTTTTTTTCAATTAAAATAAATTTAAACAGGAATTTAACACGCGCCATGTCAATTCAAGCATTAAAATGAAATACAACAATTAAAACAACAACAACAACTATTACAACAATAAAATCAATATAACAATTTGTTGTTACATTGATTGACAGTTGCTCATGCCAATATGTAGACGAACAACACGAAAACAACAACATTACCCATCTAAAATAAAGCACAATATTTTGTGTAAAATACTGAAAACATATACAGACAGTGATGGACAGAATAATAGATGCCATGCAATAATATTACAAATATTTTTTAATGCGTAATTTAATGAAATTTATAAATTGCTTGCGGAATTCGTACCACATTCCATTACAAACACATTAAAGGTATAAACACATAGACGACAGACGACAGTTCGGCAGCTCGACAGAAAATTCTGATAACTGTTTTTTCTGCCATATGCCGACTGCTTAAATTCTTTTAAAGCAGAGCAGAAACTTCATTAATTTTCAAATTTGAATTAAAATATATTTTTCAGTGTTATCACTATCAGGTTTTTTGTACGCAAAAATAAACTCACTTATGAAAAAAACCGTGCACACAAAACATTTATCAAATGAATTCAGATACAAAATTGAATCTATAATTCTATTTTATTTATTATGAATACATAGATTACTTTTTATTTCTTAATTTTAGAATTGTTCTTTCTCTTTAATATAATTTATATATAATAAGTATTTTGAGCTGTTTTTTTTCTATAAGATTTTATATTCTATTGGCATCACTAATTTTCTTTTAGCTGCTCACAAAAATAGAAAATAGTTTAGGGCCTGTTCGTAAATGCATCATTGCGCTGCATAATATGATTATTTTGCGCTCACATTGCTAATCACATGTTGCTGATGCTTCTTTTTGCTGATTTATTTGTTTGCATTTATGAACGAACAAACACTGCAGAAATTAAAAAATTATTAATAAATTTGATTTTTGAACTGGACGATAAAACAAATGACAAAATGTTGTTAAATGCACAAAAAAGTTTACTTTGTGCAAAAAAGAAGATATTTAAGGAAGAAATAAAGAAACATTGTTCAAACTCTCATTCCCTCTCTCTCACTCATTCAATGCATCAGCCATTTTTATGATTAGTGTTTTGGGTTTATTTGCGCATAATATGATTTAATGTTGCATTTACGAACATTTGACAGATGCAGTGCTGCCAAGATTTGCATTTATGAACATGATGCGCATAATATGCAGCGCAGTAATGCATTTACGAACAGGCCCTTAATTTGGGCAGCAACTGCTTAGGTTGTTGTCTTTGCTTTTTCTGTTCTGCCTTCAATATAATCGTTTTCATATAAACGTGTGTATTCTATACTTGGCAGATTTCTGTTGTCTGTCGTCTGTCATCTATGTGTTTATACCTTAATCAAGATTTCGGCCTAACTGCTCACATCCTTAACGTTGTTTGTGTTAATTTTGTGTAAGTGTGTGGGGGACTACAATTGAAATGTTGAAATCGAGCGACGAATTCGAGTGGCGGTTTCACGGGAATCAGTTTTCTTTCAGAGCTTTTGCCAGAAGACAACTTGTAGGCGATTTCATTTGATTTGAATATTTTTTTGGTCGTTTTGTCAAGATGTTTGAGGTGAATTTAGTAATCCAACACACAACATACTACAATATGGCAGGTCTATATCAGTCTTAAATTGCTTTTCATGTAAAGGCTTTCCCCTCTCTATGATAACAAGAGGAAAATAAATGCTCGTTTCCGTTAAAGCACATCCTACATCAGATGCCAATATTTTGAACAAGAACTGAGCCGGTAAATGAACACAACTTAGCCATAAATTAACTTTTTTTGCATTTCTCAAGAGCTATTAAATCCTCTGGACACGTTCTATTAACAAATTCTGTGTGCCCAAGAATCTTTCGCTCATTCGCTTTCAGGTTACTTAGTCCTCATCATTACAGTTTTTGTAGAAGGGGCTCTGATATACATATTTCCAGCCGCCGGAGGAGTGTCGCCAGAGGTCAATATTCAATATAATATGTATGAGATCCCTACGACTGACTCTGACCAAATTGTATAATTGTATGGTTTTATAAATGTAGGATTATTTGTCTGAGTATCTGAAGTGCAATACTAACCTCAAGAATGAATTAAATGTACCAGCTTTTGTAAATTTGTCGGTTTTGTTATTAACTTATATGTTTCGTGTCCACAAACCCTTGTAAAGTTAAATGCCTAGAAAATATATTTCAGCAGATTGGCGGGCATACATGTAATGCAATCAAGATAAACATATGAACGGTATGCATCAGTATAAACGAAGCATCGAAAATATTTCCCACAACGACGCTAGAGACTGTGTTGAATTAAAATTTTGGAATATCTGATAGAGAAAACCAGAGCTATCTTATCCTACAGTAAGGGTCTGTCGTGACCTAACAGATTGAATATCTGTACTTCCCTTACAGTCGTCTGGTCAGAACCAATAGACTCTACGATTTATTGCAACGCTTTTCAGCGAAACTATGAAAGTGAAGGGGATAAACTGTGATTACGGATGGTTTACAGATTGGCAGTGAAACAGAAGCGATGGAACAGCAGCGGTGTTCCAGATTTAGGGTGTTCGGAATCCATGGGCAGTGAAAAACAGATGAGCTTATGCAATGCTGACGATGGAGACAGAAGCTTTTTGCAAAGTTTTGTGTGTAATTAGATAGAGATTGGTAAATTCTGCTAATTCAAACGATGTTGAGACATTATCCAACTGCGATAAGTAATTGTAGTGGCACGAGTTAAGAGGTAAGCATCAGACTATTAAGGAATTGCTTAAGTCTGGTAACTGACATTCCGACTGAGATTTTGTAAGAGATAAAATGCGGATACCGGACAGCACTATTTGATTTATCTGCCAACAAGGTTAGGGGGCTATAGTACACAAGTACATAGATCATTTGGTCGTCGCTCCTCTTTGTAGCAGATGACAATGTTGTCGTTTGCTTGTAGAATTCCTATGAATTTTAACTAAGCCTTAAAAGTGTGGCGCGAAAAGCATTCATATGAGTGACTCCTTTTCTGCATCTTCCTATAATCCAGCCAAGCAGATAGGTTTACTGTAGCAAGTCCTAAGATAATAGGCTTAAAATCTGTCGTTGTGTAAAAAGAACACCCTCTGCTATAATCAAGTCGATAATATTTTTTCTATTTCTCTAAGTGTACCTACAATTATATTCACCACTATTGAAATAAAATAACCATCACTCTACTCAGCAGACATCATTATTGCATCACGTTGTCAAACTCATACTTACATTACAAATAACTGAAGACCAAAAAAAAAAGTTGAAGTATACGTTACTATTTGTTTATTTGTTTTATACAATATGTGTACCCAATACACACTCACATGCACTTACAGTCATACACTTATACGCACATAAAATAGCATATAATGTATACAATATAAACATTCACATGGACATTTAATAGATGCAACAATAACATACTCATTGTTATTTTATTACACACATACACACATGTAAAAATACACACACACGCAAGCAGAAAGTTCTCCAGGCATTCAGCATACTCAACAAAACAGTTGTGACTGTAAAAACACTTTTAAAATATTAATTTTTAAAAATTATTAAACGAATGTGCGGCTATTTGATGTAAAATGTAAAATGATACTGACGATGTTCGATAGAAAAATTTTCAAAAAATCTGTGATATAAAGTCGAATATTTTTATTAGAAACAATGACTTAAATTCACAAAAATTAAAGGATGACTTTTCTTCCATTTTACAAAAAGTTTCTGACCTCATCAAAGACATCATTAAACTTCTTCAAATTTCTCATTCCAGGTCGAAAGCATAAACTTCTGCTTGAAAACTACCCGCCAATGTCCTCAAGGATTCCGAATTCTGTATATTTTCCTTTGTGGAAAACCGCCACTGTTCCATACCTATTGTTTCGCTGCGAATCTGTAAATCATCCGTATATCACTGAATAATCCTTCTTTTAAGAGAGCATGTAGCCTCCACTTTCTTAGTTAGTGTCCTTATAAAACGTTTCACTAAATCGTAGAGTCTATTGATTCTGTGGCCAAATGACTGTAAAGTAGGTACAGATATTCAATCTGTTAGATCACAATGGTTTATTACCAGAGGTTTTCATGGCTCTTGTTTGCTCTACCACATACAACAAATTTAAATTAAACACAGTTTTCGTTATCCCGTTTATACTGAAGCGTAACAAAGGCTACTACGGTGTTTCGTCACTTAGTAAAGAGCATAATTTTAATTCGAAATAATAAAAAAAAATCACTGCAGTGATTAATGTTATTTGATCGTTTAATTACAAGCTGAAGTCGAACACATAAACGTGGCTTGAATGATTATATAACTCCCCATGATTATATAACTAATCCATAACTCTCGCGCATAAATCAGACTGAATTTGACCGATGGCATGGACTATGTAAGTTGGCTTTGAGTACTTAAATAACTCTACAAGAAATAGACCAACGAGATCAAATCGCACGATTTTGGTTCACAGTACACATCACGGCCACGTCAGATGCCCATGCCCACAAATCACTCATGTAGAATATCCAATTTGGCATGAACTGTGTGGCACATAGAGCCACCCTATTGAAACCTCAAGCCGTTCGTGTCCAGATCATGCAATTCAGACAAAAAAATGTTGCCAATCATCGGTGTTTACAGTTCGTTTTTGTCAGTGATGGCTTGCCCAACATCGTTTTCAAAAAAATATAGACCGACGACGCCGCCAGTCCAAAATTCACACCAATCAATGACTTTTTGTTACGCATTGTACGCTCCTAAATCTTATGATGTTAGTATCATTACAAATTCGATAATTTTGCATTCCTTCACAAATGGGCTTTAATCGAAATATAATTTTTGATGAGAATTGAGGTCTGTTTCTTTCTATAGGGCGTATTCAGAATACTCACGCCGTTGTCTATGGTTGTCCGTAGTGATTTGAGAAAATAGACTAAAAAAATTACAACTAATTGAAATATAAGGCTTTAACACGACGTCCGTGTTCCAAAGCGGAGCACTATTCCTTTGTATTCCTAGCAAGTGGCAGTAATTATACAGAGAACTTGTGCTAAAGCCGATCTATTCGTACGTGAGGCTCTCTATCTGCAAGAAGACTTTCCTGTTTCTTATGGTGTAAACAGATTAAAATTTTTTATTTCCAAACCAACACTCAGGGGATGACTCCTATTTGGGTAGTGTATTGTGTTGGAATGCATTGACGATAGTTACGGAAAGAGGGTTAGTGTACGACAAGTTGACTTTTTCAATGTCCAACTACTTTGTTTGTTCCATTCTAGTACCCGTACTCTAACTGTAAACTATTTCTCTAGTTAGAGACCTACAATATCAGTATTTATTAAAATAACTACTCTCCTTAACTTTAAAGATTTTTCTAAATATTCTACAAGGTCTTTAATGTGATATTTTCTCCAATAGCTTTTTGCCTTGATTGTTTAAAGATCAAAGGGATTGAAATCATATTTTAGCAGTTACCTTTGTACTGAAGTTGTACAACATTTCTATCAAAAATAATGTTGATAGCACCTTGTCCGTTATAATCTAAAGATTTTAATAATATCTCTCCGAAGTAAAACTTTTTTTACATTTTCAAACTTGTGCTATAATTTTAACCACAACTAATTTAAATGTGATGCCCCTTTTTGAAACAAACCATTTCGTGTCGATACTCATACTCATTCTCCTGTTGTTTTTAACTTCCTTTTCTACTTTTTCTTTTTGTTTGTTTTCCAACTTCAATACAGAAAATGAATGAACTCATGAATGTTTTCCGTTGCTGTTACAATCAGTTGTATATTTTGTTATTGTTATTGTTGTTGTTGTTTTCATTGGTGTCTGTTATTTTTCTGCCACCAACTTTTTACGTTTTTTTAAATTTTTTTTTTTTCATTTTGTTGCTCTTCTTCTTCATTTATTATAAAAACAAACCGATTTATCAAAATATTTTCATTATTCTGCATTAATTTTTGTTGCATCATTGAATTTTTGTCATTGTAGATATATTTGGTTGAATATTCTCTTCCTCATCTCTTCTCTTCTCTTCACTCACCATTTTGTTTTGTTTTGTGTTTTTTTACGTTATTTTTCATTTCACTGGTCATTGTCTTGTTAGTTGGTCTGATGCGTTTGATGGCTGGTATCGAGCTCATCTGGCCTCCAACTTATCTGTTCATTTATCGATTGATTTTAAATCATTTTTCATTGCTGACGTTTATACGAGAACAGTGTTACGGTATCTGTTTTTGTCATGTTCAAAACAGAGCAAAATGTACATTTTGGGAAAGTATAAAGAGACTTCAATCTTATTAGATTGAATGAAAAAAAATTGGATTTAAGTTGGTGACGTTCGATGGATAATTAGAAGAGCAGATGAGGTTGAAGGAAAAGAGAAATTATTGATTACATGTCTGGTGATGCAGGTATACTTCAATTACATTAGATACTTATATATACGAGAAAGGCATTTCAATTTCTTACCTTCAATGATCCTTCCAGTAAGTCTTTTCAATATATAATAATAATATTGTGGCATTTCCCAAGTATAGCACATTGATTCTTATCCAAAATGCTCGTTCACGCATATTCCGCTCCTTAATCAGCTTATGCCAAGAGCCAATATTAAATTCACATTCTGCTGCAAAAATATTTCTATTTAAAAAGTTCCAAACTTTACGATAAAGAGTCGTTACTGTTATAGAAAGGGTAAGAATGCGTTGAAGGCTATTGAAAAATTTTAATGTATCGATCGTTTCCGATCTTATAAACAGTAATCAACCATTTGAAGAAAACTGAACACATGTTGAAGCTTGATATTTTAGTCCAACATAATTTAACTACATATGTATATACATAATTGGTCAATACAACCCTTCAGTCATGAATACGACCTAGCCTCTCACACCACTCATGCTGTGTGTGTTAATTATATATGCTAATAGCAGAACCTACAGCTCTGAGCCGAGGCGTAGCCGTGTCCTCATGTGTAATAAGCCAAGACACTGCCAACTAGACTACGGTGGCTTCTTGTTAGTTAACACCGAATATGAAGGGTCGGCAATTGAGAATTTTAAATTTAAAACTACTATAAAATAGAAACGGTTTGAAATTGTGCGAATTTTTTTTTTTGTTGTGAATTACAATTGTTCCAGTTAGAAATAGATTCATATGGCTGCAGCGACGGGCCTTAAAGTGCCTCATTGGATCGGATAAATTTTTTTTGCACTTTTTCAATTGTATGAGGTCGTATCTGGGCAATGGCATCCCGAATGTTGGCCTTCAAATCCACAAGTGTCTCTGGTTTGTCGGCATAACACTTTTCTTTAACGGCGCATCACAGCAAACAGTCCAACGGTGTAATATCGCAGTTTTTTGGCGGCCAATTGACATCACCATATCAGCTGATTACGATTGACGTAATAAATACATGAGATGTGTGACAAGTTGCACCATCCTGTTGATCGTTCACATCAATACCATGAATATCGGGTACAAAAAAATCGGTTATGATGGTGCGATGGGTGTCTCTATTGACCGTAATGGCTGCGCTGTCCTCATTTTTAAGGAAATATGGACCTATGAATGGTGTCTCCGCACCACAAGCTGCACCAAACAGTCACTTATAATGGGTGCTTTGGCTTCTGTAAGATCAAATACGGTAATTTTACTTACTAACGTACCCGCCGAGCTTCAGCGAAATCGGCATCATCGTGCAGATTCTCGTTGGTCCATCTAGCGACTCAAAAATGAAGCGGATGTCAACTCTTGAGCCAATTGAATTTGTAAGGCGTCATACCGAGATCTTTTAGCAAAATTCGACGTAAACTGGGGCGTGAAATGTTCAATTCTTGAGAACGATGAGGAGCTGATGTTAATGAGTTCTCATGCACACTCTCAGCCACAGTTTCGATATTTTCGGGTGTACGCATTGTGCGAGCACGCTCATATCTTGGTGCATCACTAATGAAGCCAGTTTCACTAACTTTAGAAATAAACTTGCGTATACAGGGCACCCTTGGTCCATCTCTGCAACCATATTTTTATACGACATTTTCGTGTAAAGTTTCGCCCAATTGTCTTTGTTTTAAAAGTTAATTTCCAATAAATCCCAACGTTGCTCAAGCGCGAATCGATTCATTAAGTTCAGTTGAGATAATCTAATGAATTTTGTAACAGAATTGCATGGCATAAGTATTGCCAGATTCGAAATAACCGATGGTTTACATGGGAAACTATTGTCGGACACATGGGACGATAACAACAGTACAGAAAGTACTTCTCCATACAACATCCCATACTGAATTGTATGAAACCTGTACGAGACAGGAGGGGCCCCTCTCATTGCAAGTGCATACAACATGCTTTGGTGTTTTAAACAATCAAAAGATGTTGGAATTAATTTATTGACTTCAGTCTGATTTGAAGGAATGCATTATGTAATGTTGTGATCTGAATCTTGCTTATTGATCTGAGAGTGTAGCAATGCTGTCCGGTTAAATCTAGAAGAACCTATAGTGTTACACTTATTGTCTACACATGATTCCTTACTGGACCTATTGGAAGCCTTTTCATAGGTTTTTTTTTATTATCCTCTTGGGGTCATGTGATTTATTTTCCACCTTATCCGGTTGGATGCAGTTGTCCCCATAAGTTTCTCTTCCTTGTTAGTCTGCCTTTTTTCCATTTCTTTAATCTATTGTCGTTCCAGTTAAGCAGGTGATTAATCTGCTGTAGCAAGTCCTAGGATTTCTATCGTTGCCTGAAGGAGCGTTTTTACTCACACGAAACGATTTCGAATATACTTTGTGTAGAAGAAATTTAATTTTTTTCATTCTTTTAACAATTGCTGTGTAAAAATAGGATTAAAAATTGCTTTCCATTACAGAGACATATAAAGTCTTATATTTTCTTTATAATTTCTTTGTATCTTCTATCGTTTATCATGTTTTTTATTTATTTCTTACTGCATGTTTGATTACAATCGCTTTAATTTACTTCCCTTACTGGTATTCTCTTTTTTTTCTATTTTTAATCACTGACCATAAATTCCAAAAAAAATGAATGATGAAGAGAGTGGCGGTGATGGTGGTGGTGGCCATAATAACAATAATAATGGCAGTTATTTATCAAGCAATACAAAAAATGACAGCAACAACGATAAAAATAACAATGCAGGAACAATTTTGACAATACATAATGAACAACAACAACAATAACAATGACAACGGCAACAATATTTTTATAATGAATGAATGATTTGTTTTTTTGAAACGATTTACAATATTTCAGAAACAAGAAAAAATATTGAACATTTTTTTTTCATCATTTTGGTTGTGTTTTAAAAATATTTTTAAAACAAAATCTTTTTGTTTTTGTATTTAAAAAACATAAATCAGTAATAAATGACATGTACATATAATTTTTCATCCTGTAAATAGCATCAATGGAAAATTAATTTATTATTGTTGTTTTAAATTTATAAACGTTTTACCTCATGCCCCACGTTATGATTATATTTTGCGATATTTTTGATTGCAATTCAAATACAAACCGCTGCTATTGATGGTTTTCTCTTTACTTTTGGCATATTTTTGCAGATTGATTTTCCTACAGCCGAGACACAATCAGAGTATATTGGATTGATTACGATTTTATTGAAGTACAAAAGCAGCAACAAAAAAAAGGTAAGATTTATGAGTGTGAAATGATTTGTAGTTCTGGCCTGTGGAAATAATACAACAATTGTAATGCCAGTAACAAAAATCAATAAATAATACAATATTAAAAATTATTTATTTATTTTAATTTATTTTATACTGATATACATATTTTTATAAAAAAGAAAAAAAAAATATTTTTTTAATAGGATTACAATATATTTATTTACTTAATTGAATAAAAAATTGTTTTCTACAGAAACTTACGTACATACATACTGGCCATATAATATAATTAAAAAAGAAAGAAAAAAAAACCTTTTTATAAATACAAAAATAATTTTACAAAGTGTTGTAAATTACAATTGTTGTAAAAATAATAATCAAAATAAATATCATTTAAGTCTTTGCCATTTACAGCAGATACAAGATTTATAGCACAAACTGAAATTAAAAAACTGTGCTACAGTGCCATTTACAACAGATACTAAAATTAGAGCACAAAAGTAAGGATTTCAACAGCAACTCGTTCAACTTCATGCTATAAACACAATAAATGCAACACAGAAAACTTAGCAATCTCTCCAAAATAGTTTGTATTGATATATATGTATATGGAAATCATACTTTTAAAGGCAACGCAAAACGCAGTTTTTGCTGCGTTGCGTGTATTGTGTTTATAGCATCACTTATGGTTTAATATTACATACATACATACATAATTGGTCATTGGAACCAGGATACGACCTAGGTTTCCACGCCGCTTATGTTACATGCACAATTGGCCATTACAACCCTTCAGTCAAGATTACAGCCTAGCTTCTCACACCACTCATGTTGTGTGCGTCAATTTTATACGTGAATGGCGGGACCTACAGTTTAACGTCGTATCCGAACGACAGATTTTTTTTGAGAAACTTTTTCATGGACATTTTATTTACTCTCAGAGGTTTTGCCAGAAATCTGCTAAGAGGAAGTCGCCGAAGAAATATTTTTTTCATATCATACGGACCCAGACTTTACATCTAATAAGCCAACACACTACCTACTAGACTACACCGCTCCGAAGAAAGATTTTTGAGAAACTTTTCATGGCAATTTTATTAACTCTCAGATTTTTTTACCAGAAATCTGCTGAGAAGAAGTCGCTGAAGAAATATTTTTTCTACTACTAGTATTTTCTAATATTTCGTCTTTTTCAAAATGTCTGACCTGGGGTTTGAATAGTGTGCTCTCGTCTATAAGCCAATGCACAACCTACTATACCACGGGGACTTATTATACCTAGACTACGGTTGACAATACAACAACATTTAATTGAGTTGTGGAAGAAATACTTGGTGTAGCGCAATCACGAAGAAACATTTTAGACAACACCAGGAGCCGCAATTCTCAAAGAAGTATTCTTAAGTAAAAAAGTGCTTTGAGCCAGTAGTACCATCTGTTGGTTTATCAAATAAAGAAAACTTTGAAAAGAAACAAAAGAAACTTCCAAACCTAACCAATAATTACAAGTCATTAACGTTGCAAATACTGAACAAAACAAATTTAAAAACATCAGTCCTGCAGAAAATATCTTACAAGTAGTTTACAATCATCCTAGTATATGTGAAATAAAAAAGGCCGTAATCGCCGTATTAGACGTGAGGCCTTTTTTCAAAACCAAATATGAAAATATATTTCCTTCGGCGACTCTCAGCAGATTACTGTAAAAACTATGAGAATAAATAAAATTGCCACGAAAAGTTCCTCAAAAATGCTGTTGTTCGACATTGACTATAAACAGTAGCTTAAGAAGCTACATTATAGTCCTAACTAAAGGATTACTATTACCAATTCAGTAATGGAAGCAGACTCATCACTCCTTTGCGGTATCCCAGTCGCAAAATCTGATCGATAATACAATAAGGTATTGTGTGTACAATATGTACGATTGATTCTCGTACGAGTTTGCTTGTATTGCTTTTGGAGCGAGAAGTCGTAGACAGGTAAACATATTTTCAGCTACACTTTAAACAAATTGAATTGGAACATAGTATTATAAAATGCCCTTATAAAATGCCTTAGTAGTGATATATAATATCTCTTATGAGACTAGTGACTTTAAGAAACTTAACTTCATCAGTCTTCTAGCAAAATCTCTGAGAGTAAAGAAAAATGCCATGACAAGTTCCTCAAAACTATCGTTAGGGGTCAACGTTTAAAATATAGTTACCACCATGCATGGATAATAATAAACACACAACGGATGGTTGGTGTGAAAAGCTATTTCGTAGCTCTCACTAAAGTGTTGTTAATCAGCCCACTACGTCAGTGAGTATGTTATGTAAGGCAAGGTTTCCTTACAAACGGTCTTCATGTTTAGGAGTAAATTCAAAAAAATCAATGCACTTTTTCTCAAGCGATTCCATGAAAAATTCTTTACCTCGTAATCATATTTAATACTTTCATGTTGTTATTGATTAAATGTGATTATAACACCTTAAATTACTCAACTATGTATGCACAGGTAAATTTACATCCATCAGGAGTTAAAACCATACAAATATGAATAAAATAAATCACTAAAAAGTCAAAACTTTATGGAAATAAAAATTATATTTTAAATTGTAAATTATACATGCAACTTCTACAAAATGACATGACAAGCTATATGCAATTACATATATACGAGTATATGAATGTTGTCTTGTGTATGTGTTTGAATATTTACGCTCCATCAGCAATGTGATGGTATAGTTAGAGAAAAAAAAAGGTGGTAAAAAAATAGTTGGTGGGGTTTTAGTAAATAAAATCCGTTATATTGTAATATGTCATGTCAATACAATGGGGTCATTTATCTGTCAGCTCAAGTATCAGAGTTTAAGTTTTTGATTAATGCGCTAAATGGTCACTACGCTAAATGGACATTCACATACACACATATATATATATATATATATTTACCTCTATAGATACATATAAACGTGTAAATGCTACACTAGCAAATATACACAAACAGACAACAACAATACATACATATGCTATGTATAGAAATATGTTGTACGAATATTTCTACATTCATGTGATGTGACAATGCATGAGTACAAGTACAAGTACGAGTAGTATTTATAACCATAAATACTATCCGTAAATGAATGTATCCAATGATAAATGTTTTTGCTATTGTTGCAATTGTTCTTTACACACAAAATATATCGTCTTTGTTATCTATATTTATTAGTTTGTATGTGTTTGTGTGTATAAACATTTTTCATACACAATATAATACAACGTTCCGCTAGGTGTCCCAAATGGCAATATTTGCAGGAAAAAACAACGAAAATTCTCTCGTTCCAGTTGTTTAAAAAATAAATTGTAATGGTTGTTTATCTCTATTTGTTGTTGTTTTCTGTTGTTGTGTTTTTCTGTGTAAAATATCTACAATTCATCAATCACTCAACATAAATTGAAACATTTATCAAAATAAAATTTCAAAAGTTTTTCCCATTTTGTTGCTACAGTTACCATAGTATGTAGCATTTTTAACCACACAGAAAGAAACAACAAAATTTTCATGGTTTTCGTGAAGTATTTATAAAAAAAAAGAAAGAAATATTTTCTCACATGTTGTAAGGCGAGGAAAATTAAAACTCTTAATAAAACAGAAATTAATAGATTTGACTATGGAAGTAACACGAAACTTTTGTTTTCTTTCAGTTAAAGAGTTTTTTTCTGTTTTTTTCCCTCAAGTTGTGTGTCTCTACCATTGAGATTTTATAAAAATTTTATAAATTTTTGAAATGACTTCAAGAAATTTAACAATTTTTGAAGGTTGCATTTAATTTAGTCGGTGTACCTACGCCCTGTAGGCTTTGACCAGCTCATCAGCAATACAATTTAATATGATATCCCTACGCCACGGAGCAAATATAAGAGTAATTTTTGAATGATCTGACATTTCCATCAGAAAACCTCGGCATTCTTGAAGGGAGGAGCTTAATCGCACATATGTATATATCATAGCAACATATTAATGAGATTAAGCAACATAACAATGTTTACAACAAAATAAAAACATTTTTCTTGGATCGCTACAATATAAACATATTCTGGTGCTACATGTATATAAGATTAAGCAGCAAATAATGTTTAGAACAAAACATATTCATGTTGTCTTGATCATTACATTATAAACATATTGAAGTTCTACATGTATATATTATAGCAACATATTTATAAGGTAAAGCAACAAATGTTTAAAAAAAATGTATTCATGTTGCTTGGATCGTTACAATATAAACATATTCATGGGCTACATGTATAATTTTTTTTTTTTTGTTTTTTTTTTTATTTTTTTCTTTTTTTATTGAATCTTTCTTAATGAAATTTACAATAGTTTTCAAATCTTACAACTAGTTATGAAGGTTAATAGTTAACACCAGCGTGATAACTATATATTGTATTCAAATCTTAAATATTAAATCTTAAATATTAAAAGTTGGTGTCAGTGCAGCCGTCGAGCGAGGCACAATGTGTCACTCCGTTTTAGCCTCTGGTGGCCGTCGAATTGAAGCAGGTCCCTTGCCAAAGCATTGGGGTGAATCGTTAGTTTACCGACGTATTTTATGGCGAATTTTTTAATTTCTTCCTGAATTGTAGGAATGTTGAGATCTCTGTGGATATTGTCGTTACGAATATACCATGGAGCGCAGACAATTTGTCGTAAAATCTTGGACTGTCTTCTTTGCAATTTCAAAACGTTAGACGCGCAAGCACTGCCCTAAAGCTGAATGCCGTAGGTCCATATTGGCTTTATAATGCGTTTGTATAAAAGAACCTTGTATTCAAGGTCCAGTGTTAAATTAGGACCAATAATCCAATGCATTTGAGCGGATTTCAGCTTAATGGCCGCTAATTTAGCCTCGATGTGGCGGGACCATGTTAGACGCCGGTCTAAGTGGACTCCCAGGTATTTGACGTTATTTTCAACAGGGACATCAATATTATTTATTTTTATTCGTGAGCAATCTTGTCTTCTAAGTGTGAAGGTTACATGAGCACACTTGGATGGATTCACCTTTATTCTCCACTTTTCAAACCATCTTTCCAGATCGTATATGTGCAACTGCAGTTGTGTTGATGCTACCTTCGGATCCTTGTTGACGCTTATAAATGCGGTGTCGTCTGCATATGTTGATGTGTAAGTGTTAGGACTTGTGGGCATGTCCGATGTATAAATTAAATACAGAATAGGACCTAATATGCTTCCCTGGGGGACATCTGCAGAGATCTTTTTTGTTGTAAACAGTTCGTTGTATATAAGTGATGCCAACATATTGATAAGATTAAGCAACAAATAATGTTTAGAAAAACTTGTATTCATGTTGAATGGATAGTTTCAATATAAACATACTCAAGAACTACATGTATATGTGATTGCAACATATTGATAATATTAGGCAACAAATAATGTTTACAACAAAACTTATTCATGTTGCTTGGATAGTTAAAATATAAACATATTCATGAACTACATGTATATATATGTTAGCAACATATTGATAAGATTAGGCAACAAATAACGCTTAAACAAAGATTAATCATGTTGCTTTGATGCCTACAAATTAAACATAACTTGATCTACATGTATATAAGTGAAGCCAACATATTTACAAGATTAAGCAACAAAAAATGTTTAAAACAAAACATATTCATGTTGTCTGGATCATTACAATATAAATATATTAAAGTTCTACATGTATATATGGTAGCAACATATTGATAAGATTAAGCAACAAATAATGTTTACATCTTTTAAAATTCATGTTGTCTGGATCATTACAATATAAGGATATTCAAGTACGACGTGTATATTTTATGATAGCAACATATTGATAAGTTTAAGCAACAAATAATATTTGAATCAAAACATATTCATGTTGTTTGAGTCGCTACAATTTAAACATAGTCTTGTACTATATGTATATAAGTGATGTCAACTTATTGACATCATTAAAGGCTAGCACTATGTTCAAATTTGTGAAAAATGTTGAGCAACATTAATTATTTCACACGGAAAATTTGACGTGTAGCCAATGTTGCCTATCACGCGAATTTACATAATTTGACGATTTTTTTTTTATTGAAAGTACGCCACATTGTTTTACTTTTGTAAACAAAACACATATGTTATGCTTTTTTTATTTTAAAATCTTTATTTAAAAATCTGTGTTGAATCAAAATCGTGAAATAAAAATGAATAAAGAAATATTACTGGCCGCTTGTGCAGCAGCACAACAAGTAAAATATATTTTCTTTACGGCTGATATTAGTTGCCGCTTTTCTGCCTCACTAAATTTCATCTTTTTGTTTTCTTGGTTGCTTTCCATTTTTAAGTAAATATTTTTTTTTTCAAAAGGAAAACAATTTTAGCACATACACATAAATTTTAAAGTCAGCTGTTATTGAAAATTCCACGTGAAACAATTGGCACTTTAATTATTTCGCTGTGAAAAATAATGTTGCCAGAAACATTTCATATGTTTTTCACAAAATGAACAGAGTACTACTTCTGCAACATTTTGTCAAGAAAATTTCATGTGAATTTTTTTAACATGTATTTTGACAGCATTCCACTTGAAATTTTGAACAGAGTACTAGCCTTAAGACTGAACATATTGATGTTGTATGGATCGTCACACTATAAACATATTGGCAAGATTAAGTAGCAAAAAATGTTTACAACAAAACATATTCATGTTGCTTGGATCGCTAAAATATAAGCATATTCAAGTACGACGTGTATATTTTATGATAGCAACATATTGATAAGTTTAAGCAACAAATAATATTTGAATCAAAACATATTCATGTTGTTTGAGTCGCTACAATTTAAACATGGTCTTGTACTATATGTATATAAGTGATGTCAACTTATTGACAACATTAAGCAACAAATAACATTTAAAAAAATAACATATTCATGTTGCTTGAATGGTTACTTTGTAAACATATAAACATGTATACATGTACGTATATAATTGTACAGCCAGGCTGCGGTTAAGCCCGAACGTAGTAAGGCAGACAACCGAATTGACTGAGAGGGACCATCTAGGAGACGTCGTATTGTACTGGATATCTGGTCAAGTGGAATTAACAAGAAAGAGAACTTCCACATCAATCATGTTGTAAAAATCTCTACATAGTATAGGTAGATTCGTTTGGAAGGATCTGTATAGAGAAATAAAAGATAAAGATAGGCGAAGACCAAACGATTTCGAAACCAGTTTCTGGGTAAGTGTAATTGAAAGTTATTCCAGTCTTACATAGGAGTTTTAAGGAACTAGTGGAAAATAGTAACCGGTCCTTTAGCATTGAAGGCAATAAAAATATTTGATCAAATCAAAGAGTAAAATTGATAGTATGGTTGCAGTAAGTTAAAGCGGTCACTGTCTAGTGTGTAGGCTTATTAGATGTGAGTCTGTGATTGAAAACTTTATTTTCTAGTTTTCTTTTCAGCAGTATTCTGGCAAAAACTCTGAGTGTAAATAAAATTGCCATGAAAAGTTTTTCAAATCTCTCATTCTTCACTCAGGTATAACATTAACACACACAACATAAGTGGTGTGACAAGCTAGGTTGTAATCTTAGTCTAAAGCAGGTTTTGCGAATAAAATGTGTTTCACTTTATATAAGTATTGTCTTTTAGAGTTCGAATCTCATTTCATTCCGCTAGTTCATCCCATGAATCTTTAATAACATTCTCCCTATCCATTCTATTTGCTTCAAATAAATTAGTACCCAATAAACTTAAACCTCCTGAGGTTCATAATATTTATTGTAAATATTTTTAAAGCTGTAAACATTTATTAACCATTTTGGTATTGAGCATTCGGTTCTTCTCGTTTTTACATTTCAATAATTCACCAACAAATATTGTATCAATGCTTCTGACACATAATTATAGTATGATCATAACCTAATAATTTAATCTCAAAATCTTTTCGTTTATTCCGTTAAGAATTTCATATTTTATGGTTGCCATTATCATTTTGGAAATCAGCTTAAAAAGTAACCGTTTTATAGACAGACAGACAAGCACACATAATGGGGTACTTAATTTACGTACTAAAACGATGAGACGATGGCGAACGTTTTTTGAATCGTAACATTCTTCCTAAAATAAATGTGTTGCAATATTATGTTGCCGTTTTAACAAAAGGCGAATAATAATACGCAACTACAACAAAAGAACAAAATGAAAGAAAAAAAAAAAGAAAAAAACGTTAAGAATACCAACTTAAAAGGCTGTTAAAAAATGTTTTCTTCGTTACATTTTGTATATCTTCAGACTTTTTTGCTTTTTCTTTTCCAATGAAGAAAATAACGAAAACGAGAACGAAAACTAAAATTTTACTATCATTTGTAAAGTGTCACGCCTGTGTATAAGATTAGTGTCTGATATCTATTTTACAACAACAACGTGTTACATTAACAAATACAAACGTATACGCTTACTTAGCTTTATACATAAGTGCATACTGGTATATACAAACATACATCGTTTGTAATACATATTACTATATAGCACAGACAATTTTGAATTTTCTTATTGTTTTTCTCTCTTTCTCTTTATTTTTTATTATTATTTTATTTTATTTTATTTTTTTGTTTTTGTATATTAATGGTATCTTTTCTAGCACTATCTTCTATTCGCCAAACTATTCACAAAAAACATAAGAGGACATTAACGTATGGGTCATTTTACCATCCATCTTATTGCTTTTCCTATTGTTGTTGTTATTATTCGAAAGAAAATTCAAAGTAATGTTCTCAAAGAACACTTTTCCGAATTACCCCCATGCGTTGGGTTACAGCAGTTTTTGAAAAATTTATAGGAAGTCAAGGGAAAAAGGGAACAGTGGTTATTATTAAGCACTATACAGAGTTGATTAAAATATTCAAAGCCTGATTAAAGGATCCAAACATAGACATCTAAAGATATCTTTTTTTATGAACAACAGTCTTACCACCAGAAAGCTTTGGCGTTTTAAAAGTGGACTGAGGACTCTTCACTCTGTTTATTGGCCTCTTTAATGTATGAAGTCCTCGATCTGACTTCAAAACATAACTACATAACATAATTCCACCCGTAAATCACAATATAAGTCCGTTCAGAAGACGACAAGGCAAGGTGGCTGTAATTTTGTTGTTTGGCGATAATTTTCGTACTGTGGAGTAAATTCATTATATCGTATACAAGGCTTTTAGAAAGTAATGGATTATGTTGTAATCCTTTGAAATTTTACGCCACGTTATGTCGCATAAAAATATTCCACTTCAATGCGTGTTACTTCATAGTACACTTAGTAATGGTTTGAAGATAACAAGCAATTAATCTAGCCCTCGAAATTGTGATACATACATACATATGTATGTATGTTCACAACCATATATACATACATATGTATGTACATACATAATTCGTTATTTAAACCAGTTGAGCCAGGATTATAACTTAGCTTCTCACACCACTTATGTTGTGTGGGTTAATTTTATGCATAAGTGTTGGGATCTACAGTTTAGAGTCGACTACTAACGACATATTTGACAATAGTAACAAGAATAGCAAGCGGCCATTGATCAGCCATTAATCAAAAAAAAAAAAAAATAGTAGTTACAAGAATAGCAACCCTCCATTAAGCAGCCATCGAACCGTCATCGAGCAGCCACTAATCTGAAAAAAAAAACCTGCAGTAGATAGTAGTTATAAGAATAGCAAGCCGCCATCGAACAGCCTTTAATCTAAAAAAATCCAACAGTGGACATTAGTAACAACAATAGTAAGCCGCCATTGAGCAGCCATCGCAGCGCCATCGATTAGCCATTAATCTGTAAAAAGCACCAATCGTTTTAAATACATAGTTACAAGAATAGCAAACCGCCATTGAGCAGCCATTAATCTGAAAAATATGAACCAAGCGTTGATAGTAGTTATAAGAATAGCAAGACGCCATCGAGCAGCCATTAATCTCATAAATAAGAACCAATCGTTGTACGTAGTTACAGGAATAGCAAGCCACCATTGAGCAGCCATTAATCTGAAAAATAAGCACCAATCGGTGATAGTCGTTACAATAATAGTAAGCCGCCATTGAGCAGCCATCGAACCGCCATCGACCATCCATTAATGCGAAAAAAGGCAACAGTGGATAGTAGCAACAAAAATAGCTAAGCGCCATTGAGCAGCCATCGAACCTCCATCGATCAGCCATTAATCTGAACCAATAGTTGATAGTAGTAACAAGTATAGCAGGACGCCATCGAGCTGCCATTACTCCGAAAATAAACCAGCAGTTGATTGTAGTAACAAGAACTAATGATAATTAGTACTACAAGCACTTCACTCTTAAAAACGAGCCTACAGCAGATATCTAATTAATCTGCAAGTTATTTTGGTCAATTATGGAAATCAGAACGGCAAATGAAAACCTTCAACAAAGCCTCTATACCCTGTACTTTTTGAGAGGTGTACCGGATGCGTACTGGCTGATTAAGATGTCTTTAAGAGCTCCGCCAGGAGTCCGTCTAAGAATAATACATGTAACCTAACAATCATTACAATTCGATGTCTACCGTGAATAATCCGATACTTCTAGCCGAATTCAATAAATAATCGAATCTAATAAGAAATTCTAACAAGAAATCAAACTTAAGCTCTACCGATGCCATATAAGACATGGTACCAAAGTCAATTTCCGTGATTTCTAGGATAACAAAGTGTTAGAGTATATTTGAGAGAGAGGGAGTTTTAGTCATGAAATAATATATTTCGAGACCAGAAAAATCTCGGGTAGAAGATTTTATGGTAACGAAAGATGTAAGCAATTTAACTTGCATAAGTGGAATAAAGTAGGGGACATAGCAATACCTTATGAAAGTTAGATGACCATTGGAGCAATTGGTTCTTAAGAGGTAAAGTCGAAAATAATATGGAAAAGCAGAATCTCTTACATGCGGAAAATAGCAGTATTCTCTATTTTTTGGTTCCAGATCATGTAGCATTTTGCGGCAATCAGCAGCCAAATGATTTACGAGGAGAGAAACTAAAATCCTTCTAATTCCGTAGAGCAGCGATTTATGATTGAAAATAACTTTCCTCAACCAAAAGAATGATAAATAGAGACTAAGACTCTACTCAAACCAAATCGGTTTAAGGCAATTAAAACATTTCTGGGGAAAATGATGTTTTAATCATATATCAGGCCTTTTAATACTGCACTGTAGACTCAAAGTACACTTACATGGGTAGAATGGGTACTGTCGCGAATCCACTGTGTAGATTCTCTGCTAATTATAATGATTCATCAGGATGCTTTCTAGGAGTCTGTATGGCATTAATGCATTCCAGAAGGAGTCATTTGGGTGCTTATCAGGTGCTGGTCAACGAATTGTTCGGAAATTTGTCAGGACAATATCCTTGGAAGAAACAAGGCTATACTTATACTGATAAAGATACTTTACGTAGATAGTGGAATTGTATGGTTATTGCACTATGCCCACCACTTCTAGTAAGAATTGACATAAACAAGAAATAATTTGATTTTCATTTCTCCGTAAAATGACTCATATACAGTATAGTTGAACAATGTTTGCATGTGTTTTTCATTTTCTAGCACTTTGTTTGTGTCGCTTCTTATGAACACAAGTTTGTAAGTCGTTTGCCTGTCTAACAAGTGTGGATAAGTTTTTCTTCTTCGGCTCACTCATTCATTCATTCATTCATTCATGCACTCATTCAGTCCACATTGTGTATCTGTTCCTGTATCTTGTTGTCGTTTTTGTGCTTGAAAATAAAAAAACTTTCCTCAGCTTTCTTCGTATCCTCCTCATCATTGCCATAACGATGTCTCTCTCATAAGGTCTTTTGTACGTTTTTTTCTTGGTTTTTGTTTTTCTGTGCTTTTTTTTCTGAGTATTTCTTAAAAGTGTATCCTCAGCTCATTTTAGAGATGCTGTTAATGTTGCTACTTTTGTTCCATTATTGAAATTACTTGAAAGTGGTTGAAATAATGTTGAAGTACACACGCTTCCTCCTCCTTCGATAAAAACAGCAATATCAACAACCACCCACCCACCAGCAGCAATGTTCTCATACTGATTTTATCTTCAACGTTTTCTTTTTCGTTTTTCTTTATTTGCTAAATAATGCTGTTGTCGTCGCTGATAATGATGAAAATGCTAATGATGTTCACACTGGTTCTTATTAATAAAGACGATGTTATTGTCGTTGATAAAATAAAAAAAAGATCTTGTGTGCTAGTGATTGTGTAAAAATGTTGTTCAAGTAAAAAATTTTTTTTTGTGTTTTTGTCTTGTGTTTTCTCTTAGTCATGTGTGGTAGTCATTTTGTTCTTGTGTTTTCCATAAAATTTTAACAAACCCACCCACTGTTTCTAGTGTATAGTATCGTGTATTATTTTCCATTCCACTACCACCCGGCATATATGTTTCAGTTTCTTCTACTTGAGCTTACGTTAGTTCGCATACACTTGTTGTAGAGAAAGCGAGGGGTTTTCGAAGCATATATTTTCTTAAAAATATTCTTATTGTTGTGGTTTTTTCTTCAATTTGAATACAATGCTCATATAATTTTTCTTTTGTATATATTTACGTGTAGTCATATAGAATGTTGTTTGTTTTATAAAAAAATCATAAAAAAAAAATCAAGATGAAAAATTTGTCTCAAAACGCTTACGATTCCGTATGCTTTCGTACTACGCACTGACGATACTCTGTAGTACGTTACTGATTTGAAGGGAAAAAGATTTCTTAAAACGTTTTGAAATACCACAGGCTTGAACGGAAAGCACTTAAGTTGTGGTGATTACAGGACGTTACTGGATACTTTAGTTGCAACTCATAGTATCGATTACATACATAAAATAATTGGTGGTCACCACCTTTTTGTCAGGATTTTGACCTAGCTTTTCACACCATTTATATTGTGTGTGTTAATTTTATATGTTGTATGGCATTTCATGGCATTTTTCTGTTACTGTGCCGAAGATATATTTTTTCCTATTTCGTTTTGTTGGAGATGCCTAACCTAGGGTTTGAACAGAGTCCTCACGTCTAATAAGCCAATACATTACCTACTAGATTACGGCGACTTCCACAGTATCGATTACCATTTTAAAATTAATATCAGAAAGACTAAATACATAACCGTAGACGGTAGAAAGTTGTGTCAAAAACTGCACATACCTATAAATCTTCGTCAATGAACTATGACACTCTCAAAGGGAATAATTGCGAAAATAGGAGCACCAAGATCAACATTTTTTAAATATAAAAAGGCTTTCTGAATAAGCTTTGAATATAATTTGATTCAAAACAGGTGTCATCTGTAGCTACCAGCTATGATCACGTGGAATTAAAGAACTCAATTTCGGATACAATGTTCGTAGACTATAAACAAGTTTTTTAATTATCGTATCCACCAAGAAAGCCTTCCGAACTTTGACACTTGATAATGGTCACCTTATTGAATCCGTGTCTGTCAAATTAGTTGTCATTCAGTTCGTTTTACCAAATCACTACAGGCAGTTATGGCATTCCTATTGGGTGTACTATTCGGGCAACGTACAATGGGTTTCGCCAATTTTACGATCGCCACAGCCGTCTTACTGATAAATATTTTCGTAATGTGGAGCATAAATTTCACTTGTTCAACAAACTAACGAAGTAACATAGAGTCTACCGAAAACATCGCCGCTACCCATAAGAGTCTTTAAAAATACTTCTTCCGCATCTTTTGAATGAATGAAGTAAATAATAAAAAAGTAGTAAAAAATTATAATAAATACGAAGGGAATAGCAAATATTAGAGGACGCAATATGGTCGGTGCAGGTCGCCGTAGGCTTATTAGACATGAGGCAACGATTCAAAAACCGAAACGAAAAAAGAAATATATTTCTTCGACAACTTTCTCTCAGCAGATTTCTGGCAAAAACTGTGAGGGTAAATACAATTGCCATGAAAAAGTTTCTTAGAAATCTGTCGTTAGGAGTTGACTTTAAAAGGTCGTCCCGCCGCTCATGTATAAAATTAATACACACAACTTCAGTGGTGTGAGAAACTAGGTCGTAATCCTGACTGTAGGATTGTAATCAGCAATTATGTATGTAAGTATGTATGCGGTAACAGAATAGGAAATTTTTCATCATGATTACAAATTCGGTTAACTATTTGGTTTGAATTTCTTGAGAAGTCTTATAAGAATTTGGAGAATAACATTGTTTTGACAGATCAAATTCAATCAATTTAGTGTTCACACAATCATTTTGACTTGTTTGCTGCATTCATTCATTCAAAATCAGTTACCAAATTCGGGTAATTTTTAAACCTTCAAACAACATACCCTTGGGGTTATGTATGACAGTAAAAAAGTACATGCAAGTGCATGGTAATACTGCATACAGCATATGATATCATTTACGAATTTATGCATTTTTATGTGTTCATTATTATTTTCATGATTATTATTATTATGCATATGAACGAACGAACGAATGCACATATGAAATGCATGTCATCATAATTTACAACAAAATTTTACACTTCCTACGAGTAACACTTTTCATAATAATCTAAAAGAAGAAAATGAAAATGGAAAACGAAGAAAAGCGAAGAAAAACAAGAACAGAAATGAAATACTGAAATTCGCATATTAAGAACCCTTAAGCAGTTTGAATATTTTCCTTTTTGCTCAAGCATTACAAAGCTTTTAAGGAAAATGCAATAAATGCAGAGGTTCCTTGAAGTAGAAAATATAAAAGCAGCAAAAACATCAACAAGAAAAACAACAATAACAACATCAAGGAACAAAAAATATGTAAAATAATATAATTTGCCGAAAAACAAAAAAAAAAAATTGTAAAAGAAAAACTTTTATTCGTTATGAAAATATACAATCAAGACTTATTCCCGGAACGGGTTTAAGCACTCGTTTTGTGTTCTGTGTTTTTCTTTTTTCATCATTCCAAACTCGTGCATAAAACATGTGCAAGTAATTTGCGTTTTTATTTTTTTTTCATTTACTTGGAAAACATGTTGCGAAGTATAAATAAAAATTGTTTGTGTATGTTCGACTAAATGAAGAACAAATAATAAACCCACACGCATGCACTAGCTGACGTATGTATGTGAGTATGCGGTTATAAAAAAAAAGAAAAAAAAACTGAAAAGAAAATATGGTTTCATAAGAATGACAATGTTTTTATGGTTCAATTAACAATTACTTACCGAATTGCACAATGTGAGACTTCACAAAACTGCAATAGGGCAGGATGTTACGTTAAAAGCTGAAACTGTATATTATTTAGTTTTTAAAATAAATCTCAAATAATTGGTAGACTGAACGCCTAAGAAATGGAAAACATTTTTTTGTAAGCCTATTTCAGTACTATGCATTTAGAAAGTCATACGAAGCGAATGCGATTAGTCTTACATCAAATGCTGCTTTAGTTTCTGTTACACTTTCTCTTATAACAGGAGAATAGAAACATCACTACATATGTATACAAAACATTTGTAGCCAGCTAATCGCTCTAGTCTTCAATTGAGCTGCTTATAGTCGCTATAGCCTAATGGATAGAATACTGGATTACTCCAGATAAAACCCCAGCTCTGATAAAATTATTCTAAGTATTTCCACAAACATTTTTTCATATCTATTGTGTAATCGTTACTTAAGAGTCGTATTGACGTAGGTATTTATCTACATAGGTAGGTGTCTACGTAAGTATTTATGGATTTTCTCCTTACACTCAAAGATTTTAACGTCCATCGTCTATTACAAACATTTTCCGTCGTATATTGAAATTCTCGTCCCTTTTTCTGCTTTAAATTTATATCTCGAATGAATACCAATAATAGGTAAATCTGATGGATCAGCGCCACCTATTTCTATATCCATTTTCCAGCATTCTCTAAAGACTATTATCGGTTATGTGCTTAAAATCGAACCGTCTCTTGTGCTAAGTTATAACGTACTGTTTATCAAGGACTAGCATGACATTTCTAAATCAATCTTTCATTCATTTTGATTGAAATTGGTTTCCTCTGTTTCTCCAATTTCTGTCTGTATTTCAGTACCGACTTGGTGGCAACAGGCTTAATAATATCGGGTCTATCATTAAGAGCATCTTATTTTTAAATTTAAATATGTAATATAAAGTGGGTTTAAGAAATCATCAGCATATTAGATTTGCTTGAAATAAACATTGATTGATTGATTCCATTATGCTTGGAATTTAACATAATGCTACGGATGTGTGGACCTCATCCTAAGCTTTAAATTTTCCATAACTCTATCATATAAAATAGGTTGTATTCTGCTGATGGCATAATTTATTTTGGCTTTATTTTATACGCGGTTTTTTTTGTAGATTATTCTCATATACCAGCAACTTAAAAAATACCACATAAAAGTCTAAGGGGATAAGGTTAGATGATCATCGTGCAGCATATCCAATGTGGCATAGGCTGTGTGATATTCTGTTGCAACCATAGAAGTCGCCGTGGTCTAGTAGGTAGTGTGTTGGCTTATTAGACGAAAGGCCCGAGTTCGAATCCCAGGTCAGACATCAAAACGAAATATGAAAAAAAAAATATTTCTTCGGCGACTTCCTCTCAGCAGATTTCTGGCAAAAACTCTGAGAGTAAAAATTGCCATGAAAAGCTTCTCAAAAAATCTGTCGTTCGGAGTCGACTTTAAACTGTAGGTCCCGCTACACATGTATGTATAAAATTAACGCACACAACATGAGTGGTGTTGAGAAGCTAGGCCGTAATCCTGACTGAAGGGTTGTAATGGCCAATTATGTATGTATGTACCATATGTCGTTCATATCTAAATCATTCAATTCAAGACAAAAGAAGTTCGAAATCATTGACATGTTATGCTCACCGTTGACATGTTAACTTAGTCAACGTCGCGTTTAAAGAAATATAGACCACACAGTGTATCTACTTCATACATTTTTTTGCAATAAATAGAAGAAGTGGTGCTACATAGATCATTGAAAATTGGTACTAAGTATTCTCTGGGTCAAATTAAGAAAATTAACCACGCCCATCGCACACCGCCCATATAATGAACATTGAGTTTTTCGCATAAAATTTTTATTATTCAAGCGGAAGTCCTCAAATTTCGCACATATGCTATCCAGAATACATTAAAGAAGCATGCCAATTTTTTTCGAAATCGGTCACACCTATCGCTCAGCTCTTATTTTTTTTGCTTAGTTTGAAGAATACTTTTCAGAAGGCATATTAGGAGCCATTACATGCACTTCATTTATTTTATTCGATAGTGTAATGAAGAAAAACTCAATTTACAATCATCAGCATTAAAATTTTCTTTTTAAAATTGCTCCCAAATCATTAAGACCTACGGTTGAAGGCGAACTAAGAGCGACGGAGTTTTTTGAGAAACTTTTCATCGCAATTTCATTTACTCCCAGAGTTTTCGCCGAAGGAATATTTTTTCATATTTCGTTTTATTGTAGATGTCTGACCTGGGGTTTGTACCGTGGCCTCACGGCTAATAAACCAACACACTACCTATTAGATTACGTCGACAACTGACTAGATTTTTCAAATTTCATTGACAAAAAATTGTAATTTTGCTACCAAAAGACCACGTCAAACAGTGAATTTGTTGGAAGGCATTGGATGCTCTTGGATCTTTGTTTTTTTTTGTTTGTTCATCCGTCTCGAAATTATCCCCTTCTCTGAAGATGACTTCATGATGTAATGTGCGCGCTACATTGCGGCATCAGATCAGCCATTTTGATCGAAACACTTTTATTATTTTCACAGATTTTTGAATGCTTTATTTATCCATGGTGCATTGCAAAATCTACTGAATAAATGGGAACTAGTTTGAAACATGTAGCCAACTGTTGAAGTTCGAAAGTCTCTGCTGCAAGACATGCTAGACTATCGAAGAAACTTCATCTTCAAACAAATGCCTGTGGTATAATGATCCAATAGTTTGGTCTTTAATCTGGAAAGAGAGTTTTGACTTCTAGTCGTTCAACTTCTTTGAAAAGAAAAGGGGACCTACAGGGGAGGATACTACTTCTGTTTTAAGTATTTGCCATTAGCGAATGTGCATTTTAAATATAAGTTTGCGAAAAATCTAATCTGATTTCATTCAGCCTTCGTCATCTAACTGCTGAAACTTTTTACCATTTAAGGAGTACTAGTGCTGTCGTTGTTGTTTACGTTCTTGAGTTCCCCTTTAAGTCATTACTTGCTGGCAATATTTTGTGCCGTAAACATCTAAAACATCTGTAAATTTTCTCTCAAATTTCTTTGAATATTTTATTAGTTTTACAAGTAAAAAGTAAACACAGGTAGCTTTAAAAAATTACAGTTATTTTAATCAGAAACAAAACAACAACAATTACGACTACAACTGGCTAAAGCATTACTTGAAAATCTGAAATATTCAAATTTAAATGGAAAAAGATTTTAAATTTTCCTCAAATAATTTTCTTTTTCAACTTTAACAAAGTTTTCAATGGAAAGATTTTGTTTTACTGATAGTTGTTGTTTTTCAAATATGAAACGCTTTTAAGGATTTCTTATTGCATTTGCATGTATGAATGCATTACTTAATGCTCTTCGTCGGTACATTGCTGGTACACTGGTACGCAAAAATATATAAACACTTGCACATTATCATACAAAAAGAGGCAAAAAGAAAACAGTTTTTGGTAAAAGTCGAGGGTTGTCATAAACAGCATTGAAAATGTTGCAAAAGATAAGTATTAGGGAGCAACATATTTGACATATTTTGTTTTTTGTGGGACTCCCTAATGTGCCTAAAAAGTATATGAAATGTAAACGTAGTACGAAGCTTTTATGCAGTTGTTTTGCATTATAAAACGAAATATTATTTCATATGCTCACACTCTACCGCTCATTCCCGCTAGACTTTCATAAATTTATGCCTTATGCCACATACAACGGTACTTTGCAATTGCAAAATAACCGTAATAACGAGAACGAAGACAAACACAAATTAAAGTGAAACCCACTACGATATATTACAAGTAAACGAGCAATTTTTCCATTTTTTTCGGAATGCTCTCATTACCATATAAGCTCCTATAGCATACATCTACATATGCACATGTATCTACAAGCAACTCGTAATTGTGTTGTATCTGTAGTCGGTATATTGAAAAAAGTGTTGTTTTTCCAACATCTTCATAAGCATACGAGTACATATGAAATATTCAACGGAGTATGTGTAAGCAGGAGTATATGCTTCACACCAACGTTCTACTACAAACAAAATATGCATAAATTTCAGCCAATAATTCATCCTGTTTCTGCAGTCTGTTACATTTTTATGCTTTTAATATATGATAAATGTTACGTTCTTCTCCTTCTTTTTTTTTGCATTTTTATTGCAACAACCACAATGTTGTTTCAATACATAATTGTGTATGAGTTTGTTAGCATGCTTGTGTATGTGTGTGTGTTTCATTTTTGGCGAAGATCTTATGCTTAAAAATAATTTTTCTGGTTAAAAATTACTAAATATTGTGGTAATTCATTCTTATCCATAGCATATGTATGTAGTGATAGTGTTGGTGCATGTTGCCGTAATTTATACCTTCAACTCGGCTATACATTTCTGCTTGACATTATGAATGGTTTTTCATTTTCTGTTTTATGAAAACCATTCAATGGATAAAATTGTGTTCACAATAAAATTGTTGCCATAAATGTTTTAATCCTAGAGTTGTAAGCTTCCTTGGATGTCACATTTAATCCCCTTGAAGTTGTTTTCATTCCTTTAAGAAATGTTGGGCTATAACAAAGCATCTCATCCATCTTCTTTGACTGATTGCAATACATTGAATGATTAGAGGCAAAATAGAGGAAAATTTGCTGACAAAAAAGGAGGTTTCCGGCTAAACAGAAGCTTCTAAAACCAGACCAAGACCTTCATTATAGAATAGTCACTGGAATGGCATACTTCCCTGTCCTTACTGTAAATTTCAAGGAAGGATTGAGGAGAAAACGTGTAAATCAGAAAGTAGGAGAATATAGAATTCCCAGTTCCTTAAAACGGAAATAGCAGTCATCTATTTTACACAACCGCTGTAGTCAAGCAAAAGTATCTGCTATCACCTCAGCTATTTACCATCGAGAGTGATGAGAGAGGATGACGGATGAGGGAGAGCCAAGTCTGTTCATAGACACGAGAATTTGGGTGAAGGCTCTCAGCCCAACTCGTGGATTTTGCGAATGCTCTCACATAATATCTCCAACATGCAAGAAGACTTGGAAAGATTATTAAGCAATGCTACGATACATACGATACAATACGATACAAGTATCAAGAAAGTCGCCGAAGTCGAAAATGTAGTGCGTTGGCTTATTGGACGTGATGCCACATCAGGTCAGACATCTGTAACAAAACGATATATGAAAAAATATTTCTTTTGTGACTGCCTCTTTGCAGATTTCTGACAAAAACTCCATGCCATGAAAATGTTGCTCAAAAATCTGTAATTCGTAGTCGACTTTAAACGGTAGGTCCCGCCACTCATGTATAAAATTAACACACACAACATAAGTGGTGTTATGGTGGTTGTAATCCTGACTAAAGGGTTGTAGTGGCCAATTATGTATGTATGTACATATGTATCAAGAAAACCAAAGATCACGATGCAGGGCTAACTAGACGAGTACGTATCGAAGCAGTACAGTAACAAAGAATAATAAAACGACAATCGGTTGTCTTTAGTCAATATGGTGACAGTTCAGCGTTTGCCTAAGATCATCTCTGTCGTACGTTAGTGAAATTTGATTAGTTTCGAACACTTTTGCGTAAAAACCGTAAGCGGTCATCATTGAAATCATACGTAGGATACTGCCTAATAATAACATCAGCAACCAGGATCTCTGCAACTTTGCCAACGCGGAAGCCTTAATAATACTGGTATAAAAGAATGATATTAAAATGAAATTTTCAAGGATCAAGAAGATTTGTCTAGCTGTAAACGACACTTTGAAAGCTAGAGCAGTACAATCTTACAAAATGTGAAAATAGCAACGGCAACGCATGTAGGATGGAAGTCATATGCTCAACATAGAATTAAAATTTTTTGAATTTTATTTTATGAGTGCTTTTTTACTGTCATCTTACATTTACATTACTGACCACTTACATTAATGAACATTGCAATCGATTAGTCGAGTTAACAACCCAGCTTCTCACATCACTCATAGCATTTGTGTCAGTTTTATATATGAATGGCGTGACCGACAGCTTAAGGCCAATTCCGAATGCCTGATTTGAGCAGTTTTTTCAAGCTTCTGTTATCTAGAAGGAAACACTCCAAACTCGTACCACGCGTATAATAAGCCTCAATGCAAAAACTTTGTTGAAATAATTTTTAACTGGAAATCGATACTCAGTCATGTATTTATAAAAGTCCGAGTCCTCTTAATATTTCGGTTCGACGTTACACCATATTTCCCTTAATTTGTTTCAACAACACAATTCAACATTGTTTAACTGAACGAAGCGGAAGTCAAATAGGTGTTATCATATCATGTATTTTTCTATTAAGTCTACCTTATTTTTCTCTAGGAATCCATTGCAGCTTTTGAACATGCACTTATCGTTAGAGCATAAAATTTTTAAAATCAGGCCACTGACATATGGTTGCATATTTGTAAGGAGGCAGTCCTTGAACTTCGTCGTAAAGCTTGCTCAATATATGTATGTATGTTAAAACTAGTATCCAGGCAGCAGTACCATGACAGCATTAGTATTTTGTTTTTTTACTCAAACATTGCCACAAGATTATCGATTCTGCTTCTTTCCTAACAATAATTTCTTTACAACAGTTTCTTCGTTTACAATATGATCATATCCTTTTAAAACATTGTTCACAGTAATTTCTAATCTTTCTTTCTTCCATATCACTTATATCGTGCTCCAATTAAATATAAATAAATTAAATATAATTTGTTTTCTTATACCTTTGGAATTAAAATTACCATTTTAAGAATATTTTTGTATAATTTTTTAACACAGTTTCTATTTTTTTTTAATTTCAGACAAATTTTCAAAGAGTTTTTAACAGGTAAGTTCAACAACCAAGTGCATTTCATTTAAAAACTTCACACTGTTAGAAAATTGTTTTAAATTTTAAGAAAAATTTGTTTCATGCATACGCTTTATTCTATAAACACAATAAAAGCAACATAGCAATATTGCAACAACAATTTGCTTATTGTCGCGTGGCCTTTTAAAGAATAATTTTTATATACACCCACGTATTCTATTTATGAGAGATTCCTAGTTTGATGCGCTGCGTTTATTGTGTTTATAGTATTAAGTTTGAAATATGGTTCTAGGGTATAGTAGGCACTTATTTGCATTTTGTGAATTCATTTTTCCTATTCTTAATTAACACGGCTTCTATTGTAAAGTTGCAAAGGATATTTTCTAAGCTCCTTCTGTCTTATAATATCGAAATTTTTTATTCGTTTAAAAGATTTATAGATGTTATTTTATATGGAACATAGCATCGTTCAAATGTTCGCCTAGATTGAGTGCATCAGAAAAGTTAAATTATCGATAGCTTTTTCTGGTAAATCAGGCTGAATTTGGCCGATGCCGAGGATCATATTGGCTTTGACGAGTGCTGTGGTTTGTGCCTTATTCGCTTCCATCTGCGTCTTAAGAAAACTCCACAAAGAAATGCCTAATTGGGCAAGATATCAATGGCCTGTTTGCATCAACTTCACGTGGTATGATCCTATCCTCAAATCGCTCGTTCATACTATCTAATGTGTCATAAGTTTTATAGCATGCCCTTGGTGCTTAGACCATCCGTTTCAGGCCAAAAAAGGTTGTAATCATAGACCAAAAGTGCTCGTTGTTAACAGTAAAGACCTGACCAATGTCGTTCTCGAAAAAATATGAACCAATGACGAAGCCAGTGCCGTTCAAATTCGTCACCAAACAGTGACATTTTCTGGATGCATTGGACGCTCTTGGATGTCATATGGATTGGTATCGTTCCATTATCAACAATTTTGTTTCTTTACGTAACAATTGCTCCAGAACTGTCCTTCATCAGTGAATATGATTTCTCGATGAAAATTGGCGTCCGTTGCTAACTGTTGTAGAGCCAATTCAGCAAACACACACTTTGTTGTCTGTGGATGTCCATGGTGATTTGACAAAAGACTGCATAAATGAAAATTAGTTTGACCAATGTAGCTTCCACAAGATTGCAGTTTTCAATTGTCAAATGAAACGTATATCCTTATTACTTGAAGAGACGTTTTGTCAATTTAACCTCCGAGTATTGTACTTGTCTCAATGATAGGTACACGTCCTCTAACCTAAACCTAATAAGAAGGCTTGTTGTCTTCCTTAAAGTTGTACAACGACGTCTGCAAACGACGTAAAAGAGGAAATTAGTTCTGCTTGCATAGGAATGTATTTCTGAAGTGCTGGTCATTATAAAATATGAACAGGCGAGATCTACAGCCACCAAGCAGCTCGGTTACTTCATCGACATCATCGATATCTTCTTTGTAGCTTCCTATATAAACCAAAGTCATCATAGAATACAAGTTTTCTTCTTTTTTTATCCTCCCATCTAACTATCTATTGCAGTTCAAAAAACCAAAATTGTCTAATCTGATAATGTAAAATTATGTTACGTACCACGGTACGTATGATACATTGGCTACCTACAATTCATATGTATATTCTCTCCCATATTACGTATACGCCACATACACAGAGCGAGTAAGTTGCATTGTGGTAAATAATATTCAAATAATGTGTTCAATTAAATTTTTAACACAATTTACATTCATTACGATTACATTAATAAAAATGAAATGAAATTTATTTTCATTATTTTTTTTTTTTTCTGGTTGCATCTATTTTAAACGTATCCATTTAATGATATATTGAACGTTTAATTAATTGCTTCAATATTTTTTAATTATTTTTTATGACCGGTTCTCTGTTGAATTTCTGCTATTTTCTGTTTTTAACACTCCTTTCCTCTTGTGTTTTTGTCTTTTTTTTGCGTTACTTTTCACCTTTCAGTAATTGCGTCATTAATAATGCACGCAGTGCTTATGGTAATGAATCTTTTAATGTGTGACTGAGTGCCTGTATGTGTTGGGCAGACACATCCATTTTAATTTTTTACTAAATATGTATTACACAAAAACACATTTACTAATACATTAAAAAAATTAATTAATGACCGCATAATTCCCAAAGGACGACAAGTAATGAACATTAATATGGCCATTACCGACTATGTGGTACCCTATGTAGTGGTGGAGTTTTAAACTTTCTTGTGAATCAATTAAATTCTTATATCTAAATCGTTTGACCGCAATTAGTAATAAATCTGATACAAATTGGCAGTCGTTTCACTGCAATAATCGAAAAGTCCATTAATTGATGCCACCCCGCGTTCAAACGAGTGTTTTCGTTGATTTTCACTTTAAATTAAAATTTGTTATAAAGAAAAATGAAAAAAATTTTAAGAAATTTAAAATAAAGTGATTAGAAATGGGCCGAGGAAAGCTATTAAATTGCGATGAAAAAGACTTAATCAGAAATCTAAAGCAAACAGGATACGCAAGAAGAAAAATTATGAGCTTAACTCCACAACGAAAGACTACTTGAAAAGAAAAAATCGACAGAAACTACAGATTTGACAGGAGCCCACTAAAAATCTTTTATTATGTCGCCGTAGAAAAAAAGACGCCGTAATCTAGTAGGTAGTATGTTGGCTTATTAGATGTGAGACCACGGTTCCAACCCCAGATCAGACATTTCCAACAAAACGAAATATGGAAAAAATATTTCTAAGGCGACTCCCCTCAGCAGATTTCTATCATTAACTCTGGGAGTGAATAAAATTGCCATGAAGAGCTTTTTAAAAAAATCTGTCATTCGAAGTCGAATTTAAACTGGGACCTACTACTTATCGATAAAATTCATGCACACAATATTTATGTAAGTGTAGGTTGTAAGCTAGGTGGTAATCCTGACTGAAAGTTTTTAATGGCTAGTTATGTATGTATGTACTACGAGTGTTATTACCCGTGTTATAGATTTTACCATTTCGCTGCAGTCTAGTAGATAGCATGTTGGCTTATTAAAAGAGAGCCAATGATTATAACTCCATCTCAGATATTGCGAACAAAACGAAATATGTAAAAAATATTTCTTTCGGCAATTGTTTGTCAGCAGTGTTCTGGTAAAAAAAAAACTTAAAATTATATAAAATCAGTTTTATGTATACTTGCTACAGTCCTGAGGATGCATACTGTGGAGGATAAAAATTTAAGAAAAATTTAACAGGGCCTTCAAGGGTTATCCTCAGTTCCATCCCAGGTCGTGCAAAGATACCTTCCATCGCGTGGAGACGAATATTTGTAAAGGTATGCTCAACGAAAGGTAAGCCGAAGAAAGGCATATACTTTGAAATGAAAACTTTTGTTAAGGAATTATAATAAAACGAGATAGAAGTGATGCATCAGCCTATCAAGAACCTGAAGTTGGTAAACTGTCTTTCGGCAGAGCATTGCAAACACATAGTGCACTTGTTCGAAATGAGGACTATTGCGAACCCAACATATAGATTCTGTAATAATGAGAATAAATCATTGGAACACAATATTGAAACCCTTGAGGCATCACAAATGCATTCCAAAAGAAAAAATCCGGTAGAAATATCGGCTGCCAGCAGTGAATTGCCATTGTTGTCAGAGCAATAGTCTTAAAGGAGACATTATAGGAATACCCATTGATACATATACGGAGTACTCTTTATGAGTACAGAATACTTGAAGAAGTTCCTCTATTTTATAGAAGTTTCAGATCAAAGTAGTCTATTAGGTAGTGTGTTGGCTTATTAGACATAAGACCTCCATTCAAACCACACCCCACCGAAACGAAAGTAAATAAAATTGTCATGAAAAGTTTCTCAAAAAATCTTGTCGCTCGAAATCGACTTTAAGCTGTAGGTCCTCATGTACATAATTCGCACACACAACATAAGTGACATAAGAAGCTAGGTCGTAGTCCTGACTGAAGGGTTGTAATGAGCAATTATGTATGTATGTTCAGATCAACAGAACAGCAGAACATTGTATGGCGGTTGTAGGTGGTTGTGATAGAGTAGAGTTCGCTTGTCGCTTTCGTGGTTTTATTAAAAAGTGAACACAACTGTTACCCGGACAAATTGAAATTATTTTTTGTTTTATTTTTTGTAAAATATGAGAACTTTTCTTGGCTATAAAAATAGTTCCCTTCTATAAAATTTTTATTCAAAATTTCAGTAAGAAATTCCCTGCAATTTATGTTCATTTCATTTAGTATTTATAGTTTCGATTGAATTTTTGAATTTTTTATTTCTTTTTTTCGTTCAGTAAATATTTGTAAATTATGATGATATTCACATTCAATTCCATTTTATTTATTGTCAGCGAATAAAAATGTGCATGGTTTTCGGTTCTTCCTTTCGGAAAATCAAATAAAACTCGAAAAAGTTTTCATTAAAAATGCAATTTTTGCCAAACGTTGGTATATTTTTGCTAGTAAAGCATGTGTGTACACCGAATTTAGTTGTGAACGTTAAATTCAGTGGCAATAAATTAAACGTTGAGAAATAAATTTTTATTTGCATTTGAAGACAAAATGAATACCAAATGAACGGGAGCATAAAGAAACATTTTTTTTCAATCGCGAGCATATATTGCCAATCAGTTGAAATTACATCTTTTAACGTCAGTCTGAAGTGCAATCAAATGTTCTTCTAAGGCTTTCTATTCCATTTGTATCAATGGCAGTGTTATTATCTTCAAAAATTATCTTTTCAAGAAGGGGAAATTTCTTAGACTTTGATGTTGACTACTTGGATTATTAGTTCCAAGCGAATGTATTATGTCATGAATAAAAACAACTCAAATTAAAGCTGTTCTGTACAGAGCATAAACGATTCATTCCTACATTTGTGATTAGTTTGCATACAGTTCTCAAACGCTTTATTATACAGCTGATGTTATTGCTTGAGAGTCTATTACGTATATCTCTGGCTATATTCCACTATATTGAGTGCTTCCAGAACAGTTTAAATAACTCAGTTTCGTTTGAGATCAGCTACGAACGATGAACCATATTGTTGAAAAGTCTGAATAAACACTAAAAAACCCAGTAAGGAAATTACTGTAACAGCAAATTACAATAACAAAACAACAAAAATGTTATTACAATAACAAAACCAAATAGAAAGATATAAAAGTTTCTAGAAGTTGCCAGACCAAATATAAATAAATTGTGAAAAGAACGAATGCTAAGTAAGTAGGAGCAAAAACGGACCATGTAATAAATATAGTATCCCGCGCTGTGTTTTCTTAATTCAATTAAGTACAGGATTTTAAAAATATTTTCAGTAAAATTTGAATCATTCGAAGCACCTTGACTCCAACAATTCATTTAAATTGAACACCAAGCTCCTTATTCATTCATCTACAATGTGCTGGGCACGTATCTAAAAAATGAAGAATGATTTCCTTCTTTTCCTTGTTTCTTCTTATACCGATATCGATGCTAAGTGTCCAATACAACTTGCATGAGTATCCATCATGCAATGTAGAGTAATGTCTCTACAGCTTTGGATTGCACAGACTTTTAGTGCACGCATCATCTAGTCTTGGGAGAATTTACTGCGATTTCTTGTTCTTGTGACGTTAACAGAATCTATATCTTACTTACCTCCAGTCTTTACAATCCTCCAGTTAGGGTTATGACCTAGATTCTTATGAGTGGTGGGCCCTACAGTTTAAAGTCGATTCCGAACGACAAATTGTTTCAGAAACTTTTCAATTTTATTTATTCTTAGAGTTTTTTCCAGAAATCTGCAGAAAGGAAGTCATTGAAGAAATATTTTCTCGTATTTCGTTTTGTTGGAGATGCCTGATCAGGGCTTTGAACCGTGGCCTCACGTCTAATACGCAACACATTGCCTACCAGACTACGGCGTCTTCTACGACGAATCTATATCTGTATTGTCAATTACAAGTTAGCAGTTCCTCAAACGGGTTCCCGAAATAGAAAACTTACCGATGATTTTGGTGGTTTCATAACCAGTTCATTTGCTCCCTTTAGTTACCTCGAGTATCATCTCTATGTCGTGCCTTTATGCCACCTCACTGAGAGACTTTCGATAGTTAAAACCGATCGTGTAGTTCGTGACGTTATAAGATAATGCTGTGATGCCCCGCTCGCTAACTAATATTTCCTTCAGAGATATTTTCATTCTCAATAATCCTTACAGTAGCTATGTATGATTCATTTTGCGACCATAAGAATACATATGTATGTCGAAAAGTGATTTTAAAATGATTTGGAAAAATAAGAACAAATTTTGTGTTGTATAATATTGAATAGTAGTTCCACTAGACCCATCGATAGCATTCTAAGTTTAACTTATTAATTCTTCTTCTATCTCTTTTTCCTATGCCCAATGCCTAACATAAACCCAGCCAGTATTCTACGTTTACATTACGCACACTACCCTTCAATACTGTTTACGGATTAGTTTCTCAGTTATATTCAGAGCTTTTCACAGAAGACTGCTGACAGAAGGTGGCCGAAAGAATTATTTTTTCCATATTAATATTTTACAGGAATGTCAGAACTGGAGATTCAACTCTTAGATCTCGTCTAGAATATCGGGCTCATACTAGTATTCTTGCTTAGGCCAATTAAGCTATCCATTCGAAACATACTCAAAGTTCATAGGCAGACATCTCAATCAAATCGAAATAAGAAAAATATTTCTTAGGTAACTTCCTCTCATTAGATTTCCGGCAATAACTCTGAGAGTAAATAAGAATTGTCATGAATGTTTCTTATACTGTGGGTCCCGCCACTTCTGAAGGAATGGTGTGAGAAGCTAGTTTGCAATCCTGACTGAAGGATTGTAATGACAAATTATGTATGTATGTATATATATGTATATATTTCCAAAAAAGCACTTGCATCTGTCTCGGCTATAAAACGATCTTGCACCTGCACGGTCCACCCATTCGTTTATAATTTATATGTTGATTGGTCAGACAGCGGTTTTCGATTCCCTTCGAGTCTGATGTAATTCGAACTCACATTTCTAAGCTGTTTTGTTTGCAGCAAAGTTTTTTGTAATTTAAATTAAAAAAAAATCAATCAAAGTATTATGTTTTCAAAAGTTCCTCTCTGCCTGTTTTTTATCTGCTACTTTAGAGCATTAGTGCTGCTTTTGCATGTCATAAAATACCATTTAAGAAATGCTGGCCTAAAACAATATTGTTTTATTTTTTTTTTTGTATGTTTCTTTTAAATCCCAAGCAGTTCATCATCATTAAATATTTTATTAATTGCTTCTAAGGAAAGCAACTAAAAAAAAACAACAACAACAACAACACCCCAGTAATAAAACGACTAACATTTAAATACTGATTGCAAAAATTAAACCCAAGAGCAGGAGTAATGAAAGGAAAAGCATTACACACACACATACCCTAACGTGTATATCCTTAAGTAACTGCCATTAAGTTGATATAAAAGTATTGCAAAAAATGTGGGGAGAGAGAGAGGAAAACCAAAAAAAAAATTCAAAGAAAAATGTATGAGATTGGGAATGAAAATGAAAAATACTGGCAAAACAATTAAAAATAAAACTAAAAACGAAGGGAATGAGAATAAAAATGAGAATCAGTAAAGAACATTAAGCTATCAAAATACCATTTAAGTCTGTCTGTCTCTCTGTGTGTCCGTCTCTTCGTTCATCACTTAAAAAGTATTTAAAGACAGGAGATATGGAATAAATAATACATGCCTACATCGACAGCAATTTATACTGGTCTACTGGTGTTGTTTGTTTGCGTTTCCTTCTTATTATTATTATTTTCCTTCTCTTCTCTTTTTCTGTATTCTTTATGGCCAAAAGACAACACCAGCAGCTAAGAATATTTGTGCATAAAAGTGTAGCTTACAAGGTGCGTGTAAGTGGGTATGTAAAGGCCACTGGCACCAGCAGATGAATTAATGTTCAAAGTATGATTGGTAGGAATAGACAAGTCCTTCTCAGGAAAACTATAACGAAAAGCCAAAAGGAAAAAAAAGAAGAATAAATGCAAAAAACAAAGAGGAGAAATAAAATTATTTGTCAAAAGTCACGCAGAACACAAATTACGTAACATAAATCGAGCTTAAAAGTTTTAAAAGCAAAATGATTATATGCAGCATATACATATACACTTACACACCCCGAGAAATCCTGTACTCTGAAACGCAGCCAACATAGCCATTGCCAATGTATGGCATGTTGAGTTTACGTATAAATTACCAATTTACTCTTCCGGTCAATGTTCAAAGTACTGCATACTGCACACAAGTGATTGTGATATTATGCTGTATCATGAAAGTCAAACAGTTAAGATAAAATAAATAGCAGCGGCAAATTGCTGCAGTTTGCTGTCCTAAGCTAATGACAGTGTATTTATAATGCGTGGTTGATTTAAAAGTTTAAATTAAAAAATGCAATAAAACAAAAACGATTTGAAATTTTGACAAATTTATGTTTTTGTTGGGAAGTACAATTGTTGCGGTTGGAAATTGAATATTATTTCGTGCATATGACTGCTACGGCTGGCCTCACAGTACCACATTCGATCTCACCAAAGTTCGTGCACTTATTCGAGTATATGAGGTCGGCGTATCGGCAATGGCATCGCAAATGTAGGCCTTAAAATGTCCAATTGTATCTGGTTTGTTGGTATTTACAACCCTTCAGTCAGGATTACGGCCTAGCTTCTCACACCACTCAAGTTGTGTGCCTTAATTTTATACTTAAGTGGCGGGACCTACAGTTTGACGTCGACAGAATTTTTTTTGAGAAACTTTTTCATGGCAGGTTTATTTACTCTCAGAGTTTTTGCCAGAAATCTGCTGAGAGGAAGTCGCCGAAGAAATATTTTTTTTTCATACTTCGTTTTGATGTCTGATCTGAGGCTTGAACGCGGGCTTTACGTCTAATAAGAGAACACGCTACCTAGTAGACTACGGTGACTGTTGGAATAACACTTGTTTTTAACGGCGCTTGAAAGAAAATAGTTCAATGGTGTCAAATCGCAACCTCTTGGCGTCCAATTCACATCTCCTTTTCGGCTAATTAAACGGCCAGCATACGTTTGACGCAATAAATCGATTGTGGCATGAGATGTGTGGTAAGATACACCACTCTGTTGAAACTAAGCATCATTCACCTCTTGTACCATGAAGAGCGGGTACAAAACAATCGATTATCATGGTGCGATAGGTGTCTCCATTGATCGTAATGGTTGAGCCGTCCTCATTTTCAAAGAAATATGGGCCAAAGATGCCTGCGCTCCGCAAGCCACACAAAACAGTCACTCGTAATGGTGCACTGGCTTCTTAAAGACAACGTGTGGGTTTTCTGAGCCGCAAATACAGCAATTTTGCTTATTAACGTACCCACCAATATGAAAAAGAGCTTCATTCGAAAAGATAAGCAAAATCGACATCATCGTGCAGTTTCCCATTGGCTCATCTATGCGGATAGTCATACGGCTTTAATCTTTGAACCAACTGAACTTTGTAAGGCGTGACACCACGTGTACGCACTATACGATGAAGCCAGTTTCACGGACCTTTGCAATAAACTTGCTTGTACCTGGCACTGTTGGTCCTTCTCTGCGAATAAATTTTGTACGAAATTTTCGTGCAATTTCCGACAAAAATTTTCTTTGTTTTGAAAATAAATTTTCAATAAATCCCAACGTTGCTTGAGCATAAATCGATTCATTACGTTCAGTGGAGGTAACACACAGAATTTTGTGACGAAATAGAGCCAATGGTTCAAATATAAAATAGCGGGGGCCCACCCGCTATATACAACTAGTTAAAAAGAGAAAATCAAAAGTCGATATTTTGAGAAAATATTACAAGTATAAGTATCGTCTAGTCCAGCACCTATTTCAGAACTTCGTCAGTTCATGACAACCATTTTGGTGAAACTTCCTCTTTTAAATTAGTTGTTCAAACTGTTTTAACAAATCTCCATGGACGACCATTGACAGGGCCAGGTAATTGCTGAATAAACTCTTGAACAGCTGCCAATTGTCTTTAATTTCGATCGAAAAATCATCCTAAGCGATGAGTCCAATTTCGTTGAAGAATCTTCAACATTTTGTTTTCCTTCCTGAACTCTATTCTATAATTTACTACGCCACTGTGCAAATGGATTAAATGTGTGTATTTAAAGTAAATGATACGGGGTAATAAATTTTAGCCCATTTTTAAGAAAGAGCCATTAAGACAGCAAAGCATTAAAAAACTGTTCACTTTCATGATTTCCAGTACTTATGCTGGCTATAAATGCTGGATTTTTATATTGTTGGACTGTGATTGGCAGCAGACCATCAAACAAGTTAATTACCAAAAAAAAGGATACGTTACTACACAACAAAATTTTCTCGACAACTCCTTTTTATACTTTGCTCACCATTCACCCGCTTGCTAGCCAACCAACAACTTCTTTATCCTTCTGCTAGAGTACAGTGGCTTGTTTTTGATTTTATTTTTATTTAAACGTTTTTCTCGAATATTGCCCGCTTTTGTTGTTTTCTTTCGGTCTTTTCTTTTTCGTTATCTTTGGTAATAAATTCCGACCAAATAATTGTTGATTTACCGCTTCGAGTATCTGTTGTATATGGTATGGTATGGTATGGTACACGTGGGGGTGTGAGTTCAATATCTGTTACGAAAAAATTTATTTACCGGCATACAAAACAATTTTTTGCTGGCAGTTTAAATGGTAACAAAGTGTTCTTCTTCTGTGTTCCTTTTAATTTTTACAACAAAATCGAATTAAAATAAGTGCGTGCTTGCGCAAATAAAGATAAACGGCCGAAATAAAAACCGAAATGCTAAATGAAGCATTTGATGGAATTTATTACGTAGAAGAGTAATTGATGGTGTTTAAATTTTCTTATAAAAATGTTTGTATTTTAAAGATTAAGAAATTTTATCGAATTAATGAAAAGCATGACTAGAATAAGTTTTGTGCAAATAAATATTTTAAGATAAACTAAATGCAGTTTAACTCCAAAAACTCCATGAAAGTTGAAAATTTGGGTCATAATTGCTTACGAGCACAACAGAAACCCATTATAGGAAGAATATTGATGAACACAACCGTCAAGTAAATTTAAATGTATTTGAATCCTGTCTTGTCAAAAGTTCCATATGGTTAGGTTAGGTTAGAGGACGTATACCTGTCACCTGAGACTAGTACAGTAGCCGGAGGTCCATTTGACCCATTGTACATAACGTCCTTAAGAAGAAAGGATACAAGAGGGGATAGGCAAAAGGAGAGGATGTAGGAATGGAGAATGGGAAGCGAATGACTTATATAGATCAAATAAAATAGAATGGGAGAACGCGGCTACTCTGATGAAGCCCAAGCACTTCTCAACCAGCTCAAGTTATTAATGAATCTGTGGAGAGCCCTGATGTCGGCTCTCGACACAGAATTCAAACCCTCAAAGCATTGCAAAGCATCCGTCGTAGTAGCGATACATAACATACAAACTTAATTGGCCATTACAACCCTTCAGTCAGGATTACAGCCTAGCTTCTCACATCACTCATGATGTGTGTGTTAATTGTATACGTGAGTAGCGGGACCTACAGTTTAACGTCAACTCCGAACGACAGATTTTTGAGAAAGTTTTTCATGACCGGTTTATTTACTCTCAGAGTCTGTGCCAGAAATCTGCTGAGAGGAAGTCGCCGAAGAAATATTTATTTTTTTTTTTCGTTTTGATGTCTGACCTGGGATACGAACCCGGGCTTTACATACGTCTAATAAGCCAACACACTACCTACTAGACTACGGCGACTACACGCTCAATAGATTTCCGATAAAACAGGTAAAATTATAGGCCTTTGGGACCACGATTTCTGGCAGCTGGCGACTATAATGGTAAACATATAGCATTAGAGAGATATCCTGATTTCAGAAGGATTTTTGACAACGAACCTATTGGACTTCCAATTCAACATCAAAATGACGTAATTTCAAGAGCACGCCACCAATTTTAACCAACCCATCTTCCTAATTCAATTTTAAATAAGTATTCAATTCTGAAATCGCCTCTGATAAGGAATGCTTGATTAGGATATCTCTTCTGAAGCTTAACAAAAAAAAAAATATTTTCTTATTATTTCTTCTTTTACTTATCTCTACAAATTTATTTCATTTTATTTTTTTATTTTTTAAGTTTTATTCAAAAGTTCAAAGTAATTTGAACAGTTTCCATTTTGTTTGCCATTTCCTGTGTTGCCAGTGTTTTCGTGTCAAAGTGCATTTTCATCTTCTTTAACATTCTTTGTTTTTGGTTTTCTTATGCTTAAAATTTTAATTTGGCAAAGTTTCGTTGCGGTTTAGTTTCTTTTTCCTTGTGTTCATCTCGGTAACCGAAAATCTTTCCAAAAAACTTTTTAACAAGGAAGTCTCACATTACCAGCTGCAGCTTTGGGTATAAGAAAAAAACTAAAAAATAATTAAAGAAGAGAAATAAAATATGAAAATATTGCGTATAATTGTGTAAAAGAAAGTGTTATAATGGAAAATATTAAAAATTGTTTTCTTCTTCATTTTCTATTTTCTATTCAACATATTTGGTGATATTATTCATGGTCTTTCAGAGAAAACAGCATGATTTGTGATTTTTCAAAGTAAATATTCTCCCTCTATTCTCATACTTTTCAAAATGAGTTCATAAACATATTTTTCATTTACTGCTGCTGATTTCAATTAATTTTTTTTAGGTAGAGTTCGTCTTTGTAATGAATTTAATTCAAAAGGAATTCTTTGTATGGAACTTAATCGAATACATTTGCCGAATCATGGCGTGTGGTCTACCATAAATACATAGCATAAAATTATGCTTTCACTTTCAATGCTTTTTCCCTTCTCTGTTATTAAATGATTAACGGTTTTTTTGTCGGTTTCTTCTATTGAAATAAAATCAATTGAGAAAAATAGGAAGTACCCTCCCACAACTAACTTCACATTTCCACGAAGTTGATAAATGTAAAGGAATTCTAAGGAAATAAAATTATTTTATTTCTGTAAAAAGTAAAGAATAAAAAAAAAAATATTTTAATATTTGAAAGGAGAAAATGAATTGAAATAATTTTATAATGATTAGAACGAAACAAATTGTGGGAGGTTTATTTGGGTGTTCGGTGCTACATCGGGTATAGTATCTTTAATATAATATTGGCATACCGAGGTTACAAAAGCTGGGCTATGATATAAAAAATGTTACATTCCACCACGTTAAAACGTCCAATGAGTATGCTAGGTAGGTAGGTATTATGTAAATCTTTTTGTGAAGCAAGCGGGGACTATCAAAATAATCGATATTCATCTTTCTTGTAAACAAACATATTTCAGTCTTATTCGGTTGAGCCCATCAGAAGTATAAACGCGTAACAGCTCGGTTCCAAGGTCCAAAAAACTGTGATAAAAATATTTTTTCCTAGAGTGTTCTCCTCTTCACATTTATTGTCATTTATTGTTAGCATACGGCCAACTCAGGAAGGTCCATCTTAAACCCGTAAAAGGATTGGGTTATTGTACTGCCTCCTCAATTTCAATTCATACTGCGGGAGTATATATCAATGTGTCATCGAGGCACCTCTCCGTATAATGAGTAACTTTGTGTAGAGTAGACTACCTTTTTCAGATTAGGGTATGACCACCACTTGTACCTCTTGCCAATTTTTAAATGTGTATATGCACTGCAAATTCCGCCAAGATTAGTTGGCACAATACATACATACATAATTGGCCGTAACAACCCTTCAGAAAGGATTACGACCTAGTTTTTCATATCGCTTATATTGTATGTATTAATTTTATACGTGAATGGAGGGGCGTACAGTTTAAAGTCGACTTGGAAATACAGATTTTTGAGAAACTTTTCGTAGCAATTTCATTTACTCCTCGAGTGTTTGGCAGAAGACAGCTGAGAGGAAGTCGCCGAAGAAATATTTTTTCTAATTTGTTGTTTGTTTTTTGGAGATGCCTGACCTGGGGTTTGAACCGTGGGCTCACATCTAATAAGCCAACAGACTACCTACTAAACTACGGTGACTTCATATTGGCAGTCATAAAACAGAGAAGAAATCAAAATAAAATAAAGGATAATTTACGAGACGAACAAGCAGGTCTTTGGCCAAACAGGAGAGGCTTGACCAGGCCAAAACTGTAGACATTAAAATAAAACAGTAGCTTAAATGAAGTGCTTCCGTAAATCCATATTATTTGTAATTTCGGGAGGATCCCTTGACCTGTTGTTCCTCTTTGCTACACCGACGCTGACACCATTAACGCAATGCAGAAGTGGTTGGTGTTAATTTATACCTTAACCTGTAAATTTTTCAATTGTTAATACCCTTAAATTGTTTTAAACTGCGTAACGTAACGTAAAGCTTTCTAGAGTGAAAAAATCCTTGCGCAACTTTTTTCTTAAGATAATACCAATAAATTTTAATCTTGTTGGGATCCTACATGGAACACTTTGCGGCCAATATTGAGGAGATTGGTATTTATAGAGGAGGCATACAATGCACTGATTAAAGCGCTTTCGCCTTTAAGCTGTCATCAAGAGCGTAATCACTTAGGAGTCTTAGACTCAATTATTTTCGACAAATCATTTACTATTATGTACTTGAACTCAAGCTTATATTTTTTACATTTCATTGTCGTTTAATTATTGTCAAAATTCAAAATCTACACTCATCTATTAAGATCGAAATCTAATATTTATGTGCATGACTTTACACGGCCTATGAATTCTGAAAATTATAGCAGAAACGTGTATTTTTATTTCCATTAATTTTTCTCCATAAATTTTTCAATTTATTTCAATATTTAATGAAACGAAAACCCCAAATCCATTGCAAATTTCATTTGTATCCTTTTGGCATTTAATGCCAACCTTTCTCTTTTTTTTTTTTTTTTGTAAGGCCACAAAGATTCAGAAAAAAATATTTGACTAAAACCGCAAATTTATTGAATTTAAAACAAAACGCAAAAGGATAAACGCAAAAGTAAAGCCAGTCACAGTTGGTCAAGTATGCATACATATGTGATACCCTATGAGCATATCGTGGTGTATTGTGGATAATAAACAAGTGGTAAGACAAGTCATGCTACTATGGAAGACATTAACAATAAATTGTGAAAATTCTAGAGATCTGATGATTAGGTTGAAAATACTCCCATGTAATCATTGGAAAATTTCACACCAATTGTGTTGCGAATGTTAATTTTATACATGAATGGCGGGACCTACTGTTTAAAGTCGACTCTGAGGAACTGATTTTTGAGAAACTTTTCAAGTCAATTCTATATACTCTCAGAGTTTTAGCCAGAAATCTGCTGAGAGGTAGTGGTTGTAGAACTATTTGTTTGGATTTCGTTTTGTTGGAGATTTCTGACATGGGGTTTGAACCGAAGCCTCTCCTTTAATAAACTAACACACTACCTACTAGACTAAGGCGCCTTCAATTTGAAGTGAAAATTTTTATTAAAAGTGTTACCGACATCACCAATAACCAGAATCTACATTGACCAACCGGTAAAGTGTAGCATCCTGGGCATCAACTGTGACTGAAAACCGTAATTTTTTTAACGCCCTGAGTGGCCGAAAATAATCCATAAAAATATTTTTATTTTACTTTGCTAATGGAGCATGAAATCTGTTGATTTTATGAAAAATTATTGTGTCGCACGTGATGAGGGACAACAAATGAAATGTTAAGCTTTATAATAAAACAAAAAAGGAAATAAAATGAATAAAAATAATAAAAAATAAATAAAAAACTGTCAAAGCAAAAGTTAAAGCCTATTAGGTACGCCTGACCTGCATTAATTTGTGTATGAAATTTTATTAAGGAATTGAAGAATGCCTTTCTTTCGTTTAATAATATTAAATGTCATCATTGCTTAGCTTCTAGTGGCATATTTTCATATCCCTTGGCATTCATTGTGAAAGGAGTCAACACCAAACATATATACTCAACGCCTGATCCTTTACCCAAAAAAAAAATCATTTATAGGAGCACGTTAATGCTTAGGGTTATAAGATTTTATTACGTACTGGTCTGTCATATTAGCGTATGTTTAGACTGTAGAAAAAAGGGATTTTTTTAAGACTGAACATTTAAAGAAATATTTTCGCATAAGATATACAAATATTTTCCTTTTTTTCATATAAAATTCAATTCAATTTCATAGTTTTTTGCAAACCATTTAAGCTCAGCGGAATTTATTCCAATTTCTCACTTCTAATGGTTCTACTAAGAAAAAGTTTTCTGTTCTCCAACATATAAAAACAGATGAGATATTGTGTTTTCGTTTGTCCCTTTAGAAGCTATTATATCGTGATCCATTATTTTATTGTCTGCTCCTATCCGAAATGACTTCGGTTGGAGCAAATAAAAATAGAAACACTCAAGGATAGAGCGAAATCTGCAACTCTCCTGCAAAGGGGTTTTTCCTTTGAGGCATTCCTTCTCCACAATATCATTCAAATCAATCCATCCAGGAAACCTTTTGAATCTAGCCCCCCAGAGAGAATAACATCAACAAGAAACATTTTTGACAGATCAAACTGGACCTCTTTATAGAAAACTGAAGAACTCACTCTAACTAGTGTTCTTATAGTGGTAGAACTCGACAACTTTTATGTTTTATAAGCTTTAAAAGGCGCGATCAAAATTTTAAAGCTTACAGGCTATTGGTTTGAAGGAGAGAGAACATTCTGAGTAAAGCTACTTTCTTTTAGTTTGAAGAAAATTTATGAAAAGTAATGTTGTGTGTTAATAAAGTATTGCCTTTTGACACAAAGAAAAAGCACTATTAAAGTCAAGCCTTATAAACCGGCTACAAAGACAATAGTGCCGACGAAAATATCAAAAATGTCTACAAAATATTATGAATGACCACAAACTAAGGTCGAGGCTCTAAATGTATCGAATAAACTTGTTGGTAGTAACATGCATTACCCAAATAGTAACGAGAGGATCTGTTTAAAATACATGACACTAAATAAAATACATTACAATCGTGATAAACAATGCGAAAACCATAAAAAAACTCCTACTTATGCTTAAATGTGTAATAATTGATGAAACATGGCTTTATCGTTTCACACCAGAGATCAGCAATGAATCGTTTTTTCGCTACTCATAAGTACTCATGAAATTTTGAGTACGTCAACAGCATTAAAATTCAACTACTTTGATTCATTCGTACTCACTGCAACATTGATTTACAACAGGTTGTAATGAGTATGAGTACAACGTTGACATCAAACTCATAACATTCATTCATTCAGATTCAGATATAATACTTATAAATGATTCGAGTGATTCGAATCATTCATCAAAGTTTACAGTCTTAGTTGTTGTTGCATTTACAAACATAGAAGAAAGAAAGAAAACAAAGACAACAAGCAAAGCAAACACACAACCTTCTAGTGAGTGTGGTAGTGTTCGTATGCGAATCATACTTATTTTGTGCTTCTTATAAATGTTGAGTAAGGGAGAGTCGAAATCAACAACACCAAGAGCATGATATTAACATAAGTATGAATACGTATAAGTATCAGAAATTATGAGTACGATTCGAATCTACTCATCTTTTGGAGTACTCATTGCTGATCTCTGTTTCACACCCAAATCAAAGTGTTCGTAACCAGAGTGGACAGTACTTGGTGAATCTACTCAAAATCATGCAAAGAAGTAATAGTCGACTGGTAAAGCCTATTTTAGGCTTTGAAGTTTTCAGCCTAACTGTAGGTCAATTGCTCTTCATCAAAACTTTACATTGATTTACATTCCTTCAAAGAACGCAGGCCTCTCACAAAGCATTTTGTCTATCTTCGTATTATTTCATTGCTTTGCCATTTGTGTAATGGTTGGAGTGGTAAGTAAGAAAGTGAGTCCATTTCTTTGGCCTATCTGGCCTTTCTATATTCTATGTTCTTTATTCTTTTTGGCGGATAAGTCGTCAAATGGTTTATTGGACAGGTTATTTGCAGAGGGATTGAAAATTCTTGATTTCCGAAATTTCGGAAAATCTTGAAAAACTTTTTTTGGAACTTGAACCTGAGTAACTCGGTTTTGTAGTCAACCACTATTTGCACTATACTACTACGTCCTCTTTGGGTGGCAAATAATTGTTTAATTATTTAATTAGTTACAGTTTCAATGCCGTATTTAACGACCCAGTACAACTTTTTAGCCAATATTACGGCTTACTCCAAACTTTTTGGAGTATGTGTTAATTTTACTCGTGAATAATGGGGTATACAATAAGCTTCAGAAAAACTAAATATAATCTAATCTTTTTTTATTTGTTTGTTTATTTAGTTTTTTTGTTTATTTAATTCCAATGTATTAATAGGGAATTAAGTAAATTTTTTTTGTTTATTTTTTTAACCATATTTTGGTCTGACTAAACACAATATACGTTAATTAAGGTCTTTTTTTGTGTTGAACGAATTTGGATTAAAATTATATTTATTAATTACGAGTGTGTGTGCGCGTGTGTGTGCGCGTGTGTGTATAATGCTATAAATAAACATCTAATTAAAATATTAACTATAAATAATAATAATAACAATAATATTATTAGGTTAATAAAACCACCTTTTTCTGTTGGTTTTAGAAAAAATTTAAAAAAAAAAATTCTGTTTTCATAATTAATAATAATTATGAATTGATGCGTGTGGCCAAAGTTAATATTTACAATAATTGCATTTGTTTAAAATAAATAAATCTAGATTGATAGATGCCTATTTAATTTATTTAAATTAAATTAAATTAAAAAAAAAAATTAACCAAAAACCAGTTTAAAAAAATATTTACTAACACAGTAATTCACTTAATGAAACGACAGTCATAATTCAAATTCAAAAGAGATTTAAGAGAAGAAAACTTACGACTTTTAATCTCTTAAAAGAAATGGAAAGAAAATGTGCAATTAATTTCAACTTAAATCGACTTTTTATACGATGTTAAAACCGGAAACGGAAGTCATTTAGTTGACATTAAAACTTGTGCTCAGTAGATAGATTGCATGTGAGAAGAAACGTAAAGAAGAAACTAAAAGAAAAAGAGAGGAATTTCTTAAATATTAAAGTTATAGCAGGTTAAAAGCGATACTTGCATAGCATCTAATGATTGTAAGTAAAATGCTTTATACATTAAGATTGGCACGGATAACAGAAACTCTTCATTTTAGCAAAGATTTTTAAATAGAAATGCGATCACAGATATAGAAATGGAGGTCACAATTCTAAATAACTCGACACGCATACCTATAAAAAAAACTGAAAGTTTGCCATTTAATTTCTGAAGTCGTCGTATCCTAGACGTCTGGAAGTCGTCGTAGTCTAGAAGGTAGTTAGACATGAGGCCACGGTTCAAACCCCTGATCAGACATCTCCAACTAAAATAAATATGAACAAATATTTCTTGGGAGACTTAGTCTCGGGCAGATTTCTAGCAAAAACTATGAAAGAAAATTAATTTGTCATGAAAAGTTTCTCAAAAATCTGTTGTTCGGAGTCGACTTTGAACTGACTGCCTTTGATGCAGGTGATCCCATTTTTAACAAGCTTTTCCAGAATTTCAGCAAAGGTGGTGGAATATATGAAAACTTTATTTATACCTAGACACTGATTGTTCAATAAACTGGCCTCTAAACAGGTTTAAGATACTGAATTAAAATGAATGTTGCGGTATCCTCCGGCGAACCATGTCACCTAAGACTATTCAAAATTTCTCATTTAGTGGGATCAAATCAGAACTGCCCGAGAACATTCCCCAAGCGTTTTGAATAGACACACTTAGGCTACATAATGTCTATTGTGATGCCGCAGTTTTACATTTCTCACTAATTTCTGAACTATTAGGAGCTTTCGCTGAAGTACCCCTTGGACATAAAGCTGGTGAAAAAATATGACTCCAATACACACAGCAAGCGTGCTCCTTTTGAGTTTAAGTAGAGAGCGCCCTCCATCCATTTTTTTATCAGATTTTCTGCACCGTTCTGCCCGTGTCCGAAGCCGCCCAACTGGCGGAATTCATAACTGCAACTAAGAGCGCAGGACTTTGAAGGGATACCCAAAGTAGTCTGTTAAATGTTTTCGAAATCATCAGTATAAAACGATATACCATTTTGCATAAGTTTCTATTGTATGTATACCTTCTTCTTCTTAACCGATTATCGGATTTCGGCCTCTTTCAACACATTTTTCCAGGCAATTCTGCTTCGCCAGTTGGTCACACCAACCGATGACAGGGCTTCCTCTACTAGGTCCTACCAACACAAATAAGGTCATCCTATTCGCTGACCTTAGCTAATCCCCTCATTCAATACCCGTCTCGCCGCAGTATCCTCATCCATTCGATCGACATTTCCGAGCCAGCGCAGCCGCTGGATGTTAATACATTGCACATTGAGGAGTCCGTACAGATCATACTGTTGTATCGAATGCGGAAATCATCGCTTACTTGCGCTGGAACGAAGATCTTACGAATACTCTCATGGCTACTGCGTTAGTGCTTAATAGTGTCCATGCTTCTGCGCCATTAAGAAGCACGGGAAGGATGAGCATCTTGTAAAGTATGAGTTTTGTTCTACAAGAGAGGTCTGTGCTACTCAATTGCCTATAGAGACCATAGTAGCACAGGTTGGTAAAAGTGATCCTATGCTTGATCCCTAGACTGACATCATTTTTGGTGGTATCGCAATAGCCAAGATAAACAAATTCACTGACTATATCGAACGCATCGTTATCGGCCATAATCGGGGACACAATACGTCATATGGCCCTGCTTTTCGACAATATATACTTCGTTTTGCCCGCATTTACTGCCAGACTCATCTTAATAGACAATCCCGTTCAATAGCGCTAAAGGTAGCAGTATCATCTCTTATACGTCGCACACGATTATAAGATTACTTCAAGAACAATTTGATGTACTTAGTTTTTTTTAAATCTTTTTTTAAAAGACAAGATTGTAATCATGTTTTAACTGAATTAAGATTATTGCTTTGCTTTATAAGGCATGTAGATAAACTCAACTTAAATGGCTTTTCCTTTGCTTTTAATGCTTGTGCGTATTTCCTTTTTCAAAGAAATGTAAAACGAAATGAAAATCATAAAAAATAATTACAAAAAAGTTTTTTTTAAGATTTTCATTTGTTTTTGTGCGAAAGAAGTGTAAGAGAAGTGTAATTAAATTTTCTTTCAGTTTTTATTTCTTTTTCTTTTAACTCAAATTATCATTTTAAAGTACAAAAGTTAAATGGTGCTTTGGTAGCAACACAAATTTGTTTAATTTTTTTTTTTTGGATAAATTAAAAAATATTTATCGGCTTAAATTAAATACCTATTATTGTTAAATAATTTTGTTGCACAGTTTAACCACAAAATTTATTAAAAATGTTTTTTTTTTCATAAATTTTGCAATAAAACAGCCCCCAATTATTTAATGAGTAATTTTTGTATAAGGCCTGCTGAATGATTTCTCATGATTATTTTGTTTCGACATGTTTGTGTGCAACAGCACAGGCATACATACAAATAAGTGTGTTTGCCATAATGCCGTGGTAGTTGTTGTGATAGTCTGCAAAAGTGCTCATAATAAATTAATGTTTTTCAATTATAATCGTAATTGCAGACAAATTAAAATTCACTTAAAGCCTAAAAGCTACTTGACAAAGACTATATGCAGCAGATGGAAAATACGCCAACAACAACACCAAAACATAGCACAACCTCGAGAAAAACAAGCGAAAGAAAAAACGAACGAAATTGAAAACTATGAAGCGAAAATAGTCTTACGGTGTAGGGTAAAGGACACGGTGTATGCGTGCATGTGTACAACAACGTTGTTGTCTCCTACTCATCAACATGCACGCCGAGTTGATAAGCGCCATTGAGATGTTGTTGCAACGTGTGCTTTGCAACCATCACTATGTTTTTCTCTTGTTCATAATTTATTTGTCATTTTTTTTTTTTTTTTGCTTCACATTTTTTTTCTCTTGCGCCATAATTAATACCGTCACTGTTATGTAGTAGAGATGACTTCGTGTCTCGTAGTTCACAGCAGACTGTATGTATGTGGCATGACATTATTGTCGTTTTTATTTTTCGCATATATTTTGTGGCATTTTTTTGTATGACATGATTGGCAACAGCATAAAAGCGAACAATTTTTATAACATAAACTACAAGCAGACAGAATGTGGCCAACTTAACAGTAACATTTTTAAAGTAAAATTTAATTTAATTTAATTGTTATAAAATAAAATTTTTCGGGCCAATTCCTGTACATTTAAAAATTTTACTATGAGACTATTAAGGCATTTAATTAAGCTCCATTGAATTTTAGCTGCTACGCTAAAGGAAAATTTTCAAATTCCGTTTAACCCTTAAGCAAAATGGTGTTGACAACTGTGAAAACTTGAGACATGTTAGACTCCCAGACTACCGCGTGATTTGAGCAAATGGCAAAACGATGCATTTCGCATAAATTTCAACCGACCTCTTTATTATATTTAGACTCGAGTGTGAATTTTTTCTGGTTTAATACCCGTAGAAATGTCTTGACAGCAAAAGGTTTAGGCTAGGTTAGGTCGAAGCGGTAGCTTTGATTAACAAAGCTATATAGAGCACGCATAGCGCCCCGTTGTGATGCCACATATAAGCGCAGATCCTGTGCTGACCTAATTCCACCAAACTAAGGAAGAAGTTGGTCAGCGCAAGGGCTGCACATTAAAAGCACGGCTACCTTACGCTAGAAAACCAGCCTGAAAGCTGACAAAAATTGGAGACCCCAATAACCTATATCTGCACTTAGAGAGATGGGCATTGACAAAAGAAGTCTTATAGAAGCCACAGTCTTTCTGCGTGTCTTCCCATAACACTTTGATTGTGATATCCTGGGCAAAAGGTTTGACTCCAAGCAAATCTTTTCGACCATTGATAAAAACCTCGTTTTTTTTCTAAGGAATTGACAAATTGGGCAAAAAGCAAAGGGTATGTAGCTTGAAGGAGCCTATTTTGAAAAATAAAATACCTTTTAATCCAAAAAGCGGTTGTATTAGAAAAGCCACATACTTATGGACCTAGCTTTGTATTGAATTATTATATACAAGGTTTTCCAACAGGTACATCCGAACATTTGCCAAATTAATTGCCAATTATCTAATGTGTTTTCTCAAACCATGATGGACGACAATTGAATATGAGATGTGTTCGATAAATAGGCTCTGGAGCAGTTGGCTACTGACCCTAATTTTCATCGAAAAATCGCCTTCACAAATGAGGCCCATTTCTGGACGAAATAAAATTTTCGAATTTAGGGCTATACCAACCCTTACTTAGATGCATCTCGAAAGAGTTATATTGCAGTCTTATGGCATCATAGGACCATATTTCTATAAGAACGAGGTTGGCCAGGGCATCACTATCAACACTACCTATGTCTAATTGATGATGGCACCAAGGTGCCTTTTTCTCCTTCAATATAATGCTGGGCATGTGCCCAGTAGGTGAAGAGCAGTTTCCTTATCTCTTGAACTCGGGTTAAAGCAAAGAACGCATTATATCCATATTCAACCAGATTTTCTGTTCCGTTGTGTCCGTGTCTTTCAGAATACATAACTGTATTTAAGAGCACAGATCTTTAAAGGGATCCCGATGTAGAGAATTCATTGGATAGTTCGATAGCTCATCCAATCTAGAGTTATCTATAATAACACTATGTTTCGGAACTCACATTATCGCAATAGCTACATACCGACTTAGAGTTTAGTACTTGAAACCTAGTGTTTTCACAGGCGCCTGACTATCAGAAAGTACGGCAATATATTTTTCTGGAAATTTTCGTCTTTTATAACTCTCGTTGCTGCATGAAACGTCAAAAATTTTTCAAGGAAAACATTGCACTGATCCGGTAGTGCTATAGATTCAGCTATCTCCTCCGATTCCCATAAAAATACTACCACTCATAGAAACATTCAATTAGGAGCATCTGTGTAAGACTGATCGGGATTGTCCACGTTGTGCTCTGTACGGGTTTTCAGAACGGATGTCCCTAACTTCTGTTAGAAGTCATATCGTGGTAGCAAATAATCAGTACTCCCAAAATTCCGTAAATTTGCTCAGGATTCCAGCATGACAAATATTTGAATTAAGCCACTAAGCTAGTAGTCTATTAATCTTATCAACAACGAGGACTGTCGGTTGATGATTACCAACTTCTTCAGCAGTGACGATCTGGACTTATTTATGCGCCAGTGTCATGGTGAATTGTACACTGACGGTCTGGTAAAAAATGTTGAATTGACTAAAATACACTTCTAAGAGGTGACACACTGCAGTGTTTAAAGCGCTTAAGTACAGTAACTAAGTATTTCATTTTCAAGCCGGAAAGAGGCTTACTCATATTTTCATGCCTCTAAAGTACTTTCTTACCTTACTAGTAGCATAAGGGTTAAAAATGTGATGCACAAATTGCTCATGCAAAATCTTGCTGGTCAAGAGCACTGCTGTTATGTATGGTATGTCGTCTCTTCATATCAGATAAAAAACCAATAAGCTGGAAAATATTATGGTTTAAGCCCATGCTCTTATGAGCAACCCATGCTAAATAAATTAATTTCTGATGCAATTTTTAATATTTTTTCCATGTAAAAATAATTAAGGCCAGTAGAACTAGTGAAGCAAAAAATTTGACGCGAAAAAGATTTCATCTAAAATGATGTAAAACAAAAAAATAATAAAAACAGATTTTTGGTTGACTGGTGCTCTTCCATGACTTTCATAATATTAGTTCATGAAACATACGGGAATGCATTACAGCGAGTAAATTTTTAAAATTTAAAGATATTTTGAAACAAATTTACAAATCTATGGTATGTTACTACATTGTTTGCTTTTGCAATTTTCAATTTCAAAAAAATCTTCTCAACTTTAAATGCTTGTCATTTACTTTTCATAGATGATTTTATGGAGATATTGCTGGCAAGCAAGCAGGATTGTCCCTGAACTCCAAATACTTCACAAAACTCTGTAAAAAATAGTATACTGGAGCCAAATAACATAATCTTGGCGGTCAATAGAATACTCTGAACGGTTAGATTAATTGCTTGTCAAGCTCGATTCTTATTATACTGTTGAAACTACTAATCAACGAAGTCAAATTCTATAATATTTGGGCATAGTAAGATAACTTGCGCTATTGACTGTAACATTGCAATTTTCATTGCTTTTAAAGAAGTGTCTCGAAATAAACAATGTGTTTGTCAAGGTACCTTGGCAGTTCTTGAACTAATGCTGGCTGTTGTTTACATTACAATTGACGAATCTACTTTTGGACGTACTCATTGTCGTCTAAGGATAATTTGTGGATTTAAGAAACACAGAACAGTAGAAAAACCACATCCAACAAAGCATAAGGGTCATGTCTTTATTGGTGGGCAATTGCTCACTTTTGAGTGGTGTTCTAAGTCGGCTATGATGTGGTGGATCCATTTTACAAAATAGTCGAACGATAGCCCTTTCATTAATTTTGAACCAAAAGAATACTTATACCCAAGTGACCCCTCAAAATAGTACGTGCCTTCTGAAAAAAGGGGAATGAATAGTGTTTGTGGACACTAGATTTGAAGGAAGGGAGCTGCACATACGAATAGTCGGACTAAAGAATGAATTTTGTCTGTAAGACAGTGTTCAATCCATTGGCCAATCGACCACAAACATATGTTACCCCTTATTTCTCTCTATAAAAATCTGTTGTAGTAACGAAACAACAGTGAAACTCAAGCCACATTGCGACGATGCTTGAATGAATAGTAGCATTGTATACACTACCGTCTTTAATGAGCAACTTCTCCCTCTCCTATACGCGAACGAGATGTCTCAAAATAGACCTCGATTTATCGGCCCATATAGGAGAGAAGTATTCCATTCTCGAATATAAGTATGGTTTAAATATTAAGAAGATCAGATGAAGTGAAGTATTGCTTACACCGTCTTAGGGAAAAAGCACTTTAATGCTTCTGTCGGCACTTAAAAATGTGTTGGTATCAGATCACACTGAATTTTTCAGGCCCAGTATATCAATTGCTTCTGACTCCCTTCACATCACCCATAGATACAGAGGACTCAATATTACTTCTCCACATGTGTGTCAATAAATAACTGTGTGTCTTTCGCCTATTACATACATAAATACATAATTGGTCATTACAACCCTTCAGTCAGGTTTACGACCTAGTTTCTCACACCACCTACATATGTCGTGTGTGTTAATTTTATACATTAGTGGCGGGGACCTACAGTTTAAAGTCGATTCCGAACGATAGATTTTTGAGAAATTGTTCATGGAAATTTTATTAACTCTTGGACTTTTCGCATTTGCCAAGGAAATAAGTTTTTCAGATTTTGTTTCGTTGGAGATGTCTGACCTGGGGTTTATACCGTGGCCTCACGTCATGTAAGCCAACACACTACCTACTAGACTACGGCGCCTTTTGCCCATTACAAGCGACTCTATTAATCCGACCCCATTCAGAGATTGACCGTACTTAAGATGTGTGTGAGTCATTCATATTACTAACAGACAGACTACAGTCCCTGAGGGGAAACGCATTTATAACTCTCACCGTAATAGTCCAGCTTAGTTCCTATTAAACTATTATTTTTCTTCTCCCTCTTCTGTGGGCTTTCTATTTGAACTTGTTTATCATCATTCCTTTAAATTTTGTTGTTGTTTTGTCTTCATTACAATATTGGCTTTAATTTAAATAAAGATTCAAATAATTATACATTTTTTTCTTTGGCACTCCTTATATATCCTTTAAAATATTTTATCCCTTTTTAATTATTCATTGAAATGGATTTTGAAATATTTAAAAACAATTAACTTATAAAACTGCTAATAAATGCCTAATCAACAACATATTGTCGTACTATTTCCGCCGATATGCTACTACACTACCCTGAGTTTGCTTGCAATCATTTACATACACATACATACATGCCGACATACATATATGCATATAATGACTATCAATTCTAATAATTCCCACAGTACTTGCTTGTATTATTTGTTAAACATTTGCAACTAGCAAACAACAACATACATATGTTTGTTGTATGTTTCATCAGAACAACAAGAGTAGTTCGTTGTGTTGTTAACAACATTGTAATGAATCTGTCTCTGGAGTAAAATTATTAATGTGTACATTGAACATATTTAAACTACTTTTAACACACTGACACCATACAACCACAATACAACACAACACAGTACAGCAGAATACAAAACAAAAGAAACAACAAAAGTTATCAACCGCGTTAGATACAACAAAAAACTATGTGGCAAACTATGGCAACACAAACCTACACACATAAATGTGTGGCATAGATCGAGTTTATAGTTTTCCATAGATGAACTTGAAACAATTCCAGTGAGAAAATTCAATTTTGATTACAATTTGAAAACAAAGAAACCCATTTTACCTGTGTATATACAGCAACAAGAGACATAGGAAGAAAATTTCAGCCATGTACAATGGCGCCCATAAATGGTACTCATACTTTTTTTTATTCTAATCAGACATTAATAAGTGTAGAATTGATGATTTAAGTGAAAATTTAATTTGTCATCAAAGCGACATGAGATTTTTCTCGATAGAAAAAAAATTTTTTTTTAAATCTTTAAAAGTTTAAACGTGTATCCGAACAATAATGTTATTGTATCAGAAAGAAGATTACCCGAGTTATTGCAAGCGATATAATTTAAAATAAATTGAAAAATTAAATTAAAGGGAGCAGCTAAAAAACTACAGAAGAAAGAGAAAACTTTTTTTCTTCAGCATGAAATTATTCACAAAAAAAATTATTTTTCTTAAAGAGTGGAAAAATGTTTTAAATGGGAATGATTTTTAATGCTGTTTCTGGGAGTGATACAAAGTTTATTACTTTTTACTATCGGTTGAGTTCTATCCTGATAAAATTATTATTATGCAGCGTCAATAAAAGGAAATAATAAGATTGGACTATCAAGGCGAGTTATTATTTGCACGCGACTATAATGTGGCCACCAGAGGAAAGAAAATGTAATTTTAATGGCTAACAATGTGAACTAGGAATCAATCATCTGTAAAGTGCCACCATTGGCAAATTTTAGAAGAATTGTGGTTCATATCTTAGATTAAGAGGATCCTAATCATCTAGGTAACATGTTGCGAGTATTGTTTTGTCCATAAGTGGTGGGTCGTACAGTTTAAGGTCGACAACGAACGACAAATTTATGAGATTCTATTTGCTCTCAGAGATTTTGCCAACAATTTGCTGAGAAAAATTTGATCGAAAAACCTAGACCACACGTCTCAAAAGTAAACACACTACCTACTAGACTATAACAATTTCCAGTCTTTGAATTCTAGTAAAAATTGATTCTTTATAGTTTCCTCCAGTGAAGCTCCAAGGTAGTCTTAAAACAGCCCTATGTTCCTTAAAGCAATGAGTATTACATCACATATAAAAAAGTTCAACTAGAAGTACATTACCAAAGGCAAACTCTACCTCATTCGTATTCTTAAATTTTATCGTGAAAATTACTTGCTTTGTTTTGGCTGGATTTGGAGGTCATGTGGGAATTTTGTGTCAGTGAGTAGGCAGATGGGTCTGCGTGATAGGAAGCCTCTGTATCGCTGGTAGGGCCAGAACCTTTCTGTGGAAGGCATATTTGGAAGTGTAAATATAACGAAAGAGAAGAGAGGCAAAAACTCTTCTACAACTTAATATGTTTGTGGTAATCTAAACTTTTGTGAAATGGAAATAGGTGAGGACTTGACTCAAATTTTCGAGGAATAATCTGAAACCTGTCTTTTGATACACTCAAAGTACAGACGAATATACTTGAGTGCACATCATGTACTGGGCAGGGAATTGTCCATGCTGACCCCGGGAAACATCTTGAACGACAGAAGCATTGAGCAAGACATTATAGAGTAACACTGCATGTGCAAGCATTGTACAAGACTGAGTATGTAAATTTCTATAGGAATAGCAATAGTTTATCAATATCATGACTATTCTACTCACATGACTCCTCATGTCTCAATGCGAACTTAAAATTGTCAAAAAGGTCACCAGTCTGAAATTTTTATACTGAAATATGATACTGAAATATATCAAGAGATACACTAGAGAAATCTGTTTTCAATATATCTGACTACTAGATCCCGGTATGGTATTTAAAATTTCCTATTCTTTATTTTTTAAGACGTTATCCTAAGTGTGTTAAGCTGTCACCAAAATCGATAAATTTTACACAAGAAGGCATATCAAACTATGCATCCAGGCTAAAGCATAAATATGTATATATAAACATTCTAACCTATTGATTGAGAAAATATTTTTAATGGAGATAATAAATCGGAGACTACTTTCAGCAATTATTATTTAAGAATCTTAAAGTTATCAGCTTAAATACTGCAGGAGGAGTAGGGTATAGAAACTGAACGAAAAAACTTCACAAAAGACTTAACTACACAAACAAAACAGAACATTTCTGTATAAAAGAAGAAAGAAGAAAATAAAAAAAGAGGCGTAGAAGAAACAAAGTAAAGATAAAACTGTCAATCATGTGTTCAATTGCGTTGATAGGATAAACGTCCCTTATTTTTCTCCCTTTTTTTCTCCTGAAAAAAAAGAAAAAGTTTTTAGCCATCGTACTGTGATGGTATTTTAGCGCTTGTTGTTGTTGTTATTGTTTAGGTTGTCGTTTCACTCATTGATGTCTAAATAAAAAATATTGCTTTGACAACTTCACTCTCTCTTAAAGGGATCTTGACTAATTGTTTAGTTTTGTAATCCTGCTGCTACTGTTCATTTAGGGACAATTTTATTTTGCTTTTCTTTTCTGTGTTTTTCGTGTTCTTTTTGTGTTTTTTACTTCTTTTGTGTGTGTTGACAAAACCTTCATAAACGTTTTATACTTTTTGATTTGGGAAAATCTTTGCAAGTCAATTTTCAAACCGCAATTAATTAATTTTATTTTATTTGGGGGTTAAGGTTAAATGATTTACGAGTATTGAATAATGAACAGCATTTAAATTGATAAATAATATGTGTGTACAAACAAATATACACACATATGGCTAAGATTTTTAAAGGATTTTCAAACAAATTTATTTGTAATTTTGTCCTGTAAATTCCCATGTCACTATTTGGAAGGTATATTACGTCATACAGCATATTTATTAACGGCATATTAAAGTTGTCGTCAACTGAGCTACAAATCTTAAAAATTCGATATTGGAAAAGTAAATAAGTTTTCTATCGAAATAATGTGTGTTACTGTATTGAATATACAATTTGGAATTTCATGTGTTAATTCAGTAGCAAAATTTCTCATGACATATCGCCTATACAAATTCTCTGCGTTTGAAAATGTGTGTATCCTGCTACAAAAAATTATCGGAAAAAACTTTTTGTACAGACAACATTTTGTTCGAAGAACATTCCTATACTACGACTGCAACTACGACTACGACTACGACACTAAATCACGTTAATTAAAGAAGGCTGTGAATAATATCTTGAATTTTGCTTGCTTTTTATGCACTTTTATCGGCAGCAGTAGTATCCGCAGTCTACAAGGTAGTATGTTGGCTTATTAGGCGTGAGGCCGTAGTTCAAACCAGAGATCAGCAATGAATCGTTTCTTTGCTCCTTATAAGTACTCATGAAATTTCGAGTATGAGTGAGTCAACAGTATTGAAATTCAACTACTCTGATTCTTTCGTACTCTCTACAACATTGATTTATAAGTACAGGTTGCAATGAGTACGCGTACAACGTTGACATCGAATGTATAACATTCACTGTTGTTGTTTTTACAAAAAAAGAAGAAAGAAATGACAAAAAAAATCTTTTTGAATACTTATTGCTGATCTCGGGTTCAAATCCAAGGCCAGACATCTCGACCAAAAAAAAAAATTTTCGTCGGCGATTTTCTGTCAAGAACTCTGAGAGTAAGTAAAATTGCCATGAAAAGTTTCTCTAAAAACTGGTCGTTCGGAATCAGCATTAAACTGTAGACCCCGCCAATCATGGACAAAATAAACACACTCAACATAAATGGTGTAAAAAACTGAGTCGCTGTCTGAAGGATTGTAATGACAAATTATGTATGTAGGTTTTTTTGTCTTGAGCCGGAGGTGGGAATCTTCGAAAGACACTTTTGTTTCAACAAAAAGTCTTCACAATTCACCATCTCTGGTATATACGTGCTAAAACAATGCTCTATATCCTTCAAACACTCTCCGCCCACGGGGCTGCCGCAAGGTATTACTTCGCGGAGGGTTGGTTGGCTTTAAAGCTTTCTCATATTAATTTCAATTTCTCCTTAGTACCTCCTACCTTCGGAGTTCCAGCAAAACCATTCTTTGGCTATATTGGCTCCATAGAATTCCAGAATTCAACATCTCCCCCATTAATCGGTTTGGCCCGAAACTGGATTCATCGGACTAGCATCGGACCAGTATATTAAAATATGCTCCGCATCTTTCTCCTCATCTATACAGTTTGGGCATATAGGAGAGATATCATGTCCAAATCTATGCAGGTATTTCCTTAAGAGGTCCAAGACCAGTTATGAACTGGGTCACGTTGAAGTTCAACTCGAAATATTCGTTCTCCATTCAAAGGGTGATATTAGGGACAAGGCGAAATGTCCCTTTAAACCGTTCTCTCGTCGTGACTGCCATTTGTGCATGGAGGTCCTTCCTTCCTTAGCTTTTATAGCCGCTGTTTGTCTTCTGTACTCGAGACGGCGAAAGTATATCCGCCTCATTTCGTCCGCCAATATGTGTACCGGTATTTTTTAAGCTCATACCAGTACCGCTTCATCAGACACTGTTCTGAAACTACTTATTTGTCTAATAGTGCTTATGTACATACGTATGCATATGTTGATATATATGTATGTGTACGGTATAAATGTTATAGTCGAACTAGTTATTCTGTGTTAATTTTGGTGCTTAAAATAAACTTCCCCATGATCGATCGATTCACTAAAAAAAGATGATAAACTCACATCAGAACGAAAAACCTGACTCTTTTCTACAGTTGTGTGGCCGGATATTATGTGAACAATACTTTACTCATATTTTGAATAGTTGATCCATGAACTTTTCGGTACAGTTGTCTTGCTATGTTACTCTCATAACAGTTTTCATCATTTCAGCCGATTAATGTATTGCAATCGTTTTCTGTTGCATAATTTCTCAAAACAAAAAAGAATTTATTTTTCTGTTCGTTCATAAAACTTTGTTCAATTCTTTATTTTTTTTTTCTGTTCTATTCTGTTTTGTATTGTTTTGTTTTCTCCCACATCCAGTTTGACCAATTTAATCTCTTGTTGTTCGTTATTGTCCTACGTTTTTGTAATATTTTGTTTGTTGTTGTTTTTGTTTTTTTCCCAACTCGTAAATGTTAAGAATGAAATGTTGTGGCTTAACATTCCTTAACTGGCATTATGTGTTGGCATGTGGAAATATGAAATAAGAGAAGAACTTTTTCTATCAAAATACAACGATAGAGTGAGTTATAAAAATAAGAATACAACATTTTTTGTTCTCTCAAAATTCTTGGCTTTTGGAATGAATCGTAGGATTTTATTACCACCACTGTTTCAGTCATGTGTTTATAGGTTTTGGTTGGCTTTTTTTTATTGAAGAGGAATGTTTAAATGCTAACGATCGGCCCGTAATTAAGTTTTTAATAAAAAAATAACAAGTATTCAGTAACGTCATAAATTTCCAGCAACAAATCTACTTCTTTTGAGTTACACCAGCACATGATTTCGAAGACTAAACCAATGTAAGGCCTAGAAAGTTGTTCATGCTAGTATATCACTCTGACGATCTTGCTGCATTACTAACCGTGTTTAAGGAGATTTAAAGAAATTAGGCTCAGATAGATAGATTTCTGTCCATCCGTTTTTGAAGAAAGACTTCCTATCACATAGGCCAGCATTTAGGTTCATTGTGATACCCGAATCAATATTCAACCCGGATGTCAAACATTCCCTATAGGACTCCAACTGCTATACAGAAATCTTTTTATTTGAAAGCTCTGTCAAGGATGTTCGAAAAATGAGAAGTTAAAAACATTAGTCTATTTGCGGGAATGTCAAATCTCTCAGCATTCTGACCAAAATAATACCGCTTTTGAGAATCGTTAATTTCCGATGCATGGCCATGCGATTTAAAGAGAGAAGTCTGTCGGTCCTCTCCTTATACGTACATATCCAGTAAAGTCTTGCACTATTTTTACTGCTAACGAGATTGAGTCTTAACCTTCAATCTGGGCGCAATCACAAATGAATGTTTATATTTAAGGAATCTATTCGGAAAGTAACACTTGCAACGCATCCTAGTTTAAAACATAATTTAGGAAATTATTTCCGAAGTGTAAACCTCGTGCAATTTAACTCTAACTGCTATGCCGCTATGGTCACATTGAATTGAATGAAGAGGTTTTTGATGCTTGCCGTAATCTAGTAGGTAGTGTGTTGGCTTGTTAGACGAGAAACCTCGGTTCAAACCCCAGGTCAGACTTTATCTTCGGCAACTTCTTCGCAGCAGTCTTCTGACAAAAACTCTGAGATAAAAATAAAACTCCCAGAAAAAGTTTCTCAAATCCGTCGTTGAATGAAGATGCTTCTGATCTATATGTTTCGTATTCATTATATATACAGTAACAGCTGTAAAGCTCTGCCCCCAGAATTTCTGCAGAAGCTGTCATGATGTGGAGGAAACTGTATCAGTGCAACACCTTTTATGGGAGTGCCCTGCGGTTCAGGATAGATGTCATCGGTTTTGTGGTGACGGAACGTTTGCAGATCTAGGCATGATGACGAACAAGCCACTAAGTGACCCACCACTAAAGAATCATGATAAGGGAGTTACCTCATACTAGGCAGCATAATGGCCCCTATAGGCCACCGAGTGAACTTGCCTGTGGACAGCAATCTACCCCCTAACCTAGCCTTACCTAACAACTGTAAAGATATTTTTGAAACGCGTAGAAATTGATTCAACTACAATAAAAGTTTTCATGATAACCGAATACTAAAGAAAGACGCCACCAAAAATATTTCATTCAGCAACTTCCTCTCAACAGTCTTCTGGTAAAAACTGTGAGAGCAAATGAAATTTCCATGAAAGGTTTCTCAAAAATCTGTCAATAGGAGTCGACTTTAAACTGTAGGTCTCACAACTCATATATAAAATGAACACACACAACGTAAATAGTGTGAGTTGTAATGACCAATTCAGTAAGTAAGGAAGTAACTAACGAGCAGTTTAATTAAAAGAAACTCAACATCAAACTTAAATTTTTAGTTTCTTTGTTGGCTCGACTGCGTTGGTGTTACGGATTACAGGATTTTCTTCTTTTAAGTCTACGCTTCAATGCACTTAAATCAGCTAAGCTATGATGTTTTTGAGTTGATAGCACATATTTGCCGATTGATGTTCCCATCATAGGCCTGAAATTAAAAACGACAGTCTTTTGATGGTAATTAATTTCAGTCAGGCATCTTTTTCTTTGAAATATAAGACTAATCCACGATGTTTCTTACTCCCATGTTTTAACACAAAGACGACATTTTTTCTTTTTTTAAATACAAATTAGTTGTCTGCCTTTATATTTGTTAAGTGAATTGTTTAGAATCACTTTTAAAGAATATGCTTCAAATAGCTTGTATTACCAAACACCCTCCCACTGATGAGTTTTGTGAAACAAAAATGAAAATAGAACAATAAAGTTTTGGGTTTCATTTCTAAAATCTCCACTGCTCCACACTCTCGTGTAAAATTTAAACGTTTTCAATTTAATTTTAATAAAACACTTGAAAGTTATTCTGCTTTTTAACTTTCAACAAAAAAGAACAATAAAATGCTCACAGAAAATAATTTTCACAAATATTTACACACTTCAAGCGATGTTTCAAAATATTTTCTATTTATCAGCTCAAATACATTTTCATCATTATCATCAACGTTATCATCAACATCATCGTCATCATCATTATTATTATTATGATTATTATCAGAGTTAGAATTGTTAACATCTATTTTACATCATTAACATCATACAGCAGTCGATATTCGCTGTTACAACAACAACTTGTTACAATTTCATTTGCTTTGCAGCAGTTTAGACAAGGGTAACAGCGCGACAATAAAGGAAAACACAGTAAAGTGTTGTATTTTAAGGATTTCCTTTTTTTCATTTTAATTTGTTTTACAAATAGTACAACAACAATAATAGCATTGATGTGATAGTCGGTCGAATATGACAGTATGATACCCTACATCATAATGTATTTCTGTTTTATTTTCTTGCTCTTAAAGCACTTTAGTAGAAATACGCTTCGCAGCTTATCAGCGTATATCACAATAAAATTTCATTGCTTATCCAAATGGTTTTTGGGTAAATTTTCGCTACGAATACTCTTGCCACGGTGTTTAAACTTAAGCCCGAGCAGAGCGATTTTGGTCCATGAAAATCATGCATTGTTCTCGTTAACTGTCTAAGAAATGTAGGGTGGGCCATTTACATGCATACATAATTGGCCATTACAACCCTTCAGTCAGGATAACGGCCTAGCTTATCACACCACTCATGTTGTGCGCCTTAATTTTATACTTGAGTGGCGGGACCTACAGTTTAACGTCGACTCCAAACGACAGATTTTGAGAATTTTTTCCATGGCAGGTTTATTTACTCCCAGAATTTTTGCAAGAAATCTGCTGAGAGGAAGTCGCCGAAGAAATATTTGTTTTTTCATATTTCGTTTTGATGTCTGGCCTGGGGCTCGAACTCGGGCTTTGCGTCTAATAAGCGAATACACTACCTACTAGACTACGGCGGCTACGGGTGGGCCATTTAAAAAAATTTAAATTTCAAAATGCAATAAAACAAAAACGGCATGAAATTTTAACAAATTTACAATTTTGTTGTAAAGTACAATTGTTCCGGTTAGAAGTGGAATATGATTTCATTCATATGGCTACCGTTGCTGTCCTCACAGTACCTCATACGATCGCACCAATTTTCGTCCACTTTTTCGAGTTTATGGGATCGCGTTCTCTGCAATGGCATCACGAATGTTGGTTTTCAAATACTCAATTGTCTCTGATTTGTCGTCATAACACTTTTCTTTAATGACGTCCCACAGAAAATAGTCCAATTGACATCACCATTTCGTCGAATTAGAAGGCCATCAAACGTTTGACTCAATAAATTGCTTAAGACATGAGATGTGTGGCAAGTTGCTACATCTCTTTGAAACCAAACATCCTACACGTCAATACCATGAAGAGTGGATACAAAAAAATTCGGTTATCACGGTGCGTTAAATGTCTCCATTGTCATCCATTCACCGTCCTCAATTTCAATGAAATATTGGTCAATGACGCCTCCGCTCCACAAGACGCATTAAACAGTCAACCATAATGGGTGCATTAGCTTCTGTAAGACCACGTGCGGATTTTCGGAGCCCTAAATATGGCAATTTTGTTCAACAAGATGAAAATCAGCTTCATCCGAAGAGATGATGACCGTGCAGTTTCTCGTTGGTCCAATAAATCACAACACTGCTCAAGCGTAGTTCGATTCATTACTTTCAGTGGAGATAATGTACTGAATTTTGTTAAATTAGAATAACATTTTATATAAATTAGAATGACATAAGTATTACCAGATTCTGCGCTAAAATTCTTTCGAGACGCCGACCTATCCTGGGTCAATGAAGAGTCCTACTCCACCGCTAGACTCACCAGACCCTTGATGGATAGAAGGCCTACCAACTTGGACTTGGTCCATGCTTACAGGCCATTGCGTTATGGGTAGACACGCGGAAAGAATGAGGCTACCATTTAACTACTTCTGCCATGGATGCAGATCCGCTGAGGAAGAGGAGACTGTTATCCACTTTCTCTATCAGTGCCCATCTCTTGCGACGTGCAGATATAGGTTATTTGGCTCTCTATTTCTTATCAGCTTGACGGAGCTATCATCTATTGATGTCAATAGCCTCGTTTATCAAACTTTCTGGCTGGTTTACCAGTGTAGGGTAGTCGTGCTTTTGATGTGCAGCCCTTGCGCTGATCAACTTCTTCCTCTTCCCTGATTTTTGGTAGAACTTGGTCAGTACAGGGACTGCGTTCGCCTCGTGGCGTCACAACGGGCGTGCTCAAGTGAACTTTTTTTTGATATCAGAGCTACCACTCCGACATTACCTAAGCTATTACATCTTAAGACTGTATGCTCAACCTACATGGACTACAGAACATTATTTGTTTCTAATAATGTTAGTTTGACTGAAAAAAGACACAAATAAAGAGTGTCGTAGGGATTCCTACTTAATCGGTAATAACAACACTTCAGTCAGAGTTACAACATACCTGCTCACACCATACATGTTGTGTGTGTTAATTTGTATCCTTGAGTGGCGAAACGTACAGTTTTATGTCGGGTTGGAAAGACTTATGTTTGAGAAACTTTTCAAGGCAATTTTATTTACTCTCAGAGTTTTTGCCAGAAGACAGCATGGAGATATTTTTTTCATATTTTGTTTTTGTTTGAGATGTCTAAGCCAAGAGTTGAGTCACGGCCTCACGTCTAATACACCAACACACTACGTAATAGTGACTTCTTTATAAGGAAACTACATTGAAGTGAGACTGATGGTCTTCCAGTGATGTAAATAGCAATTTCTTCATGCTTGAAGTCGCCGTAGTTTAATTAGTAGTGTATTTTCTTATTAGACGTGAGGCCACGATTCTAATCCCAGGTCAGAACACTCCCACGAAACGAAATCTGAAAAAATATTTCTTCGTTGACTTTCTCTCAGTAGATTTCTGTCAAAAAATCTGAGAGTGAATAAAATTGCCATGCAAAGTTTTTCAAAAATTTGTCGTTCGGAGACGACATGCAGAACATAAGTAGTATCAGAAACTAGGTCGTAATCCTGACTGAAAGTTGCAGTCACCAATTATGTCTGTATGTTTCTTCATGCTTTGTGACAATAAATAAAATATTCTTATACGAATGTTTCCTTTAAAGTCTTACAAAGGCAACAGCAGAAATACTTGTGTGCTACTTCAATACCAATTTTAGTGTAGCATATAGAAACCATTTACTCATTCCTACACTCAACAAAACCAACGTAATTATTCTAATTTTAAGATTCTACAATTTCTATTCGCCCTCTCCTTCTGTTATTAAACCTCTCCTTCTGCTAGTGTTTACCGTCGTACCGTTGTTTTTATACTCATTTTTAAATTGTAACACAAATTAAATAAAACGAAATGACAAACAATATACGTTTCATTTTATTTTTTATTAAATGTTTTGGTATGTGTAAATATTATATTTCGTAGGTGTGTATGTATGTGCATGTGTATGTATGTACGTTGTTGAGAGAAAGGATTATTTCAAAGGCGAATGAGAAGTGAGAGCGTTGCTTTACAAAGTCCAATATTGACGTTTCTAAGGCAACTGAAACAGAGCAATTTCAGTTTATTTCATATTGGGGGGGGGTGAATTTTCAAGGTGTCATACGCAAAGCAGAAAATATTCATCAGTCCTGATGCCGTTGGTTACAGGGCTGTTCACGTTGTTACTTTGTTATCATAAATTTTATATGGTGTACAGTGGTGAACAAAAATCGAGGGAAGTTTATTTAAAAAAATATTAAAAAAAAATGTAAAATACGAATACAAGTGACTCTAAGCATTTACACACTTTTGCTTGCCAGTGTATCTACATACTGGATGGTTGATAGCGAGATATTTGTATAAAAGTTAACAGCACTAGGGAAAGTTACTTTGTTGGGTTGGCTTTTATTATTGTTGCTTAAGGTAAACATTGTATCTCATATTCAGTTATATTGCCAAAGGCAAAAGGTAAATACGGCAGCTGAAGAAAGAGAAGTAGAAGAGGAAGAAGAGAGAGAAACACAAGTACAACTGCTTTTAAGCTGACTTTTAAAGGCATTATTGAAAAGGCTCTGCAGCTTTCTGGCAAAAACTCAGAGAATAAATAAAAGTTGCGATGAAAAATTTCTCAAGAAATCTGTCATTTGGAATCGACTTTAAATTGTAGATCCCGCCACTCATGTATAAAATTAACACACACGATATGAGTGGTGTTGAGAAGCTAGGCCATAATCGTGATTGAAGGGTTGTAATGGCCAGTTATGTATGTGTTGAAAAGGCTTTAATTCATTTAGACAAGAGCTGTAACTTCTGTTTCATTCTTTTATAAAATATTAAATAATTTCTGCCCAACAATCTTGCCAAATGCTTTAAAATCCAACGATAGGAAAAGGAAAATATTTATATTTCATAATCAAATATCAAGATTTACTTATGAAATCTATTATCAATCATACCATCGTTCCTGATGTAGCTCATACGGCCAACGTGAACAACATTTTACAAAACAGTGTATTAAATTGATGGCAGGACAACAAGTGTCACAAATAGCAGGTGAGTCTATTACTGCAGTCTGTGACTTAATGGGGTTTGGCTGTCAGTATATACCCTCTCTCTCTTAAAAGGCAACAATAAAAAACAATTTAAACTTTTTATTAAACAACATCATAGTTGAGAGAATCAAATAAAAAACAAAAACAACAACAAAAAAGTTAAATATTAAAGTTAATAAATTCATCATTTTAGAAAATGAAAAACAAGTGAAGGGGATATTATGAAAGCATGACCATATTTCAAACAATTAGCTGTAAATGCCTCGCAGTCAAAGGTTAAGATGAGAAGTGTAAATGGATACATATTTACAGAACAGCCTTAAAGAATTAAATGGCATCAGGGGAAATGAGATTAGATTTTTTGCAGCAATTGGAAGGGAAAATTACATTCTTGGGTTTCATGTTAAAGTTAAAAACAAATTAAATAATGAGCTTGAAAATAAAATTGGATGCTATTACCACTGTAATCAAATATATTAGGAATAAAAATCCTTGGTAGAAATGTTGAAACAGTAACGAATTTATTTTAAAATCCGAAGGTTAAGGACATCAGAATTATATTCTTTAGCTGCGACCTTTTTCACGTTTCTCTGGAAACTTATACATACCACACTAAAAAATTGTCTTCCTTGAGGCCAAGAATACCGTCAAATCAAGTACTCCCTGACACTCCTTCATCGAATTAAATAAGTGACAGTCGTCACGGAGCATTGCCTGAAGTTTAAGGTGTTCGGGCCAAAACTTCTCAAGTTCAACTTAAGTTTAAGTTTTCTACTAATTTTGCAACATATATCTGGTCGCTGTAGTCGCCGTAGTCTAGTAGGTAGTGTTTTCGCCTATTAGACGTAGAGCCCGGGTTCGAGCCCCAGGCCAGACATCGAAACGAAATATGAATAACAAATATTTCTTCACCGACTTCCTCTCAGCAGATTTCTGGACAAAATCTGAGAGTAAATAAACCTGCCACGAAAAAGTTTCTCAAAATCTGTCGCTCGGAGTCAAAGTGTAAGTCCCGCCACTCAAGTATAAAATTAAGGCACACAACATGAGTGGTGTGAGAAGCTAGGCAATAATCCTGACTGAAGGGTTGTAATGGCCAATTATGTATGTATGTATATCTGATCGCTGTCATACCACATCTTCATAGCTTTGCATATCTTCATCGCATTTACGGCGTGTTTTATTGACCAATGAATTAATCGTTTTCGGTGTAGGCACCTTCAGTCCTTAAATAGATTTCTCCTTCCTCAGCAAAGAAGCTCATGGATGGTTACGTCAGCAAGCAAAATTAAAGTATATAGGGCCCAAGACCACCCAGGAGTAATTGCAAAAAAGCCAATACATTCGCAAGAAGTGGCTATTTCCTGGGCATTATAGTCGAGAGCTGACACTGGTACATATTTTTTAAAAATTATTCTCGAAAACCGTTACCATCAATTCAGAATTCAATGGATTTATTATAATTCGCCTTTTTTTGGCTTTGGTATTTAAGGTTATATATTGGAAGGTATGTGGTGCGAACAAGTTGCTGCTAACAGCCACACAATGTTACAGATTTTGGTTCTATGGCATGAGTCATTTAAAGAAAAAAGTAATTTCAGCTTTTTGCGACCTCAATTGTCCACCAAACCATTAAGAAGCCAAAGAAAAAGTACCTACGCTGATATTCCACTAACGTTAGAGCATTGTAATGCCACGCATGTACAAAATCCACACATACAACATATCGCACACCCAGTACAAAAGTGACTCAACTCAAAATTTTTATTTTTCAGAAATCGACTAAAAACTATTTTTGACTTAAATAAAAATAGTTAGAAACAAAATCTTTGGACCATTTAGTAACAGTTAAAAATTTAACATTAAAAATGATAAGATGTGTGCACGGTCATCAGAGCTTCAGTCATGGTTTGCTGGAGTGTCGCTAAAGATGGGATCATTTTTTTGAATTCGCAGCAATTACTTTTTGAATTCGCAGCAGTTTTACAGGAAATAGTTTCCAACAATAGATACGCCAGCATTGATCATCTTAAGACATCCTTGTTTCGTGCTGCGACCAATTTTTCAGTTGATGACTTCCATGCGACTATTGATGTTTGACCAGTACGACTTAAGACTTGGGAGAAAATTAAAGGTAGACTTTTCGAGTAAACCATATATTATTTGATTCTATAACATAAAATGTAAATATCAGTGGTTACATCTCTACCAGATAGTTTTCTATTTGTAAAAATATAGAATAGGTCATCTATCGGTTTAAATTTTGAACCATCGGTTATTTCGAATCTGGCAATACTTATATCATTAAATTCTATCACAAAATTCAGTATATTATTTCAATTGAACGGAAATACAGAAATCTTACAGAAATCAATGCATCCATTACGAATAATCGTATGGAGTGGCTTACGGAGCGGAGGCATTAGTGGCTCATGTTTCTTTCAAAATAATTGTTTTATTGAATTGTTAAGTTTAAGCTTCCTAGAATTATAAACTATATGTTTTAAGTTCAAACGCGATTTGAAACACTTACTACTTTACTAATGAATTCATAATTTTAAAATAAATTGTTTGCCCTCAACAGCAGATGCTTACATTTCAAAACTTCAAAGCTACCAAGGTTACACAAGATTTTCATGATATTCTTTTACCACAACACAGGCAGATATATAACAAGCATTATCTATTTCTCTTCCTCTGGTTTTTTCTAATTTTAATTGCAGATAATTTAACTTTTTTCGGAATTTGCAATAGAAAAACAAAAATTTTCACTTTCCAACTTTTATTTGGTAAAAGAATATAGTTTTTGTATGCAAAACAGCACTTAAGGATACATTGCATAATTTTTGTTTTAACAAAAGCTACTTTAAATCCAATTAAGCTGAACATTGTTTTAATTTCCATAAAAACAAAAAAACACAAACAACTTCAACAAAAACCAAAGAAGAAAATGGAAAAGAACATCATAAACACAGATTTTAATTGTCCAAAATTTTCATTGTCGACAAAATCATGCCATTTAGACAAAGAAAAACAAAAAAACGAAACAACGACACAACAATCTGAATATTTACCTTCAAGAAACAAAAAAGCAAAAACTTTAAATTGAAACAAATTCGTATAAAGACATGTGTGTGTACTTTTTGCTATTCATCTATGCATCTGTGAAATTATAAAAAAATTCCATTTCAGTTGTATTTTTTTTTTACTTTACGTTCTAGAAGTTGTTGTTAAAAGACACAGAAAAATTGTTTTGTTTTGTTACCGTTTTTTATTCTGCATTTTATTTTATTTCATTTATCCAAAAAAAGTATTAACAAAAAAATTATTGTAATAAAAGAGTTGAAACCATAAGGTATTGTTCACATAAAATTCGTCGGCATAAAGGTTTTAATAAAGGTGATGGATTTTTAGATGCATGAGAACCATCAGTATGGTTTGTTCATATTTTTGTTCAGGCATCATTCAATGTCAGAATTATGTGAACAAATTATGGAAATTTAGAAATCTGAGCACAAAATTCGTAGACTATTTCGTCCATTTTATGGTCAATAAAAATGGCCGAGTATTTGGAGCGAAGAACCTCATCCTGCAGCATCTCGCATACATACATAATTCGTCATTACAACTTATCAGTTTGGATTACAATCTTCAACTTGTACTGGACCGAAGATCTTGACTATAGCTTTTTTCTGGAATATTCTCAAGGCAACCATCGCTGCGAAATAGCGTCCATTCTCCCGTGCCTTAATGTAGCAAGGGGAGGATGAGAGACTTGTAGAGTATTGCTTTCGCCGTCCAAGGAGGCATCTGCTACTTAATTATCTATTAAGGCCGCAGTAATGATACATACATGTAATTATGGTTGGTCACTGTATTTAAATAAAAGATTGGATTCATTGATGTTTTATTTAAATTCAGTGTAAGTTTATTCCAATATAAACAATAATTCAATTTATATTATAAAAAAAATAAATAATAAGTTTTTTTGATTCAGATCCAATTTCAATTCAACCTTTCAACTTCTATTCTTCAACTGTTCTTTTAAACTTGCAAAAATCACACCTTTCAACTTCTAAAAATTTCACTTTTCCGACTTAAAAACAACACAACTTAATTCTTAGCTTTCTTTCAACTGACTGACTCTCAACCTTTTCTTTTCTACTGATATCCTATTACTACTTTTCTCTCTCTTGCACTGTATTTCTTCCTTATCTCTCTATCTAGTCTACTTAAACAAGGTGTCGCCGCTATCACTTGTTACATTCGGCCATCCTGAAAAATATCATCTGCCTCAGATGATGCTGTGTTATCTTCAACTTGTCGCCATGGTTTTATAAAGTCGCAACTGGTGGATGTTGTTTTGGGACCTTCAAAATCTGCTGCCTTTACCACGTCGTAACGCCCATTGCGTTTCACTTTAGTCACTTCGTATGGGCCTAAATATTCACTAGATAGTTTTTTTTCCAGCAACAAACTGTGTTCTTTTAATCGCAATGAGATCACCAACTTTATACATAACCAAATCTTTGCGATTTTTATCATAGTTATTTTTCTGACGTTCTTGTGCTTTTGCAATCTGAAGTTTTGCGTCCTGGCGTAGCTGTTGTCTATTTTCATCAAAGCGGTCGACTAACTCTTCTTGTAATGTCTCGAGCAGGCTATCGTCGATATTCATTTTCATTTTTTTGCCGAATAGGACTTCAAATGGTGTCGATTTCGTCGTACTATGAACGCAAGAATTAATTGTCTGCTGCACCTGTCCTACATACTTAAACCACTTAGATGATTCATGTGATGAAACTTTGCTGATAATCGACAAAATTGTTCTATTAAGCCGCTCTACTTGGCCGTTTCCACGTGGCACACCAGTTGTTGTTACCACATGCTCAACATTCGCTTCTCGACAAAAATCACGAAACATAACTGAAGTGAACGCCGAACCTCTGTCGCTTATGATTCTACTTGGGTACCCAAAAGTCTCCGACCACACCTTCAAATTCTTAATCACTTCTTCGGCATTTGTAGTTCGGGTAGGAAAGAGCCATACAAACTTACTAAAACCATCGATCATCGCTAATATATACTTATATCGTTTGGCAGTGATATCCAATGGCCCCAGATGATCAACATGGATTGTGCACAATGGCGTATCTCCCTTGTCGATTAATTGTAGGTATCCTTCTTTTTTACCCAGCTTCTTGTTATATATTATACACTTTACGCAATTGTTGATACACTGTTCGACTTTTTTTTGGAGGTGAGGAATGTAATACCGTTGTTTAATCGCATGCATTGTTTTTTCGGCTGCAAAATGTCCAGTTTCATGCGCACTGCGTATTATTTCGCCCTCCATTGATTTCGGCACTAGTAGAAGATCGTTTCCGTCAACATATTTATAAACAAGGCCACCTCTTAACTTATAATCGTTATAGCTACCTAGCTGAAGTGCTGCTGTTACTGCTTTCACGTGCTCATCATTCTGTTGTAGTTTTCGTAATCTAGCTGTTAACTCTGTGTGTATTGTGTAGACGTCAACAGGGAATCTACTTAAACAGTCTACATGCCGCATTCGATTTGCCGGTTTATGCACAACAGTATATGAAAAATCTTGCAAATACATGATCCACTGCGCCACATCTCGAGGTACGTCTTTCTTTTCAACTGTTTGCCTGAACGCTGCGCAATCCGTTACCAATGTAAAGTTTATACCCAACAGTAAATGGCGAAACTTTTTAAACACCAAGTACGCTGCTTTCACTTCCAAAATGTAGCTGTGTAATCTGCTTTCTTGTGGCGTTGCTTTCTTACTCCAGTACAAAATCGGGTGGAAATTCTCATCTCGTTTTTGCAAAATTGTAGCGCCAAAACCATTTTTCGAGGCATCTGTGTGTACTTCTGTTTCGGCATCTCTGTCATACAACCCAAGTACAGGTTCGTTAGTTAACATGTGTTTGATTTTTTCTATGGCTTGAATCTCTTTGTCACCAATTGTAAAACTAGCGTTCTTTCTTAGTAAGTCGGTTAGTGGTTGAACAATCTGAGCATACCCCTTCACAAACTTCCTAAAATAACCAGTGAGACCTAGGAAAGCTTGTATATCTTTTACGTTTTTTGGCAATGGGAAATTCTCAACAGCTTTACATTTTGTCGGCCCTGGTGATAGTGTACCGTTTTGCACCACATGACCCAAAAATTCAATTTTACTTTTCATAAAACAGCATTTTTTCCAATTAAAATCAAGACCATATTCTGACGATACTTGTAAAACATATTCCAACTTTTTCAGACACCCGTCTGCAGTTTCATCGTATATAATTATATCATCAACATAGAGCTCCATTATGTCGTTATTTTTTAAATCTTGGAAAATATGATTCACATATCTTACGAAGCAGGCTGGCGAATTGCAGAAGCCAAATGGCGCTCTGTTGAACTCAAAAAGACCTCGCTTTGTTACAAATGCAGTGAACTTTTTGCTTGCCTCATCAATAGGCACATGAAAAAATCCGTTGCGTAAGTCCATTACCGTAAAAAACTTGGCTTTTTTTAATTTTTGAAGCACATCATCCACTATTGGTACTGGGAAGCAATCTCTTAAAACCATTTTGTTTAATTGTCTGAAATCGATACAAATACGGAAGTCCCCACATTTTTTCCTTACCACTACAACTCTGCTGGCCATATCAGATGTTGACCTTCTCACTACACCACTTTTTAACCATTCTTCAACTTGTTTATTGAGAGCGTCTTCTTCTTGCATTGCTAGTCTTGACGGAGAGTGACGGAATGGTTTCATCTGCTCGTTGGGTATAATTTTCATAGTTATAGGACTAAGTTCTTTATTGTTTGAAAAACTTTGACTCGCTGGATCAGCAACATAATTTTTTATTAATGTTTCAACCGCATCTTTATAATTAAAATCAACGTCCACTTCATCGATATTGTAAACAACAATTTCTTTTTCTACTTCTTCTTTACTTTCAAACGTGTAACCGTTTTTGCCCGAATGTAACTCAACTTTGCTTATAAAATCGTAACCGAGTATAGCTTCACATTTTATATTTATGTCTTCAACAACCAGAAATTCATGAGTTGTTTTTACGTTATCAACGCTTATATTACCTTTAATCAACCCGACCGGTATTGTTTTTTTGTTACCAAGTCCGCGTAATACCGAGCCACATGGTAATAATTTCCAACAGTTAAATAGTTTATTGTATACACTTACTTGCATTAGCGACACGTCCGCGCCGGTGTCTACCAAGCATTCAATTCTTTTATTGTTAAAAAACACTGTTTTAAATCGTTTTTGATCGAAAACTGAGTTTACTGTCTTTTCGGCATTGTTGAACGGTTTACCGAGGTCACAATCTTTAGAAATATGACCGTAATTATTGCATTTAAAACATTTCGGAGCCGCTTTGCACTCACTTTTTTTATGAAATTTCGATCCACAATTAAAACAATGATTTTGCTTGTCTCCTACGAAATTGTTTACTGAGCTAGTTTTACTCTTATTATATTGTCCTCTTTCGCGTTGCATAATGTGCTCGTAAATTTCATATTGCTCACGTAACTCTTTAAATGTTTTTGCGCTGTATAAATTAAATTTAAAATTGTCTGAAATATTTACACCATCGACTATATACCGGATTGTCGCGCATTCCTCGATATCTGCTAAATTTGCAATCCTTTTCATATTCAAAACATATTCATAAAACGATTCTGAATGTTTCTTTTTTGTTCCCGACAGCATTTTATGTATTTCAAAACTATCGTATTTTCGATCAAATTCAGTGATTAATTTATGTTTCAATTGTTCATAATCAGATATACTTTCGGTCTCTATAAATCCTTTAGCCGCGCCCGTAATTTTGTTCCTCGCATGAACATACATTTGCTTCATATTTAATTCATACGCTTCTGCATTTTCTTCAAATATTTGAAACCACTTTTTCACTGGTATGTTTTTTCCATCAAAATTACTTATAATTTTGGCAAAAGTGTCAACGGTTATAACATTATTTGATTTGTTTTTATCTTCGTTTATTTTTAAAGTTAACACTTTTATTAATTCACTCAAATCATTTTCCGTTGCCATCTTTGGTTGAGCTTTTTCTGTTTTATTTTGATTATTGTTTACAATTTCGAATTTATCTTCACTTATTTCTCTGTTATAATCTGTTATACTCTGTAAATTTGACTCACTTTTTGCCTTTTGAATTTCTATTTGTTCTTTAATACTGTCTATTTTATCTACTTTTACTTTCGATCTTGTTTTAACGGACATTTGCACGTTGTTGTTGTCACTTGTCTATGTAAAAGTATATTTCATATTTTGCTTTTTGGTTTGCTACTACTCTTTACTTTCTTATTACTTTATATTTCTATTTATTATTCTTTCGTTTTTTTTTTATATGAATTTATTTTGGAAAAGAAACAAAATGAATTTACAGTTATTTGTTCCTTTATATATTTTGTTTTAAAATTTTTATTCAACTTATTTCAATTATACGAGAATATTCCACTTAATTTTTTTTGTATAGTGACTTTTTTATAGAACTTTGGCAAGTTTCAAATTTGGCTTTATGGGTTGAGCCCCCAAATGTAATTATGGTTGGTCACTGTATTTAAATAAAAGATTGGATTCATTGATGTTTTATTTAAATTCAGTGTAAGTTTATTCCAATATAAACAATAATTCAATTTATATTATAAAAAAAATAAATAATAAGTTTTTTTGATTCAGATCCAATTTCAATTCAACCTTTCAACTTCTATTCTTCAACTGTTCTTTTAAACTTGCAAAAATCACACCTTTCAACTTCTAAAAATTTCACTTTTCCGACTTAAAAACAACACAACTTAATTCTTAGCTTTCTTTCAACTGACTGACTCTCAACCTTTTCTTTTCTACTGATATCCTATTACTACTTTTCTCTCTCTTGCACTGTATTTCTTCCTTATCTCTCTATCTAGTCTACTTAAACAAGGTGTCGCCGCTATCACTTGTTACATACATATATACATAATTGGTCATTGCAACCCCTCAGTTAGGATTACAACCTAGCTTATCACACCACTTATGTTGTGTGTGTTAATTTTATACATGAGTGACGGGCACTAAAATTTAAAGTCGATTCCGAACGATTTTTTAGAAACTTTTTCACGGCAATTTCATTTACACTCAGAATTTTTGTCGTAAATCTGCTGAGAGGAAGTCGCTGAGGAAATAGGTGTTCAAATTTCGTTTTGTTGGAGATTTCTGAACTGGGGTTTGAACCATGTCCTCACGTTTAATAAGCCAACACACTATCTACTAGACTACAAAGACTACAAGACTCAAATAAATCCACTAAAATTTACTATTATGTGCCGTTTACATACGCATTAGCGAGACCATTACTTCTAATTTCCTTCGAACTAATTAAGGAGCTGCCTGAATTTTTGATTTCAAAAATGAATCACGTAAACATCAACAATATTTCGTTCCACACAGCGTGTCTAACCATCGAATTAGTACAAAACCAATTTGATGACTACTTTCTTGCCAGAAGTGGTTCTATTCACTAGCCCTCCCGGTCATGAGATTTAACGCCTCTGTATTACTTTCTGTGGCACCATGTTGTCTATTGTTAGTGCCAACAAATCAGTACAAAAATTAAACTCATTAGTTATACCAGGTAACTCGTTTAATGCAGCCCCTCAAAATAATGCCGCACGAAGTGAAATGAAAGATTTTGATGATCAACTGTTATCGCCAAAATATTAAATACTTATCTATGGAAACTTTTCATCTAATAACACCGATCGATTTCGATTCTACTGTGTAGCTTGTGGTACCGTCTTGTTGAGGGCGCATAGCGTCCAATACAAAAAAATGTATAAAAAGCGCGCTGAACTGACGGTAACTGTTTTTCCATTGTTATCTTAGAAAAAAAATCGCATTAAAAGGACACTAACAGACCATAGTATGCCTCAAAAAGGTACTTTTTCCATTTATAATGGCTTTTCCACAATAATTACTTCGATCTAAGTACCCAGTGACAAAGGAGCTCGACCCTAAAGAAAATTTTGAAAATCAGCACTGAAAGCCAGTTTCCTTAGCATAGCAATCAGCATGTCTTCGGAGCTGTCAATGCTAAGTCGGCCTTCATAGTTGGGTAGGTTTAGGTTAAGGTTAGAGGACGTGTACTTGTCAACTGTGACAAGTACAGTACCCGGGGGTCGAATTGACCCATTGTACAACGTCCTAGCTTCTCACACCACTCATGTTGTGTGCGTTAATTTTATACATGAGTAGCGGGACGTTCAGTTTATAGTCGACTCCGAACGACAGAATTTTGAGAAGCTTTTCATGGCAGGTTTATTTACTCTCAGAGTTTTTAGTAGAAATCTGCTGAGGGTAAGTCGCCGAAGAAATATTTTCATATTTTCGTTTTGATGTCTGACCTGGGATTTGAACTCGGAGCTTTTGTCTAATAAGCCGATACACTACCTACTAGACCACGGTGACTATTTCATAGTTGGGTAAGTTGAGTATACATGTAAATCAAAATTCAAAATACGCTACCATCAGCCATAAGTAACAACGATTGCTTCGAAAGGCGTGTATTTTAAGAATTCCTATTATCTGTTACACTGTCTTTAACAGAAGCAACATTTTAAACAGTGCGTCCATGACATACATACATAATTGGCCATCACAACCCTTCAGTCAGGATTACAGCTTAGCTTCTCACACCGCACATGTTGTGTGCCTTTAATTTTATACTTTCATATTTCGTTTTGATGTCTGGCCTGGCGCTCGAACCCGGGCTTATCGTTTAATAAGCGAACACAGTACCTACTTGACTACGGCGACAAGCTAGAAGCTTGAGTTGCAATGAACAATGAAGTAAGCAATATTTCCAACAGTCCATATATTGCGATGAAGAACAGACATAACCACATTTGTAACAGTACCAGTATATTTAAGCTTAAGTCGATTGTAATATCTATAGTCACACTGTAATGCATGTAAAGTGGCGGCATTTGATTCTCAAAGTTTGTTTTAAGTTTCAATCATTTTTGGCGATCTTTTATTGTTAAATCATTGACAGTCTTGCCAGACCGATAGTTTAAAAACCTTTCAACCAATTACATTTTCTCAAGTGCATCTCTGGTACTGCCGAATTTTATGTGAACAATAATTTACAAAGGCCAACATATACTCGGTCACATAAAACGAAAATTATTCTATGAAAATGTCCACACAACTGATTGTTGTTCCGCAAAATGCTGGATGGAGCGTTGATATGCTGCCAGAAATGAAAATATTCTGTAATAATTTTACAATAACAAAGTATAACAAAATTTTTTACATTATTTTTGAAGCAATTTGCGAGAGACGCCTTTTCAAATGCATGTGAAGCTGTGCTGCAAATATGTGAATCTTAAAAGGGAAAATAATAAAAACTAAAATGACATTTAAAAGAGAAAAACAACTCTTTTTTTTTGTATATTTCCACTTCAGTTTTACTTTTTTGTGTTACTTTAGTTTTGTTTAAATTATGTTTTACTTCCAGTGTTTTTCCAGTTGCGTTTTCTATTTTTTATTTCAATTTAGTTTTCTGTACAACGATACAATGAATGAAAATTTTAATTTCTTTTTTGATGTGATTTAGTTTGTGTTTCTTATTTTCTTTATGTGAATAAAATTAGTGTATGAATGCTGTAACAAGAGACACACACACAAAATTTTTAATTTACAATTAATTTAGTGTCGGATGAATAAAGAAATTTGAGTTTCTCTTTATTTTCTATGAAAGTAAGTGTTCAAATCCTTACATAATTTGTTATTACAACCCTCTTAGTCAGGATTACAAACTAGCCTCTTACATCGCCCATGTTGTGTGTGTTAATTTTTGCCACGGCAATTTCATTTTACTCTTAAAGACTGTTGAGAGTTTTAGTCTAGATGTCTGAGGCAGGGGTTGAACCACGACCTCTCGTCCAATAAGCCATCAATCTACCCACTAGACTACTGCAACTTCACCAGAAGTGAATCATTGATTGTTTGGCTGATATTATATACGATTACCCACAATAGAAAAAAGAAAGTAGCAATTATTGCTGAAGGCCTATACACAGGTTATTAAAAAAATTGTTGGGGACCACCTCCTCTTTTCTTTCCCCTATAAAGAATCTTTCCCGTATTTCAACACAATGTACGGCATGAATAGGGTCATCTCCTGAAAAATATTTGACTGGTATCCATATTGACCTAAATCCATATTTGACTGGTATTCGACCTTCAACCAGGAACTTTCAGAAAGTGGCAGTGGGATGCTACATTTGTTAAATTACTTGCCATTTTTTAGTCTGTTTCGCCCAAGCACCATAGATGGATGTAGCATTCAACAATAAGTTCAAATAATAAACTTGTTGCCATCAAAATGAATCTTCTGTTTGGACAACGGCAACGTGTACTATGCCCATTTTACGATTGCCATAAACGTCTTTCCGAGCGGATTATGCGAATTTACTGATTCAGTAAACGATCCATCAACAACCCTACATCGACGAAACTCAAGATTTGTTGAAATCATGGCCGCTCTCCGTGAGATTGTACAGGATAAGCCGAGGTAGTCGATTTCAATTCATTCACAAGAATTTTGGCTAATTATGCGTCATGACTTGGGAATTCAATAGACTTGGGAATTGCAGATATTTGCACATTTTCGTCAAATAATTATCATCAACAATGACGCTCATATATGGTTGAATTCGTACATCAATTCGAAAGGTATCAGTAAGTTCTCACTACACAACTCAAGGCGTTATTGCAACTAAATAGAATAAGAAATAATTATTATAAAACATTGTAAATATCAGTAACAAAATAAATATTTTAAAATCCGGACTTCTTCTTATTTTATAACGTTGAGGTTATTGATTAAAATAAGAAAAAATGTATATCAATATATTATAAATATTTATATTTCATATCGCCATGGAGTAGCGAAGCACACCGGATTTTAGCTAGTTTTAAATAAATATTTGTAATATAGTCGTGTAATTTTCTGTGACTTACCTGTTACAAGTGATTCCAATGGTTCTGGTGGTGGAAGTAGTGCTGGTACTGCAATATTTCCGTTTGCACAACACATTCCTGGAGCTTCATTCTTGAATCTATAAGATAATAATATATCTCATTTCCGAGCTATAATGAAATCCTATGCATTCGTATTGGTCAAAAACATTTAGACGATTTTGTTGCCTATTCTATTGCGGTTTTCTTCACGGCGTTCATCTTGTTCCTCAGATATCTCAGCAGCTCTTAAAGCAGATTGTCGTATTCTTTGATTATCATCTTACGTTGATCCGGCGTCTCGGCAGCTCTAGATGTTTATGCTCGTAGTCTCTCTCCTTCTAGGCGTACATCTCGTTGATCCGGCATCTCATCAGTTCTTGATCTTGATGCTTGTAATCGTTTTCTTCTAAAGACGTGAATCACGTTGATCAGCTATCTCAGCCGCTCTAAATGTTGATGCTCGTATCCTCCCTCCTTCTACACGTGCATCACGTTGATCTGGTGTCTCCGCAGATCTAGATGTGGAGGCTCTAGACCTTTCAACACTCAGACGAACATCACGTTCTTCAGGAGTTTCATCAGCCGATTTGTGATTGTAAATTAACTGCATTTTTGGTGCGATTAGAAAGCGAAGATTTTTTAGGTGGCATTTTTTTGTTTTTAATTTATCACAATATGATCACTCACAAAATACTCGTTTAAAATCTGGGATTCAAATGATTTGCGAAAAAGACTGTAAGTAATATTTAAGTACTTCCTTTCAATCATTATTAGCCAAAATATACCATAACAGATCAATTTTTTTTTATTTTCAAGTTAAAAAATTTGGGGCAATAGAAAATATTTAATATTTTTTATTAGGGTGACCATAAAAGTTTTGTCTGTATAATATAACCAAAGGCAAAAATTGGTTCTATAAAAAATTATGTATGCTGAAGGTAGTTAATAAATTAAGGCAGTATAGTGTCATCTGTGTCTGCTGTTAATGGTGCCTAAGTTACACACGTCCCAGTATGCTTATTTTTATAAACATATAATAAAACAGGTATTGGAATGAATAGGCAATACACTTTAGATGCAATAGTTTATCAGATATATGATGTTTAGTATTTACTTTCTGTCTAATAATTCATGTAAAAATAGAGTCCATTTATTTCCCTAACCCGAAATGTTCATATGTGTATCAAAGTGATTCATGCTAAATTCTAGCTCTAATAGTTTTCCATGTACACGAATTTTTGTATAATATTTACTATATGGGAGGGTCTCGTTCTTATTGCTAATAACGGCAATTTTTTCACAAATTATTCATATGGATTTCAGTGTTGCCCGTGTACGATTTGATGATTTTATCTATTTCCGAGATATAAGAAGTTTTAAATTTAATTCATAAGGGAAGTACCACGGCCCCTTTTCCTAGTCAGCCCATTTTTGTCTAAAATATTCATAAATATTCATATCTAGCCGCTTAGCCGTCTATAGACTTCAAACAAACAAACCCACAAACAAATAAACACATATTAATTTTTGTATATATATGTATATTTCACTAAAAAAATTACATATGTATGTGAGGTATGCGTTATATCTAATTCCCTTAAGTTTCATACGTCAAAAAATCATAGATTTTTTATTGCATACTTGTCAGAGTAACTATTCTATTCTAAAGATGTATTATGATGCGTATGAGTAATATATTTCAAATGCAATTAAATATTAAGTATGTAGTATATGTGGGCGTGAAACCTCGCTCTTTGGGAATATCAACATAAAAAGTAGCCTATAACTCCTTCCAGACATACAGGAAGATACTGTGAAAATTTCAAGAAAATCGGTTCAGCCGTTTAATCGTCTATAAAGCTCAAACATACAAACATGCAAACAAATATATATATATATATATATATATATATATATATATATAGATGACTTTAGAGGCAAAAGCTTGATCTTTTTATTGGGTCTTACAGCATATACTTCCAAGAATTGACAGCTTTTAACGGCCAACTAGCTGAAGCTACTTTTGTTAAATAAGTTTTCATTTATTTAGTCTGCTTAGCCAAACACCGTGGACGTATAGGCATGGGCCATAGACGATGACGTGTGTAAGCTGAATGGGCTTTAGAGCAGTTGGCAACTGACCCTAATGTTCATCGAATAATCATCTTCCGCGAATACATAAACGAGTCCATGAACTAAAAAAATTATCGATTTTGGGAGAGCTCCACAACCACATGATATCCAAGAGCGCCAATCCAATGCATTTCATAAAAGTCGCTGTTTTGCGTGGATTTTGGGCTGGCGGTAACAGCAATTCACATTTGTGTGAGAAAGATGACAATCAGGCTTGTACATCAACATGCCGTTGAAGTCGTTGAAGGGTTTTAACAGAGCTTATGCCATATTGGATATTCAGCACTAGCGATTTAAGGGTATAGTCATCTTACGCGAATGTGATGTAAGCTCTCCATGGTCGTACAACTTAACTATGATAGAGTTTTCTTGTGGGATTTTCTTAAGTCGCAGATGTATGCGAATATATAAGAAACCCCAGAGGTCCTCAACCATCGTTCCTATTACGGATGAATATATATATATATATATACGGATTGAATGACCATTACATGAATGTATTTTATAGGTCCTATGATATATTGTCACCAAAAGCATCGGTGCGTAACTGCGTCTAACTTTCCGCTATACAAAGAGGCAGAAGGAGCGTGAGAGATGTGTACAGAATCTGTTTCATCGTAGGAGGGTGGTCTCTGCTACTCAATTAAACATTGAGATCACGGTGGTATCTGTTAACAAGTGTAATCCCACACTTGATCTCCAGGCTGATGTAATTTCCGCTAGTAGCTGCCAAGAGAAATAAATTCACTAACAAGTTTTTGTGTAACTATCGACCGTAATCAAATAATTGCTATCCTCAAAGCAATGATTTCTTCGACATCTCAAAATGCTTGAAGCCTATGCAATCCTTACATTTCGTAATGAGTTAAATCTCCTTTAAGTTTCTTACTTCATATACGATTTTAAATTCATATTCTATTATAGTTATTCACCACGGCTTACAACTCTGGTCATGTAATTCGCTCACTATCTCCACTTAAAACTCATTGTCAGTTTAATAAAGTATGATTCCTTCTACGATACAGTTTTTGTTTAATTTGTGCATCCCAACAATCCTGTTATTTTGTTTTTATTGTGCCTGCTGATTTCAGTCCTGATGTTGTTGTTGTTGTTTTTGTTGGCAATGCAATCAACGTTTGGAAACATCATTACCTAACAAAAACATAGTCATTGTATAAATCCTCTGTTTGGCATTTCAACCATCCTTTCATGCGCCACGCCAGATCTCTTAAGTCATCCATCCATCCATCCTTTCATGCCAGACACATACATATGTATGCATGTATGTCGACGAAAGGCGATGAGTATTTGAATGTTGCATTCTTCACTTGTATGTTGAGTGGTTGTGTGTGAGGTATGGTATGGTGTGGCATGGTATGGTATGAGTATGGTTTGCTTCAATATTAGTTTTGTGGAGTATAAATGAATGTTCAAAAACGTGCCTCGAATAATAGTATTGTACACTACCCTGCCATATACCCGAGTCATGTATTTCATTTTCGATGGTTATGTTATATCCACCATACATACATTAAGAAAAATATTTCATGTATTCGACATGTATGTATTTGTGTATGTTGCATACACATACTATGTGTCTGTTGGTTTTTATAAAAAAAAATTTGTTTTAAATGTTGCCTGAATGAATTCATTTGAAAAATATTAAAAAAACAATAGCGATAACGAATATTGGACGCATAAGGAACTGAAGTAATAGATAATCAAATCAAAACATATAAAATCAGTAAAAAAAGAAAGGAAAGCTTTAGGGGGTCAAGTTTGATTGTGTTCGATACAATATAGTTTAAGCAGAACATTTCCGGATTATATGAATGTTATGTACGATATATAAACAGATTTATACTTTGAAAATACATCGTAGTGCAATTCAAAATTCTATTCTAATTATTTAAATCAACTAATCCTTTTTATTATTTTTTTGTTATTATTCTTTTTATTTATTTTCTTTTAACATAACAAATATGCTGATTGCTGCAGATATCACATTGCAAGAAAAAACCAACAAGAAGTCTTAAGTTAATAATTTTTAAACCATATACATACATACATACATACACACATAATTGGTCATTACAACCCTTCAGTCAGTGTGTGTTGATTTTATACGTGAGTGGCGGTACCTACAGCTTAACGTCGACTTCGAACGATAGATTCTTGAGAAACTTTCTCATGACAATTTTTTTTAACTCTCAGAGTTTGTTTTCAGAAATCTACTGAAATGTAGTAATATCAATGCCGCGCTTGGCCTCAATGACCCCTCCTTTTCTATTTCGGTTTGCCTTAATACTTCCTTACATGCGCATCTGCTTCTCGCGAACCTTAGCGACTTCACAACAATCGGTGACAAATCTTCCTCGGTTTGCTGCTTCCTACGCAGACAATGTTGTTGTCTAGACCGACTTTAGCTTATTTCCGCATCAAATACCCCTATCGTCTGAACATCGTCTTACATGCATATTTTATGGCTGAACCAGCACAACCGATGGATGTTAATGTGCCGCACCACATCTATGTCGTTCAACTCGTACTGGACCGGAAATCTTGTGAAGAACTATTCTCTCGAATAATTTCAAAACCGTTCCATTAGTGAAGCACGGCGTCCAAGAGAGAAATCTGCTCCTCAGTTGCCTATTAACATAAACACACATACATAATTGGCAATTACAATCCTTCAGGCAGGATTACGACATAGCTTCTCCCACCACTTATTTTGATTGTGTTATTTTTATATATGAGTGGCGGAACTTACAGTGTAAACTCGACTCCAAAATTACAGATTTTTATTTACACTGAGAATTTTTGTCAGAAATTTGCTGACCTAGGATTTGAACCCGTCTAATAGCCCAAAACGCTACCTACTACACTACGACGACTTACAACATCGTAATAAGTACCATTAGGTTTTGCAAATCGACCCATATTTAACAAAAAATACTAAAAATTGGGATTTTTCAAATCAGCTACAAGGAATTTCGGGTAATTCTTGTATGAATAAAACTGAACACAAGTCAGGAGAACTTGACCAAGTTAGCCAGCAGCTCTTTGACTTGACAGCTTTTGCTATCAAAAGAGTTTTGTGAAATCTAAGATACTTGATGTCTTGGCTATATAGTGGATGTCCAAAAACATTCCACTTAAATGCAATGAATTTTTGGCTAGTCATCAATTATTCTGTTAGTTCATTTTCTTAAGTGGCTTGCATAAACGGCCGATCAGTAAGCAGTACAATGGCCGATTATTAAGCAGTGCTAACCGCTAATAATTCCTTTCCATCTTTTCCATACAGTCATTAAAATGGTTTGAAAACAAAGTCACTAGAATTTTGTTAAGTTCTTATCTTAGTTTAATATTCCCATGTTTAAAAATCGCTAAATAAATTCCGTAAGTAATTAGTCAAAGTTACAACCATGTTGTATGTTTTAATATTATCCATGTGTGGCGGGACCTACAGTTCAAAATCGATTCCGTACAACAGATTTGAGAAACCTTTCATAGCAATTGTACTTTACTCTCAGAGTTTTTGTCAAAAGACTGTTGAGAGGAAGTCATCCAAAGAAATAATTCTTTTTTCTTATTTCGTTTTGTTTGAGATGTCTAATCTGGATTTTGAACCACGTCGCTCTCGTCTAATAAGCAAACACGCTATCAACTAGACCACGGCGCTAGATTTCAGTAACGTTTTCCTTATTGTAATATTATTGGGAAATGGTTTTCTATATATGTACATTGTCTTAACCCCGTATTGGATATTGGTCCGTAATATCATAAAGGGGCAAAAGCTCTGGCGTAATAGGACCATATCTTCAAAAGAAGATGCGTAATTCTAGGAACGAACTTAAACTTGTAAGTCGCCGTAGGCTAGTAGGTTGTATGGTGGCTTTTGAGATGTATGACCACGGTCAGACAACGAAATATAAAAAATATTTCTTCGGTGACTTCCTCTCAGCAGATGTCTGGCAAAAAGTCTGAGAGTAAATATAATTTGCCGTGAAAAATCTGTCGTTTGGAGTCGACTGTAAACTGTTGGTCCCGCTGCTCATGAATGAAATTAACGCACACAAAATAAGTGATGTGAGAAGCAGAAGCTAGGACGTCATCCTGTCTGAAGGGTTGTAATAACCAATTTTGTACATATGTATGTGAACTTAAACTTAGTAACTATGTAGCTTTCTTCTTAACTAAGGGGTTATAATAGTCGATAACTTGTCTATTATAACAGTCGAACTAAAACTAGAGCTCTAATCTAAGCTTATAATAAGCAGCTACGATTTATTCTTTAGAAGTAGTTGTATTTCAAGTATTCTCCCGTCATCCTAGTCATTAAGTACTCACTGTTTCAATTTCATTTGTATGTTTTATTAAAAGCTAAGTTGGCATTACTTTTCATGACACAACTTCAAGGCTTATTTAGGCATATCACCACCGCGTCAACTATGGATCTAGTCAACGATCTATTTTAGTTTGGTGTGTAATATATGTATGTGTCACATACCCTATTTACTTTATAAAATCAAATTAGTAACACCATTTAATAACATAAACCGCGGATACATTTTCTTATGGTATTCACTGTAACTCACTTGGTCGGTTAAAAATTGGTTGCAATTATCAGGCAACGAATTCATATAGTCAGTCGGCTCCTAACCACACTAACTTTTCTGCTAACAATTCCTTTTTGTTGCTCTCTCTCTCTCTATTGTATATTGAATCCTTTTTTTTTTTTTTTGTTTTTTTATATCCGCTTTATACAGTTTTTCTAGTAACTGTTATTATAGATGTAGAGTAGATGTAGCTGTAGCTGTAAATGTTGTTATTGTAACCATTACATATATATGCTATTATAGTTGTTGTAACATAAATTGCAATAAAACCCCAGCATACATTTACTCAGTAATTTTGTATACAGAAACGGAAGAACACATGTCTGTAATACGACAAAAATACAGCAAAATGTATAGAGATCTACCCTCCCTCGTAGAGTATATTTTACTAGGTTTGTTAGTATTTTTAAGTTTATTTTTTTTTTGTATTTGTTTTTGTATTATTCATGGGACATGGCATGAATGACTGAGTGAATGAATGAAATGTTTAAAGCAATTTAAACCAACTTTTTTTATTTCTTTCTGTGAAAACTAAGCATTTTTAGCCAAAAATAAAAGAGAAAAACAGGAAAAATGAAAAACAAAAATTTCATACACGAAGAAGAAATTGCTTGATTTGCCTACAAATATGAACACGAACGAATAGAACGAATTTAAATGAAAACTCCATTTGGCTTTAATATTCACACAACAGAGTTAGTGATGATGGTTGATGGCTGATGATGTTGATTGTGATTTCCTTTATCCTTTCCATTGCTTATTGCCCATTTTGATTAGTTATGATTACCAATGTACAACAAGGAGTAGGTATACGAATACGAATATCAATATGATGATGAAGATCATTTTATGTTATTAAATGTAATTTTCGTTTGATATTGACAATTTATTTTTCAAAATTGCTGTAAATATACATACGCATGTATGTAAGTATGTATGATTTATGATGAATGGATAGATGCATAATATGTTAAACGAAGTGACTGTTAGACAGATGATTATATGCTCGTAATAAGGAAATCTAATGTATGTTGGCAATTTGGTGTTGTGATACAGTAGAGTACATACTCGTATATGTATGCATAAAGGACAAATGTATGTATGTGGTGACATAGAAGTGCTAATTTAAAGGGCATTTTATTGACTACAGATGACTTTTATTCGTTAGGGAAATCTAGTTTTTCACAAGTTTCAATAAAAATGAATGAATGAAATGGAAATATTGGTAATAGAGGAGATCTACACAATTAAGACACAGTTGAAGTAATAAAACAAAATTTAAATTCATTAATGTTACGTACAGTGCAAATAAAATTGTTGCAAAGTTTACATAAAATGTTGTCGCAAAAAAGTTTTAATTGGTATTTAATTCAAACAACAAATAAAAATTTGGATTCAAATGCGTTGCACGTTTGTATTCCTTTTCATTTCTTTTTATACACTCATAAATGGCCATTGCAGCCCTTGAGTCAGGATTTGAATCCAGCTTCTTAAACCATTTATGGTTGTGTGCGTTAATTTTTTACATGAGTAGCGGGATCTACATTTCAAAATTGATTCCAAACGACAAATTTTTTGAGAAAGGTTTCATGGTAATGTTATTTACTCGCAGAGTTTTTGTTAGAAATCTGCTTTCAGGCAATAGCCGAGAAAACATTTTTTTGTTCACATTTCGTTTTGTTGGAGATGTCTTACCTGAGGTTTGAACCGTGGCCCGACGTGTAATAAGTCAACACACTACTTACTAGATTACGCGACTGCGTTTTTCCTTTTTTCATTTCTTTAGACAACATAAAGCTGTAATAAAGCAGCTCGCCCTGGTTGTATTAAGATGGCCGGATTGTTGTGAATTTTCAAATAGAATAGAATTGTGAAGTACAATTGTCCCGGCTAGAAATGGAACATTATTTTGTTCATATGGTCTTCGAGGCTAGCCTGACAGTACCTCATTCAATCGGACCAATTTTCGTGCACTTTTTCGAGTGTATGGGCTCGTATCTCGGCAATGGCATCACGATTGTTGGCCTTCAAATGCTCAATTGTCAATTTCCTTAAACGCGCCCCACAGAAAATAATCCCACTGTGTCAAATCGCAGCTTCTTGGCGGCGAATTGGTATTCCCATTTCTGCCAATTAAATGGCCATCAAACGTTTAACGCAATAAGTCGATTGTGTCAAGTTTCACCATCCTATTGAAACCAAATATTGTTCACATCAATACTATGAAGAGCGGGTACATAATATACGGAATAAACCGATAAATGGCCCAGCGGATATAAATATCTGTATAAATAATTTCAATAAAAATTCACTTAATCACTTAAGTTTGGAAATTCAAAACCATAAGTAATCTAACTTGTTCTGAGTTTACCGGTGCCAAACACAATTGCTTTAATTTTTCCTTTGGCAACAGGCTTAAAGAAGTTGCCGCAGTAGCACATAGTACATTGGCTTACTCCACAAGAGCTCTCGAGATCAAACTTCAAATCTGACATTTCCAACAAAACGAAATATGAAATATGAAAAAAAATCCTTCTCTGACTTCCTCTAAGTAGTCTTGTAACAAGAACAACAAGAGCAAAGAAAACTGTCTTGACAAGCTTCTCAAATTTGTCGTTCGGAGTCGATTGTATATTCCGACATTCATGGATAAAATTTACACACACAGCATTAGGGCGGCGTGCAGATGGGTTCTAACTACGGTGTTATAATTGTCAATTACGAAAGTAATACCTTCAAAGGTCTTTTGAACGGTACACTCTGATCACAAAAGATCAGCGATTGCATTACCTCAAAAACTTGTTCCCGTTAGACGCCAAAATTTTTTCATTAGCTGCTTAATAGTTTAAGAGGCTCTTAATGTTTAGAAATACACCACATATTATAATCCTTCTTCAAACATTTCAAACATTCAAACATTTTTGTCCACAGGGTTGGATGTATGAGTCCTTGCCTTTTCCATCTCAGACCTCTACCATGTTTTATATGACTTTGCCTTCACAGAGAGTATCATCACTCATTACTATCATTACCGATAGTATCTGTCCGTTCATTTTGCATAAAATCTTAATCCAATACTTAGATAAAAATTAAAATAAACTGATTGCATTCACAAAAGTATAATAAAAACATAACGAAGATATTCCCACAACAAATAATACAAAGTATCATGAGCGCATATTTTATATGGATTCTGTTTTTATTTTCTGAGTTTTTTTTATCTTAAAACCGTTATTATGGTGTTCATTGCTTGTTATTCTTTCGTTCTGATTTTATTCTTTCGTTTTTTTTTGTTTCTTTTTTGCTTTTGTTTCGGTTAAAAGATTTATTTTAATGGCTTCTATATAATAATGCCATGTTAATGCTTTTTGATAAAAAAGATACTTAACAAAATATATTAAAAAAATAAAAAAAAAAATAAAAAAAGGAAAAACAAGAAAACATAAATGAGCCAAGGATATGCTCGTTATTATAAGAATAATGAAAATAATAATAAAAAAAAACATTTTTTTACTGTTTTTAATTTTTCTGTCATTATTTTGTTACTCTACTTACAGTTCCAACAGCCACAAAATGTTAATGAAGATTTTTCTTGACTTTGGCTGTGGCTGTTGCCTTTTCGGTCTATGGAGCAGTCTTAATGAAATTTATGTGGAGAAAGGAAGACCAAAAAATAATGTAAGGAAACCTATACTGGCCAGAAGTGAACACATGAGACACCCTACATGACATTCGAATATGTAGTGTTATCCATAGCAGGTAATTATAAATACATATCAAAGTTACAGTTTTTTTTAATATAAGGGATGAACTTCTCATAATTTTGGTAAAACTTATCGAATTTAAATTACACATCATTCAATCAAAATTTAATAAGAAGTCACAAATTACTGGGACATGCTTTGACTGTAGTCATGGTCTTAGACTAGATCACAGTAACACATAACAGACGTTGTAGCACAGGACAAATTTAAAAAATAAACTTTCGTTTTGAGCAGTAGCTAGCTTCACATGTGACAGTGGCAGAAGCGACTAATTGGTCTTAATGGCAATCGCTTTGAATTCCAGGATGCTATCGCTCTGAAGGAAACTTCAAACCTGTATGACTAGTGGAAATAGTAGGCTTTCACCATAGACAGGAAGAAGTTGTAAGCTAGTTGTGGACAATATGTGTGTGTTTATAACACATCAATGTAAATTATCGCTGCATCGAAACTATTCTATGTTTTTTTGTTTTCATTGATGACTTACTTCCTTACTTACCTAATTGGCCATTAACAACCCGATTAACAGATTCCTACACCAATTGGTCACAGCAATCAATGACAGGGCTTCCTCGATTTGGTCCTTCCAGCGGATACAAGGTCGTCCTCTTCGCCGACTTCCGCAGATCCCGCAACAACCCATGTCTCGCCGGAGTGTCCTCCTCCATTCGAATGACATGGCCTAGCCAGCGCAGCCGCTGGATATTAATATGTACGTTTAGGAGCTCATACAGCTCACTGTGGACCGAAGATCTTACGTAGGACTTTTCTCTCGAATACTATCAATGCTGCTGCATGAATGCCTAATAGGGTCCACGCCTCTGCGCCATAAAGAAACACGGGTAGGATGCACGTCTTGTAGAGTATTAGTTTCGTCGTACGGAAGAGGTCTCTGCTATTCAATTGCCTATTGAGACCATAGTAGCACCTGTTGGCAAGAGTGATCCTGCGCTTGATCTCCAGACTGACATCATTTGTGATGGTAACGGCGGAGCCAAGATAAATAAATTCTCTAACTGTATCGAAAGTATAGACCCATGTCTAATAAGCCAACACACTGTCTACTAGACTATGGCGATAAGTCCAATATGCCATACACAATCGATTCATAAATATTCGAAAACGTCTTGCAAATACTTTCTTAAAAACACCTTTATGTAGATTTGTAGGAAATACACAAAGGGGAAAGCATTGGCATAATAATAATACTGCACAATAGGAAATGTTTCGCAACGGGAAAGAGTGGAAGGAATAACTTGGTTGTTACATACTCAAATCATTCTGTAGTACGCAGATGCATCAAGAATTCATTGAAAAATTTACACAATTCAACTTGAACACGTGATAAAACCAGAGGGCGGGTCAGAGTAAAACTATCGGATATTCAATCCGGTTCGCTATCTGACAGCTCTGCTCCTATGAGGTTTTTCGGTAAAGTGGGTTCACTTTCTGCTGGATCTCAATACATATATGTAGCAATACACTGCCGATGATTCCAGAGCTTTAGTGCGAAATTGGAAGAAAAGTTGGGAAGGGAATCATGGCGAAAAGAGAGTTTGCTATACTCACACTCACACATAATAGGCGGGGAGTTATTCTCCCTGACGTCAAATAGCATAGCTGAAAAAGAACCTGTTAGAGAAGTAAATTCTGAACCAACAATAGATGGATAGAAAACATAGATGCATTTTGTGATAATCTAGTAAATATTGATGTGAACTTATAAGGGCCATAACTACTGTAAATCTTCAGTGCCATGACTATACCAAGAAATACAATACAACTGGCAGGAAGTACTAAATTCGTTGCAATTTAAGCCGTCTCATCATTATAAATTCTTTGCTTGACGATGATGCGTATTGAGTCACCAATTTGCCATGAGTAAGCGACGTTGTAACTAATCTGTGATTTGACGGAAATCTGGTCCATCGGGGTTTTTTTTTTTTTGTATTGGCTTGTGTCGTTTGTACATACCTTATTCAAGAGTTTCCCATAACCCTCAAAGCCATAATGTTCTGACATGCTGATGAGACTCGACGGTTTCAATGACATAAAAATTTTCAATCAAACGTGCTTAATTTGGACATGGAAATGTGAATAATTACTACCTGCCTCTGTTGGTTTTAAAACGTTTAAAACATGAGTTCGTAGATTGCAAATAAAATAAAAATAAATTTGTGTTTGGTTTTAGATAAATTCTTTATTGTTCGCACAATTCTGTGTGCCACTGTTCACAGCTCGATGTAAACAACAACAATTTACTTTGTTTGTTATTCTTCTTTACACTCTTTTGCGTAAACACTAACAGTTATTCGGCAGATCTTTATAACAGAGATCTTCAAACCATGATTATTCTCTTCACACGCAACGCGTTTTACTACTCTGCATCGATCACCAATATAAGTGTAAATAAATGCTGGCACTCATGTCGTCGGCAATAACAGTACTTATGATAATGAAAATTGCATTTTTCATATTTTCTTTAATTCGGGTATTTTGTTTTTCTTCATTATTTTTATCTTCGATTTTTTGTTCAACGCATGAACGTAGAATGAATGAAGAATTTTTTTGATTATATTGCATGCTCTGGTACAGTCACAGTGGATTTCATGTGCGCGAATAAAAGCAAACGCTACAGAAGGAAATAATGGAGAGCTGGTGGCATTAAACTATAGGAACTCATAAACAGGGCCAGTAAGTTAAATAAGTAATAAAAAAAATAACAATGAAAGGAAAATGAAAACGAAAACGAACACGAGAACAGAAGAATTAAAACGGAAGCAATGAATTCAAAGAAAAAAATATGATTTATAATTAAAGTAAAACAGAAAGAGAGCTAAAAAAAAGAGAAAAATAATTATGTACACAAAATCATAAAGAAGAGCAGAGAAGAGGCAGTTTATGAGCTAAATGGATGCCAATATAATTCATGATGTAAGCGGTTTGTCGTCTGTTGCATATTTTAATGTCATGTTGTAAAGCTTTTGATTGCAATATTTTCTTATTAATTGAGATATTGCAACAGGCAGAGAAAGAAATTTCTTTTATTTTTCAAAAAAATTTTCCAATTGAAGAAACAGGAATCACTACCCACTAGGCCCAAACATGTATTTTATTGCACTAGGGTTTCATCAAATACGGTTGGAATTTTTAGTATAAGATTTAGTCGAATGTCCTTTTCTGTTACAAATTGAAGTATAAGGCGGTCTAGGTTAGACTATGTGAAATAAATTGGAAGTTCCAAGCTTACTTGGATCATAAAAGGTGTTATTGTAACACCCATACTACCTACCCCGTCAAAAATTTTAGCTACTGGTTAGCATCTCTCAAATTTCCCAATGGTTTCATGAAAGTGTGCATTCTGTTCAAATGGCATTGGACTAGACTCGTTTTGGCAACAAATTCGAAGTGTCCAAGAGTTTATTGTATCAGGTTTCTTAGTGCCGGCAGATGTTCTACTTTCTATAGCATTTGCACGCAGAGTAATTGGAATGGATGTTTAAAGTGCTTCTCAGCAGACGAATGACTTTGAATGTATGAGTAAATGCTTCGGCTTTGTTGTTCCCTACAATAACCCTCTATTCAGAATTCTATGTGAGCGTAACTATCGAATGTCTCGCTATCTTCTCTAGAACTCTTTTGGACAATCTAAGAACGCTATACTGACTATGGGCAAATACACGCTTATCGTTAAACAATACGTTTTGCTATCGAATTCCTACAGCGTAATCCTTATTGTTTCAGCCTATATAGTAGATAACTACAGTAGTCGGGTAGTTCAGGGGGTAAACTAAGATGCAATTGTTCCACCAGTTCTCTGGGAATATCATAAATGATTTCTGCCTAAGACTGTGAAAGGAAACGAAAAGTTTCTCAAAGAATCTTTCATTCGGAGTCAAGTTTAAACTGTAGGTCCTACCGCTCCTGTATAAAAATTAACACACACAGCATAAGTGGTGTGAGGAACTTGACCGTAATCCTGACTGAAGGGTTGTAATGACCAATTGTATGTACGTTATGTATGTATGTATTTCTCCTCTATTTTTGTTGGAAAACCAAAATGGAAGACGTGTTAAGGTATTGTCTAGCCAATAGATATATTCAGAGCAACTATAGCCAAAAATTTGGCACATTCGCAGCCACTTGAGAGCTTCATTAATTTTAAAGGATGGCAAGGATAATAATGCGTCAAAGAGACTACAGAATGATTGGTATGGATCTGGCAAAAATAATATCAAACACAGAGTTTAGGAGGTATTTTACTTATGAAGAAGACTGGAGAGTGCTTTCCTTTATAATCTATGAAGTGGTATGTGACTGATGTGTATTGTTGGTCAAGAAAGTCGGCACTAAAGTTGAAAGCCAAAAAATTTATTTTAATTGGAAAGTCTAGAACTCTGTTCAAACAAAGAATACGTGAAGAATCTTCTAATTTAGATAACGTAAAGAAGTATGATACACACATTAGTTCGTCTTCCATTAAGAGCAGGAGAATTATTTAGGAAATGTTTAATAGTCTTCTTTCGTTTTGATCTTCTCAACTGCAACAGTATTCGCAGCAATCTTTGTTCCAGTGCCATAACTGTTTTCATTTGAGACAGGCAATTAAAAACACAAGTAAGCCTAGTAAGTAAGTGTAGGACCACTCAATACACAAATACATGCATAATTGGTCATTACAACCTAGCTACTCATACCACTTATTTGTGTGTGTTAATTTCATACATGAGTGGCGGCGGCTACAAGAGCATACAAAGGCTTTTCAAATTTAGTAGACCTCTGTGCCGGTTTGCAAGCTCATAGCATTTCAACATTAGTGTGCTACCATCTCGTTAGTAGACCCTATTCCGTTTGCTGTATCACTCTTTTCAAAAAAAAAAAAAGACGAAGGTTTCTGAATTTTTACTTTCTGACATCCTTAACAAAGCTTTCGAATCTTAAGACTGCTGCAATAGCAAAATTTGTTGTAGGCTAGGATTGGATTCCCTTTGGGAATGTGTGATCCCCGAGTTGAATATTGATTGTGGTATTGCAATGTTCCTAAATAGTAAAAACTGTCGTACTGCTCTTACTCTAAGGACCTCTTCCTCCAACCTTACTTAATCTACCATGTCGTTAAGAAACTAGCGACATTTTAGGGCATATTCCCGAGTGGAATATTGATTGTGGTATTGCAATTCGACTAAATACTGGCCTAAGTAGGACCTCTTCTTCCAAGGACCTCTTCCTGCTGCCTTACCTAATCTACTATATCGTTAAGAAACGCGCGACATTCATCGCCTACTTAAAACTAATTAAAAACACTTATTTGGTAACTAGGAAATCTTTCAACGTTCTTCAAATTAAGGACCTTTTATATCGGTTTATCCATAGAGTGGTTTCAAAATTGCCAAGGTCATCAGCTATTGAATATCGTTCATCTGAAGTATAATTTATTTGCCATATCTCATGTGAATCGCTTAACAATTGAAGTATGCGTATAACTTACTACGAAAGTAAATTGTTCATCGTGATAACGTGCTTCTATTAGAGAAAGTCTGGCGCATAATATGAAATTATCGATTAAATGGTGCTCTCACCAATTTGCCTTACGTTACCGCGCATTATGGCTTATTTGGCATTTGGATATGCATTTGCATCCAAACAAAATCGAACTGAACAATTATGGATTTCTGACTGTAGGGGGAGAGCATCAGGCTTTCGATACTGATTTTTTGAACGAAATTAACCTCAGCGATGAAACTTATTTCCCACTCGAAGGCAACAAGTGAATTGGAGAACCTAGCATTATGATCTTGAGGTTTTATTGGGCCATAATATTTCAAAAAGTGTACTGAAAGAACTGTTAACTTCAATTTAGAGGCCTGCGGCTGTATGTATTTAGCGAAACGACGCGCTAAATAATACTCCGATTTTCGATATATTGGATGAAAAATTACCAGAAAACGTAAAGAAAACGAAAAGACGTACGAACTCGCATGGAAGTGATCGAAGATGTCTGAAGAAGAGATGATAGAGTGGAAATATGCGGCCCTGCAAGAATACTTTTTCAAATTGGAAAAAAGCAGCATGGAATTCAACAAACCGTGGCTGGTCCACCAAAACTGGTTGTCGAATTCCAAAACTGCTGTGTTCAGCAGTGGACATCAGAAAAACGAAGGACCTACTTGAGTTTGACAAGAGAACGGTTCGAAGTCTAACTAAATTCGCTGACAAACTCGTTCTATTCCACCACGATTACTGCAGAAGCTGCAATGATGTGGAGTAAACGAAATCGCTTCAACACATTTTATGCGAGTGCCCTGCACTTCAGAAGAAGCGTCATCGGTTTTTGGGTAACCGAACGTTTGAATATCTAAGCCTGGTGGCGAACGTTCTACTAAGGAAACTAGCTGGTTTCATTCAAAGCTCGGTGTGGTTGAAACCCACTACTAACGGATCATAACAAGGGGACATACTCTAAACTATGTAACACAATGGGCAATATATCCACCGAATGAACTTGCCTGTGAATGGCAAGCTAGCCGCCAACCTAACCTACGAGAAATAGGAATTTCACGTTTAGATGTTGTCATTTGGCCATAAAGATTATGCGAAGTTGAAACTTTATGGGGCTTACCTAAGGACCATGTCTAAGCAGATAATCCCTTAACATTGGAATATTTCATTGTATTCAGAATCTGAATTTCATGTAAAGAAAAACCATTTTCTGTTCATTTTACTTTAAATTCTTTAATATGTATTCTTTTATGAAATGCTTACAATCAAAACTACATAGTTGTCTAGAACTCCAACTACCATCTCCCACTGTATCTGTTACTGTTACTGTGTTGTTTGTCTTTTCCTGTTCTGTTCTAAACAAAAAAAAAAAGGTTTTCTGTTCCCATTACAAGTAAATTAAGAATCTGTATTCTTAAGGTAGAAAAAAAATAATTACTTCAAAAATAATTTTGAAGCGTTCTTTATTATATTTTCTGTATCGAGTTTACTTACGAACTAGCGAGCGAAAGTATTTACACTTCTATTTATACTTTCGTTCTATCTTAAAATTATTCTTAAACATATTTTTCTTTTTCTTTATTCTTAAACTATTTTATGGTTATTTATTATTTGTGATATTTTTATGATATTTGTGTATTTATGATATTCATTGTTTACAATGTTTGTATCTTTCTTTGTTATCTATCTGACCTTGGAACTAATAATATTTTCCAGGTCTAATTACTTTGTTTACATAATATGTTTGTGATTTAAATATGTCTTATCTGTAATATTATTTTCTTTGTTACAATATATCTTATTTCTAATATTATTTTCTTTGTTACAATATATCTTCTTTCTAATATTATTTTCTTTGTTTTATAAAAATAACTACCGTAGCTCTTAACTCTCCCCTTACTTAAAATGAATCGTCCCGATTCGTAATTCTCCCCTCACTTAAAAAATGAATCGCCTCGATTCATGCCTAATTAATACTTAATTCACGTCTGATTCTTTCTAGCTCTGTGTTATATAAAACTTGGAAATTCTCTCTAGTCCTAATTTCTCTTAATGTTACATAGTATTTTGTTACCTTTAGAATGATAAATGCGAGTGTTATTGTAGCCATAATTACTAAAATTATATATAAAGTGTATTTAATAGGATGTGTTTCTAATGGTATTATGAATTTCTTTAGAGAGTCTATGTTGTTAAATGCTAATTCTGAAGAGGATGATATTATTTTTGTTATTTCTAAATCCTCATCATGTTTATTATGTATTGCCTCTATTATTTGATCATGAATATTTGTGTACGTAATATTATTAATCACTACTCTGTCTGTGTATTTCACTAAAATAGTTCCAGTAATAGTTTCATTATCTACAGTGTTTACACCATCTAAGAGAATGAATCCTTCGTCTATTTTTAATAATGGGTAATTATATTCCTGTAATACTATGCATTTGGCTTTTCTATTTTCTAATAAAGGTTTGATGCAGTCGTCATTTGTGGTGTTGGTTTTGCATATATTTTTACCTAAATAATTTTTACAATTACATACCCTAGTATAGACGTTATTACAGAGGGCGATTTCTTTGTCAGTGGAGACTTTACCATGTTTAATGCTAAGTGGTGTAAATTTATATAACTTACAATAGTTGTTAATGATGGGGTACTTGTATATAGTAATGATTGAATCATTGGTTCTTGCTATAAGAATGTCGGAATATTCCAGTATGTTAATGATTGGTACAACCGATAATTTATGTTCTGTTAATTCTTTTACATCATCTAGATTTAGTGATTCAGCTAGGTACTCATTGTTTTTGGCAGCGTTTATTGTTCTGACCAGTGTCAATAGTTGGTCGTAAATTAGTTTGGTCGCGATGTAAGTTTCTGTTGGTTCTCTTCGTATAGAATCCATAATTTTTTCGAATCTAGAGTTAATCTGTCTTTGTTTTTCATTATTTTCAATTAGTGTATTAATTTTAGTTTCTATTTTAATTACGTCATCATGGTCTGGTATGCCAGTAATGAACTTCAGAGTCGATCCCAAAAAATTTAATCCACGTTTTTCAATTCTATGCTCATTAAGTTGATCGATTAGTGTTTCTATTTTCTTCATTAAGACCTGTTCCTCAACATTAGGGTAAGAATTTTTATCAAATATTTCTTCATATGATTTAATGATTTTTGTTAAATTAGTTACGTGAAACAAAAATGTATATTCATCAAATAAATATGTATCATCAGTTCGGGTTAATACGTATTTTTTTTTTCTTCTATGTGCTCTATCTCGATTGTTGCTTCTAGTTTCTGGAATAATATTGCCAACACGGCTATAATCTGGAATACTTTCTTCATTGTTCGAAAAGGTGATGTTCTTTATATTGTTTTTGTGTACTGTTTTTCCTTTCTCTGTTAGGATGATGTCTCCTAAGTCTTCTTTGACGATTTCTTTTTTATAACGCGGTAAGTTTTTATTTCTAATACCAGTTATTTTCACTAGTATTTGCGTTCCTTTTGCAAATGTCCTATGTTTTGTATTTTTATTCAGACGGGTTAGGACTTGTTTTGATGCTTCTTTTAAGTTGTCTATTATTTTTTCTTTATTTATATTTGTTGATCCAAAGTATATATCCTTTGGTCGATAGCCTGTTACACTGTGTACTGAATTGTTGAGTTCTTTGATTGCTCTAAATATTTCTTCTCTACTTGAGGATTGATTACTGATTTTAAATATTCGTGTTAGTTCGTTAATTGAGTTGTGTACTCTTTCGACTTGTCCGTTTGCTGCTGATCTGTGGACTGGCGTTTCTAATTTTTGAATGCCGTATTTATAACACATTTGCTTGATGGCTGGTGTGACAAAAGATGCCTCGTTATCAGTTATCAAACGTTTACATTCAGGGAAACTTGTAGTGATAATTTCTTCTAATACGTTTTCCATTCCTACTTTAGTTTCGATTTCGCGTGCTACTACATATTTAGAGAATTTGTCCATGGTTGTTAAGTACATTGTTTTGTTGTTATAATAAATATCCGCATGTATGAATTCTCTAGGCTGTGTTGGTATAGTTGAGTCACGTAATGGTTCTTTTATGGGATTTCTTTCATATCTGCCAAATAAACAAGCTGAACACTTGTTATTATATTTTTTTACATCCTTTTTTAATTCTGGCCAATAGTGTTTTTCAAGTATTTCATTTATTGTATTCTTGCAGCTTCTATGAGCTCTATCATGTGTTTCTTTGACTATACTTATCTGTTCATTTTTATCTAATATGTCTCTTAGTTTGATTGGTGTATAAACAAAATTAGTTCCAACAAACGTTTCTTTAATAATTTTTCCATATTTATGTAAATTTTCCATATCTGTGTGTATCGATATGATTCTCTTAGGAGGTATAAATTTTTTTAATTCTGTTATTAAGTTGTCATTGTTAATAAAGTTAACAGTATGTCGGACTTTTCCAGGAAAAATAGTTCGTGTTCGTGTTTCCACTAAGTTTCTAGTTGGTACCAATTCTACTTGAATACCATATGAGTTAAATGGTTGGGAAACTGTTTTAATGATGTCACTACTTGAACTTTCAGCTGAATGCGCAGTGTCAATTGAAGATGCATTTATAGTCTGACGAGATAATGCATCGGCTACTATATTTTCAGTGCCTGGTTTGTATTTTATTTTAGCGCCGTAGTCTTCTATGATAGCTTTCCAGCGTTTTAGCTTAGGGTTGGGATTCCTTTCCGAAATAGCGTAAGTTAATGACTGATGATCCGTAAAGATAGTAAGGTCGGCTATGCCGTATATGTAATTCCTTAATTTTTGTAAGGCCCAAATTATGGCCAAAAGTTCTTTTTCGTTAGTGCTGTAATTTTGTTCTGTTCTGCTAAGTGTACGAGATAGGAAATATATTGGTTTTTTGTTCTGACTTAACACAGCTCCAATAGCTATGTTGGAAGCGTCCGTAGTAAGTTCAAATGGTTTCTGATAATCAGGTTGAAATAATTCAACTTGTTCTTTTAATTTAATTTTCAGCTTTTGTACTGCTTCTATGGCAGCTTGGTCTAATTGGATTGCTTTGTTCTTGCTTTTATTTTTACCAATATGTGCGTTGTCGCCTTTCAAATGTATTGTTAGTGGTTTCGCGACGTGAGCATAGTCTTTCACGAAACGTCTATAGTAACCTGTTAATCCCAAAAAACTACGAAGATCTTTCAAAGTTTTCGGTATAGGGAAATTTTCGATTGCCTTTATCTTTTCCGGGTCTGTTGAAATTTTATTATGTTTAATAATATGTCCTAAATATTCAACCTCTTGCATAAAAAATTTTGATTTATCATTAGAAATTTTCAATGTTGCTTTATTTAAAGCTGCAAATACCGTATATATGTGACACATGTGTTCTTCTGGTGTAGATGAGAAAATAAGGACGTCATCTATGTAAACATACACGAATTTACCTATAAATTCTCTTAGAATGTCATCCACACATCGTTGGAAAATTGAAGGTGCATTCTTCAATCCAAAGGGCATTCGTATGAATTCATATTTGCCCCCATTAACACAAAAGGCTGTTTTTTCCCGGTCGCTTTCCTTAATTTTTATTTGATGAAATCCAGACTCTAAGTCTAGTGTTGTAAAGAATTTAGCTTTCCCTAGATTTTGGAGGGTTGTGTTTACATCAGGGATGATATATCTGTCTGTAACCGTGTGTTCATTTAGTTTACGGAAATCTATTACCATTCTTCTTTTTGGTTTACCGTTTTCGTCCACACCTTTTTTATGTACCGTCAACATAGGTGAGTTATATGGGCTGTAGCTTCTTTGAATTATGCCATCATTTAATAATTTTTCTATTTCTTTATTGACAAATTCAGTATCATTCATATTACATGGATATTGCTTCGTCCAGATGGGCTCTTTCGTAGTTGTCCTAATACTAGCTTCTATTGTTGTCGTAAAAGGCAAAGGACCTATTCTATTGTTTTCTTGCATTAATTTTTCTATTTCCTCTTCATATTGTTTATCTCCTATAGAGTAATTGAATTTGTGTACTAATTCTGGGACAATAAACAATTTTTTTTCTATGTCTATGACTGCATTTAACTGTTTTAGCCCTTCGACTCCTAACATTAAATCGTAATCGTCATTACTTTCAATCTCAAAAAATTCTAGTTTTTCCTTAAATATACTTATTTTCTGTTTATGTGTTAAGATAGATTCACCATGCATGGTGATCATTTTAATTGGTTTTGTTCTTATTCTATCTCCAATAACTAAATTCTTATTAATATAATTATGGGTTGCACCACAATCTATAAAGATTTTATATTCTTTTTCATCTTCATCTTTCATAAATATATAGAGCAACCCATCAATCAGTTTTAAATGCTTACTATATTTATAACATGACTTACTACTTGTTTCCGTTGTGGTGCTACTGTTGTCATCTCTATGCTGTGTTGTTTCTATCCTGTTATTGCGTTGAAATTTTCTGTTTTGGTTGAAGTTTCCACTCTGTTCCCTCATCCTTTTCCAGGGTTGACTGTGGAATCCCTTGTTATTTTGGTGAATTTGTCTCGTATTGCTAGAGGATATATCCATTGGTTCTGGTTTCGGCAAATTGTTTAGTTGCTGCCAATTATTTTGGTGTTGGTTAAATGGACGAAATGAGGGTCTTCTATAATGTTGATGATATTCTCTTTGGGGTTGTTTCGTGTTGTGCTGGCCATTTTCTCTTTGATTTACGATGTTTTTGTGGATGTTGTCGTGCTCTATGGTTTGGGCAACTGCATAAGCATGCTCCAAATCCTTGATTGGGTTTCCATAGAGCGTTGATCTAATAAAATCATTATTTATTCCGTTTTTAAATGTACGCACCGCATCTTCCATGGCGTGTGCTGTCATGCATTTTATTGTCTCTGGTGGATCCCCAGACATCGATATTTTGGAAGTGATCACTGTTAAGGCTTTACTAACCTGATCATGAAATTCGGATAGTGATGATTTGCCTTGTGTGAGCTTAGTTAGCTCGTCCTTTAGGACATAGAGTGGCCGCTGATCACAATAGGTATAATCCAACCTATTTAATATTGCTTCGAAGTTGAAAATCGTGTTGTGATTTAGGAGTATATCTGCTGCTGGCCCAGTTATTTTTGATTTAACGATGGTTAGTGCTTCTACGTATTTATTCGAATTTGTATGTTGGCTGATACTGTCCATTAAACGTATCGCATCTTCTCGCCAATGTCGATAATTATTTGCTTTCCCATCGAATGTGGATAGTGATTTAAATATCTCCAGATTAATTTCACTAGGATTACCATATGAAGCTACTCTTGGCTCCAGAACTTTAGGTTGTTGTTGAATCATAGGGTTTAGCGGTATCTGGTCCAGTCTGTTTTTTAATTCTGCATTTTCTTGTTGCATGGTTTGCATAGTTACTTGAAGAGTAGCCAATTGTTGTAACAGTTGATTCATCATCGATTGATCCATCGTATCTAGATTTCTATTGCTGTCCAATATTTTAGCTCTAGTTGTTTTTTATGAATATCCTGTTCTATGTAGGATTCACTTCACTCACTTCACTTCACTTTTTTGAAAAAAAAAAAAAATTTTTTTTTTTTTTACTTCCTTGCTGCGACAAGGGTCACTTGGTCCGCTCACTTAGAGGATATAAATATAATATCCTCCTGGCAGGATCGCCAATTAAGAATCTGTATTCTTAAGGTAGAAAAAAAATAATTACTTCAAAAATAATTTTGAAGCGTTCTTTATTATATTTTCTGTATCGAGTTTACTTACGAACTAGCGAGCGAAAGTATTTACACTTCTATTTATACTTTCGTTCTATCTTAAAATTATTCTTAAACATATTTTTCTTTTTCTTTATTCTTAAACTATTTTATGGTTATTTATTATTTGTGATATTTTTATGATATTTGTGTATTTATGATATTCATTGTTTACAATGTTTGTATCTTTCTTTGTTATCTATCTGACCTTGGAACTAATAATATTTTCCAGGTCTAATTACTTTGTTTACATAATATGTTTGTGATTTAAATATGTCTTATCTGTAATATTATTTTCTTTGTTACAATATATCTTATTTCTAATATTATTTTCTTTGTTACAATATATCTTCTTTCTAATATTATTTTCTTTGTTTTATAAAAATAACTACCGTAGCTCTTAACTAGTATGCTTTATGCAGAGGATATACTTGTTTTGTTGTTGTTTGTTTACTTTCTATTAAAAGGATACAAAGAATATTAAATATTTAGTTAAAAACCTACAATATGAACTAATAAATACAGCAACTGCAATAACAACTTGGAAATGAAAGAAAAAAACTACAACAACTAGAAAATAATAATAAATACAGGATTACAGTAAACAACAACATGAACTATAGAGCTGAAGTAAAAACGTAAGAATAGGAAAAATAAACAAAAAATCGAAAGACAAATAAAAATAATCGAAAAGTTTCCATTAACCCATTGGGGTCGATGCAACAAGTGTTATAGTCTTCTTCATTTAAGATGAAGCATAGAAAATATATCATGCCTTAATGGGTTAATAACGAACTAGCACACAGGGATGTAAAAATCAATGGGAGGAGAGCTAAACGTAGACACGCAAAAGTTTTTTATTTTATTTTTTTTCTTTTTTTCTTTGAAAGATTGGCGTAAAGACAAAGGCATTAGGAAATTGGAAATTAATAACAACGAGTCCCAAACGAGACTTTTTGAATTACTCCCCAATTGCCATATTAAATGCTGTACAAATAAACAACCCACTCGTATAATATGTATGCCATATAAAGCCCCGCTGACTTTCCAACAGTTCTTCTTTACGCTGCGACACAGTAACAAGCATTTGAATCTTTAAACAGTAAAAACAAACAACAATAACAACAACAAAATAATAATAATAAGAAGAAGAAGAAGGAGGTAATACACAAATAAAAGGCGCACTTACTTCGACAAACACGTACACAAAGTATTGCCTTCTTAGGAGTACAGGATGTACAGAAAAGCTGAAAGAAAAATTCCATAAAAATGATGAGTCCGTCGTATAATTTCTATCAGACGAAACATGAGTATGAAATTACAAGAAACTATGAAAAATAAGAATATGTCTATAATCTTTGTGTATGTACTTGTTTATGTACACGAGAGTGTGTGTATGTCTGTATGAGTTTATTTTAAATATGAAACAATGTGTTAAAGTTAAAGATTTCTTCTCCTCCTTATTATCATTATTTTTTGCTTTCTTTTGTCTTTACTTTGCAGCAATGTGATCAAGCATTTTTATAAGTTTTTAATGGAAATACGAAGGTCGCTTAATAAGTTTGAAAATTTAATTCGTATGATAAGTGAATATGAATTATTAAATATGGTGTGGGCTAAGCGTTAGCCGATCTAAAATAGTTTTTTTTCAGTATTTGTAATGATGGCGTATGACTTTCACAACGCATATCATACTCAAATCTGCATGTCATAATTCTTGGAGTGTCAGGATGTGTTATCAACTTTGGTTTCTTGGGTTCTTAGAATTTTACAACAGCGTTTTCCTTTTCATACTGTTAAGCTTACTCCTGCAAGTGACACCGTTCCAATATCGTTTTCCTCTCTGTGAGAGGAAATATTCACATTGGGGATGGTGTTGGTATAGAACATCCTGCATATGACTCTGAATCACTTATTGGTAAATATCTGCTGTATTTTTCTTGATTGTACATAATTAAAATTAGCCAGGCAGTTCTCACATACTGTAGTTCTTATACATACATGCATAATTGGTAATGACAATCCTTTATTCATTATTACGATTTAGCTTCTCACACCACTTATGTTATGTATATTAATTTTAAAGCCGACTGCGAACGACAGCATTTTTGAGAAACTTTTCATGGCAATTTTGTTTTACTCTTAGAATTTTTGCCAGAGATAATGCTGAAAGGAAGTCTTCGAAGAAATTTTTTTTCATATTTCGCGTTTAGTCGGAGGTGTCTGATCTGGCGTTTGAAACAAGGTATCACGTCTATAAGCTATCCAAGTATAGTGTTCTCTGTGGTAACGTGGTTTTCTTTTCGTCTTAGATTTTTAAGTCCTGCTTGAAAATTGAACAAATCAGACTGAATTTGAAAGATGTCATGGATTATATTTGACTTGAGGACTGCTGTAGTTTATGGCTTATACGCATACACCTACGACTGAGGAAAACTATAGAAATAAAATACTGCCTTCGTGTTGAAACCACGTATTTATGGTGTCCGGGTCATTCAATTCAGGCCAAAAGTAGTTTATTAATCATCAGCTTACGAAGCCCTTTGTTGATAGTGATCGCCTGGCCAACGTAATTATACACCCAAAGCAGTAACTCTTTCGATGCTCTTGAAGCTCATGTGAATTGGTATTGTTTCAAATTCGTTAATTTTGTATTACTCATACAGAAGTGGGCCTTATGGTTGAAGATGAGCCTTCGATTAAAACCATTGAACGAACGTTGTCGACGGCTGTTGACGATGATTTAGCAAAACACACTAAATAAATAACTACTAATTCGAAAGATGTATCTTCAACAAAATGGCTGTTATCAACTGCCAAAGTTCTAAAGTCCCTTTTGGAATATCCTCCATAATGGTGAATACCATAGACATAAAAAAAGTTCGATGTATGAATCCAACTTAGTCTAAACCAAAATGCAATGAATTTTCATCAGCAAATCTTCATGCAGCGAAAACGACTAATTCTCGAAACGGGGGAAAATGTATATGTTTGCTGTATTTGGGGTACCGGTGAGAAACTTGCCCATATTTTATCCTTTCGTTTAGATGACCAACTTTCATATAATGTTTGTTGTTTCAGTTTTGTTGATCTGTTGCAATGTTTGAAGGGGAATAATATCACCACTTTTCTTATTCGAAGAAGCAGAGAGTGATGAAAATAAGCAAACAAGAAAAAAAAGACAACAACAAAAGCACACACATCGTACGGTACAATAACTACAGAAACAAATACGTAGGAATGTTTGAGAATACGAACAAATAAAAAATCGAAAATATAAAAATAAAAATCCATTGCAAGATCCATCGCAATGATGCCAGACTAGGCATAAGACATTATAAATAGAGTGAAAGGCAGCGTTGCCAGCCAGTGTTTGAGTCACTAACCGAGCATTGTATTAAAAAGTGCGCAGTTAAATACAGTTATATTGATGTTGATCTTTGTTTATAAGGCATGTTGATGGAGCTGTGTTTTCAGTTAAATGTGTGAGGATATTTGCTCATGAAAAGCTTCTCAAAAAATCTGTCGTTCGGAGTCGACTTTAAACTGTAGGTCCCGCCACTCATGTATAAAATTAACGCACACAACATGAGTGGTGTTGAGAGCAACGCCGTAATCCTCACTGAAGGGTTGTAATGGCCAAGTATGTATGTATGTATGTATTTGCTCATTGAATTCTATTAATTTCTCTGACGGGGCATGTTCATGTAATATGATGTTCTCTGGTAATACGTTGTTGATATTCATCCCTCCACGTGTCCAGATGAATTGTTTGGAGCCTAATATGGTCTCTACATTGTTTTTCTTTAAATTCAAAAAACTTTCAAAAGAAACTCGGCATGCTTGGATTTATAGTTAAGCCCCTTAATATTCCAATATGCCACTACATGGGGATTTTACGCATCCAATGTTTTGTTGCGAATTGTTCCTATGAATTGTTATTTCAATGAAAAATAAATATGAACAGGTTTGTCATTCGTTTAAAGCCATTAAGAGTATGTATCAGAGTTTTTTTTTTTTTACCGTACGCAATACGTTTCTCTTGCTTTTTTCTTTTAATTACTAGTTACAAAGAATATTTCTCGAACAATCTACGTAAATATCCTTTTAATTTGAAGCACTTGCATCATACAAAATAAATATGAAATAAAACAAAACAAAATATTTCTTGCTACTGCCATACAAATTCAAATCCATATACCAATACATTTAGGCACACATACATGTGCCAGACATATACATACAAAAATAACTTTCGAAGTTTACTTTTATTTGTTTTTATACCCCCAATAATCCATAGACAACACAAGTATATTCTCTTCGGTATATTTTATGTTGTAATAAAATAAAAACAATAACAAAAACGCAAAACGAAAAGGAAAAATGTTAAAGGAAAACAATTTCAAAAAAAAAACAAAACTCTAAGGGCCTATTTTCCTTCCATCACGCAAAGCAAAAAAAGAGAAAAATAATTTCGTGTGTATTGGTTTGTACGTTCAATTGCTAATTTTATCATTATAAATGAATTGTAAGGGAGTATGTGTCGGTGTGAGTGAGAGTTTTGATAACTACACTGCAGAATACAAAAAGACTTACGCACGTTTACACCCACACATTTACATTTTGATTAGAAATTAAAGAAGCATAGACTATGACTGCAAAGGATGGTGAGGTGGTATGAGAGCATTCAAAAGAAGATCTTTATTTTTGGTTGTTTCGTGCATAAAATATTTATTAAAACAACAATGAGCCTATAAAACTTCATAAATATCGAGATGTTCCATTAATTTTAATGATGCTTCCCTTTTTTTGTTTTTGTTTTTTGCCTTCTTGCTAAAGGGTAGGGTGTGTGGGCATAATATTGGCTTAAGTACTTATTGAAATAATTACAATGAATTAAAAACACTTTCGGGGATTTGTTTTTCCTTCTTTTTTTGTTTATTTTTAATTCTTTATTTATTTTTGTTCCTTCGTTTGGGATACACACGAGGCGAAGGGTAAAGTAACAGGATTATTTTGTAAGTGGCCAGATTTAATAAGAAAAAATTGAATTTAATTGGTAAAATAAGGCATAAGAAAACATAACACTGTGGTAGAAGGAAAGAAAAAACATGACAGCAATTAAGACATAAATTTTCTAATTTCTGAAGTGGTTGGGTTAGAAACGTAGCCATGGATTAAGAGAGGAAGGCGTGTAGCATTTAAAGTGCTTAACTATAAACCCAAACATTTCGAATACAGTTCTTGGTTTTTCAAATATTTTCCCCTCGAAATCATATGTTCAGAACAGCAATCAGTGTCAACTTTTGGATTGCTCAGCCCTACATGCTATATTTTATCAGAAATGGCAATCCTTTTAATATACGGCTTGCTACAGCAAATCACTGAAGCACGATAACGCAATAAAACCCCAAAAACCGAATAAGATGTTGGAGATGGTTTGTAGCTGGTATATGCTCCTTGGAAACATTCAAAGCGCACACACCTCTACAACTGCTGAATTTATGAAGATAATGCTTTACAGCTGTCTTCAGGTAATTACAATATCCAGGCTATAACTATATCAGTACAATAGCCATAACCGCACAGTTTTAATTTCATCCATTCCATTCCGAAGCTAAAGGTTGCTAAATATTACATTACTTTAGGAATCCATTTCAATAAATGACTCTCACACGAGTCATGGAGTGAGCTCCATCAGGGAAATATTAATATTATTACGCGAAAAACAAACAAACAACAGGGCAATAGTTAACAAGACAAATAGCCAACAACAAAATATACATATTGAACGGTTCACAGGAATACACAAATAAATACGGAAGAATTTACAAGAAGGTAACAAAACAATATAGTTACTACATATATACATACATAATTGGCCATTACAACCCTTCAGTCAGGATTACGGCTTGCCTTCTCACACCACGCATGTTGTGTGTCTTAATTTTATACTTGAGTGGGGGACCTACAGTTTAACATCGACTCCGAACGACAGATTTTGAGAAACTTTTTCAGAGCTTTTGCCAGAAATCTGCTGAGAGGAATGATGTGAATACTTTATGCCCGTAGGGTTTTAAGTTTCGAATTCACGTATATTCCCTTTACTGTGCTTACTCTGCCGTTATATAGTGTAGCTTGCTCATTGGTGGAGAGAGGAAAGTTCTAGAGGGTGAACCATCAATCGATTTAGATTTGAAGCATCGGTTATTTCGAATCTGGCCATACTTATGTCATTCTATTCTATCACCAAATTCAGTAGATAATCATCATTGAAAGTCGCCGTAGTCTAATAGGTAGTGTGTTCGCTTATTAGACGTAAAACCCGGATTGGAGCCCCAGGCCAGACATCAAAACGAAATATGAAAAATAAAAATATTTCTTCGGCGACTTCCTCTCAGCAGATTTCTGGCAAAAACTCTGAGAGAGAAATAAACCTGCCATGAAAAAGTTTCTCAAAATCTGTCGTCCCGCCACTCAAGTATAAAATTAAGGCACACAACATGAGTGGTGTGAGAAGCTAGGCCGTAATCCTGACTGAAGGGTTGTAATGGCCATTTATATATGTATGTATGAATATGAATCTAATGAATCGATTTATGCTTGAGCAACTTTGGAATTTATTGCAGCAACGCCAAACTGCAAAATGATGTCAAGTTTGCTAAAAAAAATCATCTTTTCAGATGAAGCTCATTTTCAAAATTACTGTATTTGGTGGTCAGAAAATCTCACGCGTGGTCTTACAGAAGCCAATGCACTCATTACGAATGACTGTTGGTGCGGCTTGTAGAGCGGCCAGTATTTTTTTGAAAATGAGAACGGCGCAACCATTTTGTACCCAATGTGAACGATGTTTAGTTTCATGTTTACAAATGTCGAAATTAAATTAAAAAACGTAAAGAACAAATGTAGTAATTCTGCTTATTTTTTCTCAAGTTCTTCTTAAATATTGATAGACTTTGTGTGAGTAAATCTTTATGCTTTAAAAGTGTTTACTCTACTGATTTATGCATAACGATGTATAGTTCGTAAAGGAATACAAACAAATTCTTGTAAAACTATGTTGTTTTAATTTCTTTTAATTTCTAACGCTCATCCATCAATCCCCAGGATGAAAGTTGTTCAACAAAGGAAAAGTTGTGAAAACTTAAATCAAACAGCCACCATTATTAATTTATTTGCCATATTGTAGCAAACTCTACCCTTTTCTCCCTCCCCCTTTCATATTGAATCCCATTTATGTTACTTGCTTCTAAATTAATTAAAAATGTATAATTTGTTTATCGACTTGTTATTTAAAAATTTTCTAATTTTCTTTGTTTTTTTTTCATTATCTTTCATGTTGTTTAAGTTTTAATTCGTAATTTTTTTTTTGCTTTTCCCTAAAGTAAAAGAGTTTTTTTTTCGGTGAGCTAGAGAAACTCTTTTTAGAAAAAATTTTATGCAAATTATTTGATTATTTCCCCTAATAATTTGCATATTAATTGTAATTAAAAGTTTAAAGTTACCCAAAAATTATTATGAACATTTTCTTTCAACATTTTCACCTGTTTTCCTATCATAATAATAATAATTCATAGCATAAGACTTACTTGCTTGCTTCACCTTCCCAGTGTATCATATAACAAATGTATGTCTGTGTGAACAATTTTAAAACACTTTGTCTCTTCACGTTATCATCTTTGTAGCTGGCAGGCCTTTGCTAATGTTATCGTTTAAATAACGTCTTCCACAAAGAAAAGTTTTAATTGAAAACAAATTATTTTTAATAAAATAAATTCACTTCTTTGATACTGCAATTCACATCCTGTGTTCTCATGTTCCTGCGTTCCTGTCTGTTTTTTTTTTGCCAATCAATTTTCACCACATGGGATTTAAAGGAAGAAAAAAAAAAAATGAATGAAAGTTTCTTAATTCAAAGAAAAAAAAAAGAAAACAAATTTAAGGAGAATAAAAAACAAAATTATGAAAATATTTTCAAGTTGAAGAAAAAGTCTGTTTCTTTACTTGGCGAAAAAGTTTCATGTATACAGAGAGCATATGCAATAAGTTCATCAGATTCGCAAAGATACAAACTTTTAGAATTTAACACAGTTTTGTTACTTAAGTATGGGTTCGGCTTAGTGTTTAGAATTTTAATGGAACTGCTTTATTTCTACTTGCCGTGATGGGGTGGCTCAGCATAGGGCACATACATAACATAATTGGTCATTACAACCATTCACACCACTTTCGTTGTGCGTGTTATTTTATACATTTTATGCATGAGTGGCGGGACTTACAGTTTAAAAGCCGTCTCCTAGTGATAGATTTTTTGAGAAACTTTACATGGCAATTTTATTCACTCTCAGAGTTTTTGCCGGAAACCTGCTAAAAGGCAGTCGCATGAGAAATGTTTTTTTATATTTCGTTTTATGGGATATGTCTGACCTGGGGTTTGAACCGTGGCCTCACGGCTAATAAGCCAACACACTATCTACTAGGCTACGGACACTGCAAGGCTTCACAAGGTATCCCTATAATATTGTTACGAAAAGGGAAGCGGTGTACCATCGTTTAAGATTAAAATGCCAACAAACACACCAACACTAACAAATACAATGAACAGATTGATTAACAATAGCTACACTAACAAATACAACGAACATGTTGCATGTCAAGCATCAACATCAGTATGAAACAAAAGAGAATAGACAAATAAGCGAGAACGCAACAACAAGCAATGTGAACAAAATACACAAACAACAATGAAGTCGCAACAAAGTTCTCTAGAAGGCAAAACCCCGAATTTTCTCTTTCAAGAGTCTCCATCAGACTTATTTCGTGCGTATATAAAAAGGCCAGACAAAGCGGCCAACAAGTCAGTAAGAATTCGGTCAGTCTTGTGTGAAGACACGTTGTGTGCGAAGTAAACTGGCAGTTTGAAGATCGGTGTTGTGAAGATCTCCGCTATACAGATCTAACGTACAAGCGTTATTGATTACAAAAAGATTGTTAGCAGAGAGGAATAACGAACTAGCAAGTTATTGTTGCATCGTGAAGTTGTATACGGTGGCACACAAAAGTAGTGTGAATAATAAAGAGTTTAATTTAAACGAAACACATATTTGTTTTAATTTTGGTTTGCAATCAACGAACTCATATTCTAAACGTTTTTAAAAAGTTAAAAAACGTAACAATATATTCCCCCAAGCCTGATGCCCTGACAAATTTCAGGATGCTGCTCGAAGTCAACAATGACAATTACCTGCCTAGCAGCTGACAAGCATCTAGGTATTTATTCCCGGGATGCATTAATGTCTCACAGGTTGCAAGAATGTGTTTCGATGATTCTTTCTTATCGTCATAGAATCTGCCTGTTGCACTCAAAACAACCCCCATTCTGCTTAAGTGTACTCAAAATAATGTCAGAGATCATTTACAAACTTCCGGTTATTTCTTGATAGTCTGACGCATAACTCAGATTTTTTCTCATTATAATTGCTTCAAACCCAATGGGTTTGAGGACAGCCTTTACCTACATTCATTCTCTCTTTAACTGAGCATCGCTTTCCGAATATCCATATAGGAATTCGGTCCCCATCAATGACGTGGAAGTTCTCCTCGCATTCCTCTCTTACTCATTGCTGAGAATTCTCTTATGACCTGGGACTCAGGAGAAGGTAACTTCTTCAGATTGTCCCATGTTATATACGATATTACTTCATAAGAGCCGAGTGCTTGAATGGCGGCCTGACTGTCCTATCTAAGTAGAATTGAGCACATTTGTGTAAAGTATAGATTTTTGCTTGAAATATACCCGCGAGTTTTCTCATGGCCTCTGGGACGATTGTTGACACATCTGTATACCACAAAATACTCCGTTTTTAAAAGAGTGTGCACTGTATAGACTATTCCATTCATTCACGGGTGGTTCTGAAAGAACTAAATGGATAACCCGATACTCATTAATATTATGAATTAAAGTGCTGGACTAGAAATACCTGCAGTTCAGAGTAGACGAATAAAATTTCATATTAATTGGCATGTTTCGTAAACCATGTGTAAAGCTTAAAGAGAGTGAAACAATATTCATCATAGTTTTTAAATTTTAAAATAAATTTAATCAGTGTGACCTCTGAAATCTGTCCCACAAAGAGCATAACTTCATCAACAAATGCCATATGTAAGTTAGGCTGAAACAACTTTTGAGAGAAACAGAGCAAAATGCATGCTTTCAGAAACATTTTAAGAAATAATAGGAGCCAGTGAACATAGTTCCTCACCGCTGTACCCCATACTTCAACCTCAGTCACGTTACAAGGAGGCGTAGTTCTTAGGCCTAAGCAAACCTAAACACAAACATTTTGCGTACTGCATCTCAATGAATGCAAGTATTTGGTCTTCCAACAGTAAGTTTCGAAATTTGACAGTTGATAGCAGCCATTTTGTTAAAGCTTCATCTACCACACAAGTTGCCAACAACCATGTATGACCAAGGACAATGCCATGCGTTCGCTGAATCTGCTCTGGAGCATTTGGCGACTGACCATTATATTCATTAAATATATTTTTTAAAGAGGAAAACTATTTCTGGAAGAACAGGTACGTGAACAAATTTGAGACGAAATCAATCCACTTGAGATTCAAAGAAAAAGTCACTGTTTGGAGTGGATTTTGATTTGCTGCGTCGTTCATATATCATCGCCAGGCCATCATTGTCAGCGAGCTCTATTGCTTGATGATTACCAACTTCTTTTGGCCTGAATCAAACGCCATTACGTGTCATTTCATAGCTCATTCCACAATGGATACTCTACACTAACTGTTTCAGAGCATGGTCATCTCACATGGAGGTAATATAAACTGGCCACCGATTTTCTTAAGTCGCTGTTGTATGCGAATAAACCGCAAAGAATAATGATTTTCAATATCAATTCCAATCTAATTCATGCTATGCTGTCAACTTACATACATTTTGGTATATTTAAATATGGAGATGGGACAGCCTTATAAATAAATAGGGGAGTGAAAAATTCTTTGTTTTTAGTTCAATCTCTTTAAGACCTCAATATTCATCATATAATCAGCCTACGGCAACTAGGTTTCCGATGTTTTATTAAACTTATTTCGCCTTCTATTTAAAATGTATATCTTTCTTCCACCAAACAAAAATTCTCCTTGAAATACAACTTAAAGGCTTTAAAAGAGTTTAAAGAGTTTTCATTTAAAAACTTCTCTCACTTTGTTTGTATTCGAACGTATTTGTATTCCATTTTCTTTTATTTTTAATAATTGAGTGCCAAAAGCAATAAAAATAGAATCTCATTACAATGTTTGTTCGAATGTTTCTCTTCAACCATATTTATTGAGTAAGAGTGTGAGTGTGAGTGCGAGTGTGTGAGTGTACATGCCACAGTTGTACACATTTTAAATTGAGTGAAAATCTCTTAATCATAAAAGACAGTCAGTGTTCATCATAGAAATAGTGCGGGCGGTTAAGGGGGTTTAGAAAAAATAATAAAACACCAATAAGAACAACAGCAACACATTGAAAAACTAACACTTTGCTTTTGTTTTTTTTTTCATTTTTTTTAACATTAAAAAGACGGGGTAAAAAAGAATAACAGGATAAACAACAACAAAATTGACAGATGAAAAGAATAGTTGAAAAGAATGTATACAACAATCAACTGAGGTGACACATGACTATATAAACGTAATACGATAATGACACATAACAACAGTAACAACAACAACAATAATACCACTAACAAAAGTGACATGAAAAGCAATGGTAATAGTAGTAGTAGTGGAAGTATTGGAAGTAGAAGAAGCAGCAGCAGCAGCAACTATAATAAAATAACAAATAAAGCCAACAACAAATCCACAAACCAACCGACCAAGTGAATGAACACAAAAAGAACAAAAACCAGGAAAAATAAAAACGGAAAAGAAAAACAAAAAAAGATTCTTTGGAAAAGAATGAAGGAAAACAAAAACAAGAGCTGAAATTTGATTTGTTGGTTTTGTTACTGACCACAATGGAATGGTCAAAGTATGGAACAATTTAAACGATTTCAAATACTTATAAAAATATATACGTGGGTATGTGTGTGTGAGAGCATTGCTTGAAAAAAACAAAGAAAATAAAAGTCCTCAAACAAAGAGAAAATAAAAAAGAAAAGTATTGGGGTTATGTTTGTAAAACAATTTTGCCCCTCTGCTAAAACGACTATACACAAACAAAAGATTAACTTTAAAGAAATACGATGCGAAAGTAATACAAAAAAAAAAAAAACAAACAGAAATACTCACACATACACACACATAGAATGACTCTCTCATTGTCACTGTCACTTGTATACTTATACTTTGTGGAAGTGTTCAAATACTTACCCACTCACATATACTACACGAGGACATTAACACTTGAAATATAAAACGCAACCACAACATCGTTATGGAAGTCCAATAATATAAACACAATACGTGTCCTTTTTGGATTATGAGTGATGGGAAAGAAAAGCAGTTTCGTTCTGCGAAAAAGAGAAAAACAAAAAGAGTCATCATGGCCAGTCTTCGTAAGTAATGGAATGCAGGAATTTTAAAAAGATTTTTTATAATAAATCGAATGAGTACAGCCATGGATATAAAGAAAGGACGAAAAGTGTTTCACATCAAATGGATCATGCTAACCAGTAGGTTGGCAAATGTCAGATATGACAGACTTTTGTTTCGAAAATCTTTTGCATCCAACTTTAGTCATCAAATCTGAAGTGCTCGAGCATAGACTAGCACAATTCCTATATCTAGTTCACTACATTGCTCACTGGTACCCTTCCAATTAAGGGCTGCCGCAATGTAAACCAACACAAAGAACCATTAGAAGTGAGAATGAGATGATGGTAGCGCAGCAACTGAAAATCTACTATTCCTATCAATCTGTTCCTTCCGCAATCTATGAACCAGAGATTAGCACTGAATCGTTTTTTTGCTACTCATAAGTACTCATGAAATTTTTAGTATGAGGGAGTCAACAGTATTGAAATTCAACTACTCTGATTCATTCGTAATGAATGCAATGAGTATGAGTACAACGTTGGCATCAAGCTCATAACATTCGAAATAATGTTCGATTCCTACGTCTACTCATTCAGATTCAAAACTTTACAAAAATACTTATAATACTTATAAATGATTCAAGTGATTCGAATCATTCATCAAAATTTACAATCTTGGTTGTTGTTGCATTTACAAAAAAATAAGAAAGAAAAAGACAAAGACAACAAGCAAAGCAAACACACAACCTTCTAGTGAGTATTGTAGTATTCGTACGTGAATCATACTAATTTTGTGATTCTTGTAAATGCGGAATAAAGGAGAGTCGAAATCATGTGTATTGTTAAGTATGAGTACAATGAGTACTTCAAACTTTAAATATGAGTAGTATGAGTATGATATTATGTTATGCTTTGTTTTTTAATATTCATTGCTGATCTCTGCTATGTACCTTTCTGTTAACAAAATAAACTTCACTAATTATCCAGTAGCCCTCCCATTCCGCCTTGAGATGGTGCTCCTAACAGTCTACTCTTCATTATATGTCTTCTGCCCAGTTAATCGAACAATCGGTTCAGGGATGAAAGAAATATGCTACATATCCATCCCTCTCAAATCCCATCAGTCATCGCTGATAGAGAATGTCACTCACTCTCGGGAGTGACTCTGGGAATACCAAGCCAGTTGGCTTGCTCTTCTCTGACACTACTACATTGAAATGCACAAATTGCAGCCGAAAATACATTTGACATTTTAGTCACCGCTATATTCGTTCCAAAGCGTTCGGTTCTTCCATATGTATCAACCTTTTGAGAGCCTTTGAGAGGATTAACATTGAAGTCGCTGTAGTCTAGTAGGAATGTGTAGGCTTATTAGTCGTAAGGCCTAGGTTCAAACCTCAGGTCAGATATCAAAATGAAATATGAAAAATATTTCTTCGGCGTTTTTCTCTCAGCAGATTTCCTGCAAAAATTCTGAGAGTAAATAAAATTGCCATGAAAAGTTTCTCAAAAATCTGGTTGTTCGGAATCGACTTTAAACTGTAGGTCCCGCCACTCATGTATAAAATTAACACACACCATATGAGCAGTGTGAGAAGCTACGCTGTAATCCTGACTGACGGGTTGTAATGGCCAATTATGTTATGTTATGTTGGATTAAAGCTTACTTACAACCAATTCCCTGGGGTTAGAGAATATAACGTCCAAACTTCGGATGAAAACCAATTTAGTATTCATATGATCATTAACACTACGTCGTCCAGTAAGTAGTGTGTCGACTTATTAGGCGGTAGCCCGTGTTTTAAACCTGATCTCCTCTCAGCACTCGTTTGGCATAAATTCTTAGTTGACATGAAAAGTTTCTCAAATTAGTCTTTCAATTCAGGCTAGATTCGCTGTTGGTAATCAAATCATTCAAATGTGTTCGCTTTAATTCATGTGGCACTCAAAAGTTGAAATTCTTGGACTAGCCAGAGCATATCAAATGATTCTAATTCTTAATTGTCACACGATTCATGTTTAAACTTATAAATGCTGCTATGTTAGAATTGATACATTAGTTACATCTATTCGATCTCATCCACCTATTCAGTTACTGCCTGGCCAGAATGAGATATAGCTTTGACTACGAACAATTTCCGAACGAGTGGTGTAAACCATTTTTGGTTATGACTATATGAACTTAAAAGAGCTGAATAAGTCTTTAGTAAAATAAACCAAAATGCTCCAATTAAGACTATGTAAGAAGGGTCTGTTGCGGCCATTTGTTCCTTCTAGGAATATCGTATTTTGGAATACTTAGGATAGAAATGTAAATGGAAGCAAATCAGAAACATGAATAATCTTGGCATTGGTAAGTCTTATCGATATTTTTAAAAACGCTGGCGCGTTCAGTGATAAACATAATATGAACGGGCACCACAGTGGATACGATAAACTGACATATATTCCTGGGAATGTAACCCTGTGATTATGCACTGAACATATACAATGATAGCCAATCCAATAGTAATATATAAAGCCTTGTCTGGACAAACAATCCAAATCTGAAAACAGTTTAGAGACAGTTGAACAAGATACAGAGCCTATTGTGTATTGATATAATACGAACAATGAAAACCTGTGTTACAATGGTGCTCGGGGTTGCTCTTTTGAACTATGCTGCACATTGTAGTAAAAACCAGATAGAGAGCTAGGATAATGGAAGACGACACTAACATATGAAATTCATTTAAATACTTCGTGACCTAGTGAATCTAGTCGCTGACAACTCTCTCTTTAATTGTGTACTGGACAGAACTAGTAGACTCTATGATTTTAAATAAAATTTACCGTATAGCTGCAATACTATGGTCATTCTTCATAATAATACTAATGATAACTCAAATCCTAAAAAGGATTTATAGATCTTCGCTGCAAAGCCGAATTCAAACAAAGGAGAACCCACGTAACCCATCTGTATATTTTTCATATTTTATGTAAAGGGGAGTTACTGCTACAGTCACTATCTTTAGCTACTATCTTTTTCAAAAACCAACTTTTTTTACTTTTAAAGAAGACAACTTAGTCACCGTAGTCTAGAAGGTAGTGTGTTTTCTTATTAGACGTAAAGCCCGGGTTCGAGCCCCAGGCCAGACATCAACACCAAATATACAAAAAAAAGTATTTCTTTGGCAGAGGAAGTTGCCAGCAGTTTTCTGGCAAAAATTCTGAGAGTAAATAAACCTGCCATGAAAAAGTTTTTCAAAAAAAAGTTTTTCTGTCATTCGGAGTCGACGTTAAACTGTAGGTCCCGCCACTCAGGTATAAAACTAAGGCACACAACATGAGTGGCGTGAGGAGCTAGGCCGTAATCCTGACTGAAGGATTGTAATGGCCAATTATAATGTATGTTATGAAGACAACTTAGACGTGTGGGATAAAGCAATTGAAAGGCCTGTAAAGCTTTGAATAACTTTGAAAACATTTCCCAATCCCCAAGGCATTGCTCGACTGGATCGCCTAGAAAACCCATGACTAACAAATGTTTCTCTAGAGATTTTACACTTAAAAGTCCTAAAACAAAGTTCAAACGATTTTTGATGACAAAATAAAATTTTCTTGTTGAAATTCTAGATACCTAAGCGGAATGGCTACAGAATAATAAAGAAATTTAAATTTTTTGTAGAAAATTGAAAATAAAAACAGATTCAGTTTCAAATAGATAATTTTTTCCTTAATTTAATGCAAATATTTAAATTTTTAATAAAATATTTGAACAAAATATTTAAAGAACTTCATCCCTTTTACTATTTCTAGCAAATAATTCACACTAGTAAACTACAAATGAACTTTCCGGGGGAAAAACTTTTGCATTTTTGCTTTTCTTATATGGCATGCATACACAGTTTGTTTAAACACCATCTTGTCCAGTGAGTGACAGGTTTATATGACCAAAGAAAATGAAATTTCAACACAAAAAAAAAAAGGAATGAAAAGAAATTTAAAAAGAAATCACAACAAAGAGAAAAAGAAATAAGACGTTGACATTTTAGTATCACAACTGGTAACAATTCTGCCACAGACTGCATGTTTTAAGCAAAAGAGAATTTGCAAAAAAAAAAAAAAAATAAAAAAAGAGAAGATAAGGAAGAAAAACAAAAACTAAAACGAAAGAAATCTGAAGAAATCCCATAAAATCTTGTGTTTTATATTTGAGCACTAAGGAATCACTTTTTTGCAGCATGACTACACTGGAATGGTATTCTGTTTTAATAGTTTAAGAATTTTCTGACACTTTATGTTGGTCTCTGGGCTATAATTAATATTAAAATGACTTTTTTCCTGTCTCTCTCTCTCTCTCTCTCTCTCTCTCTCTTTAACCACAGTGAAATGGTCATCTATTTTTAACCAACTCAAGCAAGGTAAGTTTAATAAAAGTCAAGATAGAATTTTTTTTATACATTTTTGAATGAAGTGCCATTTTATTTAGAAAGTGAAAGTGAAAGAAATTAAAAAAGAAAAACAAAAGAAATGACATTCGATTTTTAGCTCTGATTGTCCAAACGCAATTCTTGTTTTCTATTTTAAATATTTCAAGGGTTGCGACTGGGCATCGTGGCTCGAAATAAGAATACAAAACATCGTTGATAAATACAAAACAAAGAGAGCGAAAAAAAAAAATTAAAAATAATTGAAGTATAAAACAATTCCATCAATTTTTTTCATTTTGCTTTGAACGTGTTAATAGCAAACAGCCAGGTGACGTGTTATTAATATTTATTTAATGATCATTTCACACAAAAAATAACAAAAAAAAAAGATACAAAGTGTGATTATAGCACCATCAGTTGTTGCATGCTTGCTGTATGTACTCGTACATGGCGTATGATGAATATTTAATTTTCCAGGATTCAATTAACACTCATACATCAGGTGTACACAGCATTCTTTTTATCTTTTTTTTTTATTTTATATGTATGCATGTCTAAATATAAAGGGTCCGCCAAATAACGTCTTTGTTTTTAAATGCTTTAAAAAAATTACTGTATATTTTCTCAAATTTCTTTTTTTATTTGAAAGTACAAACCCTTCGGTTAATAATTGAAAATAATTTCATTCAAATGACTGCCTCGGCTGGCCATGCAGTAGCCTACACGATCGATCCAATTTTTAAGCATATTATCGATTGTGTGCAGCTGTATTTCACCAATGGCTTCACGAATATTGTCCTTTAAAGCGTCAACTGTCTCTGGCTTGTGGGCGTAATACTTATCTTTGACGGCACCCCACAAATAATAGTCCAACGGTGTCAAATCGCAGCTCCAAGGTGGCCAAACGACATCAGCTCTGCGGCTAATAATGCGATCTTCAAAAACAGGGCGCAAAACATCGAGTGTAGCTTCGGCTGTATGACACGTAGCGCCGTTCTGTTGAAACCAAATGTTGCCAATATCCTCCTCTTCAATTTTTGTGAACAAAAAATTCGTTCAACATGGCCCGATAACGATCGCCATTGACTGTAACGGCCACTCCATGCTCATTTTCGATGAAAAATGGCCCAATTATGCCTCTGGACCAAAATCCGCACCAAACAGTGACTCGTTTTGGGTGCGGCGGCTTTTCAATGTATGCGTGCGGGTTTTCTGTGCCCCAAAAGTGACAATTTTGCTTGTTTACATACCCGCCAAGATCAAAAAATCCAAATCCAAAATCCGTACGCAATTTTCGCACACATTCTGCAACATTAAATAAATAAGCACTAGTTGAAAAAAAAACGTTAGATGGCGGACCCTTTATGTACATATGTATGTATAATGTAAATTGCAAACTTATGGATACCGTATGTTGGCATTTAATTTTTTATTAGAGGGAGTTTGTTTTCTTTTTTTTTCAATACAGGAAATTGAATTATTTAACGTAATAAAAATTATGATGGCGATGATAATGATGATGGTGATAGGGGAACTTAATACATTATTTTTCTATTCAAACAATAATGAACCATAATGTGTAGAAAGCTTTGTATTAAATTATGTTTAGTATTGATTGCATAAGTAATTTCATTTTTTATATGTCTTTACATTCGCTTAAGGCAATATAACGCATAATAACCAGCATTTTCGCCATTTTCTTAATATTTTGTTTGATTTATTTCAATTTCATTGTGAAAATGTGACAGCCCTCCTTCTTCTAATATGATGTGATATTCATTGTTAATGGTATGATGGATTATTTAAAACGTATTGAAGTTGCTTCATTTTTAAAATTCGAAAACCTTGATCAAATTTATTTCAAAATTTATGGAGTTTAAGTTCTGATAAAATACACACCAGAGATCAGCAATGAGTATTCAAAAAGATGAGTAGATTTGAATCGCACTCATAATTTCTGATACTTATACGCATTCATACTTATTTTAATAACATACTCATACTACTCATATTTAAAGTTTGAAGTACTCATCGTACTCATTTTTAACAATACGCGTGATGTTGATTCGAATCACTCGAATGCGCAAACCCCTGGTCAAACAACTTCAACAAAAGTAAGTATGAAAAATTATGTTATAATGTATGTATGGGTTATAATGGTCAATCATGTATATATGTATATAAGTATACACACACTTTGTTCAACTTAATCCTTAATGATTTTTATCAACAAATTTTTTATCAAATCAAAACAAATTTCGTAGTTTTGGGCAATATTTTCAGTTCAAAGAATGGCAAAGATCAGAACCTAAATGCTTAAACTTTTTATTTTATGCGATTCTGCCTCTCATAACAATTTATAAAAATTTGTTGTAAATAAATATGTTATGAGTACCCCCAGATGATTCTCAGATCATTCTTTGTTATTTTAAATCTGCCTTAAAACTAAATTGTATTCTTTATTGTCTACCAAATCGTTTATCCTTTTAAATTTATGATAACAAGTGTTAAGTATGCCAAAACGATACGATATAAATGGAGAGGAGAAATAAAATGAAAAGAAAAGAAGAGAAAAAAAGAAATTTGTGAGAGCACTTGCAACAATTCATTGGATTAAGAAACATAAGTGAAGAAGTTAATGTCGGTCAAGTACGATTGTCTAATGCACTATGGCTTGTCTCTTAAAAGATATTTCGTTGCTTCCATAAATACGCAAGTGGTAATGGGATACGAGGTTACATACACATACGGCATGGTCTCTACACAGACAGTATATTGTGTGGAATAATTGTTTCGGGGTAGGCTAAGAAAGAATTCCATTTAGTGGCCATGGAACACACTAGATTATAGCCGGAGGGGTGTTTTTTTAGATAATGGCTCTTTTGTTAAGCGCTTCCTATTTTTAAATTTAAATAAACAGAGTGTATGTGACATATCATCGTTTGAAGGCCCTATCGATGCTTTTATGTCTGGCATATAACATCTTTCAAATGGTTGCCTCGGCTTCTCTAGATGAAGCATCCAAAATGTCCAATTTTCCATGACTCTGAAGCATTAATTTAATAGATGGCATGGGTTATGTTGGCTGTGTTTCGTGGCTCATTCACAAACACTTCCAACTTCCAAAGAGCCCATAAGTAAAATTCTTATGGGATCCAATTACAAGACCCCGGTCGTCTATTCATCTTTACGTGAAATAACTAAGCCCCCAAATCTCTTGTTCAGAAAATCAGCACTGGCATCAAATGTTTGGAAGTTGGCGCTATGCAGTTGGTACCACATGTCCAAATCAGGATAAAAAGAATTTTGTAATCATCGACATAAAGGCCAACACCATAATCAAAAGTATCTAAACCAATGGCGTCGTTAGCCTAAAATCCAAACCTAAAAGCAAATTTTCGGAATGTGTTGGACGCTCTAGCCCATAAACTATTTAATGAGTGGAACTAAATATCTCACTTCTGTTAAAAAAGGAAGAGTTTTTCAGCTTAGATGCTCATGCACATAGGGAAACGAGATTTCACGTTTCATAAACGAGTTTTCTTGTATGCGTACATACCAAGCATTCATTCTCAATTCTGAACAGATTATTAAAGTGGAACCCACCTTTAAAACACTTTTTTATAAAATTCTAAGAACTCTTACACCAGGACGTGAGATTCTTAAATAACTTTTAAAGAGAGAGTACGACTAAGATTTATAAATTACAATCCGTTTAGGTAGGTATGAAAGTGGAAGGAAGAGAGACTAACCAAAAGTTTCGTACCTACCCACATACACCTAAGCCTCTAAGTAGTCTCCTTTTGCTCTTAGCATTACTGGATTCTAACCTACTTTCTATAGGACAGCTACACTTTGTACAAACATTCTCAGCTTCTTCTAGCCCTGTCCTCTAAAAGGAGTTAAATCTGGTGTAGTCTCTTCGCTAAAATAATTTGATCCCGTGGTTATGAAAGGTGGGTAATAACATAAAAATTGTTCCACGCCTAGCATTCATTATTGTCTACAGTGCTCATCCAGGTTAGCTGTACGCGTAAGACAGAGTGTGCCGTAAGGATGATCAGTATTACTAAAGTTGCCTCTTGATACATACATACATAACTGGACATTACAACCCTTTAATAAGGGTTACGAACTAGTTTCTCAAACCACTTATGTTCGGTGTGTTAATTTTATAGGTGACTGGCGGTACTTACAGTTTAAGGTTGACTCCGGACGACAGATTTTTTGTCAGTATTTTTGTCAGAAATCTAGTGAGAGGAAGTCGCCGAAGAAATTTTCTAAATATTTCGTTTAGTTGGAGATGTCTGACTTGAGGTTTTAAGCGAGGTCTCACGTCTAATAAGCCAATACATTACCTACTAGATTTTCTCCGGACGACAGATTTTTGGTCAGTATTTTTGTCAGAAATCTAGTGAGAGGAAGTCGCCGAAGAAATTTTCTAAACAATTCTTTTATTGGGAGATGTCTGACTTGGGGTTTTAAACGAGGTCTCACGTCTAATAAGCCAACACATTACCTACTAGATTTTCATCCCGCCAGGATCGCTGCATAATATCCTCGCATCTTTTGCAAACGTGTCGTTGTTCCTGAATAGTCACAATATTCGCTTTCTCACTTCCGAATGCTGCTTGATGACTAGGTACTTATAACCGTTTCATGCCTGAAGTCTTTTAAAATTCCAGGATTAATTTTGTCCTTGATTTTTGAGTCCTACTCGTTCTAAAAAAATGAAATAAGACGATCCTGTAATCTAATTGTTCCTAATGGAATACGACAATACCCGATAAGTGCGTATATGTTTGTTATTGGGTCAGTTTCCAATTACTTTCTTTATAGATTAGACTGCAAGTTGGATTAAAATGCTCGGCTATATCCCTGGCTAATTCATATGATTACAGATAGGTTCTTCTACGGCAGCCTTATAATTTCAGGAATAAATTGAAGGTTTGCATGAGAGGTTCCCGATATTATGAATCGATTTCAAGTAAAATCAATCGATTTTATAGTTAAATTTGAACTTCGGCTACAATTTTAAAACGGATGGATAAACATGTTTATTCGATTCATGAATTTATTTTCTTTTTCTACGATGTAGCGTGTAAAATAATAATAAAATACGCTCTCATACATCCTTTTATTATCTGTCTGTTTCTGTGTAAGTGTGACGGTATTAAAGAATGTACATGTGAACTCTTATCTTAACTGCTTACAATCATATAAACTTAAAATTTCTTTCTTTTTGTGTTCCTTCTTTTTACGCTTCTTTTTTGAAATCCATATTTTCAAAGGATTTTACAATAAAAGAAGTAAAGTAAAGCAAAACAAAAAAAAAACCAAAAAAAAACAGAAAAGTCGGGATGAAACTAGAATCTTAACATGGTTATTTCCTTTTTTGTTGCAATTTTCTGGCATACGCACATACATACACACAACCAAAAAGGAAAGAGCAAAGAGAAGAGTTGCATAAAGAGAGAGAGAGAGAGAGAGAGAAGAAAACAGTTTGAATTAATATAATAAATTTACAAAAAATGAAGCGGAAATAACGAAGCTTTAAGATGTTTTCAGAGCTTGTTACTGCTGTTAGTGTAGATATATCGTTTGTACATGTGTATGTATGTATTCATGTAAGTATGATTATGTGTGTATACATAGAAGTGTACATGTATCTTCAAGGATCTGTTTAAATGAATGTGTATCTGTTTCCCTTTTTCTCTCTTTTTTTTTTCTTTTGTTGCAGCAGCATTTGTTCCATTCAAAAATAGTGGGAAGTCAACTAAATGCACGATTTTTTTCATCATAAGAATTCTACTTAAAGCAAAGGGAGTGTCAGTTAAAAAGAAAAGCGTAAGTGTTATCGGGAAATGCAACTGGAATAACCATAACCGAAAAACATGTTAAGAAAAAAGCCAAAAAAAGAAAAAAAACTAAGGATGACTTTTATCGTGAAAGCAAACAGATAAATATGATACACATACACGCTCATACATATAAAAGAATACTTAAAAGGGTGTATAAAAATTGTATGTTATTTGAATACTTCTATGGAATTTTGGAAATTTAATTGTGGTTATCAGATTTATTATATTTCCAACTCATAATTCTATTCTCTTTTATGCAGTGTTAGGTCATGTTAGGTCGGAGTGGTAGCTTTGATGTCAAAAAAATCTCACTTGAGGACGCATAGCAGCCGGTTGTGACGCCACAAGGTGAACGCAGTCCCTGTACTGACCAAGTTCTACCAAAAATCAGGGAAGAGGAACAAGAAAGTTTGATAAACGAAGCTTTATCCTTGACATCAATAGATGATAGCTGCGTCAAGCTGACAAGAAATGGAGAGCCAAATAACATATGTATATCTGCACCTCGCAAGAGATGGGCACTGACACAGAATGTGGATAACAGTCTCCTCTTTCTCAGCGGATCTGCATACGCGGCATATGTCGTTAAATGGCAGCCGCATTCTTTCCGCGTGTCAACCCATAACACTATGACCTGTAAGCATGGCCACTGTAATTGAGATGATACCAAGTAACTGGTTGGTACACCTTCTATCCATCAGGGGCCAAGTGAGTCTAGAAGTGGAGCAGGACTCCTCATTGACCCAGGATAGGTTGGCGTCCAGAAAGAATTTCCGCACAATGGCCAGCTTGACCGAGGCTTGTGGCATGCCCAAATCCACACCAGCTCTGGCGAGCTCATCGGCCCTGCAGTTCCCCGGAATGTAACTGTGCCCGGGCACCCAGACCAGTGAGGCACTAAAGCGCTCAGAAAGAAGGTCGAGACAGCGACGACATTCCCTAACGATCCTAGAGTTATCGGTTCACCATACCCGATAGAGATGTGATGGCGGCCTGACTGTCAGAGAAGACCGAGACGCGGGTAAAAGGAGCACCATTGACGAGGATCGATTGAGAGGCCCGGTAAATGGCCATCATCTCCGCCTGAAACACGCTACAGTAATCCGGCAGCCGGAGAGAGATACTGAGGTCCAGTTTCCCAGAATAGACTCCGCTCCCAACCCCATTGTGGAGTTCAGAGCCGTCCGTGTAGATGTCCAGGAGTTCCGGGGGACGGTATTAAGGTACCAGTCATCCCTACTCGGAATCACAGATTGAAAACCCCTGTCAAGACAGTATTTCGCAGGGAGATAATCGATGTTCGATTTGGCCACTGGGTCAACTTCCAGAATAGAGGAGTGACCAGAAGGTACAATGTGTCAACGAAATAGGGCATCAAGTCTTGTCGTAGCCAACTTGGCTCCCTGCTTATCGTTAGCCTGGCGGTAGAAAGCTACATTCTATGTAGCCAATGTACCCAACAACCAGAAAAGTAAATTAAAAAGAACACATAGAATGAGGACTGAATCAATGAGGGATGGATTTTTTGAATACCCAGCCTCTTAACTAAAAAACCAAGACTGTCTAGGATGCCAGACATTACCGGACCACTTTAATTTAACTCGTGGCAAAATTACTATAAACGCATCGTTTAGTTTGTGTATGTTGTCAGTTGAGTAATTTAAAAAAGAAAAGCATTAGATTGCAGTCGTATGATAACTTTAGAAAAGTGCTTGAAATTGTTCAATTGTAATAAGGACTAAGCCAGAGATAAAACATGGTTCAATTATAATATACCAGTACAAAAACAGCATCCGGTTTTTCACGGTAATCGATGACTAAGAAGACTTAGGTGAGAGATCTATTCTATGCAGTTAGCTATTGAGACCATAATGAAACCTATATATATGTAAAGATAATACTATGTTTGGTCTCCAGACTAATATTATTTTTCTGGGCCCAAGTACTTTTGCTGGTTGTCTACAATTGCATGTACTTCGTTTTTTCCCCATTTACTGTCAGACTTATCTCACCCAAATTTCCGTTCTATATTGGTAAATGAAGCGGTAAACCATCTCTGAATGTTATATCATCGTATTGACGTCTCTATTTAGAAGTCCAAGTAGTCGTAATTCTTACACCAAAGATTATATAGTTAAAGAGGTCCTTTCCACTGCTCCATCCGATGTGGGTAACAGCAGAACCAAATATTATGAAAAGTTTAGGCAGCATAACATCTTAAAAAAATGGTCTCAGTCAGTAAAAACGTCCTTACCACTACAACTAATAAATATACTCAGATAAATTTGTCTGTAGGTAAACTCTAAGTCTTTAATGCTTTCACCTACTCCAGGAAAATATATCTCCTACTTATGGAGTCTTTGTTAAAGTTGTGTAAATCAAAAACCTTTTTACAATTGTAAACTAAATTTAAGTTTAGCATCTACAACCATTGGACATCTTTTTCCAAAACGTGGCTGCTGAAACCGCACCGAGGCTTAGGTTCTCAGATATGTTTAGGACATGTACGGTGGGCCACGTTTCGATACTGCATAATGTAGAGAGGTTACAAAGGTTTAGATGTGATCACATGGTTTTAGAGACTGTTTTCGGATGAATATACAAAATTCACATTTCCATACCGGTGACGGTGATATAATGATCTGCGCCGATGTATCAATTGTCATAAATATTGTAGCAAATAAGAACCAGGACTTTCAGTTTCTTATATTAATTACCCCGCCCACTCTTTTCCTTCTGCTCCTTTTTCTTCGAAACGTGCAAAGTTATAAGCTATTGTATTTAATCAATCTACACATGGTTCAATGGGCGTGGCACGACTGGATGTTAGAAGAAAATTAAGTTTAGGTTCATAGCTTTCGTTTGTTATCAAATTGATCAAAATTGATGCTTAACAGGCAAAGTTATAAGAGTTTATATTTAATTTTCTTCAATATCTTAAAGTGGGCGTGAAAAAAATTGTAAGAACTTTGCTTATACAGCATCAATTGTCATAAATTTGGTAGCAAATAAAAACTAAGAACTCGGATTTTCATTTTCTTGTACTATTTGATACGCCCACTCTTCCTCTTTCTTGCTTCGTCTTTTTCGAAACGTGCAAAGTTATAAGTTAATACATTCAATCTATCTAAACATGATTCAGTGGGCGTTGCACCACTGGGTGTTAAAAGAAAATGTAAGTTTAGTTTTGTCACTGTAAATGAGTAATTAATTGAATTTTATGATCGTTACAAATTTCGTGGTCCACCGAAATCGAATTGGCACTTTTAGATTCAAGAACATGCTGCGTGTGTAGCAAGTACTTACAGCCGTATTTGAAGAGAGCTGTATCCGAGAAACTAGGTCGTAATCCTGCCTGAACGGTTGTAATGACCAATTATGTATGTATGTAACCGGGAAATTAGAGAGGAATCAAAGAGAGAGCATTGCTTTGGCACAATCGATGTTCTATTGCAACGGGATACTTTTTTACCTCACACGACGTTAACAAGAAATTTTTCTAAGGAAATTTAATAATAGTTTGTACCATCAGGTCTCAGCCAGCTTTCAATGGAAGGTGTTACTGATGCGAGTGACAATAAGCTGCCCCATCTAAACAATTGAAAACGTATAAAGTACCACAAAGCAAGGGTTCTAGATAACAAAATATTACCATTTAGAAAAAACAAAACCAAGATGACATGAAGTGTATGATTTTTACCTAAAAAAACCATGCTGCAGTGTACATCATGTCAAAAATTTGGGTGTAGGTTAAATGCAATTGATAATAAAATGTAATAATATAAAATAGTTATGTTTAAAATGAAACAAAATAAATAAAAATATTTAAGTACACATACATACGTATATAATTGGCCATTACAAACCTTCAGTCAGGATTACGGCCTAGCTTCTCACACCACTCATGTTGTGTGCCTTAATTTGATTCTTGAGTGCCGGGACCTACAGTTTAACGTCGACTCTGAACGACAGATTTTGAGAAACTTTTTCATGGCAGGTTTATTTATTCTCAGAGTTTTTGCCAGAAATCTGCTGAGATGAAGCCGCCGTAGAAATATTTGTTTTTCATATTTCGTTTTGATATCTGGCCTGGGGCTCGATCCCGGGCTTTACGTCTAATAAGCGAACACGCTACCTACTAGACTACGGCGACTAAAAATATTTATATTTAAATTGTTTAACAAAATCTATCAATAATCGTGACAATTCCATGTACTACAAGTATGTATGTATCTAAAATGATATGTAAACTAGAATTATGAAGTTTATTTTTTTCTTTTTTTAAAGCCCGATCTACGTTAAAGGAAGATTGGACATTGTGAATTGTAATATTGACAAAATGTTAAGCCAATAATTTTTACTGCCTATGCACGTGTCATTTTTAAATGCCTGTAACAATACTTTAAATTAAGCAACCTTTCTTAACACTATAAGCCAGCACTTTAATTTTTTATAGTCAATAACAAATTTTATTAACTTTCAGTAAAAGCTGTCTTTGCCTACAAAAACTTTATGCACAAACACTTATATGGACTATAAGGATCATAAAGTCTTTATAGTACCGGACATAAACATGTTACGCATCACATGATGTCGAACGGAAATGTCCTTTAAATTCACTTGAATTTTAAATAAAAAACTTAAGTGCCTCCACTTAATTTGAAAACTTGTAGTGCCGAGTACAGTGAACATTAAGCTGCTCGTTAGTTACACGCCATAAATTTAATGAAATATTTAAAACTCAAGTGCCATATTTATGCTAAACAATGAGCCCCCCCCCCCCTCTAGCTCATAAAATACGCAAATAAAAGATCATTTTTATAGCTCAAGTATGGTGTGGTATGGTATGGTGTCTGCTCTATAAGGTCGTTACCATTACTATATTTTTAATTTTCTTTCATTTGCCTTTTTGCCACTATTTTCAACGATTATCAACGATTATGATTTTCATTTTGATATTCATTTCTGTTTTCATTTTCATTCCAAATTTTAATTTTTATTACATGAGTTTGTGCAAATGAAAATCAAACTCTTTTGTTATACACTCACTGTTCCTTCCTCATGCATGCATAATAGTCTGTGGCCATCCTTACAATCGAGTATAATGGCCAGAGTATGTGGTCAAACTCAAAAGTCATAAATTTATACTAAACGCCAGAAGTAGTAGCAGCAAAAGAAATAAAAGAGAAAAAAATAATGAAAATAAAGTCACCAGAAAGAAGACAGAAAAGGAAGTTAAAACCTGTCTACATACAACTTCAAAGAAAAGCACAAGTGCTAGGATAACAAAAGTAATCAGGATGTAGGAAAGTTAAGCTGGCCACAAAAAAGGAGATGAAAAGAATGAAAGAAAACGAACAGAAATAAAAAATTCATTGTATATGAAAAATAATAATGTCTTACGTGATTAAAGGAAATAAATGGAAAAGCGTGTTACAGTAAAGGCAATAAATGAGATTTCAATTCAGAGAGTTAAATTCATATCTTAAAGCGAAAATAAAAAGTGAACCGAAACTTCAAACGATGAAAATTTTCTCGATTACAGCCTGTTAAGTGATAATTATTGAAAAATGTATTTCAACAGAATTAAAGCCTATTTACGTATCGGATGGGCCATCTATTGCTTTAAATTTGAATCTGGCAATGCTCATGTCATTCTATTCCATCACAAAATTCAGTACAGTATCTCCACTGAACGTAATGAACCGATTGAAGCTTGAGCAACGTTCGGATTTATTGGAAATTTATTTGCAAAACAAAGACAATTTCGGTCGGAAATTGCACGAAAATGTCGTTGCAGAGAAGAACCAACAGCGCGCGGTATACGCAAGTTTATTGCTTAAATTCGCACAATGCTGTCGATTTTGCTAACAAAAATGTTTCCGGGTGAATCCATTTTCATCTTAATTGGTACGTTAATAAGCAAAATGGGGGCCCAGAAAACCCACACGTAATAATATAGAAGCCAATGCAGCCATTACGAGTGACTGTTTCGTGCGGCTTGTGGAACGGAGGCATCATTGACCCATATTTCTTTGAAATAAGAATGGCGCAACCATTACGGTCAATGGAGACACCTCTCGCTCCATGATAACCGATTCTTTTGTATTCGCTCTTCATGGTATTGATGTGAAGGATGTTTGATTTAAACAGGATGGTGAAACTTGCCACACATTTCATGCCACAATCGATTTATTGCCTTAATCCTTTGGTGGCTGTTTAATTACTCGAAATGGTGATGTCAATTGGCCGCCAAGAAGCTGCGATTTGACACCATTGGACTTTTTTCTGCGAGAATTGACAATTGAGCATTTGAAGGCCAACATTCTTGATGCCATTGCCAAGATACGACCTCATACACTCGAAAAAATGCCCGAAAATTGCTGCGATCCAATGAGGTACTCTGAGGCCAGCCGCGACAGCCACATGAATGGAATTATTTTCCAATTCTAATCTGAACAATAGTACTTCATAACAACGAAAAAAAATTGGCCAAAATTTCAAACCGTTTTTGTGTAATTTCATTTTAAAATTTAAACTTTTAAATGGCCCACCCTTGATATTCCACCCAAGAATCAAATTTTATTCAAAATCTGCTGAACTCAAAAATGTATCGGTTTTTTTTATTTTGGCGCTAATTTACCGCCGTCATAAAAGTTTTGAGCGCTTTCCATTCAAGGATTTACGAAATTTTGCGGACTTTTGTTTAAATAATCGCTTAGCCATTTAAAACCAATTACTACGAGAAGTGTTTACGTGAGCAAAAATCAGAGAGAAAATGTTAGAGAATATCATTCGTATTATAAAAATGAGAGTAAAAATCTTAGGAAGGATTTTTCACATTTACACGATTAGTAAAATACCAAACCAAAATAAAACGAATGTTTTAATGTTCTCCTCCTTTGTTCATTTCCTTTGCCAGAAATCTGTCGCCGTGAAATATCCTTTTCATATTTCGTTTTATTGAACATGTCTGACCTTGAGTTTGAACTGAGGCCTCATGAACGATTATTGTTAAAGTTAAAATTGGAAATTTTTTATATCATAAAAAAATTAACACCATCCACCCCATAGTGTTCAAACGGTTTCATGTATAGTCGATCAGGAAATAACTTCCACATATTAAAAACATGTTGCATAAATGTCAGTCAAGTTTAGATTCTTATGGCAATAAACAACTCATTAAACATGTAAAAATTCATTTAAACATTGTTCTCCTACATGTTGACAGAGTTTATCAACAATGTTGCCAATGTCTACTTCGCAGGCATGGATGTTTTCATTGTTGTATAAATTAATTGAAATAAATTTATTTGATATTTTAAACAATGCTTTAAAAAAATGCCAATAATTGAATTTAAAATGGTTATGATTAATATCTGAGTATAATTTTATTCCAATTCATCGAATTATGGATATATTATGTATATATTTTATTATTAATATTCGGGTGGACAAATAGGGAAGTTGCCACTGACGAATGTACAGTCAAAGAAAAATTTGTATATTTTTTTTGCCAATAATTTCTATGTAATATTCCAAAAAACGATTGTTTCAAAATTGAATATCTCGACTCACAAATTTATTGGAAAGAGCACCCTCTGGACTACCATTTGCATATAGCCTGTATGGTGTACTATTTCTTATATGTTCCCAAATTGATATTGATCTTCTAGAGAATTTTCATATACATATATATTTTTGGCCAAAATTGATTGTTTCAATTTCAAATTGAATATCTCGACTCACAAAATTAGTACAGCTATCCCACTACCACGGTTAGATTCTTCAAAATTCGCTTTTTCTACAAACATTCTTAATTGCAAATGCCCTTAACAACGCCATAATACCTTTTTTCAGTTTGGAATAACCAGCGGGAAAAATTCTACATACTGTGGTGTAGGTAATAATGGAACAGAGGCGGCTAAACTATATCACGAAGCGACCCCGCAGCTTACTGCTAGCTTGCAATTATAGACTTACGCAGACATGCTTTAGTTCGAGTATTCTATTAACAGATATATGCCTTATTTGTATATTTATTTTATGTGTACATTACACTACTAGACTACGGCGACTTCAATTCCCTACAATGAACTTTAATTCTTTTCTATATTAACGATTTGTGCAATGAAATATACGGTGCTGCAAATACTACACGGTAATCTCTCGATTCTCGTGTACACCTGAGAAAACAATTGTTGGCCTTTACGAAATACGTATCAAAGATAGGACCAATCAGACATTGCTAATGCTGGTTCAATTGCGCTATGTATTCTTCTTAAGACAAATTGGAGTAGTGGAACAGAACAGCTGGTATTTAATAAATCTAGTTTATTAACATTTTCAAGAGGTTACCCAGAATAGCTATTGGGCTTTAAAAGAGTACATGAGCAAGTACATAACTGGCCATTACAGCACTTGAATTAAAATTACGACCTAGTTTCTCAGACCACTTATGTTGTGTGTGGCGGGACCTACAGTTCAAGGCCAACTACGAACCACAGATTTTTTTGAGAAACTTTTTATAGCAATTTTATTTACTCTCAGAGCTCTTGCCAGAAGACTGCAGTGAGGACGTCGCCGAAGAAACATTTTTTCATATTTCGTATTGTTGGAGGTGGACGTCTGACTTGTGGTTGCTTCACGTCTCCTACTTATACCTACTAGACTATATGGCGACTACACTTGAGCAAGTAGTGGCATTTAATAGAAATAAAATAATTTTCATTGTGTCAATAACACAAGCTGTATTTAAAATTTTCAATAAAAGCAGATGACAAGTCAATTCTTTCCATCGTTGTTGTTACAGTGACAACTTGTTTTAAGTTTCTAAAAAAAGGGAGGAGATTTCCCTGGCATTAAACTCGTGTAATCATAAAAATCATAGCATTATTCACGTACATATCTGAATTTTAAATGTTTGCAAATAAAAATCGTTTTGTTTTTATTTTTGAAACAAATAGACCAACAAACAAATATACAAAGGCACAAACACCAACAACAACTACAAAGAACGCAAAAAAACAACACCTTTGGGAAATTAATATCCTTTTGAAAATGCACGAGTCAAAGTCACGCGGCAGGAACCCGTGAGTTTAGCATTTAAGAGTTGCTAAGTGCAACTTAACAGCAACAACGACAACAACAGTAACAGTAACAGTAACAGCAACAGCAACTATAATCAAAATACCCAGTTACACACAGAAACGTAAAGAAAAAAAATGTAATGTTGATGGAAAACATGGAAAAAGATTTTTCTTTTGTTTTTCAGTTTTGTGTTTTTTTTTTATTTTTCAACGCTTTTATGTCATATTTCTGTTACCGACCAACTACAGGCGAAAGAGAAAGGGTAAGACAATAACAGGGAGAGTAGAAAAGCGACAAAAAATTGAGAGAATTAAATGAAATTTTTTTAAAGGGCAATAACAACAGCAACAGCATTTACTCACAACAATACTTCCCAGCAACATAAACGTTGATCTACGATTACACATTTAGTTTTTACATTTGCCTTGTATGTAGAGGTAACTCATTTAATCCGACAAGCACATGTCCTATTTAAAAGTGAAGTTATATAGGGTGGTCCATTTGGTGGCAAGGCTGACAGCTGGTAAAAATCGTTCGTCTGAAGTTCCATTTATTTAGAGAATGGCTTGCCATTGACGTTTACGGACCGAAACAACACGTAAAAAACATGTCCAATATTTAGCGTCAATAAGTGATTATGGTCTATAATATAAAAACTGATATGACCAGCAGTGGACAGCGGGAGAACGAAGGAAAACATGAGTTCAATAAGAAAACGGTTCGGATGGTATTCAAACGGCACACTGCACCGTTGGCAGTTTCGCTGACAAGCTCTGTCTGATGTGGAGGAAACGGAACCGGTACAACCCTTTCATGTGAGTGCTTTGTACTTTAAGACAGACGTTATCGATTTTTTGATGTCAGAACGTTTAAAGATCTGGAATTGGACGGCGAAAGTGCCACTAAGGGAGCTGGCCCGTTTCAGCTGGAGCTGGGTGCGGTTCAACTTGCTGACATAACCTAATGGTGTTACACACGTGGACAGGACGAATATACCGCTTCTGTTGGTGATCGCTGGCGGCTAATTGAAATTCCGTTTATACAACAATTACACCCGGGTGTTCATTTTCAATGCCATAGATATGCTCATTGGATACTAGAGTTACAGGCTCTTAATGCTGATTTTTCAAGCCTTCAAACCTGTCCTTCAATAATGGACCTCATTTCTCATTCGAAAACTTGATTCTGAAAAAGCCATTACTGTGACCATTTGGTGCACATTATGATTTAGAAGCCCTTTTGGGCTGAAAGAACTTTGCTTAACTAACTTAATCGGCCATTACAACATTTTGTCAGGATTACAACCTAGCTTCTGACACCAGCAATATCGAGTGTGTTAATTTTAACCATTAGTGGCGCGACCTAAATAGTTTAACGTTGACTCTGTATGGTAGTTTTAAAAACTTTTCATAGCAATTTAAGTCACACTCAGGGTTTTTGCCAGAAATTGTCGTAAAAAATATTTTTTAAATTCCTCGTTGCGTCTAGAATGCGGCAACTTCGGAAATAACCGTTTACGTCAATTCTAAGTGCTTAACGTCAATTCTAATATTTTATTGTTGTTGTACATTTGATTGAAGATTATGAATTGAACGGTGTTTGGTTCAACAATGCGGTACCTTGAGCCAAGCAACACGGCCAAATTTCATTTACTTCCGTATAAATATACCAGGAAGAGTAATGTCACGTGTTAACAAGCGTTGCCTCTTTTTGTGAGGCACTTCAAAGCGGATAATCTCCTAACGTTGTATCAGTTGAAAACTAATATTTGTCAGGTTATCGCCAAGATACCAATGTGCGAACTAACAACCACGAAATATATCGGCTGCTGCAACCATTCTATACGCTATCACTTCAAATGGCAGGAAAAAATTTCGTGGAAATTAAAGTTGTATGTGTGCTTTTGAAACCCTACATTGGATGACTCTTTACTTTATACTCGTATATACTTATATACGCGTATACAGTTATAGAATGTGTTGTTATGACAACTGTATATAAAAATCATATGAATAAATACTCTAATGTACATACACATACATATGCATTTACATCCATAAATGATATGATTGCATCTCATATACGTACATATGCCCAGACAGACATGCTGGTGTACATGTAAATATGGTATGTATGTATGTATGTGTGACCAGTAATGTTTTTCAGTTGTATCCTCGTAGCATTTTGTCGCTTATTACAACTTGTTTTTTTGTTGTTTTTGTCTCGTTGTTTTTTTTTTATATAACAAATGAATGTTTATGAGACAATTCTAAAGGTATGCTTTCCTTAACTTTCACTGGCATCTTCATTCTCTTTATGACGGCAATAAGCGAACACTGATTTTCTTCTTCAGAATGCAACTGATTATATATTTCCGTGTAATTTTTTTAACACGCTTAATATTCATGACAATCGTAAAAAAATAAAGAGAGAAAAACAAGGAAATGATATAAAAAAAATTAATTTCTGTTTACGATTTAAGATTTTTATACTTAAAAGCAAAAATTGCTAAACTTTTTAAATAGTTTTGGAAATTTGAAAATTTAAAACGTCTTTTCGACGATACTCTTTTACTAGCTCCAAGAAAACAAAATGGACGTTGGAGCACAAAATGAGTACTACTCAGCTAACAATTTGGATTTGGATTGTATGCCTGTTGTCTCGCACAAAAAATTTAGAAATTTTAAGGCATATTGTTGAACTTGAGTGAGTAAAGAACACCTAAAGGCGCACTATTCCACTTTTCATTGAAAGAAGCATAATAGCAGCACATCGCGTTGCACAATTTTATCTGTATTAACTCAACCTGATTAACTGATGTCTTATAAAAGATGTCAGAATAGAACGGTATTCTGATATAAAAACTATTTGGCACACACCAGATACGCTTCCTTTATTAGAATTGGCTTCGTCTAGAATGAACCACTAGTTTCTGTAAGACGCACAACTTCAGATAATAAGAAAATTTATTTGGAAAACACTCAACTACTCAAATATTCTTCAGGTTTTTATAGAAATTGACGATCGTCTAAAATTGTTCATCGCAAAGGAATACGAGGTAAAAAAAACTGTTGAAAAATTTTGATTTTGCATGGGCTTTGAGTGCAAATGTAGTCGTTCTACAAATTACTTACAATTTGATTACTTTATACCTTTTCTTGTTTGGTTATGAAGTCACTAAGTATGCGAATAAGCCACAAACAACAGAGATCCATTAACCAATATAACCTATGCCATCGGTAATATCGAGCCTGGATTGCGCTCTACCTAAAAAAGCATACACACGTACATGCATAATTGGTCAATAGAACCTAGCTTCTCACATCACTTGTGTTGTGTGTGTTAATTTTATAAACGAGTGGCAGGACATACAGCTTAAGGTCGATTCCACATCACAGATTTTTTGAGAAACTTTTTATGACAATTTTATTTACTCTCAGAGTTTTTGCCAGAAATCTGTTGAGAGGAAGTCATCGAAGAAATATTGTTTCATATTCCGTTTAGCTGGTGATATCCGACCTGGGGTTTGAGCCGTGGCCTCAAATCTATCGCTATCTCCCACACACTTTTCGATTCTCTGAACACCTTAAGAGTGTTGTTCTCAGTTAAAAAAATTTCGATTAGTTCTTGAGCTAAAATTGCTGACTGAAAATTAAATGCCTTTTTTTACTTCATTTGCTTAAACTTTCATTCATCTTTACAGCGAAATTATTATTTTCTTTTGATTAAATCATAATTTAACTGCAACATTTCTCTTACACCCTTTCATTTCAAAATATAAATTCTTTAATATCCGTTTCAAAATACCAATTCATAACTGAATTCATATTACGACCAAAAAAAAAAAAAAGCAACAGTTATCATTGAAGATCTTCATCACTTTGGCCATTTTGGGATAGTAAATAACTCAGCTAGACTTTGATGAAAATTTTAAAAGTATTTTTCCACTTGAATAATTAATTCTATAAAAGCTCTGCCAACAGTCATACCAATAATGGCGTATGAAACATTTATTCACGCGATTGTTTTACTGCTTCCTTCCATTTAGTAGTAGTTGATGCAGTTTTGAGTTTCTCGAATTGTGCAACTATGTGTGAGTGTGTATGTCAGTCAGTCAGGCATCAGGCAAAAAAAAAAAAAAGATTTGCAAGTGCAGCATCAGCAGCAGCTACAGATAAGGCTCTTTGAGTTCCATAGTTTACAGTGCTGGGGAAAAGAGTAAAAATTTAAGAGGATTTTTAAAGGCCGGCTTTGGAAACAAGGAAGTCTTTTTCTAAGTAGAATTAATCCAACTTAAGTGCCATATAGTTACGGCAATGCTTGCTGCAGGCTAACCTTGAAATATTTTTCGTAACCAAGAGCTCTTCAGAGCACTGTAAGCTTAAGTAGCCTCAAGTAATCGGGAAGGAGTAACTTTACTTCGCTAGAATACGTTTCAATGTATTAGCGATACACATTTATTGCATTAATGAATTGGTACATACAGTAATAGTGTAAATAAAGCATCTTTAAAAACCGTTATAATAAATATATTTCAATGAGCACTGCTATATACATGAAATATAATAATACGTGCATATGAATATATCAGAAATCGCCATAGTGTAGATTCTGGTTCAAACCTCAGCTCAAACTTCTCGAAAAAATTAAAAAATTCTTCTTCAGCGGCTTCCTCTCAGCAGACTTCTCTCAAAAACTCTGCAAATAAATAAAATTACCATGAAAAGAGTCTGAAATATCTCCTTCACGCTTACCACCAAAGGATCGTGAAAAGGGGGCTTAACTTATGGTGTTTTCTTTTCTACAAAGAAAATGTCACCCTCTTACAAGGTGCATTAAAAAAATTGCTGACCAACCCTGTTATAATGTAATTTTTATTTGAGATGAACATAACACAAATATGAAAAAAGGGTATGCCCCGTGCCCTTAAAAATATGTTGTATTTTTTGATTTGTTTTCAATAAAATATGTAAACATAAAAAAGGTGTTTCCAGATCGCTAATTTTTCGATTTCATTTTTTTAGGCCTTTTTTTATAACCAAATAAATTTTTTTTAACACAGTTCTAACACTGAATGCAAATTTTTATATTACTGACCATGTAGCTTAAATAATGTAATGTTCCCTTAAGGTTACCTCACAAAACCATGAAAAAATTAACTTCAAAATTTGATAACAATACTAGGCGACTTTTTTAAATTTCATCTGGTAGCCCTATAAATAAACAAAAGTCATTTGCTTTACAGGGCATTATCAGCACTCTCGATTTATACAGTAAATTGCATACGTAAAATGCAATGCCCTCCACCATTTTCAAGTGCGAATTATTTAGAATAAAACATACCACCCTTTTAAAGGGAGAAACATTTTTAAGAAACAAACACAAAATTGCTTTTTTTAAAATAAAGTGCACATTTTTTGGTAGAAAAAAAAACACCATTACATTGGATAATACAATGGGCCATATGGGCCACTGAGTAAACTTGCCTGTGAACGGTAAGCTACCCGCTAACCTAACCTTTTATAATGGCTTTGATCCTAAGGCACTTACGCTTTAAATGCAACTGTTAAGATCGATTAGTCATGATCTGTCAGATAATCTTGGAGGCATCACTCATGTGGTAGCATAACTAGCGTAAGTAAGCCCTCCTCTCTTATTAGGCCGTACACTTTGCTGGAACACATTTTATACTCCATGTTGTTCAACCACTATCTTGATAGTCTGAACATATTCATTCTTACTTAATATTTTGTCATTACTACTCTTTAGTCAGAATTACAACCTTCCTACTCACACCATCCATGTTGTGTTATCGAGCGGTGGGACCTACAGTTTAAGATCGACTTCGAATCACAAATATTTTGAGAAATCATAGCAATTTCATTTGCTTCCAGAGTTTTTGCCAGAAGTATGCTGAAAGGAAGTAGCCAAAGAAACATTTTTTCGCATTTCGTTTTGTTCGAAATGTCTACGCTGGGACTTAAGCAACGCCACTTAAAATCAATTATGATTTTAGCATCTCTCTTTTTCCGGTATCTTGGTAAATCTCATAATTTTGAAATAATTTAAATTCATTTCCATTATCTGAGATTCTGAATAACTCAAACAATTAAAATGATTATAACTGTACTTCCAAAAAAATATAAATGCATAAGACACAAAGTAAGTGAATTTATGATCAGTAATAGAAAGGTTCGAAACTACCTGATTTGTGCAAAAGAAATCAAGATCATAATTAACATTTTTTTTCAGAAAAGAATTTCAGAACTAGCAGATTATTTTTGATTTTATTGCATGTGTTTTTTATTTTCAATAAATAAAAAAAAGTTTCAAAACTACCTGATCATTTTTGGTTTTACAGCACGTGTTTTTTATTTTCAATAAATAAAAAAAGAATTAAAACTTTTGCAATAATTATGTCTACCTACACATACATACATAATTGGCCATTACAACACTTCAGGCCGGATTACAATCTAGCTTCTCAATACCACTCATGTTGTGTGCCTTAATTTTATACCTGAGTGGCGGGACCTACAGTTTAACGTCGACTCCGAACGACAGATTTTTGTTAAACTTTTTCATGGCAGGTTTATTTACTCTCAAAGTTTTTGCCAGAAATCTGCTGAGAGGAAGTCGCCCGAGAAATAATTATTTTTTTTATTTAGTTGTGATGTCTGGCCTGGACCTCGAACCCGGGCTTTACGTCTAATAAGCGAACACACTACCTACTAGACTACGGCGACTATGTCTACCTATACAGTAGAATGAAAATACGTTCATTATTTGAAAAGGAAGCAATAAAAATGTGTCACAAACAACTTTTTTTCTTTAAGGCTACAACAGAAGTTCGTTATGAATTAACTTTAATATGATCATTAATCTTAGCTAAACAAAACTAAAAATAATTCAAAATAAAAGTATGCTATGGACTAGAGGGGTGCAATCCACAATGTAGTCTACCGGCTTATTAATCGTGAGGCCACAATTCAAACTTCAGACTAGACATTTCCAACAAAACGAAATATGAACAAATATTTCTTCGGCGGCTTTCGTTCGGCATCGACTTTAAGCTGCAGGTCCTGTCATTCATGCATAAAATTATTAAACACAACATAAGTGGGGTGAGAACCATATTTCGGATCTCACCCCATTGGAAGCAATAAAAATTTGTCACAAATAACTTCGTTTTTCTTTAATGTTGCAACGTGAAAAGTTTCCCAACAAATCTGTCCATTCATGTATAAAATTAGTAAACACAACGTAAGTTAGGTCGAAGACCTCACTAAAGGACTGTAATAAACTATTTTGTATGTATGTATAATAATAAAAGTTGTCCAATGTAAATAGAACCCCTAGTCAAAATAGCTAGACTTTATCTATATGATGAATATACAATATCGCTGAGCAGAATGATGTAAAATTTTATTTCTTTCCTTTAATGGAGATTTTAATTTGTAATATGCTTCTTACTTTTTATGAAATTTCTATTTTTTTCTTTTTCAAATAATTTCCTCACATTATTTTATTTCATATTAATTTTGTTTTGTTTATTTTTTTCAAGTCCCTCGTATCTGCTTATAAATTTAATATTTTTAACTTCGTTAATTAAATTAAAGCAACATTAACTCTGTACCTGTAGCTGGGCAATTCCAATTCAGTCATAGATAAGTAAGCCAATTTAGTTAATTATATATAATAGAAATTAAAAAGACAATATTTATGCTCAAAATTATTTTATTCATATGAATCTTAATATATTTTAATAATTATGTAGTATAATAAATGCAAAGAACTTATATTTGTATTACAATTGAATGACATTTTTTGTAAAAATTTTGTTTGAATATCGACCAGATATTCACACGTACGCCAAATCCTGGTGAAAATCTATGAGAACCAAGTTATCACACATCGTTTCTTTGTTAACTGGATGACAGCATTCAACAGGTAAATAATGGATCATGTTATTGCGACATATTCCTGTGAAGGTGATAAAGAAGTGCCGGATAACGTTGAGCAATTACTGACGCTTCGTCAAGTCAGGAAGGACTCTTCTAATACCGTATGATTATGGAAATCCCTTATCATGTCACTTTTAGAACTTCCTCATGAAGAGTTTCTGGGCGCTCATCGCAATGACACTATTTTATGATGATGTTGGCATAATTAGAAGTATTAAGCAAGATGTTCTGCACCATTTAGCTCTATTGAATACACCCATCTACATATATGGGCCTGGCAGTACATGTTGTCGAAAAATAGGTACGTGCAGCGTATCAAGCATCAGAGTATCCTCTTACTTGTATTCGCTAATGATGTTGACATAATTGGGTGTATAAGGTGGAGTTCTACTGACTCCTTTGGCGCTAGTAAACGCTAATCTACCAATATGTGTCTGACAGTAATTGTAAAGTATCCCCTTCACCAGAGTATACAAGATGAAGGTAGAATCGGCTAAATAATTTGAGATGTTACTGCCACTAGTCTACCAAGATGTGTCTGATGGTAATTATTGTCTACAAGTAGGGACGTACAGCGTTATTCCACTCTGGGTACTATTGAATACACCCATCTACCAATATGTGTCCAGCAGTAATTGTTGGCGATAAGTTGGGACGTATTAAATCCTAGATTATAGCCGATAATTATCATTTTGATGTTGATAGTGAATTTATATATCATCGTTCCGCAGCCACCAACTAAAATGATGTCAGTTCGGAAATCAACACCTGCTTATATTATGATCTCATTGGACAATTGATTAGCAGAGGCCTTCCCGTGCCATGATGCTGTCACTCTTCCCTTGCTTCTGTATAACGCAGTGGCATGAACACTTTTATGCACCGATGCAGTAGCCTTGAGATTATTCAAGAAATAAGTTGTATGTAAGATTTTCGTTTCAATCCAAGTTGGCGATGACTTCCACATTCGTTTCAATAATAAGCTGTGGGAGCTTCTTAATGATATTAACACTGTTCTGGGCATTAATATTTAGCAGCTAAGCTGACCTGACTATGTTGTTCGGATGGAAGAGTATATGTTCCAGCGTGATAGGTAATTTATGCGAGAATAACCGAATGTCGCCGTAGAAAACAACCTTGTTTTACAGTGGAACGATCGTATTTTATATTAACGCTGTTCATCGCATTAACATCCAAAGGCTTATCAGGATCGGCCAAGTTATTAAGAGGAAAGAGTAAATGTTCCCGTGTGATAGGAAATTTGATGCGTTGATTAGTGTTAGTGATGTTGTTTAGACGAAAGAGTATATGTTCCGGCGTGGTAGGAAATTTTATGCGAGGATTAGTGGGTGCAGGCGTAGAAAATAACACTGCGAAGGTCAAAATGTTATGTTAACTCTGTTCAGCGGATTAACATCTGACGGCAAAGCAGGATCGACCCTGTTGTTCGGCTGGTATAGTATATGTTCCGGCGTGATTGGAATTTTATGCGATTATAAGCGGATGTAGGCTTAGAAAACAGCCTTGTCTTGCAGTGGGATGATCAAATTTTATATTAACGCTGTTAAACGCATTATAATTCAACGGTTAAGATGGATCGACCGTGTTGTTCGGCTGGAGGTGTTTATGTATGTTAAACATAACTGGCCTCCTAGAAGGAAGCTTTGAGACAGGCCAAAATCCGACGAACAAGTTGGTGATGGCAATTAAGTAAGTATATCGATGACAACAAGTTTACATTGAATTATTTACGAACTTAACTTACTTACTAACTTAATTTCTTAATTCTAAACATTTTTAGACAATATGTTTTAGAGTTAAAGGTTTTACATTTAGGTTTTTTTGATTTTGTTCTTTGCTATACTTTTTGCCATAATTATTATATATGTATATATATTTTTTTTAATTTTAATTTATTTAATTTTTGCTTCACTTGATCTTCTTAAAATACTTTCAAAATATGAAATAAAAATGATCTGAATTTTGTAACAAACTATTGAAAATGATTTTTTTTAATTTAAAGAAATATTAATTTAATGTGTCTGTTGTTTTTTAAAAAGATTTCGAAAATAATTTAAATGCAAAAAAAAGTTTTTAAAATTTAATTAAATTTTAAAAAATTTTATAATTTTTTTTAAGATTTTATCAAGATGTTTAAAAAATCAAGTTTAAATGACTTTTATTATTTATTTTTGGCAACAACGCTTTTGAATTAATTTTGGACTTTTCTTGTTTAACTTTAAAAATTATTTTGCTTACACAAATTATTCGTTTTGTCTTTTATGTTTTTTTTTTTAAATTTCATAATATTACATTTTTTTCGATTGTTATAAACTTTTATTATTTTTTTTTCAAAATATTTTATTATTTTTAATTTTTTTTTTTTAATTTTTTAAAATTTTTAATTTTTTTTTTTAATTTTTTTTAATTTATCTTTTTTTTAATTTTTTTTTCATATTTTTTGTTTTTAATAATTTTATATATTTTTTTCACATCCGTTAACCATATTTCGGACCAACTATTTACGAAAAGTCAATAACTTTCTTTTATTTCAGATTCTCCAGCTCCCGCAGTATTTCATGACAAGTATTTAAGAACGCAATTCGAGAATTACGTCTGTCTGTTATACTTGGGACCTTCTTTTTAATAACTACAACTCTCTTAGGTTCCACCTTTTTGTCAGCATTTAATACCGTTTGCTCGGCTGGCTTTGGAGTATATTTATTGCGCATATGCATTAGGATAAGTGCAGCCGACACCTCTTCCTCAGTGTACGTTTGCGTGACGTTTGTATTTTGAACCTGTTGTGATATTTCTTCGAGCATTTGATCCTCCTCGGTATTATTTTCATCGTTTTCGTGATTTGATGCCATGCTGAAATTGGTTGTGATCTCGTTAGCGGTTTAACTGATACTCTACAGTTTCGCACAAATGTTCGACATTTTATACCCGTCGAAATATACGCAGGTACTTTAAGAACCTTTACGCAGTGCAAATTATTTTATATCTTTCTTCTCGAGCAGGTATATGATGCAGATTAACCCTTATTCTCAGTTGAAGAGTGCTAATCTATTTACAGCCATCGGTTTTTACAAACAGTGTAAGACCGGAAAGCACAACTAGAACCATTAAATATTGGACAATAAACGTAATTATTTGGAACTTTTCAAATTAATTTTCTGATTTTAAATCCCTGTTACAGGCAATAGTTTTATGGCTTTCGTTAATTGCGTCATAAAATTTTACTTCCCTTCCGCATAACCGCATGACCACCAGATATTTGCTGTATTACTTGCAGTATTTGTTAATTAAAGAGTAGATAAGTGATCGCAAAAACTCTGTACGCTCTATAAACTACCCTACTCCACATCGCGTAAATATTTTAATATTACGGTCAACCAGTTCGTATTAACTACCGAAATATGGATATCTTTCGGTGGTATTAGCCAATATCTGCCCGAATAAATGTTTTTATTCTGAAATTGATTTCATTTATTGTTAAAAATTTAAGTACCTGTAATATTATATGAATTATCTCCTCACTTGCTTCTGAAATCACCATGGCCGACCATAAACAACTACGTTTGCTACCTGAATGACTTCGGGGGCAGTTAGCAACTGATCTTAACTTTCATTGAAAAATCATTTCCTGGGATGAGGCCCATTTCTGGATAAATGCTTAGGAGCAAACAAAACTGTAAAATTTAGAATTTTATCAATCTACTATCATATATATATCAAGTTCAAGAGTACACAATGCTTTCCGAAAAGGCCACTCCTTGTGTAGTTAATATGAAGGTTATCTCCAGCAAAATAAAGTTTCTGTAACCATCAGAATGAATCATCGTAGCACATTCTTGTGATCTGAGAGGGCTTAATACATCTGAAAAGGAAACATCTTAGTGCATACAATGGGTTGTATGGGAAATAGATGTTCTTGTACTGAACAGCATTCTAAGTTTTGCAAGGGCAATTGGCTTGAAGTAGACATTATAGGAATACACACATACATACATTACAAGTCATTACAAGTCTTTAGTTAGGATTACGACCTAGATTCTTACGCTACGTATGTTTTGTGTGTTCATTTTTATACATGAGTGGTGGGACCTACACTTGAAAGTCGACTATCTACTAGACTATGGCGGCTTCATTATAGGATTACCATGTAAAATATGAGAGGAGTACAATAGACCATATTGAGGCGATACTAAGGTACCTTTTCACTACAATAAATAACAATCGGCTTATACTTCTGTGAAAAATACGTTGAGCAGCCAATCACTCTCAACGGAGAGTACGACATGTCAATTTTGGTTGCATTACTAAGGTATTTCTTCCATACAATAAATAACAATACATTTTCATTGCTTTGAAAACAAAGTTACCGGGCTTTCAATGTCCACGGCATGAACGAAGCCAATTTTTTTTTTTTGGTCCTAGAAATGATGGATGATCTTGACGTCAGCCACTTGTGGTTTCAACGTGTGACACAGCTCATTTCGCAGTGGATATTCTGCACAAGCAGTTTGACGATGTGGTAATTTCACATGTGATTTGATGCGAACTGACCACCGAGATCGTGCGATTTGTTCCAGTTAGACTTATTCTTTTGGAGTTCTCTTAAAACGTGAGTGTTTGCGAACAAGCACCATGCCAAAGTATTCCTTAAAGCCAATATAACTCAAATACAACTTGATTTATGCAAGAGAATAATGGAAAAATATAAATTTCGAGAGAGCTTCACCCAGAGAAATTGTGACAGACATTTGAACGATGATATATGGCACACATAATGATATCATTAGGCTTCGAAATGAATAAAAAAGTTCGATGATATCCCACACGCACGTTGTTTTATTTAAACTTAAAAAGTCACTCTTTCAACAACGTTTTATCGAAAACAGTGTAAAATCTGCATTCAAATTGACATGTTGGCATAACGGCAGCTATCCTGCAGGACAATTTCTCTTATACGTACAATACATGGTATATCCCGTATGATATGTTTTCAATATAAAATATCCACCTTTAAGTACCATAACCGGCCGTTTTGCTAGTGTAATTTATTATTTATTATATAATCATTATAATTATTATTATCGTGTATTAATCGCTTTTGTGTGTATTACACAATGGTATTTCCATGTATGTTTTCATGAATACGACAACTATCGTGTTATCCGTTTAGTGGTTTCAGTACCAACGGTCTGACAAAGCTTTCAGCTACTAAATATCAAAAGTTTTCTCTATTTAATGCATAGTTTGCCATTTATGAATTATTATGAATCGTTTAAAACTTGTTATAATAGTAAAGCAAAGTCCTACTCAAGCATTACGAGGTGATTAGAGGCATCATAGTCAACCTATTGTGCAAGAAATTGTCATGATTAAAAATAAATTTTGAGGACACTGAAGTAGTTATACATGTGGTCAGCGAAAATGCTGCTTCTGTTATAGAAAGTATGGCACTTAATTCGAATTTGCTGATTTGTCAAACGTTGTGATTCAATCAAGCCTTCTGGGACTCATGAAGGCTCAAAGATGAGTGACAGGCTGGTCTGTGGTATCTTTATTAAGCGTCCGGATATTAAACTTTCTTATATTCTGCGTAATCACTGCAGTTCTTACCAAGTAAAGGTCTTGGCAAATTTTGAAAGCGAAGCAATATTTGTCAATGGTGGGATTTTCAATGAAAGACTCTTTATTTACTCGGATAGCCAGGCTGCGATTATGTCCCTGACGAAGATAGTTTCTCGAAGAAATTTTGGGAGCATTCAAAATAAACTCAAAAACGGGTTCCGGGACACAGTGACAGAAATTGCATTGCTGACGAGCTGCCCAGGCCCTGTAATAACCAGGCAATCTCTGACATATTACAGGGCATAGGTATTCCCATTGATTTGGTTAATTTGGCTTCACGGAAAGGCTTAATCTGGTTGGCAGCAATATTGGCAGATTCTGCTGGACACGTATGCACAAGAAGAGGACTGACTTACTTGTGTCCATAAATAGTATGCCCATCCATTGCATAATAGCAATTCTTATGGCTCGCTATTCTTTTGGTAGGCATGCTGAAAGAGTCAGCATTCCAATTAATAACTTCTGTAGAAGTAGACTTTCTTTTACTTCATGTGCCGGTGTACTGCTGTTCTCATGAAGAGACGGAGGTTCCGACCTGCAATAGCAGGATTTATTTTGTATTCGGGATGGTTGTTCCTAGGGAATGGTTCACCCCCTGGTAGAATTTATTGTGGCATCACAATTGGACTTAATGCTGGTATAAGTTGGACCTCTTCCTTGGAGGGGGTCCGCCACCTAATCTAATCTAAATGATCTGGTGGTTCATTTGGCTTGATACCTCCATCCATATAAAGCCCAAAACACGCAGTAATTAAAGCTGACTGACTGTTCACAATGACGTAGTCATGCTAATTGGATGCTAGAGCAACATACTTTCAATGTAAATTTTTGGAACACAATATTCTACCGCAAGGAAACTTATTTGTCACTCGATAGGTTAGGGTAGTAATGCTTATGTGGGCATAAAAGGTCCTGTTGTTATACCGATATTACCAAATTCGTCATATATAAGCTCCTGACAGGCCTATCTCAACCTCTCCGACATCAAATCGCCTTTGGTTAGACATGTTTTGTCATTAAATTCTGGGTGTCTAAATTCTGCTGCAGTCATTATGAAAAAATTTCCAGTTTACTGGAGTGAAAACCTAGAGACCAATGTCCTCCTATCACTGCTGTGAGGTTCCTCAGATGAAATCTTGCATACTTGCAATTTCTGTTTTAACTGTACTTAGAACCATGTTGGGCTAGATATGTTTGATGTCTGTACAAGTGGGTCCATTACTGACCCAATGAATTGAGTTCCTATCGGCAGAGGAACACCAATCTTCAGTAGGAATAATATTTTTATATCTCTAATTGGGTAACCGTGTTCACAAAGCAATTTTATTTTCTCTCAGAGTTTTTGCCAGAAATTTTCTCCGAGGAAGTCACCGAAAAAATATACTTTTTATATCGTTTAGCTGGAGATATCTGACCTCTGGTTTGAACTGCGGCCTCACGTCTAATAAGGCAACACACTATGTACTAGACTACGGCGGGTTCCTTATAGGATTACCATGTAAAATATGAGGGGAGTACAATAGATTGTATTGTAGCGATGCTATGTCCACTTACGCAGTAGATTGAAAATACGTTCATTATTTGAAAAGGAAGCAATAAAAATTTGCCACAAATAACTTCGTTTTTCTTTAAGGTTGCAACGTGAAAAGTTTCCCAACAAATCTGTCCATTCAAGTATAAAATTAGTAAACACAACGTAAGTTAGGTCGAAGACCTCACTAAAGGACTGTAATAAACTATTTTGTATGTATGTAAAAGTTGTCCAATGTAAATAGAACCCCTAGTCAAAATAGCTAGACTTTATCTATATGATGAATATACAATATCGCTGAGCAGAATGATGTAAAATTTTATTTCTTTCCTTTAATGGAGATTTTAATTTGTAATATGCTTCTTACTTTTTATGAAATTTCTATTTTTTTCTTTTTCAAATAATTTCCTCACATTATTTTATTTCATATTAATTTTGTTTTGTTTATTTTTTTCAAGTCCCTCGTATCTGCTTATAAATTTAATATTTTTTAACTTCGTTAATTAAATTATAGCAACATTAACTCTGTACCTGTAGCAGGGCAATTCCAATTCAGTCATAGATAAGTAAGCCAATTTAGTTAATTATATATAATAGAAATTAAAAAGACAATATTTATGCTCAAAATTATTTTATTCATATGAATCTTAATATATTTTAATAATTATGTAGTATAATAAATGCAAAGAACTTATATTTGTATTACAATTGAATGACATTTTTTGTAAAAATTTTGTTTGAATATCGACCAGATATTCACACGTACGCCAAATCCTGGTGAAAATCTATGAGAACCAAGTTATCACACATCGTTTCTTTGTTAACTGGATGACAGCATTCAACAGGTAAATAATGGATCATGTTATTGCGACATATTCCTGTGAAGGTGATAAAGAAGTGCCGGATAACGTTGAGCAATTACTGACGCTTCGTCAAGTCAGGAAGGACTCTTCTAATACCGTATGATTATGGAAATCCCTTATCATGTCACTTTTAGAACTTCCTCATGAAGAGTTTCTGGGCGCTCATCGCAATGACACTATTTTATGATGATGTTGGCATAATTAGAAGTATTAAGCAAGATGTTCTGCACCATTTAGCTCTATTGAATACACCCATCTACATATATGGGCCTGGCAGTACATGTTGTCGAAAAATAGGTACGTGCAGCGTATCAAGCATCAGAGTATCCTCTTACTTGTATTCGCTAATGATGTTGACATAATTGGGTGTATAAGGTGGAGTTCTACTGACTCCTTTGGCGCTAGTAAACGCTAATCTACCAATATGTGTCTGACAGTAATTGTAAAGTATCCCCTTCACCAGAGTATACAAGATGAAGGTAGAATCGGCTAAATAATTTGAGATGTTACTGCCACTAGTCTACCAAGATGTGTCTGATGGTAATTATTGTCTACAAGTAGGGACGTACAGCGTTATTCCACTCTGGGTACTATTGAATACACCCATCTACCAATATGTGTCCAGCAGTAATTGTTGGCGATAAGTTGGGACGTATTAAATCCTAGATTATAGCCGATAATTATCATTTTGATGTTGATAGTGAATTTATATATCATCGTTCCGCAGCCACCAACTAAAATGATGTCAGTTCGGAAATCAACACCTGCTTATATTATGATCTCATTGGACAATTGATTAGCAGAGGCCTTCCCGTGCCATGATGCTGTCACTCTTCCCTTGCTTCTGTATAACGCAGTGGCATGAACACTTTTATGCACCGATGCAGTAGCCTTGAGATTATTCCACATTCGTTTCAATAATAAGCTGTGGGAGCTTCTTAATGATATTAACACTGTTCTGGGCATTAATATTTAGCAGCTAAGCTGACCTGACTATGTTGTTCGGGTGGAAGAGTATATGTTCCAGCGTGATAGGTAATTTATGCGAGAATAACCGAATGTCGCCGTAGAAAACAACCTTGTTTTACAGTGGAACGATCGTATTTTATATTAACGCTGTTCATCGCATTAACATCCAAAGGCTTATCAGGATCGGCCAAGTTATTAAGAGGAAAGAGTAAATGTTCCCGTGTGATAGGAAATTTGACGCGTTGATTATGTTATGTTAACTCTGTTCAGCGGATTAACATCTGACGGCAAAGCAGGATCGACCATGTTGTTCGGCTGGTATAGTATATGTTCCGGCGTGATTGGAATTTTATGCGATTATAAGCGGATGTAGGCTTAGAAAACAGCCTTGTCTTGCAGTGGGATGATCAAATTTTATATTAACGCTGTTAAACGCATTATAATTCAACGGTTAAGATGGATCGACCGTGTTGTTCGGCTGGAGGTGTTTATGTATGTTAAACATAACTGGCCTCCTAGAAGGAAGCTTTGAGACAGGCCAAAATCCGACGAACAAGTTGGTGATGGCAATTAAGTAAGTATATCGATGACAACAAGTTTACATTGAATTATTTACGAACTTAACTTACTTACTAACTTAATTTCTTAATTCTAAACATTTTTAGACAATATGTTTTAGAGTTAAAGGTTTTACATTTAGGTTTTTTTGATTTTGTTCTTTGCTATACTTTTTGCCATAATTATTATATATGTATATATATTTTTTTTAATTTTAATTTATTTAATTTTTGCTTCACTTGATCTTCTTAAAATACTTTCAAAATATGAAATAAAAATGATCTGAATTTTGTAACAAACTATTGAAAATGATTTTTTTTAATTTAAAGAAATATTAATTTAATGTGTCTGTTGTTTTTTAAAAAGATTTCGAAAATAATTTAAATGCAAAAAAAAGTTTTTAAAATTTAATTAAATTTTAAAAAATTTTATAATTTTTTTTAAGATTTTATCAAGATGTTTAAAAAATCAAGTTTAAATGACTTTTATTATTTATTTTTGGCAACAACGCTTTTGAATTAATTTTGGACTTTTCTTGTTTAACTTTAAAAATTATTTTGCTTACACAAATTATTCGTTTTGTCTTTTATGTTTTTTTTTTTTAAATTTCATAATATTACATTTTTTTCGATTGTTATAAACTTTTATTATTTTTTTTTCAAAATATTTTATTATTTTTAATTTTTTTTTTTAATTTTTTAAAATTTTTAATTTTTTTTTTTAATTTTTTTTAATTTATCTTTTTTTTAATTTTTTTTTCATATTTTTTGTTTTTAATAATTTTATATATTTTTTTCACATCCGTTAACCATATTTCGGACCAACTATTTACGAAAAGTCAATAACTTTCTTTTATTTCAGATTCTCCAGCTCCCGCAGTATTTCATGACAAGTATTTAAGAACGCAATTCGAGAATTACGTCTGTCTGTTATACTTGGGACCTTCTTTTTAATAACTACAACTCTCTTAGGTTCCACCTTTTTGTCAGCATTTAATACCGTTTGCTCGGCTGGCTTTGGAGTATATTTATTGCGCATATGCATTAGGATAAGTGCAGCCGACACCTCTTCCTCAGTGTACGTTTGCGTGACGTTTGTATTTTGAACCTGTTGTGATATTTCTTCGAGCATTTGATCCTCCTCGGTATTATTTTCATCGTTTTCGTGATTTGATGCCATGCTGAAATTGGTTGTGATCTCGTTAGCGGTTTAACTGATACTCTACAGTTTCGCACAAATGTTCGACATTTTATACCCGTCGAAATATACGCAGGTACTTTAAGAACCTTTACGCAGTGCAAATTATTTTATATCTTTCTTCTCGAGCAGGTATATGATGCAGATTAACCCTTATTCTCAGTTGAAGAGTGCTAATCTATTTACAGCCATCGGTTTTTACAAACAGTGTAAGACCGGAAAGCACAACTAGAACCATTAAATATTGGACAATAAACGTAATTATTTGGAACTTTTCAAATTAATTTTCTGATTTTAAATCCCTGTTACAGGCAATAGTTTTATGGCTTTCGTTAATTGCGTCATAAAATTTTACTTCCCTTCCGCATAACCGCATGACCACCAGATATTTGCTGTATTACTTGCAGTATTTGTTAATTAAAGAGTAGATAAGTGATCGCAAAAACTCTGTACGCTCTATAAACTACCCTACTCCACATCGCGTAAATATTTTAATATTACGGTCAACCAGTTCGTATTAACTACCGAAATATGGATATCTTTCGGTGGTATTAGCCAATATCTGCCCGAATAAATGTTTTTATTCTGAAATTGATTTCATTTATTGTTAAAAATTTAAGTACCTGTAATATTATATGAATTATCTCCTCACTTGCTTCTGAAATCACCATGGCCGCCCATAAACAACTACGTTTGCTACCTGAATGACTTCGGGGGCAGTTAGCAACTGATCTTAACTTTCATTGAAAAATCATTTCCTGGGATGAGGCCCATTTCTGGATAAATGCTTAGGAGCAAACAAAACTGTAAAATTTAGAATTTTATCAATCTACTATCATATATATATCAAGTTCAAGAGTACACAATGCTTTCCGAAAAGGCCACTCCTTGTGTAGTTAATATGAAGGTTATCTCCAGCAAAATAAAGTTTCTGTAACCATCAGAATGAATCATCGTAGCACATTCTTGTGATCTGAGAGGGCTTAATACATCTGAAAAGGAAACATCTTAGTGCATACAATGGGTTGTATGGGAAATAGATGTTCTTGTACTGAACAGCATTCTAAGTTTTGCAAGGGCAATTGGCTTGAAGTAGACATTATAGGAATACACACATACATACATTACAAGTCATTACAAGTCTTTAGTTAGGATTACGACCTAGATTCTTACGCTACGTATGTTTTGTGTGTTCATTTTTATACATGAGTGGTGGGACCTACACTTGAAAGTCGACTATCTACTAGACTATGGCGGCTTCATTATAGGATTACCATGTAAAATATGAGAGGAGTACAATAGACCATATTGAGGCGATACTAAGGTACCTTTTCACTACAATAAATAACAATCGGCTTATACTTCTGTGAAAAATACGTTGAGCAGCCAATCACTCTCAACGGAGAGTACGACATGTCAATTTTGGTTGCATTACTAAGGTATTTCTTCCATACAATAAATAACAATACATTTTCATTGCTTTGAAAACAAAGTTACCGGGCTTTCAATGTCCACGGCATGAACGAAGCCAATTTTTTTTTTTTTTGGTCCTAGAAATGATGGATGATCTTGACGTCAGCCACTTGTGGTTTCAACGTGTGACACAGCTCATTTCGCAGTGGATATTCTGCACAAGCAGTTTGACGATGTGGTAATTTCACATGTGATTTGATGCGAACTGACCACCGAGATCGTGCGATTTGTTCCAGTTAGACTTATTCTTTTGGAGTTCTCTTAAAACGTGAGTGTTTGCGAACAAGCACCATGCCAAAGTATTCCTTAAAGCCAATATAACTCAAATACAACTTGATTTATGCAAGAGAATAATGGAAAAATATAAATTTCGAGAGAGCTTCACCCAGAGAAATTGTGACAGACATTTGAACGATGATATATGGCACACATAATGATATCATTAGGCTTCGAAATGAATAAAAAAGTTCGATGATATCCCACACGCACGTTGTTTTATTTAAACTTAAAAAGTCACTCTTTCAACAACGTTTTATCGAAAACAGTGTAAAATCTGCATTCAAATTGACATGTTGGCATAACGGCAGCTATCCTGCAGGACAATTTCTCTTATACGTACAATACATGGTATATCCCGTATGATATGTTTTCAATATAAAATATCCACCTTTAAGTACCATAACCGGCCGTTTTGCTAGTGTAATTTATTATTTATTATATAATCATTATAATTATTATTATCGTGTATTAATCGCTTTTGTGTGTATTACACAATGGTATTTCCATGTATGTTTTCATGAATACGACAACTATCGTGTTATCCGTTTAGTGGTTTCAGTACCAACGGTCTGACAAAGCTTTCAGCTACTAAATATCAAAAGTTTTCTCTATTTAATGCATAGTTTGCCATTTATGAATTATTATGAATCGTTTAAAACTTGTTATAATAGTAAAGCAAAGTCCTACTCAAGCATTACGAGGTGATTAGAGGCATCATAGTCAACCTATTGTGCAAGAAATTGTCATGATTAAAAATAAATTTTGAGGACACTGAAGTAGTTATACATGTGGTCAGCGAAAATGCTGCTTCTGTTATAGAAAGTATGGCACTTAATTCGAATTTGCTGATTTGTCAAACGTTGTGATTCAATCAAGCCTTCTGGGACTCATGAAGGCTCAAAGATGAGTGACAGGCTGGTCTGTGGTATCTTTATTAAGCGTCCGGATATTAAACTTTCTTATATTCTGCGTAATCACTGCAGTTCTTACCAAGTAAAGGTCTTGGCAAATTTTGAAAGCGAAGCAATATTTGTCAATGGTGGGATTTTCAATGAAAGACTCTTTATTTACTCGGATAGCCAGGCTGCGATTATGTCCCTGACGAAGATAGTTTCTCGAAGAAATTTTGGGAGCATTCAAAATAAACTCAAAAACGGGTTCCGGGACACAGTGACAGAAATTGCATTGCTGACGAGCTGCCCAGGCCCTGTAATAACCAGGCAATCTCTGACATATTACAGGGCATAGGTATTCCCATTGATTTGGTTAATTTGGCTTCACGGAAAGGCTTAATCTGGTTGGCAGCAATATTGGCAGATTCTGCTGGACACGTATGCACAAGAAGAGGACTGACTTACTTGTGTCCATAAATAGTATGCCCATCCATTGCATAATAGCAATTCTTATGGCTCGCTATTCTTTTGGTAGGCATGCTGAAAGAGTCAGCATTCCAATTAATAACTTCTGTAGAAGTAGACTTTCTTTTACTTCATGTGCCGGTGTACTGCTGTTCTCATGAAGAGACGGAGGTTCCGACCTGCAATAGCAGGATTTATTTTGTATTCGGGATGGTTGTTCCTAGGGAATGGTTCACCCCCTGGTAGAATTTATTGTGGCATCACAATTGGACTTAATGCTGGTATAAGTTGGACCTCTTCCTTGGAGGGGGTCCGCCACCTAATCTAATCTAAATGATCTGGTGGTTCATTTGGCTTGATACCTCCATCCATATAAAGCCCAAAACACGCAGTAATTAAAGCTGACTGACTGTTCACAATGACGTAGTCATGCTAATTGGATGCTAGAGCAACATACTTTCAATGTAAATTTTTGGAACACAATATTCTACCGCAAGGAAACTTATTTGTCACTCGATAGGTTAGGGTAGTAATGCTTATGTGGGCATAAAAGGTCCTGTTGTTATACCGATATTACCAAATTCGTCATATATAAGCTCCTGACAGGCCTATCTCAACCTCTCCGACATCAAATCGCCTTTGGTTAGACATGTTTTGTCATTAAATTCTGGGTGTCTAAATTCTGCTGCAGTCATTATGAAAAAATTTCCAGTTTACTGGAGTGAAAACCTAGAGACCAATGTCCTCCTATCACTGCTGTGAGGTTCCTCAGATGAAATCTTGCATACTTGCAATTTCTGTTTTAACTATACTTAGAACCATGTTGGGCTAGATATGTTTGATGTCTGTACAAGTGGGTCCATTACTGACCCAATGAATTGAGTTCCTATCGGCAGAGGAACACCAATCTTCAGTAGGAATAATATTTTTATATCTCTAATTGGGTAACCGTGTTCACAAAGCAATTTTATTTTCTCTCAGAGTTTTTGCCAGAAATTTTCTCCGAGGAAGTCACCGAAAAAATATACTTTTTATATCGTTTAGCTGGAGATATCTGACCTCTGGTTTGAACTGCGGCCTCACGTCTAATAAGGCAACACACTATGTACTAGACTACGGCGGGTTCCTTATAGGATTACCATGTAAAATATGAGGGGAGTACAATAGATTGTATTGTAGCGATGCTATGTCCACTTACGCAGTAGATTGAAAATACGTTCATTATTTGAAAAGGAAGCAATAAAAATTTGCCACAAATAACTTCGTTTTTCTTTAAGGTTGCAACGTGAAAAGTTTCCCAACAAATCTGTCCATTCAAGTATAAAATTAGTAAACACAACGTAAGTTAGGTCGAAGACCTCACTAAAGGACTGTAATAAACTATTTTGTATGTATGTATAATAATAAAAGTTGTCCAATGTAAATAGAACCCCTAGTCAAAATAGCTAGACTTTATCTATATGATGAATATACAATATCGCTGAGCAGAATGATGTAAAATTTTATTTCTTTCCTTTAATGGAGATTTTAATTTGTAATATGCTTCTTACTTTTTATGAAATTTCTATTTTTTTCTTTTTCAAATAATTTCCTCACATTATTTTATTTCATATTAATTTTGTTTTGTTTATTTTTTTCAAGTCCCTCGTATCTGCTTATAAATTTAATATTTTTTAACTTCGTTAATTAAATTATAGCAACATTAACTCTGTACCTGTAGCAGGGCAATTCCAATTCAGTCATAGATAAGTAAGCCAATTTAGTTAATTATATATAATAGAAATTAAAAAGACAATATTTATGCTCAAAATTATTTTATTCATATGAATCTTAATATATTTTAATAATTATGTAGTATAATAAATGCAAAGAACTTATATTTGTATTACAATTGAATGACATTTTTTGTAAAAATTTTGTTTGAATATCGACCAGATATTCACACGTACGCCAAATCCTGGTGAAAATCTATGAGAACCAAGTTATCACACATCGTTTCTTTGTTAACTGGATGACAGCATTCAACAGGTAAATAATGGATCATGTTATTGCGACATATTCCTGTGAAGGTGATAAAGAAGTGCCGGATAACGTTGAGCAATTACTGACGCTTCGTCAAGTCAGGAAGGACTCTTCTAATACCGTATGATTATGGAAATCCCTTATCATGTCACTTTTAGAACTTCCTCATGAAGAGTTTCTGGGCGCTCATCGCAATGACACTATTTTATGATGATGTTGGCATAATTAGAAGTATTAAGCAAGATGTTCTGCACCATTTAGCTCTATTGAATACACCCATCTACATATATGGGCCTGGCAGTACATGTTGTCGAAAAATAGGTACGTGCAGCGTATCAAGCATCAGAGTATCCTCTTACTTGTATTCGCTAATGATGTTGACATAATTGGGTGTATAAGGTGGAGTTCTACTGACTCCTTTGGCGCTAGTAAACGCTAATCTACCAATATGTGTCTGACAGTAATTGTAAAGTATCCCCTTCACCAGAGTATACAAGATGAAGGTAGAATCGGCTAAATAATTTGAGATGTTACTGCCACTAGTCTACCAAGATGTGTCTGATGGTAATTATTGTCTACAAGTAGGGACGTACAGCGTTATTCCACTCTGGGTACTATTGAATACACCCATCTACCAATATGTGTCCAGCAGTAATTGTTGGCGATAAGTTGGGACGTATTAAATCCTAGATTATAGCCGATAATTATCATTTTGATGTTGATAGTGAATTTATATATCATCGTTCCGCAGCCACCAACTAAAATGATGTCAGTTCGGAAATCAACACCTGCTTATATTATGATCTCATTGGACAATTGATTAGCAGAGGCCTTCCCGTGCCATGATGCTGTCACTCTTCCCTTGCTTCTGTATAACGCAGTGGCATGAACACTTTTATGCACCGATGCAGTAGCCTTGAGATTATTCAAGAAATAAGTTGTATGTAAGATTTTCGTTTCAATCCAAGTTGGCGATGACTTCCACATTCGTTTCAATAATAAGCTGTGGGAGCTTCTTAATGATATTAACACTGTTCTGGGCATTAATATTTAGCAGCTAAGCTGACCTGACTATGTTGTTCGGATGGAAGAGTATATGTTCCAGCGTGATAGGTAATTTATGCGAGAATAACCGAATGTCGCCGTAGAAAACAACCTTGTTTTACAGTGGAACGATCGTATTTTATATTAACGCTGTTCATCGCATTAACATCCAAAGGCTTATCAGGATCGGCCAAGTTATTAAGAGGAAAGAGTAAATGTTCCCGTGTGATAGGAAATTTGACGCGTTGATTATGTTATGTTAACTCTGTTCAGCGGATTAACATCTGACGGCAAAGCAGGATCGACCATGTTGTTCGGCTGGTATAGTATATGTTCCGGCGTGATTGGAATTTTATGCGATTATAAGCGGATGTAGGCTTAGAAAACAGCCTTGTCTTGCAGTGGGATGATCAAATTTTATATTAACGCTGTTAAACGCATTATAATTCAACGGTTAAGATGGATCGACCGTGTTGTTCGGCTGGAGGTGTTTATGTATGTTAAACATAACTGGCCTCCTAGAAGGAAGCTTTGAGACAGGCCAAAATCCGACGAACAAGTTGGTGATGGCAATTAAGTAAGTATATCGATGACAACAAGTTTACATTGAATTATTTACGAACTTAACTTACTTACTAACTTAATTTCTTAATTCTAAACATTTTTAGACAATATGTTTTAGAGTTAAAGGTTTTACATTTAGGTTTTTTTGATTTTGTTCTTTGCTATACTTTTTGCCATAATTATTATATATGTATATATATTTTTTTTAATTTTAATTTATTTAATTTTTGCTTCACTTGATCTTCTTAAAATACTTTCAAAATATGAAATAAAAATGATCTGAATTTTGTAACAAACTATTGAAAATGATTTTTTTTAATTTAAAGAAATATTAATTTAATGTGTCTGTTGTTTTTTAAAAAGATTTCGAAAATAATTTAAATGCAAAAAAAAGTTTTTAAAATTTAATTAAATTTTAAAAAATTTTATAATTTTTTTTAAGATTTTATCAAGATGTTTAAAAAATCAAGTTTAAATGACTTTTATTATTTATTTTTGGCAACAACGCTTTTGAATTAATTTTGGACTTTTCTTGTTTAACTTTAAAAATTATTTTGCTTACACAAATTATTCGTTTTGTCTTTTATGTTTTTTTTTTTAAATTTCATAATATTACATTTTTTTCGATTGTTATAAACTTTTATTATTTTTTTTTCAAAATATTTTATTATTTTTAATTTTTTTTTTTTAATTTTTTAAAATTTTTAATTTTTTTTTTTAATTTTTTTTAATTTATCTTTTTTTTAATTTTTTTTTCATATTTTTTGTTTTTAATAATTTTATATATTTTTTTCACATCCGTTAACCATATTTCGGACCAACTATTTACGAAAAGTCAATAACTTTCTTTTATTTCAGATTCTCCAGCTCCCGCAGTATTTCATGACAAGTATTTAAGAACGCAATTCGAGAATTACGTCTGTCTGTTATACTTGGGACCTTCTTTTTAATAACTACAACTCTCTTAGGTTCCACCTTTTTGTCAGCATTTAATACCGTTTGCTCGGCTGGCTTTGGAGTATATTTATTGCGCATATGCATTAGGATAAGTGCAGCCGACACCTCTTCCTCAGTGTACGTTTGCGTGACGTTTGTATTTTGAACCTGTTGTGATATTTCTTCGAGCATTTGATCCTCCTCGGTATTATTTTCATCGTTTTCGTGATTTGATGCCATGCTGAAATTGGTTGTGATCTCGTTAGCGGTTTAACTGATACTCTACAGTTTCGCACAAATGTTCGACATTTTATACCCGTCGAAATATACGCAGGTACTTTAAGAACCTTTACGCAGTGCAAATTATTTTATATCTTTCTTCTCGAGCAGATATATGATGCAGATTAACCCTTATTCTCAGTTGAAGAGTGCTAATCTATTTACAGCCATCGGTTTTTACAAACAGTGTAAGACCGGAAAGCACAACTAGAACCATTAAATATTGGACAATAAACGTAATTATTTGGAACTTTTCAAATTAATTTTCTGATTTTAAATCCCTGTTACAGGCAATAGTTTTATGGCTTTCGTTAATTGCGTCATAAAATTTTACTTCCCTTCCGCATAACCGCATGACCACCAGATATTTGCTGTATTACTTGCAGTATTTGTTAATTAAAGAGTAGATAAGTGATCGCAAAAACTCTGTACGCTCTATAAACTACCCTACTCCACATCGCGTAAATATTTTAATATTACGGTCAACCAGTTCGTATTAACTACCGAAATATGGATATCTTTCGGTGGTATTAGCCAATATCTGCCCGAATAAATGTTTTTATTCTGAAATTGATTTCATTTATTGTTAAAAATTTAAGTACCTGTAATATTATATGAATTATCTCCTCACTTGCTTCTGAAATCACCATGGCCGCCCATAAACAACTACGTTTGCTACCTGAATGACTTCGGGGGCAGTTAGCAACTGATCTTAACTTTCATTGAAAAATCATTTCCTGGGATGAGGCCCATTTCTGGATAAATGCTTAGGAGCAAACAAAACTGTAAAATTTAGAATTTTATCAATCTACTATCATATATATATCAAGTTCAAGAGTACACAATGCTTTCCGAAAAGGCCACTCCTTGTGTAGTTAATATGAAGGTTATCTCCAGCAAAATAAAGTTTCTGTAACCATCAGAATGAATCATCGTAGCACATTCTTGTGATCTGAGAGGGCTTAATACATCTGAAAAGGAAACATCTTAGTGCATACAATGGGTTGTATGGGAAATAGATGTTCTTGTACTGAACAGCATTCTAAGTTTTGCAAGGGCAATTGGCTTGAAGTAGACATTATAGGAATACACACATACATACATTACAAGTCATTACAAGTCTTTAGTTAGGATTACGACCTAGATTCTTACGCTACGTATGTTTTGTGTGTTCATTTTTATACATGAGTGGTGGGACCTACACTTGAAAGTCGACTATCTACTAGACTATGGCGGCTTCATTATAGGATTACCATGTAAAATATGAGAGGAGTACAATAGACCATATTGAGGCGATACTAAGGTACCTTTTCACTACAATAAATAACAATCGGCTTATACTTCTGTGAAAAATACGTTGAGCAGCCAATCACTCTCAACGGAGAGTACGACATGTCAATTTTGGTTGCATTACTAAGGTATTTCTTCCATACAATAAATAACAATACATTTTCATTGCTTTGAAAACAAAGTTACCGGGCTTTCAATGTCCACGGCATGAACGAAGCCAATTTTTTTTTTTTTGGTCCTAGAAATGATGGATGATCTTGACGTCAGCCACTTGTGGTTTCAACGTGTGACACAGCTCATTTCGCAGTGGATATTCTGCACAAGCAGTTTGACGATGTGGTAATTTCACATGTGATTTGATGCGAACTGACCACCGAGATCGTGCGATTTGTTCCAGTTAGACTTATTCTTTTGGAGTTCTCTTAAAACGTGAGTGTTTGCGAACAAGCACCATGCCAAAGTATTCCTTAAAGCCAATATAACTCAAATACAACTTGATTTATGCAAGAGAATAATGGAAAAATATAAATTTCGAGAGAGCTTCACCCAGAGAAATTGTGACAGACATTTGAACGATGATATATGGCACACATAATGATATCATTAGGCTTCGAAATGAATAAAAAAGTTCGATGATATCCCACACGCACGTTGTTTTATTTAAACTTAAAAAGTCACTCTTTCAACAACGTTTTATCGAAAACAGTGTAAAATCTGCATTCAAATTGACATGTTGGCATAACGGCAGCTATCCTGCAGGACAATTTCTCTTATACGTACAATACATGGTATATCCCGTATGATATGTTTTCAATATAAAATATCCACCTTTAAGTACCATAACCGGCCGTTTTGCTAGTGTAATTTATTATTTATTATATAATCATTATAATTATTATTATCGTGTATTAATCGCTTTTGTGTGTATTACACAATGGTATTTCCATGTATGTTTTCATGAATACGACAACTATCGTGTTATCCGTTTAGTGGTTTCAGTACCAACGGTCTGACAAAGCTTTCAGCTACTAAATATCAAAAGTTTTCTCTATTTAATGCATAGTTTGCCATTTATGAATTATTATGAATCGTTTAAAACTTGTTATAATAGTAAAGCAAAGTCCTACTCAAGCATTACGAGGTGATTAGAGGCATCATAGTCAACCTATTGTGCAAGAAATTGTCATGATTAAAAATAAATTTTGAGGACACTGAAGTAGTTATACATGTGGTCAGCGAAAATGCTGCTTCTGTTATAGAAAGTATGGCACTTAATTCGAATTTGCTGATTTGTCAAACGTTGTGATTCAATCAAGCCTTCTGAGACTCATGAAGGCTCAAAGATGAGTGACAGGCTGGTCTGTGGTATCTTTATTAAGCGTCCGGATATTAAACTTTCTTATATTCTGCGTAATCACTGCAGTTCTTACCAAGTAAAGGTCTTGGCAAATTTTGAAAGCGAAGCAATATTTGTCAATGGTGGGATTTTCAATGAAAGACTCTTTATTTACTCGGATAGCCAGGCTGCGATTATGTCCCTGACGAAGATAGTTTCTCGAAGAAATTTTGGGAGCATTCAAAATAAACTCAAAAACGGGTTCCGGGACACAGTGACAGAAATTGCATTGCTGACGAGCTGCCCAGGCCCTGTAATAACCAGGCAATCTCTGACATATTACAGGGCATAGGTATTCCCATTGATTTGGTTAATTTGGCTTCACGGAAAGGCTTAATCTGGTTGGCAGCAATATTGGCAGATTCTGCTGGACACGTATGCACAAGAAGAGGACTGACTTACTTGTGTCCATAAATAGTATGCCCATCCATTGCATAATAGCAATTCTTATGGCTCGCTATTCTTTTGGTAGGCATGCTGAAAGAGTCAGCATTCCAATTAATAACTTCTGTAGAAGTAGACTTTCTTTTACTTCATGTGCCGGTATACTGCTGTTCTCATGAAGAGATGGAGGTTCCGACCTGCAATAGCAGGATTTATTTTGTATTCGGGATGGTTGTTTCTAGGGAATGGGTCACCCCCTGGTAGAATTTATTGTGGCATCACAATTGGACTTAATGCTGGTATAAGTTGGACCTCTTCCTTGGAGGGGGTCCGCCACCTAATCTAATCTAAATGATCTGGTGGTTCATTTGGCTTGATACCTCCATCCATATAAAGCCCAAAACACGCAGTAATTAAAGCTGACTGACTGTTCACAATGACGTAGTCATGCTAATTGGATGCTAGAGCAACATACTTTCAATGTAAATTTTTGGAGCACAATATTCTACCGCAAGGAAACTTATTTGTCACTCGATAGGTTAGGTTAGTAATGCTTATGTGGGCATAAAAGGTCCTGTTGTTATACCGATATTACCAAATTCGTCATATATAATCATAGCACCTGACAGGCCTATCTCAACCTCTCCGACAACAAATCGCCTTTGGTTAGACATGTTTTGTCATTAAATTCTGGGTGTCTAAATTCTGCTGCAGTCATTATGAAAAAATTTCCAGTTTACCAGTTGAAAACCTAGAGACCAATGTCCTCCTATCACTGCTGTTAGGTTCCTCAGATGAAATCTTGCATACTTGCAATTTCTGTTTTAACTATACTTAGAACCATGTTGGGCTAGATATGTTTGATGTCTGTACAATTGGGTTCATTACTGCATCTTACCTTTGCCAATGAATTGAGTTCCTATCGGCAGAGGAACACCAATCTTCAGTAGGAATAATATTTTTATATCTCTAATTGGGTAACCGTGTTCACAAAGGAAGCACATATAAATGTTAGTTATTCTTACAATACATAATTGCTAAAATCCTAATAATTCCAATTTGTATAAACACCTAACACATAGATACATACAAACATACATACAAACATACATATAGTATATATATATCTACATTATAACAATACAAATTATTGAATTCTAAGCGCAACACATTTACAAAATCAATCGCATTAAAACGGAAATCAATTCCATGTAACAGATTATGATTAAATAACACTTTTGTTGTTAATTGTAAGTCCTAGTAATTATGAATATTCGAGAATATTCAATACAATTGGATAAAAGGCACATATTTATATATACATACATACATATACTGTGTATATATTGATCGACAAATATGGAATTCTTACTGATATGTTGTCGACAAGTAGAAATATGCACCGTGTGAGATCCCAGATTACGGTCGATAATGAATTTGTTTATTTTGGCTATGTCATTATCAGCAAAAATCAAGTAGAGGATCAACAGGATGCAATTCAGTAGCAAGCAGCTCTCCCGCACCACGAAACTAATACTCGACAAAACGCTTATACACCCTGTGATTCTCTAAGTACCAAAGCATCGGGATTGAGACTATTTGAAAGAGATCTTCGGCCCAAAGCAAGTTGAGGATGATTTCCTCATCCGATCCAACAATGAGCTATACGAGCATCTCAATAACTAGATATTGTATAGCGCCTTAACATCCTACAGCTGCGCCGGCTCCGCCAATATTTTTGGATGGAAGGGGATGCACAAAATCGTAGACCAACTGTCGAAGGAACGCAAGGAGCAACCGCACCTAAAAACGCTTATTTAATAACGAATTAAGCAATTAGTTAGTGAGGATCCAAATATGGATCAAGAAATGATATATTGATCCGCTCGCAACAATACTAAAAATGAATTTATCCGTTCATGGACAGCTGTATCTACAAGCAATACTGATGTGAAAACTTCATCTTAGTAGACGGCACTTCTAAAGTCGAAACGAAAAATTGCAAATGAAAAGCAATAAAATTCCGTAGAATTTTTGAAATTTAACTGGTCCAAGTATAACAATAGACGCTCATCAGTTACTTAATTGGTCATTACAACCCTTCAGTCGAATGACAACCTAGCTTCTTACACAACAGTGGAGGGACCTACAGTTTAAAGTCGATGCGGAACGACAGATCTGAGAAATTGTTCATGTTAATTTTATTATTTACATAGTTTTTGTTTGAAGACTGCTGGGAGGAAGTCACCGAAGAAATATATTTTTTTATATTTCGTTTTGTTGGATCTGTGCTGGAGTTTGAATCAAAAGCGCGCGTCTCATAACCCAATATACTACTAGACTACGGAGACTTCACTTACTCACTTACAGATAATAATAGAGTCTTTGCCGTGAAATGGCAAACTGTAGGTTATGTCTGACTGCATATGATGAAACATAAAGCTTGTCGTCAGAACCTCAAACAATATTTTCAGCTAGTATTGGTCTAGTATAGGTCTCTTGAAGAGAAATATTGCTGTGGCTTTTGCACTTGTACACTACAGATGAAGGGAGACAATAGTTAATCAAAATACCAATCTAATCAAAACTGGGTTTAGTCTCCATGTAATGAGATTAAATGTTGAACTATAACTTTTTCCTTGGTTAAATTAAAACCCATGTAAAATTAATCCCTCAGAGAATTGCTCGCATAATTGGATAGAGAATACCACTTCCTTACCATGCATACATAATTTGTCATTACATACTTTCAGTCATGATTACGACCTAGCTTCTCACAGCACATATATTGTGTGTGTTAATTTTATTCATGAGTGGCAGAACCTGTCGACTTGGAATGACAGATTTTAGAGAACACTTTTCATGGTAATTTTGTTTACTCTCAGAGTTTTTGCCAGAAATCTGCTGAAAAGTCGAAAAATATTTTTTCATATTTCGTTTTGTTGGAGATGTTAGACCTAGGGTTTTGAACCGTGGCCTCACGTCCAGTAAGCCAACACACTACCTACTAAAATACGGCGATTTCTTAAACTTGCAACAAAAAAACTACTTAGAAAGATAGTGAAAAATATACAGCTGCGTTCAAAATAATAGGAGTGCTACCATGTAATTTCCATACATACATACATAATTGGCCATTACAACCCTTCGCCGAAGAAATATTTTCATATTTTCGTTTTAATGTCTGACCTGGGATTCGAACTCGGTCCTTTCGTCTAATAAGCCAACACACTACCTACTAGACCACGGCGACAATTTCCAAAACATGATATATTCTAATGGTAGTTGCAACGATATGTAGGAAATAAAATACAAAAAAGGCCTTGAAATCTGTGTTTGCTACTGAAAAATGTAGTTAAAACTTTTTCTACAGTGATTCACATAAATTTTTGTAATAGTGGGACGAAGGAAAGAGAGAACTAATTAAAATTTTCGAAAAAAGGCAAAACTTACAAAGAAATTAAGGAAATCTTAAGTTACTCCCATCAAATGATCCCAAATGCATTAAAATATAAAAAAAAGCCCAAAATGCGTGGACGCAAGGGCAAAACTCAACTGTCGATAACCGCCGAATTGTGCGATAAAGCAAAATAAATGCTTTGGCGTCTTAAAAAAATTCAAAAGGATCTGAATCTTGTCGTAAGTGGCACTACTATTCGTAGGCGTCTAATGTATAACAATTTATTCGCAAGAAGTACACAAAACGTGCCATTGCTGACAAAAAAAAATAGGTAGCAGCACTGTTAAAGTTTACCCAAGAACTTATCAAATATCCGAAAGAAAAATGGACAAACATACTGTGCACCGAAGAAAGAAAAATCGTTTTATTTGGTGGCATTGGGTCTAGACAGTATGTTAGACGTCCACCCAACAGTAAATATAAAGCTCAGTAGCCACAGAAGACAGTTAAACATGTTGGTGCAAAACTAATGAAATGGGTAAGCTCTTCATATAATGGTGTGACATAATGGATAGGAACGTCTATATCGGCATTTTGAGAGAAGTGATGTTACCATATTCCACGCCTCTAAAATGAATATTCCAACAAGATAATGACCAGAAAGACACAATTAAATTGGCAAATTATTGGTTTCGGATTAATGGAGTTAAGGTTATACCGTCGCAAGCTCAGTATGTTGCAGAGAAACAACCTTCAAATGCAGAAGAACTATGGATTGAAGTGCGCGATGCGTGGCATCAAATTCCTTTAAACAGATGCCAAGATCTTATTGACTCGATGCCTCGTAGATGTGCTGCAGTCATTAAAAACAAAGGTTATTCAACCAAATACTAAAATAACTTTACTATTTTAAGATAATATCAAACGTTTGTGCCTTTTGTTTAAAAATTATTATGTTGTGTGCTAACACTCCTATTATTTTGAACAATTAATTTGAGAGTAAGCTTTATTATATTTCTTGTTTACGTAGTTTTAACTAAATAATTAAGTCTTAAAAAGTTAGAAAATGAATTGGAAATAAATTTTAAGTCAAAAAAATTTGATATTTACTTTTTTATTTTTCTTAACTTTAAACTTTGTTTTTAAATGAAGGGCACTCCTGTTATTTTGAACACAACTGTAAATCAAATGAAAAAACCATAACAAATCAACAATAACTTCTGGAAGTTACCAGACCAAAAAAAAAATACAGTATAGATAGAGCGAAGGGGAATGTTTCCAATAAGTTTTACTAAAAAGCATGTGCTATCATGCCGTATGGAAGTATATGTGTGTAATAAAACTGACAGCGCAGCGTAGTCAATAAAAGTGTGCTCATAAATTGAAATAAATAATGGATTTACTTTAATAAATAAAACAACAATAAAAATAAATCATTTATTTCATTCAAAAATTGTAATCCTAGGGCAATAATAGTTTCTAAATTTCATTATTATTATCATTCACTTCTGTATTCCAAGGAAACAAACAACAAATGAGAGAGTGAGAGAGAGAGAGAGAACTGTTTAAAATATTTTAAATATCAGAATTCATTGATGATTAATATTTTAATTACTGTTGCTATTGCATTTAGCAACAGTATTTGTCTTTGTTTTTTTTTTCAAACGGTTGCCTAGCTACTAAGCCGAATTGTATGTACAATTTAATTGTATTAATTATAAATAAATTCGACTTTCATTGGAAAAAGGTACGCATATTTGTATTATGTAAGTTAATAATTATGGTATGGTGTACATGTCAATAATTTTAAAAATGTTTTATTAAATTTGAAAATAGTACACTGGTACTCATACTATTGGTTCCGAATAAAATGAAAACGTGTATGGAATGAAAGTAATTGAAATTACATAAGTTTGAAGGAACTTTAAAGTCGGTTGTACAACAAGGTCAAGCAGACCTTTAAACAAATAAATTTCAATGAAGGGTACATAGTATATACCGAGGCATTCGTAATGAAAAATTAAAATGTTCTCAGAGAGTTGGCGTTAAAGCGTTTTCCGCTAGGAACTTCTGAACATCAAGACGCTACATCTTCGGACACGGGCAGAACGGCGCATAAAATCTGGCCAAGGCTGGATAAGAGGTGCACGGGGGGGTTGTTAGGAGGCATTGTATTATAGGAACGCATGCGAGGCGTATTGGTCTTGGACACCTTGCAAATGATTTATACAGAAGCAGATGAAGATGAGGAGGATGAGAATATTCTTCACTTACTGTGCACATGCCCGTCACTTGTTCGGAGGAGAAAAGGGCACCTAGATGCCTACTACATGGAGGTTCAGGATGAACTTTCATGCATGGCTATTGGCCTGAAACTGTGGTATTACAATGGGCCCCCTGTGTGAGGCCTTAGTGTGTCCGCTCATGACTCCATCGAGGGGACAGCCACTTCTACCAACCTAAATCTGTAAAATTAGTTGTTATTTATGCCGCCTTATTTGCCAAATCTCCATGGACGTCTGTAGCATTTAACAACACAGACAGATAATAAAATTGTTTCATCAGAACGGGTGTTCGTCTTCAGTGAATTAATGGGCATGTGCAAAAACAAAATTGTCGGATTTTGGGACAGCATCAATCCACTTGAAATCCAAGAGCGTCCAATTTGCGACGACACCAATCCACTTGAAACCCAAGAATGGTCAATCCATCCCAAAATGGGTCACTGTTAATATAAATTTTGAGTTGACGACCTCATCGGTACACATTTCTTTGTAGAAGACGTTGGCCAGCCGTTCATTGTCGAATTTTAAAGGTTATTTCGTAAACTGTCTCCTGAACAGATTTAGTAAACTTTATGTTTTTGGGAAATGCTTCGCAACGAGGCTTACTAACCGATATGTAGTGAGTAAACTTTTGGTGGAAAATTACAATAAGAGGAGTTCTGAGGCGTACAGGAAAATCCTGACGTGATAGCCGGTCTTTTGAAAGAGCACAGTAGACTCAAAGTATGGTGGCTGCCCCCACCACAACATGTAAATTCTTTGCACAGTAACAGATACCTGTGGGGGTAATCTCGCGGGACACATTAATCCTGCGAAGACACACCTGCATAACAAGTGCTATGCAGGGAATTATCGCTGCTGACTCTGAGCAGCTTCTTGTAGTTTGTCAAGGCAAGAGCCTAAGAGGAGACTTCATAGGGATTCTCTATAAAGTTTAAGGAAAGTACAACAGATCGATGGCCGCAGTACAAATGTACTTCTTCACAAAACAATTGAATATCACGAGCTGTATTTCCGCTCATTTAACTCCGAAAATAATCCTGTCTGTAGTTCCTGTGATGGAACATGTAAATTTATTTATAATGTTGCCCATGGTTAAAGGTTTTTTTTTAAACAACAACAAAAAATAAATACAAATAAAAACTTATTATATTGGCACCCGTATTCATTAGCTAAACGAATTTACATTAGCCTTCTACCCCATTTCATCTTTCGCTTGCATAACGCAAGGTGTTCAATTTCTGTGCCACAAGAGTCTTTTTGATGCTGTCATGCATAAATTCGCGTCACTGCCACATTTCAACATTTTTGAGTATTTCAAATGAATTCCTAGTATTTGTTGTTGTTAGTGTTAGTGTTAGAGTTGTTGTTGTTATTTTTTTGTTGTTGTTATTATCATATAACGATTACTGTTGTTCTCTATTACCCCACTCATTACCTGTTGCCATGTATACCATTCATCCATTCATCCATCCATCCATCCAACCATGATTATGATGGCCTTTATGATGGTGTTGTTCATAACAGGTTGCTGAAATTTAAATTGCACATGTACGTCTACATAGACGATGTGACGGATTCATCATCATCAGAATCAGCATCATCATCATAAGCATACTACACATATTAAATGAATGCCACTCTATATATGCCACATTTATATGGTATGGTTGTATGGAATACATACATATTTGCAATTTTTATGGTTGTATGTATATGTTTGGCTTTGTAGGTGTATGTAAATAAAATTAGATTTTAATAAAATTATAATTTAACAAGCAACTCGGATCATTTACTCTACACATTTATATTTCCATGTAAAGTTACATTATTACACCGAGACACTTACACACTCTCACTCCTGCATTATTGTACATACCTACACGTGTCAAATATTTACAAAATATTTTAGATGCCATTCAGTTTTCAGGGTCTTTTTTCTTGCATTGTTTCTTTCTTTTTATTTCATTTGCATGTATGTGAGTGTGAATGATGTGGCATGTAAATAACAATAATTACATGTGCAAATTAACATGTTGCATGCAGCACGATTATAGCGATTTATTTTTATATCATTTTATCATTTAATTTTATTTCTCTATAAATTGTTGTTGAATTAATACAAGTACAAATTCAATGGAATATTTCGTATTTTTTTTTTTTAATCTTTTGGTGTTTAGGTGGTATTCCAATTAAATGTTGCACATAGAAAATTCTATGAAATCATTAATGCGTAGCAAAATCCGCAGGAGTTCACAGAAATTTTCGTTTAATTACCTTCTGAAAATAGCATAACTTATTGGAATTAAATGTTTTGCGTTTTATTTGAAAGCTTCGAGAAAATTTACTTTTAATATCAACATATCCCTATTGGCAAAAGCATTCAGGGCCTCAGAATGGTTTCAAATATAATATTTTGTATGAAGAAATCAAGTGTTTTTAACTATAGTATACAAGCCGTATATGTCACCCGTTTGGTAATAGGGAATAAAAGGTGCATCCGCCTCAAAATGTTGGCAATATCGGCCATATTGATAGAGATCATATTGCTAGAGGCCATGTTGCTATATGCATTATTGCTGGGGCCACATTGCTGAGACCATGTTGCTAGAGGCCATATTGCTAACGGCCATATTGCTAGGGGCCATATTACAAAGGGCCATATTGCTATCGACCATATTGCGAGAGATCACATTGCTAGAGGCCATGTTGCCATACCCCATATTGCTAGGGGTCATGTTGCTAGAGACCATATTACTGAGACTATGTTACTATTGGCCATCTAGCTAGCGGCATGTTGCAATATACCATATTACTAGGAACCATATTACAAGAGGCCATATTGCTATCGGCTATGATGATATATAGACGCCATATTGCGAGAGGCCATATTGCGAGAGGCCGTATTGCTAGAGACCATGTTACCTTCTATAAGCCATATTGCTAGGGGCAATGTTGCTAGAGGCCATATTACTGAGGCTATGATGGTATTGGCCATCCAACTAGCGGCCATGCGGCTATATGGGCCATGTTGCTAGCGGCCACATTGCTGAGGTCATGTGGCTATAGTCATATTGCTAGAGAACATGTTGCTACATGCCATATTGCTAGAGCCCATGTTGCTATCGGCCATGTTGCTGAGGCCATGTTGCCAGAGGTAATATTGCCAGCGGACACGTCACTGAGGCTATCTTGCTATTGGCCATATTATTAACGGTCACGTTGCTAGTGGCCATGTTGCTAGTATCTATGTATGTTGCTATTGATCACGTGCCCAGCGGTCATGTTGCAGCAGTTTTCTAGCAAAATCTTTGAAAGCAAAGAAGTCTCGGCGAACCGTCTTTTGAAATGGTGACTAAATTCTAGTAGGTAGGTAGATACGTTGAAGAAAATAAGACCAAAGTAGGGTGTTATACACCCAAGCCATCATGTAGTCTTGTTATACGCTCACCGTTAGGAATACCATGCTTCTTTCTATAGCAAGTCTTGTATATAAAAGTAGGCTAACGTTACAATTCACGAATTGGATACCAGTAACGTGAAAAAGTTTTATGAAAACATAATAATATAAAAAAAGTCACTCTAGTCTAGTAAACAGTGTGGAGTAGTAGTAACTTGTGTTGTTTGTGTTAATTTTATACATGAGTGGCGGGACCTGCAGTTTAAAGCCCACTCCGTACAACAGATTTTTGAGAAATTTTTCAATGCAATTTTATTTGCTATCAGAGTTTTTGTCAGAAATCTGCAGAGAGGAAGTCGCTTACTAGACTACGGCGACTACCACTACACGTAGCCATACATACAGAAATTGGCCTCAACGCTGAGGATGATGTTTTCGATCAAAATTAGGGTTAATTGCCTTGAATAAGACTGAGTAAATGGCAACTAATCTAACAGATGTAGCTTCAATCCTGTTGAAAGCCCCTGTATTATTAAACGTATTTCAACGACCGTTACTGTATTCATAGCTTCTCTGTTTAATAGCAAATAACACTGCATAAACCACTTGAGATATAAAAGAAAAAAGCAGTTTCATTTATTAGTTTTACGTTAGAAAAAATTATATGCGAATACCAATAAATGCTTTGATTTTATTTTACTACACATTGTCAGTATTTATGATTCAACCATAAAAAACACGTCGTTTGTTTGAAATTCAGTTTATTACATCTCGTATCGGTTTTGTGGAAGTACTTATTACTGTAATCACTCATATACAGCCAATTACACACATGAAAGTCTGTTAGAGTGTATTAAACATGAATAAGGATTTTGTATGAAATTCTTAAGACCTCGTAATAAAGATCCGAAAATCATTGAAGTCTTAAGCGAAAACCGAAGATGTGGCAAAAGGATATGAATTAAATCCGGGGTAACGGAAATATTTAATTACAAGCGTAGTCAAGGCAACAAGTAGGGAGTGGAGCTGGCTACAATGCGTGAATAATAGGGAAAATACAAAAAAAAAAAATAATAATAGTGGAAGGTATTGATAACCGTTATGAGAAATTTACACACACATATTTAGATTCTCGTGTTGGCATTATGCTGTTTATTGGAAAAGTTTCTAGCATTTAAATACGAATAAAAGAAAAAATACGTTGAATTTAAATACGTTTTAATTAAAAAAAAAAATCCATTTTAAATATTTCCCAAAATGTTTTTTAATTTTTCAATTATTTTATGCCATTGAAGATTCACTTATTTTCTTCGTGTTTTTTTTTTAGAACCCAATTACCAACGCAACGTAATTACAGCCAATAATTTGAAAATTCCGTAACGTCGAGCAGGGTAAGTGTAGAAAATCCATGAGTATTTTGCGACAGACACTTGTGTTGATGATTTTAATAAAAAAAAATAGAAACAAAACAACAAATAAAAAATACAAAATGTTGTTGCTAACAACAAACACGTCTATTGATAACGATATGATTAAGTGTCACAGATATCTGTACATACATATCCGCAGAGATACATTTCTATACACAAAATATAAATTGTAAGTCACATCCATGCTTACTTAACTTTGTGTTGGAAAGACGACGTGTATGTTAGTATGTCTGTAACTAAAGATGTACTCGAGGGTATGTGATATTTTTGTCACATATCAACACTCGTTCCAAGATATTTTTATTTTCACACTTCAAATATCAAAGCATGAATATCAGCCTGGTATTAGAGAATTTGAAAAATAAGATGAAGAAAAAACATCAACAAGAAAACAAATCAACAACACGATTCTTAATGCCATTTCGTCTTTGAGTTGTTTTTCTTCTTTTTTAAAAAAGAAATTATTACAATTCCCTGAGTATTTTCTCAAGTATTTTATTCAATTTGTTTTCTATTGTTGTATATACGTTGAATAGGGTGACCCTGCAAGATAACATTCAACAAGCAATGCCTAAAGCATTTAGAGATTTCAAAGAGAGCCGTGAAATAAGTAATCATTTACACGCCAATTGCTACACCCTTCGACAGTCTACGTATTCTGCTTCTGAACACTGATACTATATAGCATGTTTCTTTAGATCAGGGAATACATTGTTTAGAAATAACATACATACATATTTGGTCATTACGACCTCGCTTCTCAACACCACTTAAGTTGTTTGTTAATTTTATACTCGAGTGGCGGGACCTACAATTTAAAGTTGACGATACGAAACGATAGATTTATGAGAAATTTTTGAAGACACGCTACTGTAAAATTTAAATAAATGTTAATAGTTTAGCTTGCCTGTTCTGAGTTTTATTCCTAAAGAATGCTGACTTTTAGTTACCGTTATGGTCTGTAAAACTAGTGCTTTGTATGTTGCATGACTAGTATATAAACTCTTATCTCCACTGTGGCTACAGCAAATACTAATCTCTGAATATGGAGCGATACTAACAACTATTGAAAGATTGCTCGAGTATACTCTGACTTTTGTACCTTTCGATGATACACTACATCAACACATTGCCTTTGATCTGCATCTGCTAACAGAAGGCAAGTTAATCTATGAAGCATTAAATATTTCAAAAACTTATGTTTTCTGATTTCTTTCCACAAGCCTTTCGAAAGAATAAGATTATTTCGACAGATATGTACGTACATAAGAATAATGTTCGAAAACTAACACAAGCATACATACATAACTGGTCATTACGACTCTTCAGTCAAGAATACTATCTAGCTTTTCACAAAACTTACGTTGCTAGTGTTTATTTTATCCATAAGTGACGAAATCTACAGTCTATTCCAAACGACATAGGTTAGGTTAGGTCGGAGTGATAGCTCTGATATCACAATGCTCACTTGAGCACGCATAGCGGCCCGTTGTGACGCCACGGGTAAACGCAGTCCCTGTACTGATCAAGTCCCACCAAAATCAGAGAAGAGGAAGAAGTTGGTCAGCGCAAGGGCTGCACAAACGACATATTTTTGTGAAACTTTTCATGGCAGTTTTTTATTTTACTCTCAGAGTTGTTGCCAGAAATCTGCTGAGAGGAAGTCGTCGAAGAAATATTTTTTTAAATTTCGTTTAGCTGGAGATGTTTTGAACCATGGCTTCATGTCTAATAAGCTAACACACTACCTACTAGACTACAACGACTTCAGAACATAAGCAGCCTGAAGCAAATTTCTTTTTTTGTCTTGTTTTGTTTAACCAATTGGCTCTTGCCTTACCCAGAGGGGATCACATACACATGTCTAGGACTCCCTGCATGTAGTCGCAGGCTGATAATTGTAGGTAATGTTAGATGTTTTCCTTGGGTAGTAAAGCAAAAATAAGAGATGTTAGCAAAAAGACATTTTCATCGTCAAATTCGAATTTGATTTAATCACCTAAACGCTGCACTTAAATGCTTTCTAAAGATTTACGAAATAAGTAATTTCAGGTTCGTTCTGAAAATTAGAAGCCACGCCTTTGCTAGGAGACACTATTTACCCAATCCATTCATCTATTTCGCCTGGTGTCTAAACCTCAACATTGACTGATACCTAAATATGTGCTTTAGATCAGTTCGGCATGAATCACAACATTGACACAAAAATTCTCTACCGTACATTCAAAAATACAGTGATGAGTAATCATTCCCGAACCCTGATTGAGTTCCAGCCAAACAAGTTAGTTGTCCCCTAACCTGCTAGAGCAGATGATAGCATCCTTGGTATTCTCAAGTGGTGACTACTAACCCTCTAATAAACATGTAGAGCATGGCTAAGTTTTAGAGCAGTACAGTTATAAAGAAAGTGTAATTTGCCGCAGTCTAGTAGGTAGGTACTGGATTATTAGGCGTGAGGCCACGGTTAGAAACCCAGGTCGGACATCACGAATAAAACAAAATATAAAAAAATATTTCTTCGGGGTGAAAGGCTGTCCCCACTCATATGTAAAATTAACACATACAACCTAAGTGGTGTGAGACGCTAGGTACTAGTTCTGACCGGAAGGTTGTAGTGCACAATTATACATGAATGTGATGTTGATCCGATTACTCCTCTTTCTTCGCCTGACAATAAACAGTCAGTTCTGATGCCAACCCAAACATACAATTCCAAGTAGATTTGTTCATTAGAAGTGTAAGCAACTCTCTCCCAGGGAACAAGCTAATGCACGCCCTTTTCATTGACGGAAATCGCCTGCAGATTCTGGACACTTTCTTCAATATTCACCCAACTTTAAAATTTAACAGCATCACACTCGCTTTCAAGTGAAAATATTGAATATTACCGGGTTAGTTAGCCATTCAGTGGTATTAAAATCACCAATTTGTTAAGCCTGCTGGCTGTTAAAATACTTTCAGCTGAAACGTTCTATGACGTTCTTTTTGTGGTCTGTAATTGATGATTGAAGTCGCGTTAGTCTAGTAGGTAGAGTGTTGGCTTATTAGACAAAAACCCATGGCTCAAGCACAGGCTTCGATATTTCGAACAAAACGAAATGTGAACAAAATATTAATTTCGACAATAGACCCTCAATAGCCTTCTGGCAAAAACTCGGAGATTAAAATAAAAATTGCCATGAAAATTTATTGTTCAAAGACGATTATCAACTGCATCGCCATGCATGAATATAAATTAACACACAAATTGTAAATGGCGTGAGAAGCTAGGTTGTAATCCTAACTTAGGAATTGTAATGACCATTTCCAAAAGATGATGCCATGACCCTACCAACTTTGGTTTTATTTCATGATAATATTCCGCAGGACAAACATCTCCAACAAAACGAAATACGAAAATATTTCTTCGATGACTTCCTCTCAGCAGATTTCTAGCAAAAACTCTGAGAGTAAAAAAAATTGCCATGAAAAGTTTCTCAAAAAATCTGTCGTTCGAAATCGCCTTTAAGCTGTATGTGCTGCCGCTCATGAATAAAAAATTAGCACACACAACACAAGTGGTTTGAGAAGCTAGGTTTCTCAAATTAATTAAGTAATTGAAGATTATGAACTGCAGTATGTGGTTCCAACGAGACGGTGCCATGACCCTCTCAATGGTCCCAATTTTGGCTTTATTTCGTGATAATATTCCAGAATAATTTATTATTCTGTAGGCTTCAATTGTTCAACAAAATGGTGGAATTTGATATTGTGAGAACATTTAGACCATTTTCTGTTTCCTTATCTTAAAGACTGTGTCTACGTGAAAAATTCCCTAACGTTCGAGAATTTGAAAACCAGAACGAAACGGATTTAAAGTTCACCCTTTCACTAATACACATGTGGTTAAATTTGTAAATATGATTGTATTCCACATTATTAATATGATGGGTTCATAACAACATGTCTACTGCTTGTATACATGCATACATGAATGAATACATCTATTTATTTGTATGTATGTAAGTATATATATATAGATGTCAAGTGTTGAGTTAGATGTAATCGAGTATGCGAATATATATATGGTATGTACATATGTGCGCGTGGAAACAAGTATGATTAACCGTATTTGCGTATAAACAACAGTCTTTTGAAAAGAAACGTGTGGATTTCCATTGCCAATGAATCGATGTATTTATGAATTTCATATTGAGTATTATCCAAAGCCAAGTAGTATGCGGTGTAAAATTCTCAAAAATCACGCGGTTTTCAAGTAAATTATTGTGAAACATTATAACCAATTCACTTGTATTGTTTGAGAAAAAGGTAAAGCATTAGAGGTGAGAAAGTGAATAGAGGTTATGGCATAGAATGGAGTCTGTTAGTGAATGAAATTTAATTGATTTTTGCGGGTTTTCACTGTTACAGAAGCCAACTAAACCGAGATGTAAATTGTTGCCTTTAATTATTAATAAAAAAAAATAATAAAAACAAAAACAAAAAATAGAGGAGCGTTATTGGCAGTGTAAGTGAAAGAAATAATACTAAATAACGTGAGTGTAATTATACAATTCACCTGGGCATCATGGTGTGGTGGAATTAACTGAATTGCCTTGAAAAAGCCTGCCTGCCGTAACGATAACAAAAGGAAAGGAAATTAGAAATTAAAATTGACGGCACTATAAAATATTTCAAATTTAAATTAAATTTATTATGGCATTGGATTAGTATGGCAGAAGATGGTTCCTTTCTATTAAAGAAAGAACAAAAAATTTAAAGTTTTCTGGAAATGCCTTTGTTTGTTTGTTTGATTGTAAAACTGTTACCGCTGGATAATGAAGGGAAAGTGAAAGAAGCAATTGAAATTAATTTAATTAAAAATAAATGCTTTTTGCAATAAAATCCATTCAGAAATTGTATTCGTCGAACCCATACCCATACCCATCCAATAGACTAGCAGGTTAGCACCAACTGTAGCACAACAACACCCACATTGAATACCCAGAAACATGGATAATCAATTATTTCGTCTTTGATTATGAGAATATTTTTAGCGTACCTAAGTGTAGAATATTTTGAGTTTCAAATGAGTTTCTTCGTTTCAAAAAGAAAAAAAAAATTTTTTTTTTAATTCTGGAAAGTCGAAAGCGTTTATGAAAATCCATAATAAAGTAAGTATTTCTGCTGCGATAAAGGCTAGGTTATAGGTGCATTATGCTTTCTACAATAACACTAAAAACCTCTTTGGTAGTACTTGGTTAGTTGCTAGGCAGTGAGCCACTCTTGCCCTAATTAAACTTAACACTCTGTCACGGTCGTATATTATTTATTGTAGGTATTGATCCTCTATCCTATCTTACAACCTTCAGCTTCAGGGATTTCACAATAGAACTCCCAACATAGATGCTTAATTATCTTCAGATATTCCGTAGAAACCTTACTTAATTAGTCATTGCAAAATTTTAGTCAGGACTACAACCTAGTTTCTCACACCACCTAAGGTGTGTGTATTAATTTAATCTATGAGTAGCTGGACCAGGGATCAGCAATGAATCGTTTTTTCGCTACTCATAAGTACATACATACATACATAATTGGCCATTACAACCCTTCAGTCAGGATTTCGGCCTAGCTTCTCACACCACTTATGTTGTGTGCCTTCATTTTATACTTGAGTAGCGGGACCTACAGTTTAACGTTGACCCCGAACGACAGATTCGTCAACATATTAGAAACTTGATGCCCTTGTTGTAAAATCACAGCAATTTTGTAACCATATGATAAGAATTTCTGGTTTTAGGAATATCAGTATTAATCGGCTCTTTGCAACCTATTGAACTTTAACTAGCGCTGAGCTGAGCAGAAATTTTTATTCATTGCCAGACTACTAAACTGGAAAAAAGACGTACTAATCAAGTATTTAAACTAAACCAAAGGGACGTATATATCTGTCCTTGTGTAGTCTGAATGAACGTGGACAGAATTCATATGACAGTATGTATCTCTGGATGGAGAAGACTGCATTCTTACATTTGATTCAAGTCTCATCATTAGTCTATCGAAGCTATCGTTTCTTGGCATTAAATCAATCACTAGACTGCTTAAACTTTAATGCTGGTTTTCAATTTAATTGAAGGGAGTTGTGGTTTAAGGCAAAGCCTCAGTGCTGACTAAGCAGACTATTTAATCTGGGCTTGTAATTAGGCATAGTTTCACATGATATCATTACGGCTGTGTACTCGAGTGAATAAAATGTAAACAAAGGATAGTATCATGTCCCAATATATTGTATTCTATTTTTATGTGTTAATGTTTATAACTTGACGTATACAACAATAAGTGCTTGTTTGCTATTCTTCTTTGCTAACAACGCAGATCTTTACAACGGAGATCTTCAAACCATGACTGTTCTTTTCACACGCAACGGCGTCTTCACAAAAGACTGACTGAATCCTTACTGCTGGTTGCCTGCTTTGTCCTGGCTTTTTATATGCCCACGTAAACAGTCTGATGAATGTTCTTGAAGTCGAATGTTCGTTTCTTGGCATTCTCGAGATCTCTATCCGTGTTTCACTGTTGTTTGTGTATTTTGTTTAGGTTGTGTACTGTTGCCTTCTTGCTTACTTGTCTACCCCCTTTTCTTTCATACTGCTGGTGTTGTTTTCATAGCTTTTGTTTATCATTTCACTGTTAAACGATGTTACACCATTTCCATTTTCGTAACAATGTTAAGAAAATATTTTGGATCTGAGACTTGTTTTCGTGGACGATGCTCTACACCTCTCTTATCAATTATTCGAATATATTTTTTAATCAAAATTCTTATACACATACCTAGTGTAGGGTACACTTTCCTTTATTTTTATTACATTGATTTTTTGATTTTGTTTTTTTCGTTGTTGCTCTTGTTTTACACACGACAACAATGAATCAAAAAAAGGCAACGTGAGTGTCAGCAATATGATCCATTTTATCGTTGACATAATTTATACCAACAAACATTTGGGCTTACACAGACCTATACATTTCATTTATATGTATACGTATATGTATATATTTAATCAAGCATATACATATACATATACATATACATACATATACATATACATATATACATACACTTACGGTATATAAAGCATTTTAATTATTTCTGTTTTATTTACAAATATAAACTCAGGCATCATCAAGTAGCCTTAGCAACAGGTGTTGTACAAGTCATAGGTAAACAAAATGAAAAAATATATTGTATTTGCACGTTGCTTTTTAATTAAAATATTTATTAAAACAAAAACACAACAACAGAGAAACAGAAGAAGTTATTATTAAAGGAAAACATACATAATACAATAAACAACACACATACATACATTGTATTTACCTTTATGTAGAAAGATTTTTACTCACTTATGAATGGAGTCTGTGTACATTTTTTGTAAACTTTATTAATTTTAGTTCTTTTCTATTAGTATCTATGAATACTGGAAATAACTGTTATTTTATTACATTGCACGTAGGTTTATTTTAGGCTTACATGGAAGGTGCAACAAAATTGTAAACAATTTTACAAAGAAATGATGATCAGTAGACTTCAGTAAATTTCTGTGAAGCTAACATCATAGAGTCATCACCTATGCATTCTTTCTACCCGCGTCCATGAGAGCTTGTCTTTTAAAGATACGCACTACCTTTTTGATGGATTTCACTATGCCATCATGTGATTTTGGCAGGCCATTATCAATCCATATGGAGTGAGTAAGTTGAAGACAGCGGTTAATAAATAATTGAAGTATGTTAAGATCGCAAGTCTATGCATTGTAATGCCATGTTCGCAAGGCAGCAATTTTTCGTAATTCGCTCTCTCATTCGCAATTGAACACCCAATTATATGCTAAATTACGTCATTCGCCATACAAAATTTTGTGAGCGAATTACCCAAATTGTGTGTAATCCAATTTCTATGACCCTGTGGATTACTTAAAATCTATGACCCTGTGGATTACTTAAAAATCAATGCAATCTCTAAATTTTATCGTATTTTTGCCATCACCAGCTGTCAAAGCACAAAAAATATAAACAAAAAATATTGTAAACAATAAACAATAATGGAATCCAAAAATAATATTTTAAAAAAGTATTATTTATGAGAAAGTTATTCGCGAAATTAGCGGAGGAAGCCACTATGTGTGTAGAAAACCTTTTGAAAAGTATTTGCAGCTTTTGAAGAAGCTGTATGAAAAATATTAATAATAATTTAGTAATAAAAAGAAGAAGAACTGTAAAAAAGAATTACAAAACTACCGTGTGAACATGATAATTCAAATAAGTAATTCAAACAGAGAGCGAAGTAATTCGAAGGCTCGTGCGAACATAGCATAAGACTCGCAGCAAAAATGCTCTCTCCATATATCAGATTTTAAAGGCTAAAGGCTTGCTCTACTATAAGCCTTGCTTGGGATAATTCTCAATTTTCTTACTTTATTTAGTGGTCATTACAAGCGCTTAGTCAAGGTTACAACCAAGTTACTCACACCACATATGTAACGACGACTCCAAACAACAGATTTGAGAAACATTACATTGCAATTTTATTTACCTTTAAACTTTTTGCCTTTGCCGATGTTTATCCACATGACCGCTCTGCTCGCCTTTGAAGGTACAGAATCGAGCTCTTTCTGCATCCAATAAAGCCAGTGAGTCAGGAGACAAATGTCGTCCATGTTGTCGAAATCCTCCAGCCACCTATTAAATCTCCAGGTTATTCATCTTCCTGTAAATAATGCCCATTGTAGCATAAAGACGCGGACAACGTTGAACAGCAAAAGGGAGGAGAACACAACCTTGTCTACTATCAACTTAATTAGGAATTAGGTGACTCGAATTGTATGAGACAATAAGTTGAATTCTTGTATAGTGCCTTGATTAAATCGACTATTTGCACACATATAAACCTGGACGCTAATGTGCTGTAAATAGTAAGGAGAGAAAGGGTAAAGACTAGTTTGTTTATTGCCTAACGCATAAAACTCTCAGATGCCCTTTCACCAGCCGAGCAAAGACTGTGTTGGCGATATTGATAGTCATGATCATCCGGCTATTTTGAAAAAGTGCCATTTCCACCTACAGTTCATCGCATTTTTTTCTTTATTTATTGCACACAATTAACGAATGTGTTTACCAACTTTTTCCCAATGGATGTCCAGATCATCACATGACGTAACCTCAACTTGGAAAATAAGTCATATAGTTTAAAACTTCTTCTCATCACATTGATTCGAATGCTAGAAGGCCTTGTATGATATTAGCCCTAACCTCAGGATGAATATTGTCCAGTTGAAAATGAGAATTCTTAGGTATCACTTATTTCATATAGCCTATAAGTGCATCTTATTTTAAAAACGAGCCCCACATTTGCGCTTATTGAGACTAAATTAAAATTAAAAGAAAATTCTTACTCGCCAATGACGTCTCAAAAACGTTATACTGCTTCTTCTAAAGGGTGTTTTTTTATAGAGGTATAGAACTTTAAGTTGGCATTACTTTTCAAGATGGCGACCGATATAACAGCTGTCAAGTGATTTATGTAAGTTTGGTTTGGCAATTCATCATGAATAGACTCACGCCTAAACAACGCTTGCAAATAGTGCAATTTTATTTCGAAAATAATGGTTCTTTTCATAAGCGAATTTTGTTTAGCGATGAAGCGCACTTCTGGTTGAATGGCTACGTCAACAAACAAAACTGCCGCATTTGGAGTGAAGGTAATCCTCAAGTGTATGTGGAAACACCGTTACATCCAGAAAAACTGACTGTTTGGTGCCCTTTATTGGCTGGTGGAATCATTGGTCCGTACTTTTTCAAAAACGATGGTGGCCAGAACGTTACAGTCAATTGTGATCGGTATAGAGCCATGATTACTAACGTTTTCATTCCTGAATTGAATAACCATGATGTCCAGGAGATGTGGTTTCAACAAGACGGCGCAACATGTCACACAGCTCGTGCCACAATAGAGTTATTGAAAGACACGTTTGGTGACCCCCTAATTTCACGTTTTGGACCTGTGAATTGGCCTCCAAGATCTTGTGATTTAACACCGCTAGACTACTTTCTGTGGGGATATGTAAAGTCATTGGTCTATGCGGTAAAGCCACAAACGCTTGACCATTTGGAAGACAACATTCGCCGTGTTATTGCCGATATACAGCCGCGCCGATATACAGACCGCGCCAGCCGTGGCGGTCATATGCCAGAAATCATATTTAAAATTAATGCCACAAGATTATCTTTCGGATAAATAAAATTCATGTCAATCGAATAATCCATCGTTGTTTTATGGCAACTTAAATTTCTATACCTCTATAAAAAACACCCTTTACTTGTGTCTACTCAAAAGCGTAGGTTTTTTAAAGAAACTGACGTACTACGCCTATGTTGAAACATGGATGCCGTTTATTTACAGTTGTATTCTCACTGGTTGGTCCATATGGCCCATTGTGTTACCCAGTGTGAGATAAGCCACCTTGTCATGACCCGTTAGTGGGTTCCCTCAGCAGCAAGTTCGACACGATGCCCAGATTTTCAAACATTCTACTACCCCAAACCCTATTTTGAAGTGCAGGGCACTCACATAAAAGGCATCCTGGCATCTTTTGCAGTAATTCCTATGAAACAAACCGCTATAGTCAACGAAAGTGCACAGTGCCCTGCTAGTATTCATGATAGAATACAAACTGTTATATTGTGGAACTCAAGTAGTTCCCTGGTTTTCCTGCTTTATGTAGCAGTTTTGAAATTCGGTAACCAGATATGCTAGACCACCTACGGTTTGTTGAATTCTATGATGCATTTTCCAATTTGAAAAAGTATTCTTGTAGGGGCGTATATATTCCAATCTATCGGATCTTCCTCAGTCATCTCCGATTCTTTTCGTGCCAGTTCGTCCGCCTTTTCGTTGTCCTCTATGCCACAGTGGCCCGGAACGCAGTAGAAGAGGGTGTTGTGCCAACGTATTTGGTGTAGAGAGTTCAGGCAACCACTGACCCCCTTTGATTGCTGCCTGATTGTGTACACATACATACACATACATCAAGTTCGATGGAGGTAGGTTCCTGGTTTCAATCATACGTGCAGCCTGTTCAGTAGCAACCCCTCTATCGGTGCCTTCCGTGCCAGTTCGTCTGGCTTTCCGTTCCCCTCTATGCCACAGTAGCTTGGAACCCAGAAGAAGTGGGTTTCGTCGAAAACGCTATAGAGAGACAACTCCTGGCGATTCTGATGAAATGGGATCCAAGCGGTTTGATTGCTGCTTGAGTATCAACACATATGATGGAGTTGAAAGAAGGTAGGTTCCTGGTTTCAATCATACATGCGTACAGCTTGTTCAATAGCAAAAGTCTAGTATGTCTGAAATACTCTGGCCTTGTTAGGTCGTTCTGTATGACATGAGATCTAGACCCCAGATCCAGTTCCACATTCCATTTTTTGAAACTCCAATGAAGATTGTTATATTACCGTCACCGATGACAGCTTTGGCAACAAAAATTCTTCCCATGGGGGAGTGGGAGTGGAAGTTTTAAATTTTTCTTTAATAATCAATAAATTTCTTAAACGCATGCTAAGTTAGCAATTCTTTACATGACTTTTGTACGTTCAATTTCCCATGAAAAACTCAAAAAACTTTAAACTTCTTGAATAACATAACATATTAATTATTATGACTCATTTAATAACAAAAAGAAACTCCAGGTAAAAATTGTAAAACATTCTGCCGTCTGCCAGTGTACATACAAACATACATATCGTTTAACCAGACTTTATTTATTTTGCGTTGTTTTAATTGTAGGCCAAACCATAAAACTGTAATCGACAAGCAGCGTAAACTCTCATTAACACAATTTAAGGTCACTTTGCATGTGGTTTTTAAGTTTAAAAGATTTTGTTTTTCTTTTTGTTGTTTTTTTTTAGTTTTTTCATTTTAATAAAACCGATTAAATACTTGTGTTGTTGTTATTAATTCTTTTGTTGGTTTGGGGTTTTGGGTTTGAAACAAAAAAAAAAAACAGAAAAAAAAAGAGTTCATAAGTTATTAAAAACAACTTGAGAATGTTTTAAGTGCCAGAATATTTTCACTTTTACGTTTTCAACTGAAAAAGAAAACTTTTTTCAAAGTGCATGTTGTTGTTGTTATTGTAGCTGTTATGTTATCGTTTGTGGTTTTTATTGTGGTCTTTAGGTGGTCAGTCAGTAGTGGCAGAGTTCCCAGAGAAATGAGATTAAATTGTATTGCAATATTGGGAATTAAAAATCATTTAAAAAGAGTATTTAAAAGTAAATTTTTAATAAATCCCTGAACGAAGGTTTGTAGGAAATACTTGACCAAAAGTATCACAAGCGAATTGATTATAATTGTCAGCAATTATAATGAGGCACATATGGCCGTGGTTATCTTCAAATCATATCTTCTTTGTTATTCATTCCATGTCGTTTGGTTCCCATGCGTAATTAAAATTCATTCTCAATGCTTGTCTTTCCTGTGTGGTCCTGTATATTGTTAGTGTGCTTTCTACTCCAGCTTAGTTTTGATTATTACGGATGGTATCGATCTCAGCCAGACAAATTCTATAGGGTGGGCTATTTAAATTAAATTAAAAAATGTATTAAAACAAAAACGATTTGAAATTTTGCCAAATTTGTATTTTTGTTGTGAAGTACAATTGTTCTGGTTAGAAATGGAATATTATTTAATTCATATGGCTTCCGTGGCTGGCCTCACTTTTCGAGTGTCGACATACGACCCCGGTAATTACATCACAAATGTTAGCCTTAAATGCTCAATTGTTTCTGGTTTGTTGGCATAACAATTTCCTTTAACGGCGCCCCACTGAAAATAGTACAACGGTGTCAAATCAGAGGCTCTTGGCGGCCAATTGACGACACCATTTCGGCTAATTAAACGGCCAAGAAACGTTTGACGAAATAAATCGATTGTGGCACGAGATGTGTGGCAAATTGCACAATCCTGTTGAAACCAAACATTGTTTACATCAATACCATGAAGAGCGGGCGCAAAAAACTTGGTTCTCATGATGTGATAGGTAACTCCATTGACCGAAATGGGTGCGCCGTCCACATTTTCAAAGAAAATGGGTAAATGATGCCTTCGCTCCACAACCCGCACCAAACAGTCACTGGTAATGGGTGCATTGGCTTCTATAAGACCACATGTGGGTTTTCTGAGCCCCAGCAATTTTGCTTAATAATTTACCCACCGAGATAGAAATGAGGTTCGTCCGAAAAAAATGATTTTTTTTGGCAAAATCGACATTATCGTGCAGTTTTTCGTTCGCCGCAATAAATCCCAACGTTGCTCAAGCGTAAATTGATTCATTACGATCAGTGCAGATAATATACTGAATTTTTGGATAGAATAGAATGACATAAGTATCGACAGATTCAAAACAGCCGATGATTCAAATTTAAACCGGTACTACCAATTTAGTCATCAGAGAATCCTTGCAATATGAGACCTGCGTGTAAAAATGACGATGGCATTTCAGCTGATCTCACATGCTAAACAAATTATCATCTTTAAAGAAAATTTAGTTCATGATCACATTCAAATCCTCTTCAAAGCATTGAAACGTCAATGCCAGAGCTTTAGAAACTTTATTTCGATTAAGGACCATTAAAAAAGCCAGTGGATTCCGCAATGTGCCATATGAAGCTATTGGAGTATTAGGCATAACTCCACCTGATATAATGACTCTGAAATCGTATTATATGAGTACATTAGGAGTATTGGCAGCCCTTTAACACCTAAAGAACGTTAACGTGAGTAAAACAGAAAAGTCAAAATAGGCAAGACTAATGAAAAGTAGTATGCTGGGATACAGCGTCAAAAACGTGAAGGAAACACGTAACGCAACGTTTGAAACTGGGTTGAAAGAAAACATGGCCATGTTGATTTTTGTATGTCGCAGTGTGTGAAGGAATATGGATGTTTCAAAGAATATCCCAGCAAGTATGTCCACGAAGATAAGATAAATTTCTCCTCCTGCAATAATTGAAATGAGAAAATATGCCACATACTTTGTTTTATGGCTCAAGGGTTGAGTTGAAACGCAAGTTGTTTGGAGGAAACATATTTGAAAAAGTGTTTTCAAGAGACATATTTTCGCATATGCTACGATCTGGAGAAATTTGGCATTGTGGTGCTTCCTATGGCTACAGGAATTGAGAGAGAGAGAGAGAGAGAGAGATAGAGATTGGAAAAATATATAGTGAACAGCCGTGTATGTGTAGTCAATGGTTTCTGTGACCAACTACTGATCGGTTGTACCACAAGTCATTTGAGTCTGAATTGTAGAGGAGGTATTTTAGTGGGTTAAAGTTCGATACTACTATTGTGGCGACAATAGGGTCTTTCCAGCATTTTTTCATCTCAAAAAAAGAAAAGGAATAACCAGTCCTCTCTAGTACTATTTAAGTCTTTTGCCATAACGAGAGAATTGTAATTTCACTTGTTGAAAAAATAATTTAATACCACCAAGCTTGTATCATGAAAGATCCGGAATTTTAAATCTTGTTGTGAACGTGAGATAACCATGCCTTCACATCGCTCGTGAATGAAAAAAATGCAATGTGGAATAAGCTATGTGACACGTACATATCACCGTTCTGTTGAAACCAAGTGCCGTTGGTATCCTTACTTATTTCTCATTAAATCCGCCTAGTCAGGATTACGACCTAGTTTTTCACACCATTCATGTTGTGTGCGGTAATATTCTTCATGAGTGCAGGGACATACTGTTTAATATTGACTCCGAACGACAGATTTTTGAGAAACTTTTCATTTCAATTTTATTTATCTCAGGGTTTTTGCCAGAAGACAGCTGAAAGGATGTTGTGGAAAGAAATTTTTCATACCTCTCCTGTCTAAGCCAGGGCTTTCGTCTATTAAGCCAATACACTATCTACTAGTTTACAGCGATTGAAGTCCTATTTATACCACCATATTACATAATGGAACATTTACTGCTCTGACACATTATTCCCGACCTTTGGAAATAAAGAAGTCGGAATAACATATACATACATACATACATAAATACACACCCCTCAATAAGGATTACGACCTTGCTTTTTACACCATTTGTGCTGTGTGTGTTAATTTTATACATGACATGGCGGGACCTATAGCTTAAAGTCGATTTCTGACAGATTTTCAGCAGATTCAGCAGATTTTCAATGAACTTTTCATGGCAATTTTATTTTCTCTTAGTTTTTTGACCTGGGATTTGAACCGTAGGCTCATACCTAATATGTCAACATACTTTCTTCTAGTCTACAGAGACTGTAGTCCTCCTTATCGCACCATATTACACGATGAAACATTTACTGCTCTGACACATTATTCCCGATCTTTAAAAATAAAGAAGTCGGCATAAAATATTTGCAAAATTATTCACAATATTTGACAGATAAACCAGCCATGGTAACTCACAACCTAGGGAAGTGCGTTAACACCACAGCGTGTTCTACCATGTTTATGCGATAATAAAAACTTAAGAGAAAATAAAACCAAAAAAATATAAATGAAACCAGCTAAACAACAAAAACAATATTTAAAACTTTTAAAAGTGGCATACATTCGCCAACTTTAATTACGTTAAGCGTGTTACACATTTAAAACAACACAGATAGAAAACTGGACAAATTACCAGCAAATTGAAGATTTGTGGCAAGAAAAAAAACCGAAAAAACTTAAAGCCAACGACAAACTATTCAAACAAAATCTTACAGTTACAGCAGTTGCACGTAAAACTTTGCCAGAAGCGGAAGTTGAATTTTAATCAAAAATCATCATGTTCTTTCCCTGAATAGATAAAAACAAAAAAAAAAAAAAAATAATAAAGAAAAGAACAGCGTCTAATTAAAATGGTTAGAAATGAAATTAATTTTGGATAACAGTGGTAGACGATAAAAAATAATCAAATAAAAAAAAAGTTACAACAAAATGAGGCATTACGAGTATTTCATAAAACTAGTGCTGATGTGGCATGTTACGAAAATTATAAAAACCCATGGTGAGGCATTATCAAAAGAAAATCTATTTTCAATTCAAAAATATCCAGCTGCGCCAACTACTGATGCGGAAAGTATTAAAAATATTCCAAAAATATGTTACGCGCATAACGCACACAATCCAACTGCATACTACAGTGACAACAACAACAACAACAATAATGATACAAGCGATATATTAAATATTTTTAAAAATATTTTAAAATATTTCCATCGAATCGAATGTGCAGAGAATGAAAAGAGAAACTTGGATGTTTGGAATTTACCCGCCGAGCATCGTCATATAGAGTCAGGCGTACAGGACATCGAAGAAGATGTAGAAGAGGATGACAGAAGAGATCAATATGACATGCAACAATTTAGCATTTTGCAGCAATTGAAACTAGACGAACAAAAGGAAAAATGGCAAGAACAGCAAAAAATGCAACAACAGCAACAACAGAATGCCATGAAATTACAGCAATTGAGTGAACTGCAACAAATTATGCAACACTTTGAGAGTCAAACTCTGGGCAAGGCTGGCAAAAAGAAAAAGAAGAAAAAAAGGAAAAAGAAGAAAAGAAAAAAGAAGAAACCCAAAGACAAGCAGAAAAAAAGGAAAAAGAAGCCAATTGTACAGCCTCTTTTAACACAACCAGCCCATATACTGTATGCCAGTCCCACTCAAAAACCTAACTACCACTACCACCATCCCCACAAGGTGCCAGCGACAACAAAGAAACCCTTTTATCAGCATGAACTGGTGCCGCTTAAGAAAATCAAATACATTCTACGGAAGAATACAATATTCAAGAAGAAGAAAAAAGAATATCTCAATCACTTAAAGCATGTCATTTATCCGTTTGTCAAATTTATTGCATTCTTCACCATCATCAATCCATTCACATTGGCCGTCTTCTTGTTCTCACTCATCTCACCGGTTGTATTTGGTTTCCTTGGCTTCATTGCATTGAGTTTCCTTATCAAGCCAGCGCTGCATTTGTTGTTTGGCGTCAAGCATACCGTGAGTAGCATAAAACGTAAAAAATGGCAGGAACAGCGTAAGAGGCAACGTTTACGTAACAGTCGTCGGCCCATAACTATACACAAGCACTACTATCAGCAGAGGCCAATAGCACCGCCGTCTCATTCAAGAAAACCTCCTCATCCTCATCATCATCATCATCAGCATCATCCACCACCACCAGCACCTCCAAAAATTCCCTACCATTTTACGCAACATCAGCCTTTGCTTCAGACTTCATCTCCACATACCCATCAACATTATCCTCGTAATCGTCATATTCATGGTAACCAACGTCCTGGACAAGTGAAATGGTTTAATCCATTATTGCCACATGAAAAGGAGAAATTAAAAAACACACATTTCCTAAATGATTTCGAAGACTACAAAGAGACGTACAACTGAAACTGGAAACAGCATAGCAGAGTTCGGAGCACGTGTTTCTAAGAGCATTAAAGTATTTAGAATATTAACTTTTTCTCTCTCTCTTTCCCTCTCTCTCTCTCTCTCTCTCTCTCTCTCTCTCTCTCTCTATTCTTTTCGTCCTTTTTTCCAAAAAGAACGGTTTTTGTAAATGACATTTTATGCTTTTGTTAAGTAGATGGCAATGTATCTGTATTTGTGCTTGTATCTCTATCTGTATATGTGTGTTTTTAATACATATTTGTATATTTTTTTTGGATTGTTTGTTTGTAAAATGATACGTTAACATTGAATTCTTAACAACAACAGAAGAAGCATACGTTGCGTATTGAATTGATGAATTTTTTTTTAATTAATTAATGGCTTCACTGCTAAAGAGGTCATGGAGAAAGTGGAATTGAAATTCATATTTAATTCTGTCTGTAAATCATAAAAAAGTTTTTAAAATTGGTGAAAAGAAATCAGGTGAATTGAGTTTGCGGCCCATTTTCAATGATACATTGGAGAGGAGAAAATATATTGGAAATTCATTTACAACGAAAGTGAGAAAAAATCAGAGATTTTTGAAATTAGCCATCCATGCATTTTTTACTTTATATTTCAATAATAAAGTAGTCACCGTAGTGTAGGAGGTAGTGTGTTGGCTTATTAGGAGTGAAGCCACGGTTCAAACCCCAGACATCTCCAATAAAACGAAATATGAAAAAAAATTTTTTTTTTTGCGACTGCCTCTCAGCAGAATTCTGGCAAAAACTCTGAGTGTAAATTGGCATAAAAAAGTTTTTCTAGAATCTGTCGGTCGGAGTCGACTTTAAACCGTGGGTGGTGGTACCTACTCATGTATAAAAATAACACACAAATCATAAGTGGTTAGAGAAACTAGGTCCATAATCATGACTGAAAGGTTATAATGACCAATTAAGTATGTACATAAGTGGTGTGAGAATCTAGGTCGTAATCCTGACTGAAGGGTATCACTGTATCACTGTCAAGGACTTGTCTTTTGGCCTGAAAAAGCGATGAGCTGGGCACTAACAATGTGTGGTTTCCATGTGCCACACGGTTCATTTCACTTTTGATATTCTACGTGTCACGTTAACTGATCACCAATCTTGCCGTTTGACCAAGTTAGACTTTCTCTTGTTGAGTTTTCTTAAGTCGCAAGTATATGAGTATAAAACACAAACCACAATGACCTCCAACCCAACAAATAATTTATGTGTCAGAGTTATGCAAAATTTAACATATTTTAACAGTAATCATATAAAGTGTCAGACAAATAATCAGACAATTACAAACACCCAGCGTGTCTGGTGGAAATCGAACCCACAGCCTCGGTATTTGATCTTAAGCACACTACCAAGTAGACCATCAGGGCACCCATTGATATTAAATATGTTGTAAGCTTTTTTTCGCTTACAATCAACCAAGTAAGTTCGCTGAATAAACTTTGAGCAGTTGGCAACGAATTTCGAAAAATTATCTTCAGCGTTAAAACGTATTCCTGTGTGAATGGATGTGTAAATAAAAAAAATTGTCGAATTTAGGATGATACCAATCCACATGAGATCTAAAAGCGTCCAATATATCACAAAAAAGTCACTGGAGTTGCCGGTCCATATTTCTATGAGAAACATATTGGATAGGCTATTGGACTGTTAACGGTGAGCAGTCTACACAGGACAATGAATGATTTGGAGACCAACGATGTGTGTGCTACTTGCCACACAGCTCATGTAACATTCGATATTCTACGAATTGAGGGTATCTCACATGAAGGTAATGTGAGATCGTTCATTAGTTCGTTTTTCTTGTGGAATTTTCTTAAGTTGCAAAGATATACGAATAAGCCACAAGCAACAGGGATCTTCAAAGCCAACATAACTCATTCCATTGATCAAATTAAGTCTGATTTATGCCCCGCGGTTATGGAAAACTTGATATTTTGGATATGCTCCACCTAGAGAAATCTTGGGTTAGGTTTTTTTAAATGAAATAATTTCGATGATATCCCAAGCATTCTTTGTTTTAATTAAGGGGGCAGTATAGTTCTTAAGCATGTATTTTCGACTTTTTTTAAGATAAATTTACTAAGTAATTAGGCCGACAGGGCTCCTAATATTAAATCTTTTGTAAGCTGTTGGCTTTTCTCTTGGCTTTGCAAACTATGGCTGAAGTTCACTAAATCGTATAAGAACTTCCAAGCTGTAGTTTTTTGCTACCATTGAATTTCAATATTCAAGAAATTCGTGCACAATTTTTTTATTTTGAATTTTCTTTTACTCGTCGACCACGCAAATCTATTCCAACCAAATCAATATATTTTTTTTTTGCAAAAACGGTAATTAAGGTCAAAAGAAAACTGAAAATCAATTGCAAGAGTGTCACTAAATTGTTCTCCAACATTTCTATAGTTTCGGGTGAACCATACTTAAAGCCTGAAACAGAATCAAGTACTTGAGTAGGAGCTGAAGCTTACGACGTAAGTCGTAGCGTAGCAAAAAAAATACGAACAGAATAGTGAAGTTTTCTTATAATGTTGCCAGACAAGCTTTTGAAAAACTTATGCAAATATTGCAAATTGTGTTATAAATGCATATCCTGCTATTATTTCTCTCCAGCAACATTAAATTTTATATTCGACATATTTAATGTTGAATATATTGTAAAGCATAGAACCCCCTTTGCTATTTATATTTGTAGCGCAGCAAATTTTAAAACTTCAAGTTTTAAGCTTCAGCTTCTACTACATTGACTTCTACAACTACGCATTCAGTTGACACCAATTTTATTAACTGTTTTTAACTTTTGGCATCTTGCAGTGCTACAGCGACTATTCTATTCCCCACTTAAGGGGGAAAAACTGTTATAAGATCGTATTTAATTTGTAATTAAATTTCCAATTAAATAATCGATTGATTATGCTTGTGGTGTTCCATTTGCCAATGAGTTTCTGTATTTATTTTGAAATTTCTTTTAATTTTTTTTCTTTTGCTTTGCTTCTTTTGAATTTCTGTTTCTTTTTCTGTTTTGTCAAAATTTTCGAAAAATTAAAATTTGTTTTTTTTAGATTTTAACCGCAATATACTCAAAATTATTTTTTACAAAATAAAAGCATAAAATAGTTATAAAAATACGAAATATTTACAGAAGTTTGCCAAACATTTTTTTTTCGTATAAAGAAGACACAGAAAATTTTGTTTGTTAGAAATTTTGAACGCGGAACAATGGAAATCTTACGCAAAATTTTTTTAAAAATTCATCATATTTTTGAAACGTATTATCCGTACATATGCTTTAGTTCCGTTTTTATCGTCGTTTTAGTTGGTTTTCTACACTTTGAACTCAAGCAGAATAACAAGGATTTGATCTATTGGAAGAATCTCGTTGAATTCTGTTACCATGAACTGGAGGAATTCGCCCTGATGATGATTATGTTGGTAATTTTCATAAAAATCTTGTTTGTCGGTGCCATTATAATGATGAATACACGTTCGGTGCACTGGTATGATGAGCTAACTCAACTGGAGGTAAAGAAGCGTTATGCTGACTTTCTGCTGTTGCGCTTAATAGCCGATATTGATAACATTGAAATGAAGTATCTACGCACTAATAAGACAAGCGATGCTATTGCTTTGAAAACTTTCGTTTTGGCTCATGAGAATATGAAGAGATCAATAGAGAAATTTCGTAAAGATGCCCGCAAACTATTGTCACCGAATGAAATGGAAATCACATTGCCAATCGATGAAGTTTATGGTGTGCTAGAGAATGAGATGCACTACATTAGGCGTTCGAGATTTTACAATATGGATATAGCCGCCGATGATAATGTCATAAAGAAATTGGTGAATCCTTGAAAGTTTTTCTCTCTTGTAGTTTTAAAATTTATTTTTTCTTGTTTTTATTTTATTATTATCTCTCTTTTACCTACAATAGTTTGTTAATCGCTTTTTGTGAACACCATTTTTTTTAAGCAAAATTAAATAAGAAGAACGCTATAAAAGGTGAAAGTGTGTATTGATTTGAAGTTAGATTCGCGGTTAATACCGGATGATCGAGATAAAAAAAATTTTGATTTACGTAGCGTAATAGTTTTATTTGCAGTCTAATCTGGTTTATCATGAATTTGATGGATTACGACTTGATAGCTAAAACGCAAGATAGCTAATACCGGTTAAAGCCCCGCTTAGCCAAACGTTTTCTGAACACAGCTGAACGTAACGTTCGTTTTTACCATATGAAGAGCAATGCAAATGCTTTCCAAAATTAAATTACGATTCGGTAATCGCTGTCATTGCTTGTTGTATTCTAAAAACGAATGTAGTACGTTCCATAGACGTTTGACTAACCGGAGCTTTACACTGCAATTCCATCTGGGCTTATAAAATTGCTGTAATCTCAAGAGAGATTTAACTAGCTATCGAGATTGTTTGATTTTATTCCATTTCTTGTGGTATTTTCTTAAGTTGCCGTTGTCTACGAATAAGTCACAAACTACAGCGATCCTCATGCCCAACATAACCCATGCCATCGGTCAAATTCAGCCTGAGCCCCAGGTTGTCTCTACAAGTATACTTTTTCAAATTGGATCTTCAATACACCTGGTTGCTGAAGTTATAGTTTGTTCTAAAATTACTCATCTTAGAAACATTTTCCGAAAATTTTAACGAAATCGGTCAAGTTGCTTTTGCAAAATCGTGGTCCTCATGTCAAAAAAAGTGATTTCGAGAAAAATCCTGTTAAGTTGAGATGCGTTGTAATATTCTCCTTCTTTTCGTATCATTCATATCATTTCTAAATTAGATTTTAAGATAGCGAAACACTTAGACAATACCATATAGTTTTTCAGAAGAGGTATAAAGAATTGGTTAGTTGGCCAAGTTTCTGATAACTGTATATACCCTTTTAAGTACCTGTATGGTATTTAAGTTTTATTTTCATTTAATTACTACTTCCGTTTCCTCTCTAACATATGGATGGCGAAGACCAATATGCCTTTTTGTTTTTCTTTTACTGATCCTTAGGAGGTCAATTTGATTAAAAACTACGAAAGAAAAGGAAAATGAAATTGAAGAGAAAACAAGTCGGAAATAAATTCAAAACAAAAAGAATTTCTCTTCTGTTGAGCTTCCAAAAATGTTAAGCATGGTTCACATAAAATTCGATCCCGATAATCTCATCGTTACACTTAGGGCCACTATTACAAGCTGCCGTTAACTAAAGGGAGGATTTTAACGTGCAGATAAATTCTTTTTCATTATTATAAGTGAACAATATGGTAGAGGGAAGATCATCCTACCGGTAACTTTTAAAGTTAAGTTTATGTTAGAACTTGCCATTTTATATATTATTTTCAATATGTCAATTTCAAATATAAACAAAATAAGCAGATACAACAAAAAAACCTAACTCTTTCGATTAGGAATCCATTACAGTTTTTGAAATCGAGCCAAAACTTTTCTGAAGAATGGTGGTGACTCACAAAATCCAAAATATATTTTTTTAAGCATTACATACATACATTACGACCTAGCTTCTCACACCACATATGTTAAGTGCATTAATTTTATCCATGAGTGGAGGGACCCTCATTTTTAAAGTCGATTTCGAACGACAGATTTTTGAGAAGCTTTTCATGGCAATCTTATTTACCCTCAGAGTTTTTGGCAGAAATCTGCTGAGAGAAATTCGCCGAATGAAATATTTTTTATATTTCGTTTTATTGGAGATGTTTGACCTGGGGTTTGAACCGTAGCCTTACGCCTTATAAGCAAGCCCACTACCAACTAAACTACGACGTAAGCATTATTTAAATATTCGAGTGCATTTTTGAGGGGACTACCAAAAATTATTTGAATTTGGAGGAGGCTGTGCTCTTCACAATAAGGGATAATTCATCACCTTTTCGCCCACTGGGACTGTATCGGGTGGAACTTGTACTTAAGGTAGAAGTGCATTTCTTGGACCTTATTTTTGATCGAAAGTTGCCTTAGAAACAGAAGGTCCTTGAAAAGATAAAAAAGCAGTCCATAGTTCTCTTCGCTTATAACAACATTTTGAATAAAAATTGTATGTCTCATTGGATCTATTCGAGACTAGTTAGGTCTATCTCCTGCGTATGACTTAAAAGCTGGGAATCCATTGAATCCGATACCACAGTAGCAGTCAGCTGTCTGTATCAGTATTAGTAGTGTCACTATGGGAAGTATAGATTATATGATGCCTGGACTGACCTATCAAGAAAGTACAAAAATTCTAAATAGAGAAGTTTGGAATAACTATGCGGTGCACATAAACTGTAGATGGTATTTTATTGTTTTGGAATCACTTATTCTGCCATGAAACATTGGAATTCAGGTGTTGATATTACCATCCTTTCGGCTAGAAAGGCGGCTGTCGGGGCACTAGGTTCAGAGGTAATGAACATGCCGATATACCGGGTAACTAGAGATGCAATAAATTGCTCAGATTTGGTACAATCATTCAACTCTTCGATGAATACGCTACTTTGCGAATTTCATAATTATCGATACAGTTAATGCCAAATGGGCGGCTGTAAATACCGGCAGAATTAAACTCAAAAAGAGTAAATTCGGTGTAATTATTTCAGCCGTTGCTGGATATTGTGTTATGGGCACTCATGCAGATCACAACGGTCTTGGGCACATACAAACCGATTTCTGCAGGAGCTGCAAATATAAGGAAGAAGAGGAAACTGTTTTCCAGCTACTGAATACATGCCCAGCGTTATATCAGAAGGGAAAAAGACATCTTGGTGCCTACTACAATGGATGATCTTGATGAACATGTCAAACACTGGCTGTCTAAGACGGTTCAACAGAAGCTCCGAATTGTTCAGAGATTAGAGGAAATATTAAACAGAGCTATCACCATGGGACTTATTGAATCCAATCATGACAGAAATAGAAATATAATACCGTCTGCAATGCTTCAGATATGTGTTTGGATTTTAAGTGAACAATATTTTGTGTCCCTTTCAGTAAAACTAAACATAAAAAATAAAATAAAAAAAGGTTGTGAAAATAAAAAAAAATCCAAGAAGAATCATAATAATAAACTCCATCTAAACACAAATAATTTTATACAGCAATAACGACAATAACAACAATAAAACGTTATACAAACTGAGCATAAAAATATAAGAAACTGCCCTTAAACTGAATATCCAATAGATATACTGCTGCTGCAGTGTATAATCTATTGTTTGTTTTCTCTGCCATCTTAACCTGTTACATTTTACCATGGATTGTACGAATAAAAGCGTTCTAGTATAAGTAAACATTTCATTTCATTTTTCTGTGTTTTATTTTCATTCCAACAAGAGTAAGAAAGTTATTGTCGGTTAGACAATGTTTTATGAGACCCTACAATACAATTTATTTTCGGAAGAGTAGAACAACAATAATCACAACTAAATTTGAGATAAAATAAAGTGGACAGCAAATACCTTCAAATGATATAAAAGGGGTAGATAATTAGATAGATACTCTCAGCATTATGACAATATTCGATTATTATCGATCTATCAAGGGCCTTATTTAAGCGCTTTCTTTATTTAAATTTAAATAACACAAAGTGAGTGTTGAACATCAGCGAATTTTTTTAATCATATGAAAGGCCTATTGATGCCACTATGTATGAAATACAATATCGTTCAATAGCCTGCCACGGTTTCTCTGGGTGAAACTCTCCATAACTCTCGGGTATAAATCATATTCTCTTTTCAAGCCCCATACCATATTTGCATACAGCTGCGACTTAAGAAAACGCCAAAAGAAAAGACTTAAGGTGGCAAACCGCACGATCTCAGTAGCCAGTTCACAATGCATCCACATTTGATGAACATGTTTTGAGAGCACTTGTGTAGAAATGTTTTTTTGCCTTGAGCCCGAGGTGGGAATCTTCGAAATACCCTTTTGTTCTAACAAAAAAGTGCACGGTTCACCATCACTGGCGCTTACGTACTAAACCTTCCCTCTATATCATTCAAATACTCTCTCCCCGCGGGACTGCCGTAAAGTATTACTTCGCGAAGGGCTGGTTAGCTATTAAATTAAATTACGCCTTCGTACCTCCAATCTTCGGAGTTCCATAGAATTCTAAATTCACCATTTCCCCTAGCATCATATCCATGTAGCATGAGTTGTGTGGTACGCATTGTGTTCCCGTTGAAACCTCATATCGTTGTTGTCAAGATTATCCAAATCAGACCAAAAGAAGTTGTAAATTGTCGATCTGCAGTGCTCGCCCTTGACAGTAATGGCCTGACCAATATTATACTCAGAGAAATACAGATGGATGACGCTTTCAGGTCAAAATCCACATCAAATAGTGAATTTTTTGGAATGCATAAGATTTTCTTAGATCTCATGTGGATTAAATGGATCTAGGAGTAAATAAAATTGTCATGAATAGTTTCGTAGTTGACATTAAACTGGAATCTACAGCCCTGGAAGAAATTAAAATATATAACAGGCGTGGTGTAAGAAAATAGGTTGGAAACCTAGCTACATACATACATACATAATTGGCGGTTAAAACAATTCATTCAGGATTACGGCCTAGCTTCTCACACCACTCATGTTGTGTGCCTTAATTTTATACTTGAGTGGCGTGACCTACAGTTTAAAGTCGACTCCGAACGTCAGATTTTGAGAAATTTTTTTCATGGCAGGTTTATTTACACTCAGAGTTTTTGCCAGAAATCTGCTGAGAGGAAGTCGCCGAAGAAATAATTTTTATTTCGTTTTGATGTCTAGGTGGCTCGAACCCGGGCTTTACGTCTAATAAGCGAACACACTACCTACTAGACTACGGCGACTAATTGGAAACCTAGCTAAAGAATAATAATGCTCGCACAACGTGCTAGAAATAAATGGTGGCTGCATATTAAAGGCATATTAAATGGAACCTATGACCCCAAGATGAGAATTTTGAAAACGCTCATTAAAATGCTTAAGCCTAACACCTTCACATTACATGATTGTGAGGTAGTATAATAGTTGTTACAAACAGTAGCACCGACCAAACTATGCTTATATACTTATGGTAGGTTGGAATAAAACAAACACCTGGTTAATATAATTTTTCTTTTTCTTTACAATGTTAGAACATCTTAAATAAGAATCAACACCGCATAGACATTTCCTAAGGCAATGTTAAGGAAAATTTTACACAATATTTACTGACTATGAGAGGACAACAAAATAAATCCAAAAAATAAATAAAATTTCACAAAAAGACTAAAATAAATAGAAAAATATATACAACATATTCAATCGGACATGAATGGGAGTTAATAACAGTAAGAAGTAGTGACTTACAAACTCCTTCTTTCAATGCAATACAATATTGAATAATAATCCATAAATAAATTCCATCTCTTTAATAGCAACCCATGTAAGCTTAACAAATATTCTACCAGTTTGAGTAGAGATTTCAAGTGTTTAAGATTTTTATTTAATTTTAATTCGTTTGGAATCCAATGTTTTTCTTTTCAATAAAACCATAGAAAATGAACTTAAATTTTAATTACTTTAGACAGACTATCACAGTGATGGTAAATTTTTTTTGTTAGAATATGTATACGATCCTAAGTATCACTGTAGGGGCATTATAACAATATGCTGTAGAATTAAGCTTAAGAAAAATCTTTATATATAAACACAGCAAATCTGGGGATAGAAATAAAAACTCTTTTTTAATATAAAAATATGGATGACGTCAATAGGATTGGAATTAAATCTCAAATGAAAGGGATTTGGAAGTTTGTTAACATTTTACTGGATATTTATTATTCATAAATACATACATAGAAGCATTGTTGCTCATTACAATCCTTCAGTCAGGATTACGACCTAGCTTCTTACACCACTTATGTTGCGTGTATTAATTTTATACATGAGAGGCGCGAGCTACAGTTTAAAGCAGACTTCAAACAACAGGTTTGTGAAAAACCTTTCCATTGCAAATTTTTTTACTCACAGAGTTTTTGTCAGAAATCTGCTGAGAGGAAGCCGCCGAAGCAACATTTTTTTATATTCGTTTTGTTAGAGATCTTTGATCTGGGTTTGAATCGTGGCCTTACGTCCAGTAAGCCAAGACAGTGGCTGTGGCATTTATAATTCATACTTTTAAATAATTCATATCGACACGTGGACGTTGTGCATGCTCTGGCTCGGCCATGTCGTTCGAATGGAGGAGGATGCTCATACTGAAGTCGGCAAAGAGGACAACATTGCAAGAAGCAGAGACGCCTGGAAGGATGTATTAAGGCAGCTCGTTAATCGGGTTCCGGCGAGACGGGTATTTCATGCTAAAGTCGGCAAAGAGGACGGCATTGTTTGCGCACAAGAAAAAGACGCCTAGAAGGATGTCTTAAGGCAGCTTGTTAATCGGGTTGTTAATGACCAATTAAGTAAGTAAGTGAGTAAATATTCACGTAGCAATCGATACATACTTCGAAAATGTTCTTTCATTCACATTAAAATAATGATTTCATTGCTCTCCAGGCTAAAAATTTAATGAACTTAAACCACAGCTGTTCCTAATTGCCTTTTTAACCATACCGGAGATTTGAAATCAAAACTATTGTCTTGTGAGTGCAGAAGTAATTTTGTGGTATGATTATTTCGCCTTGAAGGAACACAACAAAAAAGTGCCTTTTGTTTGAGATCACTGAACAACTGTAGTAGTTCGGCGTTGCTATGTCAAGCCAAACGAAAATAGCCTTCAGCTAGTTTCCATTGCCATATTTCACACTATTGCATCCGATGTTATCAATCCTCAAGAGAAAAGAAAATTTCTCCGGAGAGGCCATGTATTTTTATAAAAAAAAGTTCACAATTTATATGATTTACTCCAGCAACACGATTCCGATTAGTCTAGGGTTGACTTGGTTGTACTCTCGCTTCGATAGTGGTTTATAAGGATGAATTTAATCACAGGTCTTCAGGAAGTCGGTCTTCTTGGGAGTTGGTGATGTTAGCGGTCCTGTGATGTTAGCAGTTGGGCGGTTGGAGTCTGAAAGAAAACAGATTAAGACACAAAGAAAATATTACTCTTCGTCCTAGAAAGAATGCATATAAAACTAGTCTATAACCAACAAAAGTAGAATACTATCTGGATCCTCTTCCCAGTGAAATATTTTCCATTTCCTGTTTTGGTTTCTAAAAGCGCTGTTTATGCTATTCGATGTGAACTTACTTCCCCAATCATCAACTTGCTGACGTCGGTAGCTATATACAAGCGATGGGTTGGATTTCACCTTATCTTACTCTTTATTTACAACATTCTACATCCATATAACCGATATTTTCATGATGAAGAGATGAAGACTCGTGAGTAGATCAACGTTTAACTGCGTTACTGCGTTCCTAAGTCATTGCACAGTAAATTGTTTTCATTTGGATGTACTTTCATGTCTGTTTTTTTATTTAAGGAGATAATTACAGCGGGAAGTCTAGGACTTATTGAGAATGATCACACTTTGTCTTTAATGACGAGGGACGTGACGAAGGACGTGACGAACGTTGAGGAACATTATGATATTATGAATCACCAGTAATTACATTGAATAAGAACGAGATATTTAACATAGTTCTGCGGCTTTTAAGTGTCGGAAGTTTGATTAATGCTAGTCTGGCAGAATAAGAAGGTATACTTGTGGGATTAAAATTCAGTCCTTGGAGACAAAACATCAGAAATTGCTTTTGTACAGATTCGATGATGTCGGAATATTTTTTATATAGAGGATCCCATATTATGGATCCATACTCGAGTATAGGCCTTACAAGAGATGTGCAGAGCGATTTAGTAACATAAGGATCGTTAATTTTTTTTGCCCACCGTGTTATAAAACCAAGTACGCTTCTAGCTATTTACTGTCATAGTTATGTGCGGAATAAAATTTAGTTTGGGATCGAGTAGAACTCCTAGATCCCGCAAAACGAAATATGTAAAAATATTTCTCCTGCGAATAGCTCTCAGCAAATTTCTAGCAAAAGCTCTGCGAGTTACCAAAATTGCCATGAAAAGTTGAACGGAAGGTCCCGCCACTCATGTATAAAATTAACACACACAACTTAACTGGTGTGAGAAGCTACGTCGTTATCCTGAGTGATTGTAGTTACCAATTAAAAAAATGTAATTTTTCACATGAGTTTATTAAAAAAAAAAATTAATTGACGTTGTTTCCCTTGAGAAGCTAGGTCGTAATCCTGACTGAAGGGTTGTAATGACCAATTATGTATGTATGTTTCCCTCTTCAAATAATCACAGATCAGATATCATGTCCTGGATTATGCATCGCGTTCTTGATCAGTATTTCACCCCATTTATAAAGTAATTCAAAATTATCTGATATTTTTCATTATAAGGAGTTAGCCAATTGCTAAAAATATGTTAGAAAATCTAAGGAATTTAAGTCTTTTTATAGAGTCTCTAAAGAATGGTAAAAAAACTATTTTCAATTGAACTGCTTACACACTTACATGCATACAAAAATACCCATGTAATTTTAAAAATTCTTGTAAAATATCTTCATAAATATACTCAAGTGTGTGTTTGTGTGTGTCAATGTCTATGTGGGTCCCTTTATAAAATCTATAGAAAGTTTTTATCGGATTTTTTTTTATTTTTTCCTTAAAAGAAATAAAGAATTTACTTGTTTGCTTGATATTAAATATATATTTATATACACACCATACATACATACATACCTACACACATCTATTCATTACTTTGACTTACTAGAAAACATGTGTGTGAGTGTATGGGGGTTTCTTTTTTTTTGTGAAAAGAAAATCTAGAAATCCGATTTAAATATTGAAAAATATGCATGAAACGATATACATCAGCTAGAGGCGTTGAATCAAAAATAAACACATGAAATATTTCTTTTCGTATTTCTTTTCTTTTTTTCTCTTTCTCTCTCTCTCTCCTTTTACTGTTTCTATTTTTTATATTCTTTAGCTGTAATAATTTCTTACCTTTTGATATGATTCTTTGTGTTTTTGGCGTTATGATTTCTTTTTTTTATACTTCTGCCATATGATATGAGTATTCATTTTAAAGCATATGAATTTAAATACCATTTTTGGAGAAACATGGCATATGAGAATGGAGTCGACCCCTACACTTGCTTGAAAATAAAAATTAATTAAAAAAATACATTAATAGATCCAAATAAAATCAATCAGTTGGGTCTAATCAGCATTGGAGTCATTGTAGTTGAATAGGTACTGTGTTTGCTTATAGCCTTCAAATGCTCTATTGTCTCCGGTTTGTCGGCCTGACACTTTTTCTCAACGTTGCCCCACTGAAAATAGTCCAACAGTGTCAAATCGCAGCTTCTTGGCGACCAATTGACATCACCACTTCGGCTAATTGAATTGCCATCAAACGTTTGTCGCAATAAATCGATTGTGGCAGGAGATGAATGGCAAGTTCCACCATCCTGCTGAAATCGAACATCATTCATATCAATACCATGAAGAGGGGATACAAAAAAATCGATTATCCTTGTGCGATAGGTGTCTCCATTGCACCGTTCTTATTTCCAAAGAAATATTGGCCAATGACGCCTCTGCTTCACAAGCCGCACCAAACAGCCACTAGTAATGAGTGCATTGGCATCTGAAAGACCACATGTGGGTTTTCTGAGCCCCAAATACTGCAATTTTCTTTATAAACGTACCCTCAAGATGAAAATGGCTCCATCCAAAAATATGATTATTTTGGAAAAACCGACATCTTCGCGCGCTTTGTCGTTGGCCCATCTAGCGACGTAAAAACGAAGCGGATGGTCATGCGGCTTCAAATCTTGAACCAATTGAACTTTGTAAGTCTTCATAATAATTTTCGCAAAATTCGACGTAAACTAATGTGGGAAATATTCAATTCTTGAGAACGATGACGAGTTGATGGATTCACCACACACACTCAACCATAGCTTCGATGTCTTTGGGTGTGCACACTGTACGAGCACGCTCACGTCTTGCCGCATTAACAATGAAACCAGTTTCACGAACTTTAGCATTAAACTTGCGTAAACCGGTCACTGTTGGTTCTTCCCTGCGACCAAACCTTCTACGACATTTTCGTGCAACTTCCGACCAAAATTATCTTTGTTTGGAAATTAAATTTCCATTAAATTCCAACGTTGCTCAAGCGTAGATCGATTCATTGCGTTCACTGGAGATAATATACTGAAGTTTTAAAATGACATAGTTATTGATAGATTTGAAATTACCGATGGTTAAAATTTAAATCCTTTTGGCTGTAATATTCAAAGAATATTCCAGAAAATTGCAACAACAACTACATCATGTACCTCGATATATTGAATTCCTTCCAGAAATCGACTACACGCATGTTTGGAGAGTTTTAAGTTTATGTTGCACCCTAATATTTATTTTATTTATCATTGGAAATGATATCGAACATGTTTGATCGAACATAATCGATTAGTTAATGAACTTTTTGTTACATGTTTATAAACATTGTTGCTGATACAACTGAAGAACAACTCATTCAGTTTTATTTATATAAATAAATTTGGAAAATAATTTAGATCTAATAGTTTATTTGAGGTCCTAATAAAATAACGTCCTTAGGACCAAGGTTTGCGGCAGGTTTTGAGATAGGCGTATCAATTACACCAGATGACGCCCTTTTTGTATCTTTTTCTTTTGTTATAAATGGCTGCAATCGAGCTTTTTTTAGATAACATTACAGTCATCTATTCCATTTAGGGTCTGTAAATTATACCTGAAAATAGTTAGTCTATAATAAAACTTATGTATATAGACAGGGATTTGTAAATGTAAGAATCAAACACACACGCCGGACTTTCTGCTAGTGAATCAATGGATCCCGCAGTTCTCTCTTAACAATCGCTTGCAGCACTATTTCTATTTAATATTGTGTGAAAAAAAGCTTTTATTCGACATATCCCTTTGTATATCTTATATGGCAGTCATATGTGTACATTACAGCTGTCCGTAAAAGCGTGCAGAATAATCCGAGGCAGTATAGTTCACAAGAACTCTGCCTTTTGCAGAATTTGGCGTCATGACAGCTACAATAATCAATTTGCTTAGGAACTGCAGAGCAGAAAAATAAGTTTCAGCTATAAGGCCCATTTCTGGACGAAAATGATCAAACGTGGGACAATATTAATTCACATTAGATTCAAGAGCTTCCAATTCATCCCGAAAAAGTCACCTTTTAGTGTGGATATTGCGCTGGTGCCGTCATTGGTCAGTTGGCCTGAATGTTTGAAAATAAAACCTTTTCTTGTGATAGTAGTGATAGTATTTAGAAGTCGCCATAGCCTAGTAGGCTACGCTTATTAGACGTAAAGCCCGGGTTCAAACCCCAGGTCTGGCATCAAATCGAAATATGAAAAAATATTTCTTCGGGGACTTCCTCGCAGCAGATTTCTGGCGAAAACTCTCAGAATAAATAAAATTGCCATGAAAAGTTTCTCAAAAATCTGTTGTTCGGAGTCGACTTTAAAATGCAGTTCCTGCCACTCATGTATAAAAATTAAAGCACACAACATAAGTGGTGTGAGAAGCTAGGTCGTAATCGTGACTGAAGGGTTGTAATGATCAATTATGTATGTATGTAAAGTGATAGCATCGCACTTGTATAAGAATAAAAAAGAAATACTTTAGTCAGGACTACAATCTAGCTTCCCTTACAACTTATGTTGTGTGTGTTAGTTTTATACATGAGTGGCGGAAAAGTCTACTTCGCATGACAGATTTTTTTTTTTTTTAAGATACTTTTCATGCCAATTTTATTTACTTTCAGAGTTTTTGCCAGCAAACTGCTGAGAGGCAAACGCCGAAGAAATATTTTTTCACATTTGGCTTTGCTTCAGAATAGCTGGGCTTTGAAATGTGGCCTCACGTCTATAATGCTAATACAATACTTACTAGACTACGTCGAGAGTGGAGGCCCGCTACCGGCGAGAAGGAGACTCCTGATGGAGGTTAGTAACAGCATTATGCTTTATGGAAGTGAAATTTGGGCCGAAGCGCTCAATGTTAGAAAGCGAGCGCACTCACTTATATCGGTACAGAGAACGGCTGCATTGCGTATCACTTCGGCGTATTGCACGGTATCCGCGCCAGCCGTAGTTGTGATTGCATGTACAATTCCCGTGGATCTGCAAGCCGCGGAGCGAATGGAGATTTATAGGGCGAAATTGACCGGAAGTTACACAACAGGTTCCTTCAGGCAAAACACCATCTCAAAATGGCAACGCCAATGGGATGAAGAGGACAGAGGAAGGTGGACTGCGAGACTTATCCCGGATATAGAGCTATGGATTGGACGGGAAACCGGAGAGGTGAACTACTACACTACACAGATGCTATCGGGGCATGGGTATTTTAGGAAATACCTGCATAGAATGGGCAAGAGCGCCTACTCTTATTGCCTTTACGAAGAAGAGGAATTAATTGATGACGCAGAGCACACTATATTCGAGTGTGCACGCTGGCAGAGCTACCGCTCTGAGCTGACATCGATAGTTGGAACAATCACGGCCGCTAGCATTGTCGAGGTTATGATTACGAGTGGAGAGAATTGGACTTCAGTGGCGAATTACGTGGAGCGTATCCTAAGACTGAAGAAGAGAGATCTGCAAGCTGCGGAACACGCAGGCACGCCGTCATAGATGACACTTGCACACGTGTCTAACGGAATCCGACACAGGGACCTGAACGAGAGGAATAGTGGAGACACGTAAATGTCTCCTCAACTTTCGACACGCAATCCGGACGCGGATATGAACACGCAGGGGCCAAATGGCCAAACGGACTCCACTCCGAAGTAATACCACCGTAGTTCCGGAGTGGGCGAGTCCACGAGACGAGGGGGGGGAGAATGTGTGGGGCCCTCCTCGGCGTAAAAAAAAAAAAAAGAAAAAAAAAAAAAGACTACGTCGAGAGCACGCTTTGTATATTAGAAATTTATAATTTGAAGCTGACAAAAATATTTTCTTGTTTAGACTCTCATTATTTAGATTTTGGAATTAAAGTGTCCCCGATAACTATCACATGAAAAGATATTTCGTCAGCGCCAGCACTCTGCAGTCTTCTGACAAAAACTCTGAGTCTAAAATTAAATTGACATGAAAAAGTTTCTCAAAAAGCTGTTGTTCGAAGTCGACTTTAAACTGTAGGTCCCTGTACATATGTCGATATTCCACAAAACATACTGAAATGTAGGAATTCGTACATTTCGTATTGACCGTCTATAGCGGTCCTAATAATTTACATAAAAAACAGGAACGAGTAGAAAAAAAAAACAGAACAATAACAGCATTTGTTCATAACAAATGTATTTAAATTGCTTCAAGAAATAATACATACAATATGTGGATATACATAGCATACGTAAGTATGTAGACAATATATACTCGTTTGTTAATGTATCAGGACTACAATCAAACCTAGAAGGAAGAGCTTGGTTTTCCTTTTTTTCTTTAATAGAAAACAAGAGAAAAAAATTAAATTTTAAACAAAATTGAAATCGAATTTACAATAATAAAATAAATACTCAGTACTTATAGAAAAAAAGAAAAAACCAACAGACAGACAGACGAACACAGGGACAGACAGAGATACAATTTATGTACAATCTTGTTTCAAGAATTTCATTTCAAGATTTATAACCAGAAAAATGAAAAAAAGGGAGGAAGGAATTCTGCAAAAAACAAAATACAATAAACGAAAACGGGAAAAAAGAAGAAAAGGGAGTCAACATTATTTTGCTTATTTCCTGTTTGGCAACAAACAAAAACTAGACTTTAGTGGGTAGTGGGAACAACCCAACGTATTTATTTATAGGCCACATAAGGTTTAATAAGTTGTTGATTTAAAAAGAGAAAGAAAATGTAAAACGAAATATGAAAAGTCTCTCTAGAACGGTAAAAAGAAATTTAAAACCGTTTTGCCTTCAAAAAAACGTAAACAGGACGTAAAGAGATTTAAAATGAAAATTCGATTTATTAAATACAAGAAGGAGAAATGCCAACCAAGGATTAAAAGAAAAAAGAAAACATGAACAAAGTAAATCCTTAAACTGAACCAAAGCACCATAACCTTATTTCAATAGCATGTTAAAGCAATAAAGGTAAGGAACTTAAGAAATTAAATTGTCATCCTTAAGTCAACCAAAACCAACAAATTACGAAGAAAAAACAAATTCTAAGGATTTTAAAAATTAATTTACTTTCGGCCAATGGATGTAATGGAAAGAAAATTTTAGCGAACGAATGTTCATATTTAGGCCTCTGCATGGTCTTTAGTTTTTATCCACAAAATATTTTTAGAAATCCCAACCTTTTAGCAACCAGCAGGACGATAAAATATAGAATGGTAGTTGAGAGAAAACCTCTTCCAAGTATACCTCAAGTTTTTCTTTTTTCCATAAACTTGTTATTATTTATCGTGCATCGAAGATCACGTACATAGTCTAGTATGTAGTGCGTTAGGTTATTAGTCCATGGTTTACCCTTCAGCGGACTTTTGACAGAAATTCTAAAAGTAAAATAAAGCGTGCCATGAGAAGTTTCTCAAAAATCTTTAATTCGGAGTTGAGTTTGAACTGTAAGTCCCTTCACTTATATATAAAATTAATACACCCAGAATGGGTGTTCGTTAAAAGCTACATCATAATTCTATCTAAAGGCTTGTAATAACCAATTAAGTAAGTAAGCAATCATCTGCGTTCATCACGGAACTGGACCCCTTCTCAATGGGAGTGAATGCAAGTCCATTACAACCATCATAGAGATATGAGCTCAGTAGCCTCTGTGTTATATAGTTAGCTGATTAAGCACTAAAATCACTAAGTGTTACTGTTTTGTGTTGAGAGATCTTATGATTTAATAACCCAACCGAAAATCGAGTTTTGTATTATATTGCTTGATGACATTATACAGGGTCTTTAGCACTATCTATCTATCTATCTTCTTTAAATTTTATTAAAAGGAAGTGTGTAACATATCCTTGAAATTTTTTGAAGGACCTATTGATGTTATTACATGGGGTATGCAACAACCTTTTAATGTATACTATAACTTCTCTGGGTTGACAGGGCATGGGTTATATTGAAGACCGCTGTGGTTATAGCTTTCTGCGACTTAAGGAAAGCCATATGAGCTGAGCTGTTGAGACCCCATGTCGTTGCTCATCAGCAGCCTATAGTTGTCGGCGTTGAGGGTGATTTCCTCGGTAATGTCGTTCTTAAAGAAATATGTACCTCCCGTGACATCTACGATTTCATACGAATTGGTGTCGTTCCAAAATCAAAAATTTTGTTTGTTCATGTACCAATTCAATCAAAAATGGAACCTATCACTGAAGATGACTTTTCTATGAAATTTAGGATCAGTTGCCAATTGTTCCAGAGCGCATTCACCGAACCTTCAATCACTCATTCGTTGTCTATGGTCATTCACGGAGTTATCCTTTTGGTACAACGGTCGTAATGGTCGATGCGCGCGGTGCCTTGTTGGATCAGAACACCCAATTTTTAAAAATAATTTTCTTAATTTGCATGTGTTTCTGTTTTCTGTAAACTTCCATGATGGTTTGCCAAACAGAGCCCTTTAGCTCTTAAACTATCCAGGACTCCTAAAGGGCTATTTTTTATAGGAGAGGAATTTATACAGATTTGATTTGTTATAGTTTTATGAGATGTCTGATTTAAAAGTGCAGGGCTTATTTTTCAACATAGAACACATGCAACATACATAATTGGTTATTACTACCCTTCAGTCAGTATTACGACTTAGCTTCTCACACCACTTATGTTGAGTGTATTAATCTAATACATGAGTGGCGGCACCTACGATTTAAAGTCGACTCCGAAAGGCAGATTTTATTTACTCTTAGAGTTTTTGCCAGAAACTCTCAGCGGATTTCAGTCATCGAAGAGATATTTTTTTTAATATTTCTTTTTGATCGAAATGTTTGACCTGGGCTGTAGACTCAGGTCTAATAAGCCAACACATAACCTAGTGCGAATATAAATGGAATATAGGACGGTTAAGTAGTTTTCCAACAGTTTTTAAAACAGTGGTTTGGTAAACTTTGACCGATGTCTTGTGTTCTTATTTGCAGAGATGAAAGTCCTAAGATCAAACCATGACTAAAAGTGGATGCGAGTCTTTCCGACTCAAGAAATCTGTTTAAATGCAACCTTAGATGACCAGGCATACGCACTATCAATTTGCTTATTGAAGGCTTTCGAAACTCCTGAAATACTTCGTGAGTAATTGCGAGTGAGCATGGAATCTTAAAAATGTAACCTTTTCTAATATCAATATCTGATATCTAATATCAACCCTTCAGTCAGGATTACCACCTCACACCACTTATGTTGTGTTCGTTAATTTGATACATGAGTGGCGGGACCTACGGTATAAAATTGACTTCAAAGGACAGATATTTTAGGAGTATTTGCCAGGAATTAGCTTAGAGGAAGTCACCTAAGAAATATTTTTTCGTATTTCGTTTTGATGTCTGACCTGGGGTTTGAACCGTGGCCTCACGTCTTCTAAGCCAACATATTATCTACTAAACTACCGTGACTTTTTAATAGCTATACAGTCTACGTGAAACTTGATATAATTAAAATTCCTGGTATATTTCGGATTATTTTTCATGACACTTGCGGTAATAACTTGTTGTCTTCAATTTTTCTGTTAGATTGAATGTGTCCAATGTAGTAACAATACAACTATTACTACAACTACGCTACTAAGTACATATTTGACACCTATTCTGCACAAAAGCTCTTTGAATCTACCATAAATGGTCAGACAATCGATCGATATATCGACGCCTCCATTCTATAACGTTCTAAGTGTACTTAGAACGTTTTTAATCTTCTTGCATTTTTAAAATCTACGTCCTCTAACTTAAATATTGTCAAAATTTGGTTAAGATGCGCCGATCCGTTCCGAAGTTATAGGGGAAAACCTACTTAGAATACACATATAGTCGTAAAAATTTTCCATTCTAAAATGTAGTAAGTACACTTAGAATACTTTTGCTTGGAAATTTTTAAATTGTCTTGAAATCTAAGTTGACTTAGAATGTTATGGAAGGGACATTTCTTAACGTTGTGTTTTCTATGTGTACTTGGTATGTTCGGTGTGCTTTTTTCAGTGCCTGTAAGTGTAGTTAAAAGGGTCTTCTCCGAATTAAAAAAATAATTTTGTGCGTGTAAGTGTACATAGTATGTTTTAGTTTGGAAAAAGTAGTGAATCAAATCGAACGCCTAACTTCTATATTTTCGGGTATAAAATGATTTCGCGTGCAAGAAGAACGATAAATTTGACACAAAATAACGTTAGAGGTATTATTTATTAGATTTCCATGTTATATGATATAATTAATAAGTCTTTTATTAGGAAAAACTGAATTAAAAAGTATAAGTCGAAGGTCATACAATTGTGCGAAAAGTTCAAGAACTGTGATGAACAAGGGAAAAAGCTCATTGAGTTTCAATTCAATCACCATTTATTTTGTAAACAAAAATCTAGAGAACTGAAAGAATTGTATTGAAAACGATAATCTTATTACAATTTGCTTTGATTTTCAAAATATTTTTCGTCACCGTGTGCTGAAGTGAGCAGTTTTTACTACAAAAGGAAATTATATGCTTATAACTTTTCGAGCTTGTTTCCAATATAGCATCTTGTTTTGTATGAAATGAAACTATTGCAAAGAAAGGTGCGATAGAAGTAGCCACATGTTTATTTAAATTTATATAAAAAAAAACATAAATATTTCGGTATAACTAAGTTTAATTTATGGTCTGACCTACACAATTGGTCAAAACAAAAATAAAATTGTATTCTCTATATATGTATGGATTTCACGAAAACTACAAATCAATATCAGTCACAAATTTTTAGAAAAGGGTCATACTCAAAATGGAGGCGATTATGTGCATGCACTTATAGAGAAGTGCAAGAAAAATAAAAGAATATACACGCCGATAGAATGGTACTCCATGATATGCTATGAAAACAGCGCCATTATACAATGTAATTGAAATTTACAATGATGATTTTTTGGATTTCAAGCAATTTACTTCTGTAACAAATTGGACAAAAAATATACAAAATGAAAAATATGTCTATCAAAAATCCGAGAAATAAAAGTATATAAAGAATAAAATTATAAATTATTTTATAAATATGAATTTTTTTTGGGAATTTCAAAGAAATACAGATACATATGTATATAATGAAGCTAGGAAAAGAAGAAAGGAAAATAAAATTGTTATTGAAGAAATACCAAAAGCATACATATCCAGATTTCCTATAACGGAAGAAAAAGGTTAAGACCTTTTATATCTGTGTGACCAAAATTTAGTTCCAAAATTTCTACAGCCAACTTAATGGTTTTAATGGAAAGGAATATGTAATCGAGTCAGATAATGACGGCTAAATAATTCTACTTATTTAATGTTATATTGAATTAATTTTGTCTCTGTTATCTTTATTATTATAATTATTTTCAAGTAACCTTGGATTTATGTTATAAATACTTTTTATTTGAACTGAATTATTATACATATTTAATTTTCTGTTTTGTTTTATGAATAAAATTAATTTAAAAATCAAATAATAGTTTTTTTTGTAAAAAAATTTAACTAAAAAATCGTCTATGTTGGAAAATAAAATTTTCTCAAATTTTTGTCCAAACTATAATATTATATGTACACTTAAGTGATTAACTTAAACACAATAGCCTTATCAAAAACATGCTAAGTACACTTAGACGACCAATCGTCAATATCTTCTCCATGCTAAAACATTCTATGCCATTTTTAGCTAGGATCCAATTAAAATTTGTAAATTCAGAAACTACTATAAAAATTCTACTCAAATTTTACTAAAAACAATGAAAGAATCAATGGCGTATCTTATATAGTTTACGAGATATCGCGTGAAAACTTTGAGAGCTCATAACTCAAAACACACTTTTTCGACTTAGAATGTTATAGAACGGAGGCGTCGATATGTTCTTAAGTTATTGTTGAATATTGTTGCTGATGCAACACTCAGATCTGTTTAAACCCGAGACACAGTTGTGTATCAAAGTTTTGATTGCACCAAACCCATTTAGAAAAATGGAAGCATTTAAAATGTTTTTGTATTATTGTTTAAAAAAATAAAAAATATTAAAACTCCTCTTGCATTTAAATCTATTAAATCAACTAAAATTTCAAATTCATTTCATTTAAAATTCATGTCAACTGAATGATTTTTTCTTATTCATTTCAATTAAATTATTTCGCACACGTACTTTACTAGCACTTATACTACTACACTCTTACACAGATAAACATATATTTGTTACTCTTTTTTCTTAATTACAAACATAAAATAATACAAAATGGAGTGTAGTGGAGTGAAGTGCAAGGAAAAAAAATAAAAGAAAAGTTAATTAAAAAATATTTCAAGTTTATAAAACAGTGTTTGGCAGTACATATTTTAATGATGTCATAAAAATAAATGCCATCTTTGTTATATACGTACGCTCGTATATATCGTTAAGAACTACAATGACAACAATGCTCATGAAAATAATTCTTAATTCTTAAATCTCAAAGCAATTATGCTACAAGTGCCGCAACAATTAAAATTAAAAAATAAAAATTTTAGCAACAGTAAATAAACTGAAGTATACATGCAACAGAAAATAGGAAAATTTTTTACAACTAAAATGTGACACGAACAATGGAGACGAGACAGAAGCTTTAAATGACATTAAATTGAATATGTTCCAAAAGACTTGCAGCCGTTGATGGCTATTATATAGGCAACTGGGACCCATTTCTACAACAACATATATCACGAAAATCATATAAAAACAAGAGACAAATAACTCAGCATAATGCGTGTGTGGCACAATTTAATGTCGATTGCAAATTAGCTGCTCTTCAACGGGGTCTTAAATTAAAATGCCTCAAAAGGCTTCAGCAATAAAAATGATTTAAAATATTACATTCTCTTTAAGAAGAATTTTTTTTATATAGGGTGGGTTATTTAAAAGTTTAAATTTAAAAATGCCAGAAAACAAAAACGTTGTTGTGAAGTACAATTGTTCCTGTTAGAAATGGGATATTATTTCATTCATATGACTGCCGCGACTGGCCTCACAGTATCTCATTCGATAGGGCCAATTTGCGTGCACTTTTTCGAGTGTATGGGGTCGTATCTTCGCAGTGGCATCACCAATGTTGGCCATCAAATGCTCAATTATCTCTGGATTGTAGGCACAACACTTTTCTGTATTGGCGCCTTACAGAAAATAGTCCAACGGTATCAAATCGCAGCTTCTTGGAGATCAAGTGACATCCCATTTTGGCTAATTAAATGGCCATCAAACGTTAGGCACAATAAATCGATTGTGGTATGAGATGTATGGCAATTTGCACCATCCTGTTGAAACTAAACATCGTTCACATCAATACCATAAAGAGTGGGTACAAAAAAATCGGTTATCATGGTGCGATAGGTGTTTCCATTGACCGTAATGGTTGTATCGTCCATATTTTCAAAGAAATATCGGCCAATGATGCCTCCGCTCCACAAGCCGCAGCAAACACTCACTCGTAATGGGTGCATTGGCTTCTGCAAGACCACGTATGGATTTTCTGAGCCCCAAATACGACAATTTTGCTTATTAATGGACCCACCGAGATGAAAATGAGCTTCGTCCGAAATTTTTTTTTTTTTTTTTTGTTTTGTTTGGAAAAATCGAAATCATTGTGCATTGTCTCGTCATCGTAATAAATCATAACGTTGCTCAACATTACATTCAGTGGATTGTTCAAATTTAAATAGACAGATGGCCTACCCAATATTTGTTGTAATGGTTAATTACTTTTATAATACACTGTATATAACACATATACATATTTGAATGCTATTCTTACCACGCAAATCCTTTTGCTAAGTCATTAACAAAAACTTAAGCTCCTGTTCTATTCATTTTACTATCATTTGTGAAATTTCTCTCCCTTTGACTTACATATGAATGTGGTGGTACATATGAATGTGGTGTGTAGATGTACTTTTAATACCCATGTTATTCGTTTCAAATACAAATTTTATTCATAATAATCCGTCCATTAAAATTGTATACAATAGCCATACACACAGAGAGAGAGAGAGAGAGAAAGAGAGAGAAGAATTCATAAATATGGCACTGCATTGCATAAAATATTCCAAAGGTGTCAAGTTCATTTGGCTGTAATAAAAGCGGCGAAGAAAAGAGGGGGAATGAGAGATAGAGAGAGTGATTGTTAAAAAATATCCACTGATGGATAAAATAGAAGAAAAGAATAAATCTTTAATAAAAATGTTAATGATTTAGAGAGAGAGAGAGAGAGAAAGAGAAAGATAGAGAGTGTGAGAGAGGAGGCAATCAATATTGACCAAAAATCGAATAACGATTACTATTGCCATATGTTTTCAAAGGAACTAGAAAAGGGAAGATGGATGCAGGCAGACTGTGGCTGCGTGAAACCACTACGAAATAAAAATAAAATATTTTTGTTTTTAAATTGATATCTTGGCTATTACGCTAAATGACTCTTCTCGGTTTTCCTGTGAAGGAAAGGCAGAACTGCTCTCTCTCTCTCTCTCTCTCTGATTCTGTTCATGTCCTGCAATGTTCAGAGTAAAGCAAACTTTTCAAGTTTGTCATAAAGAGTGTCGACTTATTTCTTGTTTACGTCGACATTACAGTGATACAGAAGAGTGACTACTCATGACATATACTTCGTTTTGCCCTCTTTTACTGCCAGACCCATCTTAGTAGACTCCCATTCAATAGCACTAAAGGCAGCAGTAACCTCTCGCTTGGAAAGCTCTATGACTTATTGGGGTGACCCTAGAAGTAAATGGGGAATTTATTAATCTTAGCTTAGTCGTTACTAATAAAAATAATGTCGGTGTGAACATCAAGCACAGAATACCACTTGCCAACAGCTGCTCCATAGGTAACCGAGTTGCAGTCTTACTTACTTACTTAATTGGCCATTAACAACCCGATTAACGGACTTCGGCCTGCCTTAACACATCCTTCTAGGCGACTACGCCAGTTGGTCACACCAAACGATGACTTTTTTTACGTAGGACTTTTCTCTCGAATACTCGCAAGGCTGCAGCTCGGGTGGATGAGCGTCTTGTAGAGAACGTACGATAGAGGTCTCTGCTACTCAATTGCCTATTGAGACATAAGAGCACCAGACTGACATGATTTTTGGTAGTAACGGCGGAGCAAAAATAGACAAATTCACTGACTATATCGAAAATATAGTTATCGGCCGTAATCTAAGATGCAATACGCCACACGTCCCTACTTGTCGATAACGTATACTTCGTTTTGCCCTCTTTTACTGTCAGACCCATCTTAGTAGACTCCCATTCAATAGCACTAAAGGCAGCAGTAACCTCTCGCTTGGTAAGCCCAATGACGAATTGCAGTAACTCATTCTACATATTTACTCGTGAACGGTTGTATGCAATTACAGCGATCCTGAAAAACCTGTGCAATAATGTCCACATTTCAATCAGCAATTAGTTTTACAAGTTTATCAACAGCGTAATTAACATCGAGGCACTCGGATGCGACCGGTATTTGTCTCGGAGATTAGTCGACATTGACGATCTTGACTGCATTTGAATCATCAATTTCATGAGAAACTGTCATCGATTGAAGTGATCAACGGACGGAGGGGCGCTGGAAGGGGAGGAAAGTAAAAGTATAAAAACCATCTATGTAATGTAAGTCAGTATATGACTCTGAAGAGCAGAACCCACTCATGGGTTAAGTACAATGCATGTAAACTGTGTTTTGTTTGTGTAAACTTGCACAAGAGAGCCCACGTTGTAGGCGTTATTTATTTCTATCACGTATAATATAAACCCATTCGCTTATCTTTTGTTTGTACAACTAGACCCGTAAAGTATATCCGATGAAAGCTACAGTTTCAAGTGGTGATCATCACCTATTTTTGAGAACACTTAAACTCTAACCGGTCAAAGCACAAAACATTTACAGAAGCAATCGTGCCATATCAGAGGCACTATACAAAGGTCCGTAATTTGGAGATGTATTGTGAGAAAGTAAGGTTATACTGATAAAGAAAGCTTTCTAATATGTTGTCTCTAGACAGGAACTTAGGAATAATGGATATCTAAAGATACTTGGATACTCATTCAGCAGCTCAAAGAAACAAAATCATATCTGTATGCTATGCACAGTATAAATAACTTGGCCATTACAACTGTTCAGTTAGGATTATGATCTAGCTTCTCACGCCATTTATGTTGTGTGTGTTAATTTCATACATGGGCGGCAGGATATACAGTTTAAAGTCGGCTCCGAAAGATTTTTTGAGAAACTTTTCTTTGCAATTTTAATTACTCTCAGAGTTTTTGCCAGAAATCTGCTGAGGGGGAGTCGCCGAAGAAATATTTGCTCATTATTCGTTTAGTTCGAGATGTCTGACCTGCGGTTTGAACCGTGGCCTCACATCTAATTAGAAAAAAAACCTACCAGACCACGACTACTACCAACACTACGGCAAATAATTGATTGATATCAAGTGTGCTTGGGAGAACGAAGAGAGCAGCCGATGTTGATACCACTTAGGTGATTCCGATGCTATCAGAATTGAAACGCGTTTACTAGCTTTCGACTCTTTTATTATGGCAACAGCAGTCTTTAGCACATTAGCGAAACTATTGTTCTTTGGAAGAGGTACTTTCTTCGAACCATTACGGTACACTCGAACTTAAGAGATTAAAGATTAAAATCTCTATAAGCACGGAATTGAAACGAAGCAATCTTATTAATGGCTTCAATAACAATCTCTAAATGTACAACAATTCTTGAATGTGGAGTATGGTGTGGCGTTATGGTAGTCATAACAAGCCTTTAGTCAGGATTTATATTTCCTGCAATCTTAAAATCTAATTGTTGACAGAAGTTTTTTTCCCACTTGTAGATTTTATTCTCTAACAACTTGAGGTTACAACCTAGCTTCTCACACCACCCATGTTGTGTGTCTGAGGGGCGGAATATAAGTTTAAAGACGATTCCGAACAACAAAAAAGGCTGCTGAGAGGTGGTCGCCGAAGAAATATGTTTTCATATATCGTTGTCCTGGAGATGTTTGAGCTGGGTTTTGAACCACTACCGCGCGTCTAATAAGATAATATACTACCTACTAGACTATGGCTTGTACAAGACTATTATTGAAAACTTAGACGTTATAATGACTGTAGAATTTTTTCGAACAAAAATGGCTTGAGGAATCAGAATTTAATTTTAACTCCATCGTCTTAATTAAAAAAGACGATGCCACTGTTTTTCGTATTTGCAAAATATCGCTGCGAACTCTTCAGATGAATACTTATGACGATGGCAGGATGCTATCATTAATCAGTAGGGTGTTGATTAGTAATGGAATTCCATTGATGCTGTGTGGTATTAGAAATTCAAAGCACAAAATCCAATTGAAGGTAAAACACACGAATTTCCCATAAAATATTAATGCGTTGAGTAGAAAACAACACGAAAATGTTTCAAAAAAATAAAAAAAAATAAGAAAAGAACGTAGTTCTGAATGAGAATGGGAAAGTGAGTGTGGAAATGAATAAATGAAAACCAGATTGGCTGGTTGGCTCAATGGTTGTTTTATTGGTGCTTGGCTATAGGGACCATAAAGCATGAATGAAGGAATTTTGAGTGGCATGAGTGTAATAAAGTAAAAAAGGGGAGAGATTTTCAAACATAATATCATATATATGTATACATACATACATACCTGTACGTATGTGTCTGTATATCTAATATTCTCGACCAGTTGTTGCTATCAGCATTACCTTTGGTCACAAAAGATATCCGCTGGTGTTTGCCATTGAAAACCACGACGGTAAGTAAAATGGGAAACATTTTGTTTATTACGCGCTCGTATATTGCAGCATGGTAACGCGTAAGCCACAATTACTTTACAATACAACAGCACACTATTGTGGTGTAAAGTATAAGAGAAATACGTGTAACTTTTATTATGATTTTATTAAATATAATTGAAACTTATATAGCTACCCTCGCATAACTATTTACCACATGTAAGTAAATATATATGCAAGCGTGTGTGTATGTGTTTGTAACAAATATGGTAAATGTAAGCGTTATAATGTGGTCTGATTTACTTTGATTTGATTCGGTTTGATTGGGGTTTTACAATATCCAACCAGTATGTGTCAAAGTGTATGCTTGACTGTCAGTCTGACAATCTGTTTGTCTCTAATATGTGAATGTGAATACGTAATGGACATTTGGTTGCAGACTCAATGAATCAATTAATGAATGAATGAATGACTGAATGGATGAACGGCTGAATGGTTTGATCTGTCATTGAATAGTAACCGGCAAGCAGCTTTACGTTATAACACTGTGTTAACGTCTGTAATCCGTAATATAAGTGATGAGCATGTTGGTGACATCTGCGTATTTGTGTGTGTTAGAGAACAGCCGAAAGAAAAATTTCAATTGGAATTACTACTGCTGCACTACATATTTCAAGTCATTTGGAGGATTTGGTAAATAATGTGTTCATATGCCATTTGCGTTCATATGAAGCCGAGTGGTTCTTATCGTATCTCCAAAATGAGGCCACATTAATAAAAGTGTGAGTGTAAGTATGAAAATCTAATTTTAAAGCGACTTTCGTTGTGAATCTCATTCCAAAGGAGCGGAAGTAATTTACAATACTCCGATATGAATTATTATTTGACTTTTCGGCTTTATATCAACCGCAAATCATAATTAAAATACATTGCATTCAGTTCACATAAACATTTTTGACTTTTTCAGCATTATAGGCTTCATTATAGAGTGACCCACACCCTCAATAATCTTCTTCTTCTTCTTATATATAGACGGCTAAACGGCTGAACCTCTTTTCTTGAAATTTTCACTGTATCTTCCTGTATGTCTGGAATGAGTTATAGGCTACTTGAACGTTGAAATAGGCAAATAAACTAAAATAAAATAAAATAAAATAAAATAAATAAAAAAAGTATGAGTGTTATTGTCTAACGAAATATTACGTATACGTTACCCGTCAGTTCTATATAATCTATACATAGTATACATATATAAAAATTAATGTTTGTTTGTATGTAATTAATAGAATCGTAAACTATGCATTTGATCATGTTATGATCTTCAGGAAAGTTGTTCCTCATGAGCCCGGCAAGGTTTCTAAATTGGTATGACCAATATCCGACAGGTGGCCCCACTGAAAATTACTAAAAATTAATTCAATCGTAAACTGTGTATTTGATTATGTTATGATCTTTAGCAAAGTTGTTGCGCATGAGCCGCCGAAGGTTTCTAAGTTGATATGATCAATTTCCGACTGGTGGCGACACTGATAATTACTAAAAATAATTTATATCGTAAAATGTGCATTTAATCATGTTGGGATCTTTAGCAAAATTGTTGCGCATGAGCCGACGAAGGTTTATCAGTTGGTATGACCAATTTAAGATAGGTGGCGCTACTGAAAATTACTCAAAATGGATTAAATCGTAAACTATGCATTTTATCATGATATGTTCTTTAGCAAAGTTGTTGCGCATGAGTCGACGGAGGTTTCTAAGTGGGTGTGATTAATTTCCGGTAGATGGCGCCACTGAAAATTATTCAAAATTAATGACAAGACATTGGTCGACCTACATCTCAAGCACGGAAGAAAAGAGCATTGCGAGCCTCAGAATCAGACGACCAACGAGCATTGAGACCTGAAAATCTTCAAGTACATGCCGCTGAGATCCGTTCGCATGATTAACTTGAACAACGAGAAGTGAGATTAGAAACTGATCGAATGCGTACTACTCAGGCCCGTTCGTCTGAATCATCTGGGCAACGGGAAACAAAATCAATAAAATAATTCAATATTAATTGGATATTTGTATAATGTCTTTCCTTCAAATTTATTTTAGTTGGCGGAGCAACAACGCGCGCAGGGTGCAGCTAGTTTATATAAGGCGAGACTGTGGTTTGAGCTCTAAAACTTAATATTTTTTCAGTGACTTCCTCTCTGCAGTCTTCTGAAAATAAAATTAAATTTCCATAGAAAGTTTCTCAAAAAACTTACGTTCGGCTTCGACCTTAAACTGTAGCTCCCTCCATTTCATATTTTGTTTAGTTCGAGATATTTTTGCTAAAGTTTGAACCACGGTTTCACTTCTGTCATGCGAACACTACCTACGGCGACTTCTCAGTCACGAAGTGTGAGGTTAAAGTAATACTCTAAAAGTTGTATCTTGTTGGTGCTGTTTTGTCGCAGGTAAGTAGCAAGTTATTGTGCAAGAGTTTTAATATTTTTAATATTTTTACTGAATTCTTTAGAAAATAACATATTTATTACTGTCCTATTGCATATTAGCGTTAATAGAATCTACTATTCAAAAAGTGCAACCACTATAATGATAAGGGTTTAGTACAGGTTTCGTTTTATGAGGTCATTTAATACTTTTCAAAATTATCTCACAATTAATATTAACTATTAAGAAGTTTTTTCAATAAAAAGTGTAAAAGTCTGTTCAAATTTGCACCGTCTTCCGGCATTCCTAATAGGAAGAGACCAAGCTATGTCCATTCTTACATATTCTAATAGTGCACCCGAATTGTGTTCTTGTCGTAATCAGTCAATGTCCAGAAATTTGCTGAAAGGCTTTCACCGATGAAATATTTTTTCAAATTTCGTTTTGTTGGAGATGTCTGACCTGGGCTATGAACCGTGGCTTCATGTCTAATAATCCAACACACTACCTACTTAACTACGGCGACTGCTAGAGAGAGAGACTATAGTACAAAGAATTACAAAACCAAAGCATCAAATAATTACAAGATTAGGGAAGAAAACGAATTATAATGACAACACAACTTAGAAAAATCACAAACAAATAAAAGTAAAAAGAATCGGAAGATTAAATTACAATAACAATACAACATAGAACAGTTATGTAAAATTGAAATAAAAAGCATCGTCTTGAAGTTGCCATATAATAAATAAATTCAACATAAATACAGCGACACAGTTGTTTTGATTACACACTGGATTTTTGATCTCTGTAGTGGAAGGGTTAGTTTTTAATAAATAAAAGATTTATTTAAATAAATCAATAGAAACGAATTAAAGTAAAGAATTGCAAGCGGCAGTCATTGAATCCACAAGAAATAATTGTTTTGAAATGTAAATCCGCAACAAAATTTTTTATCAACTTTTTTCAAATTTCTCCACAAATCTTAAATGGTATCTGTTGTAAAAACTCAACCGCAATTAGTTTTTTTATGTTACGCGTTGCAGAATGCTTTTTTTATAAGATTCAATTTTTTATGGTCGTCCTTTACTAGGTGGTGCTTTAATTTCTAGCATCGGTTGTACATCGGCACTATTAGACACAGGATGCAACTTGCTCTGGGAAAAGTTAGAGAGTGGGCTCACGGTTTATATGTTAATCCTGGAAAAACGGAGGTTGTACTCTTCACAAGATGGTATAAGCCTTCACCTATTTGCCAACTTAGATTGTATGTGGCGGAACTTGAATTCAAGGAGGAAGCGTGCTTCGTCTTGGATATGAAGCTATCAGAGAAACCTAATATCGTCAATAGTCTGAAAAACGCTTCCATCGCCCTCTATGCCTGTAACAAAGTGTTGGAAAAAAAATGGGGTCAGACCTATCTTTACCTACGAGTGCCTGGTGTGGTGGGAATCCCTCAATAAGGCGACGAATTTAAACCTGATACCCAGGTTGCAACGATTTGCCTGCATGATTATTAGTAGTGCTCTGAGGCACTACTGCTACGTTCGCACTGGTGATAATCTTATATCTTCTGTCGCTTGATCTCGATTTTCCTGGCATGGCGTCTCTGGGCTACGGGACAATGACGTGATCTGGCAAAGATACTTGAGTCATTTGGTACTGTCGAAAGCAGTGACTACATGACACCGCAAAGCTATTTCTCAATGAATTTTAGAACAGCTGGAAGAACTGGAGGAATGGTGCGGCGCACCTCGTAATATATGTGTGTAATATATTTGGTAGTCGCCGTAGTCTAGTAGGTAGTGTGTTCGCTTATTAGACGTAAAGCCCGGGTTCGAGCCCCAGGCCAGACATCAAAACGAAATATAAAAAATAAAATATTTCTTCGGCGACTTCCTCTCAACAGATTTCTGGCAAAAACTCTGAGAGTAAATAAAACCTGCCATGAAAAAGTTTCTCAAAACCTGTCGTTCGGAGTCGACGTTAAACTGTAGGTCCCGCCACTGAAGTATAAAATTAAGGCACATAACAGGAGTGGTGTGAGAAGCTAGGCCGTAATCCTGACTAAAGGGTTGGTAATGGTCAATTATATATATTGTATATATATATATATATATATATATATATATATATAATATATTCGGAATCTATCTATGCCAAATTATTGTAGCGTCTTTTAGGCGGGCAAATTATTGCATACTACACTGTTCCCAAAAGGAAAATTACCTTACTTTCCGATAGCCAGACGGCATTTGGTATGCATTGGGAAAAAATATCAAACGTTTTAATTATGAAGTTTAACTCTAACTCTGGGAGACATATTTGTCGATTGTCATTTCATGCTCTTAGGTGGCAATATGATTGAGTGGATTTCTGTGATTATTAATGTCTTCATGTCTTCGTATAGTTCCGCTTTCATAAAACTAAAAAAAGGAAATAAATGCCATTGATAACATTCCTCATCGTCTTTCCAGTTTATATTTTTTTACATTCAAAATGAATGCGTGTTGCACGGCCATATTCCGGCCAATTTCTGAAATAAATATGAACAATAAACAGAAAATGTTCTTAGGCTTTCGAAAACCTTCTTTTGTGGCCGAGAAATAAATTTGATTTATAACCGAAGAGTTCATATAATTTGTCTCTTAACAAAAATTTGTCATGGTCTTCCTTTCAGCCTAAATGTTGGATCATTTATAACTTTAATATGAAACGATTTGTAGAAAAACGCAAAATTTAATGTCAGCTCATGTTGTATGATAGAACATGCAAGGGAAATGGAATAAATTAAGCGACACAATAATGATTGTCAACATAAAAATCATTATACAAGAGAGCAATGCTAAAAGCAGTAGCAGCAGCAGCAGCAATAATAGGAGCAACACTTGAATTCATTTCCCCTTCAAAACGAAATAAAAGAATAGAAAAGAAAATTATCATAAAATGAGTGTGCATGTATGGTCTGTATAAAAAAGGATCCAAAAAAAAAGAAGGGAATTAGGAACCGTTGCTAATGTGATGTGGGAAATGAAAGTGGAATCATTTATTTCATCATTTGATTTTCAATCATTCTGTTATATTGTTCTTTTATTTAGATTTCTTTATTTCGTTTTCTTCTTTTCGTTTATCTTCATATCGATTACATACACACTTATACAGCCAAACACACTCTTACGCACTTGAGTGATTATGTGCCATAGAGAAGCACACATACACGCATGTAAGCTAACGAACCGGAAATGTCTTTAACATTTCCGTTATACATCAATGGAGTACTGAAATAAAATTAAACAAAACAATACAGTAAAAATGAAGAAGAAGCATAACAACACAAAATGCCACAAAAAAAAAAAAGAAATTAAAGAAAATAAAAGGGAAGAGCAGAGAAGAGAAGAAAACGATCCCTAAAATTAAATAAAAACGTCCATATTTTCTCCTTATTTCCTTAAGATTATTCCACTGCTTCTCATATGGATCTCTGCAAGTATAACTCACTTCACTTTCTCAAGGTTTCTAAGGGTTTTAACACGACCCAGCAAATGTTTTCAATGTGTCAGAAAAACAACCAGACTCTGGCTATAAACTGTACAATAATAAAAAAGCTTGCAATGAATTTGAACAGCAAACTAAAATTGAACATGAATGCGCAATTTCGATCTTCAAAGGCGACAAATGTATACGTGTCGTAAGACCAATCTATTGCTGATTGCCTCTGGCTTGATTAATGATTTTGCTGAACTCGGTAAAGGCGCTTTATGGGAATTGTAATGATCATGCCCTTTTAATTAAGGCGTTGTTCATTATATTTAAGTAGTCATTATCAAACATGTTGTAGAAACAAACAGCTGAGATTAAATGTCACAAGAACTTGAAGTCATAGATGTTTAGGCGATATATTCATATCAAAATCTCTCAGGCACAGTCGATATTGATCTCTTTATTGTAACCATAATACCTGAACACATTTTCTTTGTCGGTTTTCTGACAAAAATGTTCGAAAATTTAGGGGTGACACATCACCCAAGTACGTTCAGACAGATCCCGATTAAATACCAAAGTCCTATGTACAACCTTTTTTGGAAACATTGACTCTTAGATTGTCCCTTGAACTATGTAGTTGTTGTAGTATTAAAACAGCAGTAGTAAATATTCCGAGCATTTTGTATGGGAATCCGTTGTATTTTCTCTATGGCTGTACCTCTCAGAGAATTGAAGGTATTGACTGACGGATCCAAATCACACAACGATATCGAATGTGGAATGTTGCAATACATTACGTAATAATAATAATATATATATATGTATATATAAGTAATATTCGCCATTACAACCCTTCAGTCAGGATACGGCCTGAAGTGTTGATCAGAAAAGCTGTCACTGTAAGAATGTGGTATCAACCCTAAGATCCGTAGAGAAAATTTATATCACGTCCAAAGCAGTAAGACAGTCTTAGAATGCTGGGTATCTTTTAATGAGATAGCGAGGCATACATCAAATGTTTGAACACTGGGACATTTAAGTTAACAAAGTGGCAGCAGCTAGTGCAATTGAAAATTCCAATAAACTTACATGTTACGTACTTGCAAGGAAACATGGTATAACGAACTCAATTGTATGGAAATCAAACAAATCTGCCTCGCTTTGGATATATAGAGAAGATGAATTGATTGAAACCTAGTCACACTTGATATTAAGAATCTCATAAAAAGACACGCCTAGACGCTGAGAATACCTCACAATAACAATGATAACGACACAATGACAGACAGAATCTGTAATGACAAAGAAAATGAGAAGACCAAAGGACATATTTTCTGTTATTGCCCGTTACTTGGGAATTTGAAATAATTTATTCTTAGAAACCCAGAATTTAATAACAGCACGTGTTGAGGCAAAAGTGATTTGAGTATAATCCATTCTTATTCCGGACAACGGCATAAAATATAGCATTGCAAGAGACGATAATTGGGCAGTTAGATGATTTATAAAAGACTTTTAAAGGGGGCTACTTCGACAATCACTCTCATAATTCATAGACGAGTTGTGACTGTTGGTTTAAACCCCGCTAGAGTTTGTTTTATAATGCTCATTGTCAACTACAATGGTTTAGACCCACTGCTAATATTTTTTGCACAACAATATATAAAGTCATACCTTAATGCTTCGCCTATCTCATCGATGTTTCCATACTCGTTGCTGTCGAGGCACTGTTAAGCATGTAGATAGTCTTGTAACAGTGTAATGTTGGTCTGCAGAACTAAGCTTAGGATCTCTTCATAAAATTGAGTGCATTACATAGCTTAGATCATGTGCTCTTAAAACAGCCGGCAGATAAAGTGTCATCCTTTAAGATATTTGAACGTTATAACGACACAAACCATATCTAAAATGTTGCAAAGAATTGGTTGTTCAAACAAGAGGTCGTTGTCATTGAGTAAGCTATACAGTTTGCCAACCTAAATTGAATAAAAAAAGCCATAGGAAGAAGCAAATGAAATGTCAATGATGAGATGAGCTTGGAATCTTTGCAGCAATGAGGGTTGTTTACAGAGATCAGCAATGAGAATTAAAAAGGATGAGTAGATTCGAATCATACTCATAATTTCTGATACTTATACGCATTCATACTTATTTTAATATTAATTATTTTCATTTAATACTACTCATATTCAAAGTTTTAAGTACTCATAGTACTCATACTTAACAATATGCATGATGTTGTTGATTTCGACTTTTCTTTACTCAACATTTGCAAGAACGAAAAATGAAAAAATATTTCTTTGGCGCCTTCCTCTCAGCAGATTTCTGGCAAAAACTCTGAGAGTAAATAAAATTGCCATGAATAGTTTCTCAAAAAAATCTGTCCTTCGGAGTGCACATTAAACTGTAGGTCCCGCTATTCATGTATAAAATAAACACACACAACATGAGTGGTGTTGAAAAGCTAGGCCGTGATCCTGACTGAAGGGTTGTAATGGCCAATTACGTATGTATGTGTTATGTATAAAATAAGTATGATGCGCGTACGAACACTACAATACTCACTAGAAGGTTGTGTGTTTGCTTTGCTTGCTGTCTTAGATTTTTTCTTTCTTCTTTTTTATAAATGCAACAACAACTAAGACTGTAAATTTTGATGAATGATTCGAATCACTCGAATTATTTATGAGTATTATAAATATTTTTCTAAATTTACGAATCTGAATGTGTAGGCGTATGAATCAAACATATTTGGAATGTTATGAGTTTGATGTCAACGTTGTACTCATACGCATTGCAACCTGTACTTATAAATCAATGTTGTAGTGAGTACGAATGAATCAGAATTGTTGAATTTCAATACTATTGACTCACTCTTACTCAAAATTTTTTGAGTACTTATGAGTAGCGAAAAAACGATTCATTGCTGATATCTGGTTGTTTAGTCGGACGTATCAATTGAAGTTATTAGTAATCCCACTCAACTGAAGTTCAAAAAGATGGGACACACTATGCCGAAAAGTTTTGACTTTATATCCGTATTATAAGTTATTGTTTAGTTACTTTTGAACAACACTATATACACTTTATACGGTTCTTCTGATTCAAATCAAGTACATTCATTAACTTTTATACGACAATAGACAGCAATAGAAAAAAGATAAGAAACATAAACAAAAATCTTAAATTGTATTAATTTATGTTCTTTCAGTTCGATTTCAAAATTTACATACAATACATACATATAACGATGTGTACAAATTTTTCTCGTCTACACTTTGCCTTCGTTAATGTGGGCAAATATCGTACATCACCACCACACTTCATGCTGAGTAATGTTTTTGAATACGCGGATAAGCATTCTTTATGTGCAAAAATGTTTGATCAAAAGCACTTGCAATTGCCAATTGGTATTGATGGCTGATGGTGAAAAAAGTATGAAAAACTGTGTCAAAAATATCCTCCCTTTCTGAGTGAAGACGGCGAAGATATCTCTGTTAAATAAACTATTTGTAGAGAATAGCGATTAAATATGGTATCTTGGCATATTTATACGATTAAAAGAAAAATAATAAATCATTGAATAATATGAACTCTTGGTTAACATTGTGAATGTGTTACGTTTTTACCCTTTTACAAAAGTTTAAAATATGAGTTCGTAGCTTGCAAATAAAATAAAAATAAATTTGTGTTTAGTTTTAAATCAATTCTTTTTTTAGCAACTTGATTCAAACAACAACAATTTGCTTTATTTTTTATTCTTCTTTACATTCTTCCGCGTACACAATTGTTCGTTAGATCTTTACAACGGAGTTCTTCAAACCACAATTATTCTCTTCACACAAGACTGACTGAATTCTTTCTGATCTCGTTGCCCGCTTTGTCTTGCCTTTTATATCGCTGGGTAAACAGTCTAATGAATGCTCTCGAAAGAGAATAACTCTGCCTTCGCAAAATCTCTATAAATGTAAACATGTTGTTTTCGTTATTGTTGTTTGTGTAATTTTGTTTACGTTTGTCCTTGCAGTGTTGTTGTTGCCTGTTTGTTTACTTTGTTTGTAACCTTTTTTATTCTGATGTTATTGCTATCTTTTTGTTTATTCGTTGATCATGTAAACAAGTTCATTGTTTTGTTTTTGTAGGTTTTGTTTATCATTTTAATAACACCATTTTCAGACATTTGGAATTTATTAATGAGAAGACGATTAAGACCAAATTGCAGGAAAGAAGCGGGGGTGTTCGTTCCCAGAGTAAAACATGTGGAGCTAATAGAGAAACTCACTAGTTTCTCCTCAGCGAAAGTTTATACCATCGAAAGATGTTCTTAATTTAATTTGAACATGAAGCACAGAGTAGGGGGCATAGCTCAACCATCCAACTATCAGGCCGCCAACCGTGTTATCAGCTCCTGTGGTTAATTAGGGAGTAAATTTGAAAGCTGAATAAGCTAGACAGGGTGAGATAATAAGGCAAATCAATTTGAGACAATCTAATCTTTTGCTGTGTAATTACAGTGGGAATTAGTTGCAGTGTTTGTGAACATTGTAGACTTGTTTTAGAATAGGAATCGATTCAAGTCCACTGAGTAGACTCCGTGATGAGGAAAACACATCAAAGCATTTAAGACTCTAGTTCTGAGAAAAAGGATGAAGAAACAATGACTGACATAAAGTTAAAGGACGTATTTTGTATAATTGCCCGATTCCTGGAAACCAGAATTTAATAACAGCACATGTCTAGGCAAAGGTTATTTAACCAGAATCCACACGATTATAAAACTTGTTTACATGTTCGAAGTTTGAAGACTAACAAGTTTACTAGTATTTACTAGTATTTACTAGTATAAATTACGAACAAATTATAGAGATACATAGCTTATGCGGTAGGCATCTGACCTTAAAGATTGCAAACAATAATTCAGTTTGTATGGCAGACGATAGTATATCGATTTAAAACTAAACAAATCTGGCACAGAAGATATTATAAAGGCAATACAATTATTCCAGTCCTGAATAATTGTCAAAAAGTAAGGATGCTGAAGAAAAGTACTAACGTACCAATCTTCGTTTCATCTTCACATGATGCATACAAAAATAATAGAAACTGTTCGGGATGACTGCATTAACATAAGACAATAAAAGTTAGAAATTGAAATGAAACGTAGGTTTCCAACTCATCGCACATCTTTAGTTCTTCGGAATCGGTTGGAATAGCCCAGTCTGTAGGACTGCCAGACCACTGCATCGTCATTCAGGCAGAGGTGGTGGCAATACAGGCTGTGGCGAAAATTATTGGCGACGGAAGGGTCTCCAAGCGGAACGTCACCATACTTTCTGATAGGCAGGCAGCTACGTAGTGAACTCCAAGATGGTGTACGGCTGTCGCAGACATACATGGGCATACTGCATTATAATTCTAATGCATTAAGCTTTTCAGTATTCAGTAAATGCTTACTGGTAATGAAATTTAGATTGCATTACCAGTAAATGTTTACTGGTAATGAAATTTAGATTGCATTACCAGTAAATTTTTACTGATTACTGAAAAAAAAATTAGTATTCAGTAAATTTTACTGGTTACTGAAAAACAAAAACAGTATTCAGTAAATTTTACTGGTTACTGAAAAAAAAATTCAGTAAGTCAGTAAATTTTTACTGATTACTGAAAAAAATCAGTATCAGTAAAATTTATTAATTACATGTTAGTAGAATTATTTTCTGGAAAAATTGCCTTCAGTTCAAGGATTCGAATAAAATTTGCTCTGTTCAATAAGCTGAATTATTAACAATTGTTACTGGAAAAGCATTCATTAGCTCAAAAAACTTGCAAGAAGAACAAAAAACTAAAATTGTCAACATTTTTTATCGTTGCAAATTATTACAAGTTCTATTTTGAATTACCTTTTGTTTACATTATTGTCAGAACAATTTAAAACCAAAATAGTTTACAATATCGACTAATCAAAAATTATACATGTACTTTTTTTTACAAGTTTTTACTATAAAGTTTTCATTTACTATATAGTTTTTGATGATTTAAAATAGAAATTTTCAATATTTTTTACTTTCACTCTCTTAATAGAAATTTAATGAACATACTTAAAAAAAATTGCAAATACACTAAATTATTATTAGTGTCCACCCTTAGCTTTTCTTAAGACCGACATTTCAAAATTTGCATCGCTGTGTTTCTGCCTTCTTGAACGATTTACAATAATAATCGCTCTACAGGGGCGGGGTATTGTATTTAGGAAACAAATTTTTTATTGCAATGTGAGTCTTGAAGCACTTGGTCGTCGTGTCTTGTTCGGCCAGGTAAAGAATGGTTTCTTGTAGATAAATTGAACAGTTACTTTTTGTCAATTTGCCTATTTATTTATATAGGTTTTTACTCTCAAATTAACGATTTTTGTATTCAAATTAAATTTTTTTAAAGTCAAACACAACTATTTGCAACACAAAATAAATTTTTTTTCATTTCAGATTAAATTCTTTTTATTTAAAATTAAAGCTTTTGTATTTCCAATTAAATTATTTTTATTTAAAATTAAATTATTTTTTTTTTTCAAATTAAATTTATTAACTTCGAATTAAATTTTTTGTTTATTTGACTAAAAATTTACTAAATAAAATAAAAATAAACTTATTGCTCAATTCATTTTTTTTAATATTTGGACGGGTTTTATTGCAACATTTCTCTAGATGCAGCTAATGACAAATTCATGGTCATATCGAGATAATAAATGTTACAATCTGAATGTGTTACCGTTTCTACTGATTATTTAATTATTGTTACCAGGACCAAATTAATGTCCCGATCAGCCAATAAATTTCGGGCATGTAGCTTTGTTTTAGAAAAAACTTTTCTATTGGATTAAGCATAAGTGAGCAAGGAGGAAGAAATATTAAAATATGCCCGGACTCTGCAACCTTATATTTTACTTCTTGAATTTTATGCATTATCAAGGACCATCGTATTATTATAAAATTTTTTTTAAATTTTTGGCCAAATAAACAGAAAATTTTAATCGAAGTTAAATAAATTTAATTTGAAATAAAAATAATTTAATTTAAAATGAAAACGATTTGATTTGAAATGAAAAAAATTTAATTTGTGTTGCAAGAAATTGAGTTTGACTTTTAAAAAATTTAATTTGAATACAAGAACCATTAATTTGAAAGTAAAAACCTATGTATATATTTATTTTTAGAACTGTTTTTCACACGAATAAAAAATAAATTAGTATTAGAAACAACACACTTAAATAAATATTTCGGTGGTGTTGTGAGTACAACGGCGATCAGAAATCGGGTGGTCGTCCGTTCAAACCCAGTGGGCTACATCTTTTTTTTAAATTCATATTAGACATTATTTTAATTTTTGTTTTTTACAAATATATACTCTCTATTTCTACTAATAACATCTATTAGAAATGTTGACAATTTTTTGATAATTTAAAATTTACTGGTAATATATAATGGATTTCAATTTACTGGTACTGATTTTTTCAGTAATCAGTAAAAATTTACTGACTTACTGAATTTTTTTTCAGTAACCAGTAAAATTTACTGAATACTGTTTTTGTTTTTCAGTAACCAGTAAAATTTACTGAATACTGTTTTTGTTTTTCAGTAACCAGTAAAATTTACTGAATACTGTTTTTGTTTTTCAGTAATGCAATCTAAATTTCATTACCAGTAAAAATTTACTGAATACTGTAATTTTTTTCAGTAATCAGTAAAAATCAAATTTTTACTGAAATTTTACTGGTACTGCAAAGTGCCCATCTATGGTCGCAGATATCTCGACGAGATATCGGAACGATATCATATCTATATCGTATGGGTACCGTGGCATAGTGGTATTCCGGGTAACTGCAGAGCTGATGAACTTGCCAGGCGGGGCACGGCAATCGAACTCTCCGATGAGTTCACGAATCTGGGCATCCCTATGGGGACCTGCACGGGTCTAAAGGCTTGTAAAATCTGGCCCAGACTGGATGATGGTCGCACAATGAGTCTACTTAAACTCCAAAGAGGCGAGCTCAGTGTGGTTATCGGTGTCATTACGGGGCATTGCATTATGGGTACGCATGCGAGGCTCATTGGTCTTGTACATCTTGCTACCGATTTTGCAGAAGCTGCAGAGATGAGGAAGAGGAGGAGACCGTCCCTCGCCTGCTGGGTACATGCCAGGCCAAAAGAGAAGGAAGTGCTTGAGTGCTAACTACATGGATGGCCTGGAGGAACTGTCAGGGATTGGCATTGGTAGCTTAAATCATCAGGAGCTCCGAGTGGTTTCGAGAGGATAGCGGATAACTCTGGTAACTCAATGGGCCTAATGCGGCCTAAGTGTGTCCATCCAATTTTTAGGGATGGGCAGCCATCTCTACCTACCTACCTTTAGTTCTTGGATGAAAAGGCCCTGTGATTCTATTTTTACTCTCCTAATATCCTTTCACAATAACATTGCCTAGATCTCAATGGAAAAATCGAAAAAAATCGATTTTTAATAACCAGCAAACGATTGCAGATGTAATAACAAGAAAAATCTCTTCGAAGCAAAATACTCCATGGCAATAACAAAAGTACGTTTGTACGTTGAACAACTGCAAGTGTATTCTTATACGGGTGCCTGTGAAGGTATATGTTATGATGGTTGATGTGCAATCAAACGATACTTTCGCTATATAATAATATTGTTTTTGTATGTGTAACTAGTTAAAACACATTCGTATGGATATACTATCAGTTAAGCAATATGCTCCTACATTCCTAACGATATTTCAGTACATACTAATGTATATATGTATGTGTGTTTGTTTTCATACTCTAATTACCTGAAAAACAGTATGTGGAGAGTATCTAGACAATAGCACTCCATAGATAAATTGTTTGTAGATAAAATTTAACATTTGCTGCTTATGATGATGCTACGGGCATTTCATGTTTTGAAAAATCAAATCAAACTGCAACTGCCAATACTACTGCAACTATTATTACTTCTACTAGTATGGCTTCTATTATGAAACCTATAAAATACCTGTAGGCAGAGAGAGTCAAATGTACATGTAAGAATAGCTTAAAAGTGTTCACCAGGCATACCATGAACAGGATTTAATTAAAACAGAAACAGATCGTCCAAATACTTGGTTTTGAATATATTTTTGAAAACCTTTATTTCATCCGCATCGCATTGCAAATCTGTAACTAGTTTTCTATAAGCTTGACTTGTTTTTGTTCTAGTTTTTATATTTGTTAAGGGCTCTGATATAATACTCCCTTATAGGCTGCCTAATCGCTGTAGTGTTTTCCGAGCAGAGGTCGGGTCTGTTTGCTTGTTGAGTGGCTGGACTTTCAATCGTACAGCCAGGCTGCGATTAAGCCCTTAATAAACGCGGTTTCAATTACCGTCCTTCGCAATGAATGCCGATTATTTCTCAGAAAAATTACGGATTATTCAAAGGTAAATCTTATATGGATGAGCTTCCTAAGGTCTGTATACCCAGTGGCTCAATTAATTTGGATTCTATCCACTTCTTCTACAGGGAGGCTCAATACCGTTGGCAACTGAAGGATAATTGCAATATTGCTAGACTCTACTGGACACTCTACTTTACACGTGCAGATAGCGGGACTGGCCCACTTCGGTTCTCAAATCGCATGGCCATCCACCGAACCTTTTTGGCAAATGACTTCTGTAGAATCTGTGGGCCTGAGAAGAAAGAAGAGACAGCCTTTTGCCGCATGTGTCAGTGCCCTGTTTTTGTCATTAAAAGACTTCCTTCATCGAGCTGTCTGATAAAAAGATTGGAGCAATACACACATATGTATATAGTTGGTTATTACAATCCTTCAGTCAGTATTACGACCTTGTTTCTCACACCACTTATGTCGTATGTTTATTTTATACATGCGTTGCGGGATCTAGAATTTAAGCTCCATTCCTAAAGACATATTTTTTTCTGTTCATGGCAATTTTGATTTACTCTCAGAGTTTTTCCAGAAATCTGCTGAGAGGAAGTCGCCGGAGAAATATGTTTCTTATATCTGACCTGGGGTTTGAATAGTGGCCTCAAGTCTAATAAGCCGTCACACTACCTGCTGCAGAATTAAGGCTTATTTTGAATTCTGGTTGGTTTGCTTTAGGGAATGTTTGATCCCCCGGTTGAATATTGATTATGGTATCACAATTGGTCTAAATGCTTGTATAAGTAGAACCTCTTTCTTCAAGGGTCATCCTTAAAATTACCCAACTTAACCTAGATGTGTTTTATAGATTATGTAGGGCCGTTTTAAATATGCGTATATACATACATAATTGGCCATTACAATCTTTCAGTTAGGATTCCGACATAGCTTCTTACACCACTCATGGTGTGTGTGTTAATTTTATACATGAGTGACGGGACCTACAGTTTAAAATCGACCCTGAACGACAAATTTTTGAGAAACGTTTTCATGGCAGATTTATTTACTCTCAGAGTTTATGCCAGACAGCCGCAGAGAGGAAGTCACCGGAGCAATAGCTTTACATATTTTTCTTTTGTTTGAGAAGAGACTGCGGTCTGATCCATGGCCTCCATTGTAATAGGCGTACCGCAAAATTTAATTTGAACTAGAGTTCATTTCCTTAAGGAAATGTTTGATTCTCCAGTTGAATATTAATTGTGTTATCACAATGAGCCTAAATACTAACCCAAGTGGGGCGACTTCGTGCAAGAGGGGTCCGTCACATTACCTGACTTAGATGTTCTGTACACATAATGCAGGGCCGTTTTACTATCGGTAAATATGCCCCTGATGATACGATACGAAATATGGTACTCTGATATCGATTATACTGAAAAGATTTCACATCTGTTTTTGTCGCCTGATCGACCATGAATATTTGGTGACGTTCTCTGTTAGGTATCTTCATTGTAAATTCATAAAGGATCCAAAAAGGCGTGAGATTTATTTATTGACATAAAAAAGTCTTGGAAACAACATCACACGAGCGTAAAGCCATAGGTGCTTGTTTGAAGCCTTTTCGTCACAAAACTATTGAGATAAAACACGGAGTTTAATTTCATTTCATTTAATGATTTCATAAATTATTTTATACTTATTATCTCAATTTTTGTTTTCTTTTTCACAAATTTGTTCAAATAAATCACTTTTTATCTCGGCCTTCATAAAACCCAAAAATTATATTCTGTTCACTCTTTAAACGCTCAGGTATATGCTCTTCAAAACATGTTATACACTGAGAAAAACCAATGCATGGATAACAGATACAACAATTACGAAAGCCCTCTTCTTCGTAAAAACACATGAAAATTGTGTAACCGAAATGCTATTGAGTGCAGATATTCTAAAACCAACAAAGAAAACAAGAGCAACAACAGAGAAGAGAAGAACTTTACTCATAACCGTAAAATCTGTATTAAATAGAACCCAATATACTGAACGGTTGTTCCTACAGACAAACAACAACACTACACTATCAACTATCAAAAATATATCTACATACAAACGTATTTACACACATACTCATTGAAATATACGCAACATACCCAATCATTACAGCCGATACGTATGTTGCAGCAGTGGTCAACTAAGTAACACTGCTACAAAGCTTCGTTAAATAAAAAAGAAAAGAAAATCAGAAGGAATTTTCAGCATTAAACCAGAATATTTAACTCATAAAGTTAGAATGAGAACCTGAAAGAGGCGCCTAAAGCGCCCCTATAGGCTCTATTTCATTTAAGTCCGTTCCATATTACACTTGGAACAGAAACAATGGTGACTTGGGTTAGGGTAATGGGAGGCAAGTCTGATTCAGCAGGCAGCATGGTGAACTGACAAAACAAGTGTTACAGCGTCAGATAAGACCAGTCAACTCTATGATCCTTCGGAAATGCTTTGCAACGAGCCTAAGGGAATTAAGAAATTTTAAAGGATGCATATGCTTTTAAGTGAAGGACCATTCTGTGGAATACAGATGGTTTGAGACAGAGAGTGAGTCAGTATCAGGGGTGTATGTTACAAGTGCGAAACATTTGTTACTACCTACATACTCTTTCTTCCTTCTTATAGCCTATTTTCCTAGTACCAACACAATGCATTGTATAAGTAGGGGCCATAACCTGAGTACACTGAGTATAAGAAGGAAGAAAGAGTATGCAGTGATGGTGAACGTTAATTTTGAATCTCTATTATAAGCGATAGGAAAAATCTCTGCTATAAGGTAGTTCTACGTACAAATAGCTGGGAAACCGTACGAATTCTGTCTGTAATGCAGGGTACGTTGTACTGGCCAATCGGCTCCAAATATACTATATATGCTCTGCGAGAAAGACGAGAGTTGCGTGCGAGTATATGATTTTCGAGAACAAGTTCCCTTATTTCGTTCGGGCAAAATCCGTTGTAGTAGCGATAGAATAGTAAAACACAAGTCACATAGCAACGGTAATAATGAAACACATTCGTCTTCTACTGTAAGCGGTCGTGAAGCCTCAAAATAGACTTTGAAGCACTGGTCCATACATGAAAGTCATATTTCGTGAGAGTTGAATACCCTACCGTCATTAATGAGCACCTCTTCTTCTTCGAGAAGCCTTAAAATAGACTTCGTGGAACCGGTATATATGCCTATGAGAGTTGTATACAATTCTCGGTCAGATATAAGTGGTGTAAATAGTAAAAAGATCAGAGGAAGTGAAGTATTTCTTGCACTGTTTTAGGAATCCAAGACACATGACTACTTCTTACGACATTTGCAAAATGTACTGGTTCCAGCGAACATCACATTGTATTTTCATGCCCAGGATATCAGGAGCTTCTAACTTTCTAATATACTTATGTACTATCTATAACTACAGACGACACAATAATATTGCTAGGCCAAAAAGGGTTCTGAAATCCCTTCTGTATATGCAATGACAGGAATCTGAGACAAAATGTTTCTAAAAATTTATCAACAGCTGTGTTGGTAGGTGTGTGTATGTCCGCATGGAGGATGTATACAATTCACCTTGTGTCGCAAAACTTCGGATTCCCAATTTCACCTTATTGCTCACTTTTTTCATTCTTTCTTTTTTGTAGTAGTTGTTGTTGTTGTGAAATATTAATTGACATTGAGTACACCCAAGTGCCATATCTGCATTATCCATAGAACAACCACAATAATGTTGGTCAGAGACATACAATCAGAGATACGCACAATGGAGACACACTGGTAACACTCACACAAATTTAACCACAAGCATACTATGCTTGTGTGTGCATGTGCATGTGTGATAAAGGTGGACCAGTCAATACTACGATACCAACAGTAGTTGTTTCAGCTATTATTGTTGTTGTTGTTGTTGATAGTGTAGTGGTAGAGTTGCTTTAGCTAACCGAGAAAAAACAGGAAAAACGTAGCAAAAACAAAAACATATGGTAGCAGTATGTGTAGGTGTTACTTTATGGTCTACAATAGAAAAGAGTGTAGTAGCACAGGGACATGATGGGTGTTTGTGTATACATTTCGATTATTCCTGGTAGAACTATCAAGTAAGTAGACTAATAAACCAATATCTTTTACATCTAACATATATACAAACATATACTATATGAATGTATGTGCATATGTATGCTCTTTTACTACTTTTGTATACTGTATAGTATACTTTATATTTACATAACTTATGGGCACGTTGTTTTACACATACACACACAGATAGACATATGTAGTCTCCATAGATTATTGTATCTTTAAACTCAAAAATTTCATGTTCATGTTTAGTTTATGATGGCCATTTTCAAAAATTTTCACTAAATATCTATACATAGATGTGTATATGTATGTATGCACATATGTATACATAGATAGAAAGTTTCAAGTATTAATGTATGTAACCATGTAACCGGTTTACTGGAATAAATACTTTTTAGTCTTTGTTTATACAATTGCCAGAAACAATGGCTTCCTTCTTCGGGGAATTTAAAATAGCTGTGCTAACAACTGTTATTACTACTACCACAACAGCCACTATTGCTAATGCTATTCTCATTTGCTTTCTCTCTCTCTCCATCTCTCTTTGTCAACTTCTCTTTGGTAATATGATAACTTGTTTTTAAATCCGATTTTTGTGTGAATTTGTTTTAGTTGTTGTTGTTGTTGAATTTTATCTTAATCTAAATGGATTTGTTTATAGAAAAGCCCTTTAGGTATTTACATTTCGTTTTTCTTTCCTTTCTTGCTCTTGCAGTTCGCTTTATTTTATTTAAAAAACCCTTTGTATTATTATTTTAAAACGATTGCCCGAAGTAGCGATTAAGATTCTAAGTTAAGTAAAAAGTAAATTTAATTTGAATTAAGAAATATTAACATAATATTTAATTATATTTTACAGGCATACATACTACATACATAATTGGTCATTACATTCCTTCAGTGAGGACTACAACCTAGCTTCTTACTTGTATTTGGAATGTGAAATGAAACTAGTATATCATATCATTAATCACAAATTATGGTCAGAAAGGGCAAAAAAAACAAATTGGCACGATGAGTTCAGCTGAACGAGAATCATTGGTGATGAATAAAATCTCAAAAATCGCTTCCAAAATCCTCTTCTCATGAAAGAAGCTTTGTCTGGCTTGGATTCGACATGTCATTTGTCCAGATGGGTTAAAATTCTCATCTTCACCAAATGGTTTAGACAGTTTTTAGGCCGTAATCAGCTGAAACAATTTTACTTATTTGCGTTGGTCACTATAGCCACATACGGAACACTGAAGTTCTAAATTTAGCTCAAGAGCACATGGAGACTATTATATCATTGCCTCCTCACTCAATCCACAAGATTCAATCGATGAATAAAACCTTTATAGGACCATTTAAAAGCTAAAAAAAAACCATTAATGTTGAAAAATTTAGAGGACTGTTTTGTCTAATTTGGAAGAAAGTGTAGAAAATATAAACTGAAAATAAAAAGTTCCAATGATTTCACCAAGAAAAATAAAAAATAATAAAATTTATCAAATTAGGATCCCAACTACTGCAAAATAGTGATAGTCACGGAGACGTTAACTTAAATGATTGTATGGGTGATGAAGAAATGTGTGATGTTTTACAAGCTAAAGAGACTCCGTGTAACTGTTGTGACAAATTCTATCAATTCAATATAACGTTGTAAGATCATGGGTATCTTACCTACAATACAAACTAGTTTGAGCTCATGAAAATTGCATAACAAATCGAAGTTTCCTGCAAATTTTCTATGTTTCTTATACCAATTTTAGAAATCGAAAAGTTACGTTTTAGTGATCATTTCCTGTGTACTGATTTCACTCAGAATAAAAACAATTCTGTCTGAACTCTGTGAATTCCTGCGAACTTGATATTCTTTTCGGTGTGATTAATCTTTTGGTTGGCGGCGCAGACATTTTTTTTCACCGGACACTGATCGGTTGTAACTATATCAGGTGTAATCAATTCAAGCACCAGGTAAGCATATCCCTTTCTTATCCGTTATATTTTTCTTTTCAAATAGTTCCACGAAGTGCAAAAAAAGTAATTCAAGTTTCTGACTGCAATGCCTTTTCAGATAATCTTTCCGGATTTTTTTTTAAGCCTCAAACTTAGAGAGAAAAATATCAAATATTATAGGAAGGTAAGGTAGGTATAGTGTAGTCGTCGTAATCTAGTAGGTAGAGTGATATTTCTACGGCGACTTCCTCTCAGCAGATTTCTGGCAAGAACTCTGAGAGTAAATAAAAATTGCCAATGAAAAGCTGATAAAAAATCTGTCAGGAGTCGACTTTGAACTGTTGGTCCAATCACTCATATACATATATAGTAAATGGTATGAAAAGCTAAGTCGTAATCCTGACTGAAGGGTTTTGCAATGACCAATTATGTATGTTTGTAAGGTAGGTATTGTACAAAAAGTATGGCTCAATGCGCAAAATTCTTTATCACTACAACTGAACAAGGAGTATATTTTCACTGCCTGCCTGGTTTGAGGATACTCATACCAGTTAGGGTACTCCACGGGCAGATGAGTCGAAGCTAGATGGATGCACAGATGCCGAGGTTTTCTAAAGGATATCGGTCTTGAACCTCACTTTAGGTTAAAGGATGACTGTAGCTTGTTTCAGACACACATCTTTATTATCTTGAATATTATTGAAGCCGTAGCTAGTAGGCTCACTAAAGATTTGAAACCTTAAATGGGCCATTGCGTTGGTCTTGTGTGAATCAAGGTTTGCTCACGAGTGCAAAGAGTCTTTAAGAGAAGGACCGAATTCGTCTCTGCTGGGTTCCGCAACACAACGGTGTACTTGGTAATAAGAAGGTGGATGCTCTCGCTTGATAAGTTCATTTTCAAATGGCGATTTGATAGTTGATCCTGATCCCCCAATCTGCCACCTCTATGAGCTCACCACTCGATTGGGCAGGGGGAAGAACAGAGGCGTTATGGAAATGTCCCGGGGTGCTGTGTGTCTAGGTGTCTATGGCCTGCTATGTACAGTGACAGAACAGGTTTGTTGCTGGGCTTAGATAAAGCCAGTCTGATGTTAGTTATTGGTTTCAATACAGAGTACTGCCAGATTAGATCGCTGACAAGGATCTGGAACGGATCCCAACCAGACTATTTCAGGATATAATGCGACGAGAAGGAATTGGAAACAATCGAACACCTCCGTTGCAACTGTAGTTGTGGACCCTGGGCAGGGGCTTCTTCAAAGGTTTGGACTCTTTACCGAGAGCTGACATTACGGCTCTCCATAGATTCATAAATAGGTTGGGCTAGCAGAGAAGTGCTATCGCTTTAAGGTTGCAGACGCGCTCTCTTGTGGGTTTGTGGTCCACATGCTTTTCCTCCGTCTCTTTATCCTCCCTTTCCTACCTCTTTTTGTTTTCTAATTTCCCTATGTCCTTCACTATATTTTCTCTCCCTACTCTAGGACGCTTTTACAATGGGTCATTTTGACCTCTGAGTATCGTTTTTGTCCTCAAACTTAACCTAACCTAAAACCCTTGTTTATAAGTTCACTGTTTGAAGCTTAATCTTCTTGGCTAGTAAATGGATTTAATCATGTGACATGTGCATAACAGGGGTAATACATAATAAATTTATTATACAATCCTTATTAAGGCTTGTAGGAAAAAAAGTAAACTTTTTCCAAAAATTATCTGTTTTAACCTTACTTCGAATTCAATAGATTTCGCTATTGTGCATCAGACGCATATTGCTTACATCTATGATTTCTGTTTAATTACACGTATTGATTGCACATATGTATTTTTTTCTGCTTCAAATAAAAATTAAATATTCTAATAAAAGATTTTATTCGAAATACGTATTACAACTGATCAAAATGCATTACCAACGTATTGATTTGTACTAAAAACGTGCATTACTTTTGGTACGACAGTTTGGTACGGCATTAACAATTTTCATTACAATTGCCAACAACAACAACAACAATATTTTACTTTTAAATGTTTTGCGCACATTTGCAATTAATTTTTTTATTTTTATTTATTTTCTGTAATTTATACGAGCATTTATTTGTGTGTAAGGCAGGGAGAGAGATATGAAATCACAGAAATCCGAAACGATACGTTCAAATTGGACTGACAATTATTGTTTATTTCTTACGTTACGTACGAGAGAGAGAGATAGAGATAAGAGAGAGGGTATCTCAGTATTAGTAGTATTACGTGTGTAATCAAAATGCATTTATGGATCTCAGCAATCATGTAACTGAACAGTGAAATCTGTTGTGGATGGATAAGAACTAATATTTGAAGGATATGAAAGGTATTTGTTTGTTTTTTTTTTTTTGGTAATATATTGGAAATTTATTTCTATTTTTATTGAGCAAACAAATTTAATTGAAGTTTCTTTTATTAAACACAACATTTGTGTTTTGTATGGTATGTACTTATGCATGAATGTACAGAAATAAATACTGAAAATAGAATAATTTTGATTGCCTTCAATTGAAAGGGAACATGTCAGAAAGTTGCAGTTGGTAATAGTTGATTTTATAATGCCCTGCACCAGTTGTATTATTCAGGATTACGACCTATCTCACACGACTAATGGTGGGTACGTTAATTTTATACACGAGAGGCGGAACTTACAGTTTAAAGTCTACAGATTTTGGAGGATCTTTTTCATGGCAATTTTATTTACTCACAGAGTTTCTGTCAGAAACCTGCTGATGTCTTGAGCTTAGAAAAAAAGTCAGTATAAGATTTGAGTACAATATACTTCAAGAGCAAGATCGTTAAAGAGCTAGACCTCACTTAGACAGTGTTTAGGGGTACAATGATTGCATAATTAATATCCAACCAGTGGATCAAACATTTGCTATAGAAAACCCAACTCACTCCAGAATACATCTCATGTAAAGGGTCCGCCATCTAACGTTTTTTTCTTCAACTAGTGCTTATTTCGTGAATGGTAACACTTAGGTCTTATCTGATTTGACAGATAATTAGTTTTATCCTTCCGCTGAACGAATATGGTTGTGTATACGCTTGAACAACGCTGAGATTTGGGCCTGCGATCGACTCACAGAAGATGCCGATTTTGCCAAAAAAATCATCTTTTCAGATGAAGTTCATTTTGATCTTGGCGGGTATGTAAACAAGCAAAATTGTCGCATTTGGGGCACAGAAAACCCGCACGCATGCATTGAAAAGCCGACGTACCCAAAGCGAGTTACTGTTTGGTGCGGATTTTGGTCTAGAGGCATAATTGGGTAATTTTTCTTCGAAAATGAGCAAGGAGTGGCCGTTACAGTCAATGGCGATCGTTATCGGGCCATGTTGAACGAATTTTTCACAAAGTTCACAAAAATTGAAGAGGAGAATATTGGCAACATTTGGTTTCAACAGGACGGCGCTACGTGCCACACAGCCGAAGCTACACTCAATATTTTGCGCCCTGTTTTTGAAGATCGCATTATCAGCCGTAGAGCTGATGTCGTTTGGGCACCTCGGAGCTGCGAGTTAACACCGTTGGACTATTATTTGTGGGGTGCCGTCAAAGATAAGTGTTACGCCGGCAAGCCAGAGACAATTGACGTTTTAAAGGACAATATTCGTGAAGCCATTGGTGAAATACAGCTGCACACAATCGATAATGTGCTTAAAAATTGGACCGGCCGTGTAGGCTACTGCATGGCCAGCCGAGGCAGCCATTTGAATGAAATTATTTTACATTATTAACCGGAAGAATTGTACTTTCAAATAAAAAAAGAAATTTGAGAAAATATTCAGTAGTTTTTTAAAGCATTTTCAAAAAAAAAACTTATTTGGCGGACCCTTTAGTTAAGAATGGCAAAAAAAAGTGTACCCTGTCCTTGATATGAAGAATCGGATGCTCTTAGCCTCTTCATGGCAAGAACAGGATTAGGTTAGGTTGGAGTGGTAGCTTCGATACCAAAGCTTACTTAAGCATGCATAGTTGTAATGCCACAGTTAAGCTCAGGCCCTGTAAACCGAATGCCACCAATCACATCAAAGAAGTTGGTCGGCACAAAGGCTGCACAAGAACAGGGTACTAATGTTTCCCTAATTTGTCAGTACCAGAGATCAGCAATGAGTATTCAAAAAGATGAATAGAATCGAATCATACTCATAGTTTCTGATACTTATACGCATTCATATTTATTTTAATATCATACTCACCGCAGTCGCCGTGGTCTAGTAGGTAGTGTGTTGGCTTATTAGACGAAAGGCCCGAGTTCGAATCCCAGGTCAGACATCAAAATGAAATATGAAAGGCGAATAATATCTGGCCTAACTGAGGTAATCGAAAGATCTATGTCTTGTAACAGATTGGAGACTGTAAGCTCCGTATCGGTCATGGCCAGCATATCACCAATGCAATTTCCAGCGATATCTCTATGTTCTCCAACACATATAAGAGTAACGCTTCAATATTATTAATGGACGAGAATGAACGTGAAATTAAGAGATTTTTAAGGCAAATACCACCACCAAATAGGCACTGTGTCGGCTTCCAAATGTGTCATAACCTCCGTTTAGAATACACTACCGTCATCGGTTTAATATCGGCCTACTCTGTCCTGGGTTATAGAGCCATATGTATAAACGACAAGGTACCCATTTAGTGCCAACTATTCTTCAGACTAGAAGTTCTTAGTTGCAATTTTAAAATCATATATCCTGTTCAAAAAATTTTAAGAAACAATTTAATCAGACTGATTTTGTCTATGCCTTCTCCTAATTGCAGCAAGTTCATAGTGCAGTTTGGGTAAGGATTTTATGGCCTGGACTACCAGCAGCTCAGCCATCTGCTTCAGTAGAAGATAAGAGGATATTGAGTACAGCAAATAATGCTTTAGTTGGAGTAAAACCGAGTGCAATGGTGATCAGAACAACTGAATGCCTGTGTATTCTGCCTATCAGCTTCCGCTGATGTTAGTTTGTTTATGGCGATTATTATGTCAACTTTTTGTGTCGATCTAAAGATAGTTTGAGAGAAAGCCACTCTTATGACAAAGATCGACGATCTTTAGTATCTCGGAGATGCTAGGGTAAATACATATTCAGTTTGCATACATGCATACATACATAATTGGTCATTGCAATCTTTCAGTCCGGATTACGACCTCGCTTCTCACATCACTTATGTTGTTTGTGCTAATTTTATTCATAAATGGTGAGACCTACAGTCGGTTTTAACTCCGAACGACAGATTCTTTACTCTCTGAGAGGAAGACGCTAAAGAAATATTTTGTCATTATTTGTTATATGGGACGTCTGATCTGGGATTTGAACGGTAGCCTTACGTCTAATAAGCCCATACACGGCGACTTCAGTTCATTTTACATTACAAAACTGTCTGAACTAGGCTTTGAGTTGCATCCTCAGCCCCTCTATTCCTCGGAATAAGCTCTAAGTGACTATTTCTTGTTTATAAACCTGAAGGTATGATGCAAGGAAATGTAATTTTAATACTACGATGAAAACATCATTCAAGCAAATCTCTTTTGGTGATGACCTCGACGAATATAATTTTGTTGAAACTTCTTCCTTTTGAGGTAATATTTTGGTAAATTAAATATTTTTTTATTCCGGAACTAGAGGCATGACCTTATTGATCTGCCATAGTAACATATAAAGAAAATGTATAAGACTTTTGTGTTAAAACAACTTTAATTTCCTTTGTCATATGAAGCCCAATGTTTGAAAACCCTACTGCTTAGCAAGGGGTGTCTTACTGTCGTTCTGGGTTTACTTTAATGCTTGCTTGCCTTTGTTTCCATTTTGTTTCTGTTTATGTCAGGTCATATAAAATGATATTAAAAATCAATAAAAAAATACGAAAAAACAAACATTCTATTTATTTTGTATCCTCCTTTCAAGAACTCCTCAATACTGGCAGTCATAAGCAAAACTTCAAACAAACTTCAGTTATATTAAAAATGTGTTGGTAAATGTATAACTGCATAGAATACGATTTATTTCAACTATACTATGGTAACTCTCCATATATAAGTATGTATGTATATATGTACAAAAGCACTTGAAATATGGCAGAAGTTTAAGTACTACAAAGGCAAATGAAATAAAAATTCATGAAGTATTTTAAAGTTTTATTTACCATAAGTTGTGAATAATTTTACTATTTACAGTTAGTTTTCTTTTTTAAACAGTGCCACCCTATTGTTCATATTAAATACAGAAGAAGAACGTACGTACATACTATACATACATACATATATATGAAATATTTTGTATTTAAAATACAAATAAAAGAAACTTTTGTTCGAAATTTATTACTTTAGCAGGACTTGTATTGATTCTGTGTATTGGTTATCGAAGTAATTTTCATAACAAACAAGTTATGATTACTGATACCCTTCTTAAGCTAAGGGAAGCTTATATAGAATGTGTTTCATGCGAAACATTGTTACTTGTGCCGTTCAGTAGTAGCGATTTTAAGTTAGAAGACAATGATATTGAATTGTATGCACGACTCCCTTAAGTCATATGTCAACCTTGTTAAGAACGTGCATAGTTTTTGAGTAGTTTAGTACGAAGTGTGTTGGCTTATTAGACGTAAGGCCTTGGTTCAAACCACAGGGCTCACATCTCCAACAAAACGGATTATGAACAAATATTTCTGCGGCGATTTCTCTTCAGCAAATTTCTGGCAAAACCTCTGAGAGTAAATAAAATTGCCATGAAAAGTCTCTCAAAACAATCTGTCACTCGGAATCGACTTCAAACTGTAGGTCCCACCAGACATACATACATACATAACTGGCCATTACAACCCTTCAGTCAATATTACGTCCTAGCTTCTCACACCACTCCTGTTGTGTGCCTTAATTTTATATTTGAGTGGCGGGACCTACAGTTTAACGTCGACTCCGAACGACAGATTTTGAGAAACTTTTTCATGGCATTTCAGAGTTTTTGCCAGAAATCTACTGAGAGGAAGTCGTTAAACAAATATTTTTTTTTTCATATTTCGTTTTTGATGTCTGGCCTGGGGCCTGAACCCGGGCTTTACGTCTAATTAGCAAACACACTACCTACTGAACTACGGCGACTACATATTCCACCATGCCTGCATACAATTAAGTCACATAGCATAAGTGGTGTAAGAAGCTATGTCGTAATCCTGACTGAAATATTGTAATGACCAGTTACGTATGTTGTTTATGTTTGTAGAAGGCTCTTCTATGTATGTATGTAGGCTTTTAGGATACGTCTTATTGCATGACAAAGCAAGATTCTTCTTGAATTCCAAAAATGAGCTTCAGTTTTGACTTAGTACCCATATAATGCCCTGTAAGTGTTCATAGGTCAGAGTCAGAAAGCTCACTTGAATCCGCATAGCGGCCCGTTGTGACGTCACAGATGAACGCAGTCTCTGTAATGATCAAGTTCTAACAAAACCAGGGAAAAGGAAGAAGTTAGTTAGCGCAAGGGCTGCACATCCAAAGCTCGACAACCCCACGCTGGGGAACCAGCCAGAAAGTTTGATAAACGAAGCTATATCCTTGACATCAATGAATGATAGCTATGTCAAGATGGCAAGAAATGGAGAGCCAAATAACCTATACCTGCACCTCGCAAGGGATGGGCAATGACAAAGTAAGTGGAGAGAAGTCGACTCTTCCTCAACGGATCTGCACCCACGGCAGAAGTCGTTAAATGGAAGCCGCATCCTTTCCGCGTATCTACCCATAACACAATGACCTGAAGCATGGCCACTGTGATTGAGATGATGCCACGACCCATCAATAGCGGTGAATCAGGACTCCTCATTGACCCAGGACAGGTTGGAATTTGGAAAGAATTTCCGCACAAAGTCCAACTTGACCGAGGCAAGTGACATACCCAAGTCGATTGACGAGGATTCCGGAAAAAGTGCACCAGCTCTGGCTAGCTTGTCGGCCGTGCCGTTTCGTGGACTGTTACTGTGTCCTTGGACCCAGACCAGCCAGACACTGAAGTGCCCAGAAAGAAGGTCGAGAGTGCGGCGGCATTCCCTAAGGATCAGGGAGTTATTTACAACACCCAACAGAGATCTTATGGCGGCCTGACTGTCAGAGAAGACCGAGACGCGGGTGAAAGGAGCTCCGTTGTCGAGGATCCATTGAGCGGCCATTAAATGGTCATTACCTCCGCCTGAAGCACGCTACAGTAATCCGACAGTCGGATAGAAATGCTTAGGTCCAGTTTCCCATAGTAGACTCCGCTTTTAACCCCATTATCGAGTTTAGACCCCAACCCCAGGAGCTCCGGGTGGACGATCGTGTTAGGATCCCAGTCGTCCCTACTCGGAATCAGAAAGTAAAAACCGCTGTCAAGACAATATTCCGCTGTTAGATAATCGATGTTCCTCCAAAAAAAAACATTCGTATATAGATCTAATAACTATCAACTGTAATGATATACCATTAAAATTAATATAAACAGAATACACCTGCTCCTCAATCAAATACGCTGAAGTAGAATTACTACTTAAATCTTTAATATGGTAGGCGCCATAAATGAAATATTCTGAACCTTATGCTGTAAAAATAACAATAAAAAGCAAAATTTTCCAATTGAAACGTAGAATTAAAATAAGGCAACCGAGCTCAATTTTCGATTTCAACATGTAAACCTAGGGAGATGTGTAAGAGCACATATTGATGCAGCAATCCAAAAACAAATTTATATTCGCATAGATTTCAATAGGCAGTCGGAAGGAGCTTTGTTTGCCTTTATTATGACCACCAATATCTTCGTTTCCTTTCTTTCAATATACAAGCAAATAATTTGGTATTATTATTGCATCTTATGCTCAAGTACGCATCAGAGACTTAATAGAGTGTATTGACGAAAATTTGAAAATGTTTTCAAAATAGAAATGTTACTGAAAATTAAATCATGAAAACTTGCGTACTGAATGGGTAAAAGTATATTTTTATAAAATTCTTTAAACTCAAGAATCTGGAACTATTATCCAAAATAATTACTGATCATTAAATATATAACAATAAAACTTTTTATTACGACTCATAACACCATAAAATCAGTATGACCAACTATTTGAACTCCCTTTGATATTAAAAGGCAAAGTCCTATATTCTATAGTATATTCCATAGGAGTGGGCCTAGCAGAGAACCTTGAGAAACTCGATCATTATTTTCTATTTCATAGGTGTTTTATGAGTATTATAGAGTAATAATCTCTCAAAGAGCTAGCTTGTAATGGTACGCTTAAAATGTGTGGGCGTCGGAAGGTTGTGTAATGCTTGTGGCATCAATACTTACGGAAAAGCCTGCATCGTATTTTATTGCAAGCTGAAGTCGCCGTAATCTAATTGACTTATTAGACTTGAGACCACGGTTCAGACCGTAGATGAGCAATGAATCGTTTTTTCGCTATTCATAAGTGTAAATTCAACTACTCTGATTCATTCGTACTCACTACAGCATTGATTTATAAGTGCAGGTTGCAATGAGTATGAGTAAAACGTTGACGTCAACATCATAAGATTCGAAATATGTTTGATTCATACGTCTACTCATTCAGATTGATAAATTTAGAAAAATACTTATAATACTCATAAATGATTCCAGTGATTCCAATTATTCATTAAAATTTAGAGCCTTAGTTGTTGTTGCATATACAAAAAAAGAAGAAAGGCAAAGACAGCGAGCAAAGCAAACACACAAATTTCTAGTGAGTATTGTAGTGTTCGTACGCGAATCACACTTATTTTGTAATTCTTGTAAATGTTGAGTCATGGAGAGTCGAAATTAATGATATTATGAGTATTATTAAGTATGAGTACGATGAGTACTTCAATCTTTGAATATGAGTACTATGAGTATGACATTAAAATAAGTATGAATGCGTATAGGTATCAGAAATTATTAGTATGATTTGAATCTACTCATCTTCTTGCTGATCTCTGCCTCAGACCTCCTCCAACAAAACGAAACATAAAAAAATATTTTTTCAGCGGTATCCTCTTGGCGGATGTCTGGCAAAAACTTTGAGCGAAAATAGGATTGCAATCTGACGTTCGGAATCGATTTTAAACTGTAGGTCCTGCCAGTCATGTATAAGAGTAACACACACAACTTGGGTGATGTGACTGAAATCCTGACTGAAGAGTTCTAATGACCAATTGCATATGTGTGTAAGAGCTTGGAATTCCGTTGGTCGCTAAGTCTTTTTACACTTGGGAAGTTGTTCAGGATAAAAAATTATAAAGACAGACCTCTTCTACTTAAAATATTATATTTTGAAGGAAACAACCAAGAAAAATCAGTCAGAATTGAACAACAGAAAGGGTTTTGTATTCGATCATGATCATTCTATGGCACACGTAAGAGGTTCATCCGAAAAGGGAAATAAGCAATTGAAGCGCTGGAAAAGCTTGGTACAAGATTAACAAGAATACCGTTTTCTCAAGATTCGGTGCACCATACACACCATAATACGTTTTTTTTACAAAATTATTAGCTGCTGACTATAAAGAAACAACCCGAGTTAGAATTTTGGCAAATGTTCCACTGAACTGCTCCTATATTTATTGTTTCTGAGACTGAAAAGATTCTTAAGAATATTCTTCTTCCCATTATATTAACACACAGGGAAATCCATAAATAGCACAGTAATTAAATTAAATTTTTTTGTAAACCACTGCTCTTTAAAGTGTGTGCTAAACTAATAGTCTCCCACATATTCAATGTAAAACCTCTTAAATTTAATAGCAATCATGCATTGCATCATATTTTTATTGTTTCACAATATGTATAACAAACATGACTGTCATACTACATAAATTATCAATCATACGCAACATGTTAGTCAAACTAAAAAATTCGTAGAATTTAATTAAAAATCACTCATACGCTATGGTGAATGGTATCGAGTTAAATTTATATTAAAATTTCGCTACAAAGTCTGCTCCCTTTACTAGAAGCATTCTTAGACTATATGATACCATATGATACCCATTGTGATAGCACAGTAGTCTACAATTATGTACACGTTCGGAGCTCCTGGAGAAGAAACTTAAACTTCTAATGTCGTTTGGGTCACGCCTGGCCAGCTCAATCCTCTACCACTATGTCACGATACCATATGATATGAACGTTGTACCACGCCGCTATCTCATTGCACGTTACAACATGCATACGTTAGAACTCTTGCTTGCATTTAATTTTAAATTGCATTGAATTTTATACGAGCTGAGTAACTTCGTTATGGTGTCGAACCCACGACTCTCACGCTAATAGACCAGCACACTACCCACTAGACTACCAGGGCACCCCTCTCCAGAGATGTGTCCAGCCCTTAATAATAATTAATTGACTATAATTGCAGACTACAAGGCACTTCTACCAACCACAGTTCCAAATATTTCCGACTCATCAGAGAAATTCCCAACAACGCCGTTAACGTTAACTACTTTTTCAAATCTCTTCTTCAGGAGTGAATATATTAAACTTTCTTGGATGTCTTAGAAAGATTTCATGTAGTCAATACTCTTAATAGTTCTATTAGGATCACCTTCGTGTGTAATATTTGGACATGTAGAGAGGTTATCGAAAAGATGGAACACTTTGTAAGTCACTGTCTAGTTTTTATTGCTGCATGAAATTGCAATATTTTATGAATGTCTGCATACATACATACATAATTAGTCATTACAACGCCACAGTCACTATTACGACCTAGATTCTTAGACCACTTTTGTTGTGTGTGGCGGGATCTACAGTTTAAAGCCGACTGAGAACGATAAATTTTTAGGAAAATTTTCATGGCAATTTTATTTATTCTCAGAGTTTTTGTCAGATATCTGCTGAGAGGCAACCGCTTGTGTTGCTGGAGCTGTCTGACCTTACGTCTAATAAGCCAACACACTATCTACTACACTACGGCGTCAGTATATCCAACATTATTTATTGCAGTGGAGTACCTACCTACACGATACAGATGTCTTATGAATTTTACGCAATTGTTTTCTCTAATTGATGAGCGTACCATGCGATAGCTTTGGTATAGTAATTAAAATACTCGAGTATAACTCCATTAGAAGGCGAAACAATTTCTGTCATGGTTTTCAAATTTTGAACATATGGAAGATTCAATCACCCTTGAAATTACCCGAAAAAGTTTCTCTATTCCTAGTAACGAATATCATGAATATTTTAAAGAAGAGTAAGACTCAATAAACTAAGTATGCCTAATACAACGGCATACATTCTTACGGAGAGTTTTTAGGCAACCCTATAATTCTAGGACCTTCTACTCTTCATCAATCATAAGCTCAAATGGGAAACCTTTCTTAAGAAACGAAAATAAAACAATGAACACAAGTAACAAGTAATTGCGAGATATTTTGTGGCTCTCCTTTATTCTTACTAAAGAAAAAATTAAAAAAAATCCACAAAACTTCTGAATTCAAAAAAAGGATTCAATTGTATTTAAAGGAATTAAAACATTCTAGATAAACTTACCAGCCAATAACATTGAAAACATCTACGGCAAGTAAGTAATTCAAGAACTCTGAGTTTCAATAAAACTTAACCACATATTCAGAAATTAAATTTATTGAAGGACTACTCACACATGTGCACAGAACTTTCTACACATATACATACATACTCGTATAAAAGATATTCGTACATACATACGTATGTATATATGTATGCACACACTCACATAAAAATTCATTTTACGGTTAATGTGCTCATTTCTTCCGTCACATATTCTTTGCTGCTGCATAAAAATACTGGAAATCGTAACAATTTTTAAAATGTTTTCACCAATAAAACGCTTTTTATTGATATTCGACATAAAAAAAACTATCGTTTGGAATGTAATTCAACTTCACAAATCATTTGTGCTTAAATTTAACGTCATATTTAATCCATGATTTACTAACACTTTAAGAATGTAACAGCGGCGCAAAAAAGTACAAAAATAAAGTACAGACTTAACAAATAGGATCAGAAATGCAATTGGAATGGCTAACAAATTATATGGGATTTGAGAAATTTGATAAATGACATACAGAAGAGAAGGATTTTTTAGAGTTTTTGCCGGAAGACTGGTGGGACTGAAGAAATACTTGTTCATAATTTTTTTACGTCTAATAAGCCAACAAACCACCTACTAGACTACTGCTACTTCAACTCAAGGCTTCTGATGTATGCGTCCGTTTCGCAGCTTGACATTCATTCAATCTCTCTTCGTTCTTCAAACGTTAAAGTTCTACCAACGTTTATATTTACTGAGTCGTTTCAAACCCTTTAGTCAGGATTAGAACCTCCTTCCTCACTCCAAACATGTTGTGTGTTTTAATTCTATATATGAGTGGCAGGATCTACAGTTTAACGTTGATACCGAACGACACATTTCTTTCATGGCAATTTTATTTACTTCTAGAATTTTTGCAAAACACTGCTAAAAAGAACCGCTGAGAGAAATATTTGTTTACAATGCCGAAGATAGGGTTTGAACCACGGGTTCTCGTCAAATAATTCAACACGAACATTCATAACTCTGTCATATACTCTTCCTCCAGTTTCAGAGGCATTACAACTGATGGATCTCAATAGCTTCAAATAGCTGTGCGGAAACCACTGGAAACACTAAAGACGATTAATTTGAATTCAGATTTTACAGCACTAGTTTAAGCTTTATTAACCAATGCGGAGCTGCAAACGTAATACAATGAAAAAACAAAGTAAAAGCGTAATAAATTGATTTTAAATCTCATGCATGTAACCTTAATATTATGCTTTACGATACAAAAAGCAGATGGAAGATAAAGAATATAATTTCAAGAGCTACAATGAGTTTCATACTGTGGCCAGGTCTGTGAGGCAGAACATAGCTGGAAGATATAAAGAAGAAATATTATTCGGAAATGACTGATAGCAGATAGACCAGGAAAGTGGAAATACAATCGAAGTGCAATGTAGGCTAGTAAACTGAAAAGTATAAGTCAAAGTATAGTGCATAAAAAATATTTATGTTAAGAGTGGTAACAGCATGACGAAGAGTTTAACAGAAAGCTATTTTTGAAATTAGTAGAACAATCCATATCGAACCTTAATGAGGGGAGAGTTAAAATCTGGATTAAACGTTAGCAAGGCGGCTTAGTAGATAAAGGGCAATAACGAATGCCACATACGAATAACTCCGTAAATGTTAAGGACAGACAACGGAATGAATTAAAGCGAGCGAGAGGTACATATATTACTATTAAAATTCAGCTTAAAAGTTCTTAGGCTAACATAACCATTGTCACTAGCCCATTGTTGCTCTTTGCATGCCTTTGGTGTCGGTTCACTTCTTGCGTTCGACACAAATGAAAATCGTTTTGATAATGTTGTGAAATGTTGCAACCGTGTTCTATTCACATTGTCACTTATCGATGCATAGAATCGAGTTTTTATGATGGAAAGGCTTAAGAGACAGTTTAGAAGAATTTATTAATCTGCGCAATATATCTAACATATATATATCTAACATATATATATCTAACATATATATATATCTAACATATATATATCTAACATATATATATCTAACTTGTTACATTTTATGTTTGAAGCCTCAACTTCACCTCACTTCACGGTAAACCAAAACTTCTCAAACTCTTCTCCATGGTTGGTTTTCTAGTTGCAATATTCGAACAAGGTTTATGAAGCAGCGTCTTGGTTTTATTAATATTCTTCTTTCCTTATTCGTCAAAAAATAATGACACACGAATTGCCTTTCAAACTGACAATAGCCGCTTTACTCCATATGCCCTCAAACCATATTGGTCCGACAGCTCAAAAAAAATTTCAAATAAGGCTGTCTACGACGATTCAAGTTATGTACATTCATATACAGTGCGGCAGAGATTGGAAGTTGCAACTGAGAGTATGATGTCATGTGGCAATAAAAATTGGTCGTGATTACAGGTCATGTAAATTTTAAATTCGATTTCGAGTGACAGATGTTAAAGAATTTTTTATTTACTTTCAAAGTTTTTGCCATAAATCTGCTGAAAGGCAGTCGCTGGAGAAATATTTCTTCATATTTCGTTTTGTTGAAGGTGGCTGACCTGGTTTTTGAACCGTAGCCTCAAGTCTAATAAGCCACCAGACTACCTAGTGGACCATGGCGATTACTGAATAATGTATAGAATGTCTGAATATATAAACATTTTGTTGCATAATAGGTCGCTATAACTCGTTTGAAAGCAGGCCATGGTTAATCGTAGTTGAATAACGTTGTGTACCTCACCAAAGTAATGAACACACGTCCGTGGATATGGCAATTTTCTGAAGAAGATAAGTTTCGAGTGACATCTAATGATGTCATCTAATGATGATGGACAATCAATTTCTCTTCTAATAAATTTTAAAATTTATATGTATAACGGTAACCTTAAGATCCATAACATTCAAATTAATAAATTTACTGTTACCGTCGACTATGTAAAATATATAGGAAGTGATGCTTTCACTAAGTTACCAAGCTTTTGCTAATGCAGCCCTTTGAAGTTGCTTTAAATTATTAAATTCATGCTGCTGGGTGTGAATTTGTAATTTGGAAGCATCTGTATATAAATTTTTAAGTTCTTGGAAGCTTTGCGAAATAAAAGCTCTAAGGAACAATAAGAGCTTATAAAAGTTAGAGATGTACTCAAAGCCAATTGTTTTCACTTCAAAAGCTTTGCACAATTTTATAGCTACTAGAGAAACTATTTCCTTTAGTGGCTTAACGAAATAATCTATAAATCTATGGTTGTGTAATGTTACGAGACTGTAAGTACAGATGAAAACCTTTTTATTACAGATAAAATACTGCCATCTTCATGTCTAATCTAAAGTATTGTATTAATTATGGTTAATGAATCAAGCTTCTATAGCTTTAGACTTCCATAGCTATTTAGAGTTGAAAATATCCCCTTATTTTCTAGAAACTGAGCTTCCAGAAATTGCAATATTATTGCCATAATTTATAGGCGGTTGCTTATAGTAACTTACAAAGCATATGTACTTAATGTGCCATAATAAATAGTCAAATGAAATATAAAGTTTATGCCATGTCAAGCTTATTGTTAGATCTTCCAAAATTGTCAGATGGCAAATGCAGAATTGACATCAATGCGTGCGTATATTGTCAGTTGACATTATAGAAAACAAGCTAACAATTTAATTGCCTGAGGATAAGTTCATTGGCAATACTGTCAGGCCAACAATTGTTCCATTTGACAACAGTTTGGTGAAAATAGAAAGCGAAGATAAAACAACGTGTGGAGATAGAAAACATTATGGAGCATAAAAATCATATTCTCATTACTTTGATCATATTTCTCCTGAAAATTTAATTTTTCATACTTTTTGAGCGGCTAAAAATTTTATTTCTTTAAAATATACGTGAAAACAATGCTACTAACAGACAAAAAATAAAGTTTATTTGGTAGTGCGTTGGCTTATTAGACGCGAGGCTACAGTTTAAACTTCAGATTAGACATCTCGATCAAAACGCAATATGAAAAAAATATTTCGTTGGTAACTTCCTCTCAGCAGATTTCTGCCAAAAACTTTAAAAGTTAATGAAATTGCGATGAAAAAGTTCTCCAAAAAAATTTTGTCATTCGGTGTCGACTTTAAACTGTAGAGCCCTACACTTATGGATCAAGTTTACGCAAACAGCATAAGTGGTGTGAGAAACTAGGTGGTAATTTTGACTGAAGGGTTGTAGTGACCAATTATGTATGTATAGGTTATAATGGCTTAGAAAAGCAGTCAAGGCTGTTTATACTATTGCTTGCTGTTTGTCTAACAATAGGCTGACAATGTTTATTTTGGTGAATTCCCAGCGCATCCATTCGTAAAAAATTTTTATGTATAATAATAAGAGCTTAAAACCGAGAGATCAACTGAGATCGTAAGTTAATATATTATTGTTCGCTCTATTAAATCAATTCAAGAAACTTACAGCATTTTGGTTCCAAAATTATCAAAACATTCCACGCATGTATTTTTTAAATTATAGAAAATTTAGAAAAATTTAAATTCATTTCTTATGAACAAATTTAGTCTTGATTATACGTAACCTGGATTTGGCAGCAACAAGGAAATAAAGAGCGATTTGCAAGAAAAGTTGGGGGCCCCGATGGTAGCTTATGGTGCTTAACTGCAATTGACGAACCCAAGGTTTTGATTCCCACCAGAGACTTTGGGTGTTTGTGATAGACGATTGCTTTTCTGACATTACATGTGAGATTACCCAAAAAAAAAGTGTGAGAGTTATTACTAAAAAGCAGTCACAACGGATCGCTATGCGCTCTCAAGTGTGCTTTGGTAATCAAAACTACCGCTTCTACCTAAACTACTACAAAGCAATTCACGAAAAGTAGGACGACACTGTTCATAAAAAAAAGTGCTACACACACCCCCTCTTTACAAATTATCTTTGCTGTATTCCAGCATAATGCACTGCCTGAATAGGGGTAATCTCCTCTAAGTGTTGGTCTCACTAAAATATATTAAAAGATGTAAGGAAACTTATTTCGACATAAATTCATACGACTTAAGTGGTAATGATAGACAACTACCACGACATAAGATCCTGACAATCGCAACTTTAAATCTGTTCTCATAAAAGTAAATCAATATTGTGCTGGTTCTGTTACGATAACCCACTTTGTCAAGCAATATGGGGCATCGCTAAACGGATTAAGGGCATTATTCAACTCGATTCTGTGTTACATCAGTTAAATATACCATAAAAACCAGAGATTGAACTTTCGTCTGGTGTGAGAGATAACCAGACGAGAAGAAGCATAGCGTTGCACATCTATATAAATATTATAGAAGTGCGACCCGTAAGGTCTGTTATGTGCATCTGGGCAATAGTTTTTTAATAGATCAGTGCTTTACCAATGAATACTTACTTACCTTCTTGCTTAATTGGTTATTAGAACTCTTTAGACCTTATCACCCTTTAGACACTATCGCGACATGGCATCGCACACCAGCCATTCAGAAATCTGTTGAGAGAAAGTCGGCCAAGAAATATTTTTTGAATACTTATTTTTGTTTAACAAGCCTGAGCCAGAGTTTGAACTGCGGTGCCACGTCTAATAAGCCAACACACTAACTAATAGATTGAGGCGGCTTTAAATAATGATTTCTAGCAAATAATAAAAATGTCCTCCATTTAACAGCGTGTCAGCCTAAATACTTCGATCTTTGCCTTTTAATAACTCCGAATCGCATAATATTTTTTCTGCCGTTTCTGTGTATGGATATGAACTGCCAATAGTGTGTTTGTCATCTGTGGATGAGTTCTCAAAACTAGGTTAGGAGTCTAAGATTCTATCTATAATACTTTTGAAAATTCGAGCAACTCTAAGTGGGAGCTGCTAGTCCCTTACTATGTCTTTGAGCATTGCAGTGCTCCAGATTCATATGGGGTGCCAGGAATCCGTCACCGTAGTCTATGAAGGAAAATATTTCTTTTGGAGACTACAGCTCAACTGTCTTCTGGCAAAATCTCCGATAGTAAAGAAAATTGCCATGAAAAGTGGTAGTTTTTGCAACATTTCTTGGAAATATTAGATCACTTTAGATATAAATGGCGAGAGATAAGTACATTTGAAACAGTCTGACTGTGCAAGAGTTTATAAATAAAGTAATCCTTGAGCCAAATGGCTATAAAGTTCAGACTGAATCTCCTAATGAAATAGATATGATAGTCGAAATGCCAATTAAACCCCAAACAGGCTAATAGGTCAGGTAACACAGCTTTGAACCTTATGGACAGTTTCAATCCTCACCACTCTGTGTAAAATGTACAAACACCCGGCGTCATACACATTGTCAAACAAATTTTAGCTCCGAATCACCATCATCAGATAGAATTATTAGAGCTTCTGTACGACTTGTGGTCATTGCCCCAATTATATCGAGACAGGCAAGTGTCTGTAGTACTACCAATTTATTTATGGTGAAAGTTTGTTCAGTTTTTCTCCAACAATGTATTGCCACCAAGGGAAGATGCTCCTCGTAGTAATAGTATTTATTCACAACACATTTCAACGACATGATGTCTCATCGTCGGATGAACGAATAGCACAGAGGACCCTTCTTAGCCATCAGTGCCAAAGCTATGCCTTATATTTTCAATGGCACCCACATATTTATTCTCCTCAAATATACATACTTTAAAGCGATAATGAATTTTTAAAATATGATGCGACGATGTTAATACGACGATGTTTGAAGATGTGGAAATGCTTTATAAGAACGAAAAGGACACATACCGTGAGCGTCAAAACAAACAATACATTAAGAACATATATACATTAACAACACATGACACATGTTAAACAAGTGGAGAGAAATAAATGAAGTTTAAAACACTTTGTATAGAAGCTTAATCGAAACTAGCTTATGCAACTCAATTGCAAACATGAAAAAGGCTTTGATTTGATTTCCAGATTTTTCTGTTGTTCAATACAAAACTATCAGACATCGAATATCTCAATCTATTAAAGTGTTAAGGCACACATAAAATTTTTAATATTTTTAAGTGACATTAAAATAAGTAGAGTAGTAGGTAGAATGTATCATATCTAAAACCATAGAAAACACATTTTCGTATAGAATATAACATTCACATATCATTTGTAAATACTTCGTTTCGCATTTTAGAACAAACGATGTTAAATAACCTTCACCTACTCTATTGGTTTCTCAACAAGCACTGAAACTCAATATGATCACAATTAACTTGTATTCCATAGCTCTATACAGAACAATTTTACCCGAAAGCAAGAGTGCATTGGAACACATTTCTTTACTCGAATGTATTCTGTAATAATAATAAAAATAAATTTTGTTTTTAAATTAAAAATAAAATAAAAAAACAAACGATATATAATAAGGAAATTTTCAATTATTTTGCAATGCAAGAAAAAAAAAGACGATGCTTTACTCCATGTTGGACAATTGCATAGGTTGGGAACAAGAAGAGAGAAGTAGAGTCAACTTCATCATGGGATGTGGACAATTTCTTTATTTTCTTGGTTGAATTGATACAATATTATTACCAAAGGAAATCACAAAATAAAAAGAGAGAGAGAGAGAGAGAGAGAGAGAGAGAGAGAGAAAAATAAAAACAACAACGAAACATAGAAACTTATGCAAAATTATAAGAATATTTTATTGCAGAGTCTTATCAATTGCTTTCTAATAGACAGCTATGGTCGAAGTCGTTGAGCCCGCTATGTTTTATTTTTTTTAGGTAAAAGGAATTTTGGTTGCCTTTAATTTTTGTTAAAAGCGCTCACATGGCCTGTTCCTACATATCAGGTCTTTCATTAAGCACTTCCTATTTTTCAATTTAATTAAAACAAAGTGTGAGTGAGATATCATCAAAATGTTTAATTCGTTTTAAAGGTCTATTGATACCATTACATACGTTCATACAAACTTAGTCACTACAGCTCTTCAGTCAAGATTACGTCCCAACTTTTGACATCATCCATGTTGATTTTATACATGAGTAGCGACTCCCACCAACAGATTTTTGAAAAACTTTTCTCCACAATTTTATTTACTTTCAGAGTTCTTGCCACAAATGTGCTGAGAGAAAGTAGCCGAAGAAATATTTTTCAATATTTCCTTTTGACCGAGATGTCTGACCCGGGGTTGAAACAGAGGCCTCATGTGTAATAAGTCAACACTCTGTTTACTAGGCTACGTCGACTTCATTGATGCCATGATATGTGGAATACAAAATTCATTCAGACGTCCGTCGCGACTTCTCTTGGTGGAGGCCATCCGAAATGTTCAACTTTCTTTGATTTTTGTACATACATTCGACCCAGTTCGAACGACGGCATGGGTTATGTTATCTTTGATGACTCCTGTGGCTTATGGTCTATTCGCCTCACAAGAAAAAATCATCCACGTTTGATGCTTATGCCTCCAAATCGCTGATACACAATATCAAATATGGGATGAGCTGCTGAAACCACACACCATTGGTGGCCAGATTATTCAATTCAGGCCAAAGGAAGATGTTATCCAGCGATCTATAGTGCTCGCCGTTGACAGTATTAACCTGGTAAATGTAGTTCTCAAATAAATATGGACCAATGACGCGTCCAGCTTAAAATGCTTTCTTCGGTATTCATTCGACGCTCTTGGATTTTATGTGAATTCGACAATTTTGATGTAATGCTATGAATTGCTGAAACACAGCGTTCAGTTCATACTCTTGTATGCATTCATACAAAATTAGTCATTACAACCCTTCACTTAGAATTACTTTGCTCTCAGAATTTTTGCCAGAAATCTGCTGAGAAAAAGTCGCCGAAGAAATACTTTTAATATTTCGTTTTTATCGAGGTGTTTGACCTGGTGTTTGAACAGTGGCCAAACATCTAATAAGCCAACAAACTGCCTACTAAGATACGGCGACTATTCTTGTATTGTGGACCAAAAACATCCGATTCTAATACGGTCATAGTGCTTTGAACTGAATGGAACACCTTCAGATTATAATGCTCAACAAAAAGTAAATTTTTCTGGTTCAAATAGCTTTTCTACAACCACTTCCTATTCCTCCAAGTCCTGCACTTAGTAATTTTACTTCCTTACGTAACCACATAGTGAAAAATTAGTTTCATTGCAGAAGAAAATATTTTTTCGAAAAATTATCATTGAAAACCTCTTAGACTAGCATCAAATCTGCATACCTACAACGTTGAGAAGGGTCAGTCAGCTTTAAGTGATGCGTGAATTGGTTGAAGTACGCCATAATGAGCTGTAAGTAGGCCTTACTACTAAGAATTGCTTCATGGAATTGCTAAATTCGTGCTATTCGCCACAGTTTCTCTAACTGAAGAAATACTCACTGTCATACTAACATTGCAATGATTCACCATCCTGTGGCGAATGGCAGAGTGGTCAAATGTTGTTTCAAATTTTGCAAGTTCCTTGCACAGCAGGTCGAATATGTCGTCCATAGGTTAGGTTTGGTTGGAGTGGTAGCTTTGATACCAAAAGCTCACTTGAACACGTATAGCGGCCACAGGTAAGTGCAGTCCCTGTACTGATCAAATTCAACCGCAATCAAAGAAAAAATTGTAGTCTATAATTATACCCTAAAGTTCAGAAACCAGACACATTTAAATTACCACTTCTGTACCAAGTTTCAATTACACTAAGGTAACCTGAAATTGTTAAATGATCCATAATCGTAAATTATGATTCAGATGAAAGATATTTAATAGCTGGCATAGCTTGCCAGATCGGCGTTGTTGAGACTACTAAAAGGTTAACAAAATTTTAGGTCGGGTTAGGTTAGAGGACGTGTAATTGTCAACTGTGACAAGTACAGTACCCGGAGGTCGAATTGACCCATTGCACAACGTCCTAGCTTCTCACACCACTCGTGTTGTGTGCGTTAATTTCATACATGAGTGGCGGGACCTACAGTTTAAAGTCGACTCCGAATGACAGATTTTTTGAGAAGCTTTTATTGGCAATTTTTACTCTCAGAGTTTTTGCCGGAAATCTGCTGAGAGGAAGTCGCCGAAGAAATATTTTCATGTTTTCGTGTTAATGTCTGACTTGGGATTTGAACTCGGGCCTTTCGTCTAATAAGCCAACACACTACCTACTAGACCACGGCGACAACAAAACTGTAAGTTTGAAGACAATTCTTACAAATATCACGCATTATTATTAGTGTGGCTGTGTGGCTTTTTCTTATGTTCTCCTCAACAGTATTGGCTGTCAGTTTTATAGTCGTTATTACTAGTTTACATACAATTTTTGGACGTGAAAATAGAATTACAGTTCCAGCCTCCTAAACCCATATCTGTGGCATAAGGAAGTCTTTTAATGTGTAGAGCACTGGGATATGTAAACAAAAATAAAATTTTATTTTTCGAATAATTTTCTATAAATTTCCATTGATTTCCAGTGGAGGATGTATGGTGTGTACTAGTACGAGTACATTTACAGGCTTCTTTAAAAAAATTTGCAAACTTCCTTTGGTGGTGATTGTTTGCTGTGTATGAAAATGTTTCGCAGTGTTGGCATTTCAAGTGTTAGTCTTGTGCAGCATTTCGTTATTTCTACTGATGTCCTATAGAATTACACTCACGCTAGTGTTGGCTATACACAGCATGTACCGGTAAGTTTCTATGTAAGTATATAAGTAAGTGTACATGTATATACGTTTACTTGCCGCCAATGATGTTGTGCTTTTGCATGCAACATAATACTGGCACTGGCGTGTTGGTATTGCTATTGGATTTTTTTTTATTCTGCCTTTCTCTCCTTCAATTCTCAGCAGTAATATGCCAAAAAGTTTTTTAAACAGATTTTTTTTCGTTTCCAAATTGCAACATGCCGTTGTAGTCATTTGTATGTTGTTCGGCGAAAAGCGATAAAAAAAAGTAAAATAGAGAAATAGACGGCAAAAACTTATGGGTATTTTTATTTATGCATTTTCTTCAATAAATTTTATATTTTAAAGTCCTCTTTGCTATTCGTTTTGCAGTTTCTTTATAAGTTTGCCTTCTTGAAAATTTATAACACATTAAATCAGTTAATAGTGAAGCATTTTTTGCAGATTGCTTACAGCAAAAACAACATAGAATAGCCTAAAATATAATATGTTTAGCAAAATATTTGGAGAAATTTTTCTCCTCAAAAACTTTACTTATAAAGTGGATAAGAAAGTAAATGGATTTTGTCGTTTTAAAATATGTTGGCAACATTTTTGATGAAAAATAGAAAAAAATTCTTGTTCAAGGATTAAATTTACTTCGAAACAAAATTGTTTAATAAAGAAAAATAAGCAGATTATAATTATTGTTTACTACAATATACATAGGGTCTTTCTTTAAAGGGTCTTTCTTTAAGTGATTTGATATACCTCTTGATGCCATTACGTATGTATGGTATAATTGGTCATACATAGTTGATCATTACATCGCTTCAGTCAGAACTACTACCTAGCTTCTCATACCACTCATGTTGTGCACGTTAATTTCATAAATGAGTGGTATGACCTACAGTTTAAAGTCGACTCCGAGTGTCAGATTTTTTGAGAAACTTTTTCATGGTAATTTTATTTATTCTCAGAGTTTTTACCAGACATCTGCTGAGAGGAAGGCGCCGAAGAAATAAGTTCCTTAATATTTCGTCTTGTTGGAGATGTCTGACCTGGGGTATGAAACATGACCTCACGTCTCATAAGCCAACACACGCCTGCCATTACGTGTAGTATACAGCATCATTCAAATGTCCACCATGGTCTCTCTGGGTTGTGCGCATCGGAAAGGTCCAATTTCTTATGACTCAGGCTCATAAATCAGGCAAAATTCTCCCAATGACATGGGTTATGTTGGCCCATTACGAGTGACTGTTTGGTGCGGCTTGTGGAGCGAAGGCATTATTGGCCCATATTTCTTTAAATATAAATACTGCGCAACTATTACGGCCAATCGCACCATGATAACCGATTTTTTTGTACCCGCCTCTCATGGTATTGATGTGAGCGATGTTTCGATTCAACAGGATGGTGCAACTGGCCACACATCTACTGCCACAATCGATTTATTGCGTCAGACCTTTGATGGCCGTTTAACTAGATGAAATGGTGTTATCAATTGGCCGCCAAGAAGGTGCGACTTAACACCGTTTGACTATTTTCTGTGGGGCGCCTTTAAAGGCAATTGAGCATTTAAAGGCCAACATGCGTGATGCCACTGTCGAGATACACTCGAAAAAGTGTACGAAAATTTGTCCGGTCGAATGAGGTACTGTGAGGCCAGTCGCGGCAGTCATATGAATGCAATAATATTGCATTTCTAACCGAACCAATTATACTTCAATAACAAAAAAATTTCAAACTCCTTTTGTTTTATTTATAAATTTTGAAAAGCTGTACGGTTTGTGGCTTATCCGCATATACCGGAAACTTTACTCTGGAAAATCTCTAACGTTGTCAAATAGCGCAAGTTTGGTGCCCATGTCACATTAACCACTTGGGAAGGCCATGCCCTCAAATCGCATGGCCAATGTGGCGTAAAGTCTTTACTTTGAAACTACGCATCCTACACATCCAGATCATTAAATTCAGCTCAAAAGAGGTTGGTAATCATCCAACTTCCAAAGTCCAAAGTCTTTCTCGAAGATGTGCGGATCGACGTTACTGCCAACCCAAAATCCACACAAAACACTGACATTTTTGTCATGTATCAGGATACGCTCTTGGATCTTATAGATTCAACAATTTTGTTTGTTCACATACCCATTAATCCAGAAACGGGTATCAGCGTTGAATACGTATTTTCAATAAAAACAATGCTCAGTTGCCTACTGCTTCGGTGCCTTTTAAACAAACTTACGTCGTTGCCTTTGGCCGTTCATGGTGACTTGGTAATACATACTAAATTAAAGACAACTTATTTGACTGCTATAGCTTTTCATTTCATAAACTGAAATTTTAATTTCCGTTTATTATAGGGAATTCTACTAAATTTGTCTAAGCCAACGCTTTTAAGTATATCCATACACTTCTGTAAATCCGTTCTGTGTGATATTATCAGAAACAGGAGATATGAAATGATGGAAGAAGTCGCCGCAGTCTAGAAGGTAGTATGTTGGCTTATTAGCCAAACAAATTTTTCTTCGCCGATCTCTGGCAAAAACTCTGAGAGTAATTAAAATTGCCATGAAAAAGTTTCTTAAAAAATCTGACGTTCGAAATCGCCTTTAAACTATTGGAACCCGCCACTCATGCATAAAATTAATCCACACAACGTAAGTGGATGGAAAAGCTAGGTCGTAATCCTGACTGAAGGGTTATAATGATTAATTATGTGTGTATGTATGTATGTTTGGTGTTAGTGCAAATTTTAATTTTTTTGACTAACTGGAGTTGTATTTATATGTCGCATCAGAAATTTTCAAATCATCTTACTCAAGTTAAAATTGATGGATATATTGAGCAAAAGCTTTAGTGCTTCAGCTGAATTTTCTTTTCTTCTCAGAATTGTAAAATTCCGCATTTCACAAGTCAAACTCTTAAATATGTTGTGTTGAATATGTATTTCCAAAATCATAATAAATTTATAAAGGCACTTAAAATTAATAAATCTTAAACACTTTCTAATATTAAATTAGTCGGTAAATTTCAGCTGAAAATGTCCTTCGGGTCGGTCATCCAAAAAAGAAAACAATTTTTGTTGGGGGCATTTATAAACGTAGACATATACAAAGACAACAGAACACTACAACTACAATTTACTTCTATTGCTGCTGCAGCGACACACATGGCTAAAAAGTTAATGTGACAATTGTTGTCTGTAAGTGACAAGTTAACAGTAGAAAAATAAAGGCAAACGAAAATAAAAGAAAAGAAAACGAATGAAAATGCACAAAAAGTAACAACGTATTCATTCTAAAGTTCAGCACAACAAATTGGGACGGACAAATAAAATACCAACAAATAAATATAAACACAAACACAAAAAAGAAACGAAAACAAATTTATCCTTTGGTTCGCTTCTTATGGCTTTTAGGGCAATAGTACCATGAAATGTACAATTTCGCTCTTTTTTTTACATGATACTGCAAGTAACCGTTTGAGTTTCTTGCTGCATTAAAGCGTTGCAATAACTTATTTTAAAATATTAAAAGTAAAGAAGTCAAATTCGAATTAGAGATGCCCTACTACACATTACCATTTCACATCATATCGAGTGGGCAATCAATCGGTTTAAATCCGTGAACCATCGATTATTTCGAATTTGTCAATAGTTATTTCATTCTATTCTGTTACAAAATTCAGTAGATTATCTCCACCGAACGTAATGAATCGATTTACGTTTGAGCAACGATGGGATTTTTTTGGTATTTATTTCCAAGACAAAGACATTTGGTCGGAAATCGCACGAAAATATTGTACAAAATGCGATAACAGAGAAGTACCAACAGGACCCGGTATACACATGTTTACTGTTAAGGTTCGTGAAACTGATGTCATTGTTGATCTACCCAGAAGTAAGCATACTCGTACAGTGCGTACATCCGATAATATCAAAGCTGTGGCTGAGAGTGAGCGCGAGAATCCATCAACTCCTCATCATTCTTAAAAGTTGAACATTTCACGCACCAGATTACGCCGAATTTTTCGAAAAGATCTCGGTATAACGCCTTACAAAGTTCAATTGGTTCAAGAGTTAAAGCCACTTGATCGTCCGTTTCGTTTTCACTTCGCTAGAAGAAAAACTGCACGATGATGTTGATTTGGCTAAAAAAAGGCATCATTTTGGATGAAAGCTCATTTTCATCTTGGTAGATTACGTTCATAAGCAAAATTGTCGTATTTGGTGCTCAGAATATCCACTTACTTATCTTACAGAAGTCAATGCACTCATTACGAGTGACTGTTTGATGTGGCTTTTGGAGTGAAAGCATCATTGCCTCATATTTCTTTGAAAATGAGGACGACGCAACCATTACCTTCAATGGAGACACCTATCGCACCATGATAACCGATTTTCTTCATGGTTTCGATGTGTACGATGATTGGTAGCAACAGGATGCTGCAAATTGCCACAAATCTCATGCCACAATCGATTTATTGCGTCAAACGTTTGATGGCCGTTTAATTAGCCGAAGTGGTAACATCAATTGGCCCCCAAGAAGCTGCGACACCATTGCACCATTTTTAGTGGGGTCCATTAAAGAAAAGTGTTATGCTAACAAACCAGAGACAATTGAGCATTTTTAGGCCAACATTCGTGATGCCATTGCCGAGATACGATTCATAATTATTTGTCATTTATTCAGACTGTTTAGGGAAATCATCATGAATGATCATACACAGAACGTTTGCTCGCTCAATAGATTTTGGAGGGTTTGACTCTCATTTTCAACGTCTGTGAAGAGCCGAATTTCTGGATAAAAGGGTCACAGTAACAAACATAATTCTTAAATTTTAAGCGATACCAATCCACATGAGATCCAAGAGTCTCCAATGCATACTGAAAACTTCACTGTTTGGTGTGGATTTTGGGCTGCAAGCATAGCCAGCCCATATGTCCTTGAGAACGGCTTTAGCCAAATCATCAACTGTCAACGGCGAGCACTATGACTACCAACTTCTTCAAGCCTGAATTGGAGGATCTGTATATCAACGACATGTGATTTCAACAGTACGGCAATACTTGTCATACAGCGCATACCACATTGGAAATCCTACACGATCGAGTTTTATATTCCATACATAATGGCATCAGTGAAGCTCACGTAGTCTAGTAGGCAGTGTGCTAACTTATTAGATGTGAGGCCACAGTACAAATCCCAGGTTAGACAACTCCAACAAAACGAAATTTGAATATTTCTTCGGCGGCTTCCTCTCCGCAGTTTTCGGGCAAAAATAATAAACAGATTCCTGGCAAAAGAAGTAAATAAATTTGCCATGAAAAGTTTCTCAAAAAATCTTGTCGTTCAAAGTCGAATTTAAAGTGTAGGTCCAGCAATTCATGTACAAAATTAACATACGACAACAAGTGGTGTGAAAAACTAGGTCTCAATACTGCTGATGGGTTGTGATGACCAACTATACATACATACATAATTGGCCATTACAACCCTTCAGTCAGGATTACGGCCTAGCTTCTCAACACCACTCATATTGTGTGGGTTCATTTTTATACATGAGTGGCGGGACCTACAGTTTAAAGTCGACTCCGAATGACAGATTTGTTGAGAAGCTTTTCATGGCAATTTGTACTCTCAGAGTTTTTGCCAGAAATCTGCTGAGAGGAAGTCGCCGAAGAATAATTTTTTTTTTTTCATATTTCGTTTTGATGTCAGACCTGGGATTCGAACTCGGGCGTTTCGTCTAATAAGCCAACACACTACCTACTAGACCACGGCGACCAACTATGTATGTATGTATGTGTCTACATATAGGGCAGTAGTAGAGGTCAAATGTCTGAAAACAAGGTAATGTATTAACCCGAAAAATTTCTTATGACGATAACATATGCCAGTAGTTAAATTGTTGCTGCTACGCTTTCCAAGCTTATAGAAGTAAATAAATTAGCCTTTGACCTTTCATTTTCTTGAACAATTATTATAAAATAACATTCAATAGACCTCAATCAATTTTTCCTACAAGTAAAATTTCTATTTGTATGCACAACGATGCGTATACGTAATAAAAGTTAATTTAAATATTAATCATACGCCATAAGTCCAACAAAACGAAATATAAAGAAATATTTCTTCGGCTATTTCTTCACAGTAGCAAAAACTCTGAAAGTAATTAAAATTGCCATGAAGAGTTTCTCAAGAACCTGTCGTTCGGAGTCGACTTTAAACTGTAGGTCCCTCTACTTATGTATAAATTCAATACACACAACATGGACGATGTGAGAAGTTAGGTCGTAATCCTGACTTGGTTGTAATGACCAATTATGTACGTATGTATGTATACCTACCACATGTAGTTTTAACAGAACGGCAGTACTTGTCGCACATCCCATACCACATTGTAAATTCTGCACGATGGAGTTTAGATCGTACCATTTGACTCTGTTACACCTTTATTGTACATTTTCTTAAATCGTAGACGTATACGAATAGGCCACAAATCACAGCGGTTCTCGAAGCAATTCTAATCTATGTCATGGGAAATTTAGCATGATTTACGTACCAGAGCCATAGAAAATTTGACATTTTGGTTTGCTCCATCCAAGGATGTCGTGGCCAATATAATGATATTGAGATATTCAAACGAAATAAAATTTCCATGATATCTCACATACACTTTGTTTTTCGAAAATTTAAAAATAGAATGCTCTTAATGAAAGATGCTTTGAAGGGCTTATGAATCTCTTGTTGGTTTAGATGCATACAATTTTCTATTCTTTCTATTTGAAATTTATTCCTAAAATCCTGTAACCCTGGAAATCATTCGCCTAATGTACCAATTATGGCTGTGTAAGTCTGAAATTGTAGCGTTTAAAAACTATTCTGCTTGACCGACTATTTATTTGACGGCTTAATTATTTTAAAGTATGTCTACCATAAATATTTCTATCAATAAGCATCAAGTTCACTCTTATAATGTTTTGTTCCACTCAATGGAATGCCTTTCTTTTATTTCGTATCGATTTAATTGCATTCAGGCAATAAAGCTTTGCAAGTAGCAAATTATTTGAGACCGAATGCAGCCAGCATTGTTTAGTTTCTGCAGATAAAAAATGTTTAAAAATTTAAGAAAATCTTGCCATTATTTTAATTTGTGTACATAAGTTAACCTGTTTCTCAAAGAAAGCTACATAGAAAAACTACATAGAAAAAGATTCGTTTTAAGCCAAAAGGAACATTCAAACACAATGACACACACAAACACGAGAACAAAAAAGGAAAAAATGGAATTCTGTATCAATATTTGAAATGCTCACCGAATGCCCAAGGCTGTCAGAGTTTCTAAGGAATTAATTTCTTAAGGAAATGAGTACAAAAATATGGCAGAGAAATTTACAATATTTATGCTAAATATTTAAGAGATTGTTTCATTGGTTTTTGGGGAATAAAAATTGGAAAATTTTAATGCCTTTAAATATTTAAGGCATTCACCTTAATCTGATACATTTGAAGCTCTGTTGTATTGTTTGTGAAGTTTTCAAAATCACCCTCAAAACAAATGACCACTATTGAGAACAATCTAATGCACACACATACCAATAGCAGTGTGTGTGTGTCAGTAGCTGGAAAAAAACATTCCCACATACTCGAATGCATCCAAACATATTGAGAATAAATCCTTATCCATATGTTACAGTTGCCATCGAAATAAGGAATGGAAGAAAAAATATATTTTTTTTTTAAATTCCAAAACATACCAAAATACTTGAAAGAATAAAATGAAAAACCATACCAAATTATCACAAACTGAAGCTTAGAAGAGTTTAGCAAGAGAAAATATCGATGAATTTCTTTAAAAGCAAAAACAAAAACGGAAAAACTAAAAAAAAAACATACGAATATTATCCATAAAAGTGGTAAGTGTATGTACATGCATACATGCACACATAGTTGCACCAGTGTGTATACAATATAATTGTATGAGTAAATGTGGGTCAATTTGTATGTGTCTATAACCAAAAATGCTTAAAAAATTACAACAATTTTCTTAAATATAATTTTTTAAGTTCTATAAGTATGTATGCCAGTGTGGGTCGAAATATGAGACACACTACGTCACATATACATAATCAGAATACGGGGCTCATTTAAACTAAAGAAAGTTGGAAATTTAATATATTGTCTTAACAACAATTAAAACATTTATCTGATTTTCTACTGGATCTTCTATCAAGCTCTTCCTATCTGTAAATTTAAATGAAACAATATGTATTCTTTCTAAAGATCTACTGACGCTGTTATATGTGTATGTATGTATATAGTCGTTCAAATGTCAACCATAACTTCTCTAAGTGAAGCGGAACCGAAATGTCTAAATTTCCATAAATCTGGCTTCCAAAATCATGCTAAATTTGATCGATCTCACGGAATTTGATGACTTTAAGGACAGCTATGCTTCGTATTTTATTTGCGGCCTGCATCATATCTAATGTGACATAAGCTGTTAGGCACGCAGTGCCATTCTATTGAAACCTCATTGTTGTTAAAGTTCAGATTATTCAAATGCTCTGGCCCCCAAAAATCACACCAAACAGTGACTTTTTCGCGCAGCATTAGACGCTTTTGCTTCTCATGTGGGTATCGTCTTAAATTCGACATTTCATTCACAAATGGGCATCATTACTAATGATGATTTTTTGAAGTATGTATATGTTTATTTAAGCTCCAAGGCCTATTCAGCGATATCACGTCGTTGTCCATAGTCGTCCATGAGAAAACAGTCTGAACAAATTACAATTAATTTGACAGATGTAGCTTCAAGAAGATGACCGCTATCATCTGTCAATGTTCGGAAGTCATTGTTGGAAGACCCGATTATAAGAAAATAAATGGAAAATATATAAATCTACTGAAAAAATTTTCTAAGAAACCTGTGCACTGTGCACTTGAATACTGTTTTAACTACGACCAGCTGGAGCATTTCGTTCATGTTTGGCAGTAATTGCTAGCAGACTACAACTTGATTTGAGAAGAAAATGGGAAATTGGGAAACCTGCAATATCAACTGCGTTTTAGCCTTACAAGCAAAAGTTTCTGAACGATCTGTTAAGGTTTATTCTATCCGATCGGAGTTTGAAAATACGTGAGATTTGGGATGCCATAAATAGTTTATAAGTGGTTTCAATTCATAGAATTCAAATTTCTTCTTCCGACGGAATTGGCGTAGTAAAATTTTTTTTCATCTTCATATTGTTGGAACGAAAAGAGGTGGAATAATGAAATAATCGTTAAGGTGCATAACCATAAATCGAATAATCCAGCATAAAACCACCCGGAAATAATAATAGCCTCCCATGGTTTTAAAACCAAAATAGTTCAAGAAAGAGTAGAAGTTAATCAGCAAAGCCTCTCATCTCTATGCAACAATTAAAACAAATTTACATACTATGATCTGCTGGAGTAGATCAATGTTTTGCCTGGTTGGTTAGATCTTGATTAATGCAACTGAACTAGAAAAAATAAATAAAAATATTGGACTAGAATCGGTTCCACGATATGTTAATTTAAAAAACGAAAAAAAATTTGTATGTGTGCCAAGGCACGTTGAGCATGTTTTCTCTTTAGTAACTTAAAAAGAAACCTAGTTTTCTTTACGAAGATATTGATTATTAATGATGGACCTTATGTGATGCCACACTACAAGAAATATTTTTCAAACATTATCTCTCTGTCAGATCTCTCTCTTCTATTTTTTTTTCCGGCAGAAATATGAGTTTCTTATACATTCTAAAGATAAGGTGCCATACGACTGCGATTGTAGCTCTTGTAATCGATGTCTTCCCATTCATTAGCCACGTTGAAATGCATCAACACATACATACATAATTGGTCACTACAGCACTTTTAGTCAGGATTACGAAATAGTTTCACATACCACGTATGTTGTGTGCGTAGAATTTATACATGAGTGACGGGACCTACAGTTTAAAGTCTTAATGAGAGATTTTTTGGAGAAACTTTTTCATGGCAGAGTTTCTCAGAGTTTCGGCCAGAAATCTGCTGAGAGGAATTCGCCAAAGAAATATTTTTCATATTTTCGTTTTGATGTCTGACCTCGGGTTTGAACCTAGGCCTCACATCTAATAAGCCAACACACTACCTACTAGACTATGGCAATAATACTTCAATATGGTATTATTGCTTGACGGATCGCAGTCAACTCTTGAGTAAATATGAAATAGTACCAGTAAGTAACAGCGATAACGACTTCTTACTTCAGTGCTATTATGCTTGAATCGTGTATAGCAAATACAGTTCGTGTCATATTACACTACAGGCTCATTAGTTCTGTTCATTACACGTCCTGTAGTCATTTAACTCATCTTAAGCGCCTCATATTAAATTGTTATTTTCCTGTTATTTTCGAAGATTGTTAATGAAACCCTGCGCTTTAAAAGGGAGTTTTGCAATTGTCTACTCTTTTCAAAATGTTAGATTAAGTATCGCGTGTTTTTTAGCTCCTTCCGATATCGATAACTATGATTTGAAAGCTAAGAATGTCAAATAGTGTTGATGTTTCTATTCAGTAAGATTTGGAAAGCCATTATTAAGGCCGCCTTAATCTAGTAGGCAGAGTGTTGACTTATTAGTTGTGAGGCCGCGATTCAACCCTCAGGCCAGACTTCTTGAACAAAAGGAAATCAGAAAAAATTTCTTCCGCGACTTCTTCTCCACAGATTTCTGTCAAAAACTTGAGGATTAAATAAAGAATTGCCATAAAAATTTCTTCAAAAACTGTTGTTCGGAGTCGACTTTAAACTGCAAGTCCCGCCACTTGTATATAAAATTAACACATACAACACAAGTGGTGTGAAAAGATAGGTCGTAATCCTAACTGAAGGTTTGTATTGACTAATTATGTATGTATGTATGTCTGAGGAGTATATGTTTCATTTTAGGTTAACCAGTTAAGAACGTAGTTGAATTAATTCCGTTAATTTTTTGCTGCTCATATTTAACCCAGACTGTAATGCAAATGTTCATTCAAATATGAACTGATAAGATAGGTAGGTGAGTAGGTAGGGCATCAAATACATAGTTTAATGAGTTATATTGTATATTAAATTGTAAATATCAACCAACAAATTGATATCGAGTAAGTGAATGTACATTTTATGCACTCCATTGAATATCTGAGAAGACCACGTAACACATCTCTATCACATCACAAACCATCCATATTGTTCGATGGACTCTTTAACAAGTTGTTAAGCAAAGAAGAGTTACACTTTGGAATAAAGTATTTTCGTTTCTTTGTTATGTTTGTAGCAACGTGTTCAAAATTTTTTTTAATTTTAATATAAAAATTCAAATGACAAGCGAAAATGGCAAAATATAAGAGAACTAAAGGGTGGACCTTTTAAAAGTTTAAATTTAAAAATGCAATCAAAAAAAAAACGGTTTGAAATATTGTCAAATTCATTTTTATTAATTTTTTTGTTGCGAAGTACAATTGTTCTGGTTAGAAATGGAATATTATTTCATTCATATGGCTGCCGCGGCTAGCTTCACAGTACCACCCTCCACCTGACAAATTTTCGTGCACGTTTTCGAGTGTATGGGGTCGTATCTCGACAATAGAATCACGAATGTTGCCTATCAAATGCCTAATGTCGGCTGGTTTGTCGGCATAACACTATTCTTTAACGGCACTCCACAGAAAATAGTCCAACTGTGTCAAATAGCAGCTTACTGGCAGAATAATAACATCACCATTTAATTAAACGGCCATCAAATGTTTGACGCAACGAATCAATTGTGGCATGACACGTGTGACAAGTTGCACCATCCTGTTGAAACCAAACATCGCTCACATCAATAACATGAAGAGCGTGTACAAAAAATCGCTTATCATGGTGCGATAGGTGTCTGCATTGACCGTAATGGTTGCGTCGTCCTCATTTTCAAAGAAATAACGGCCAATGATGCCTCCGCTTCACAAGCCGCCTCAAACAGTCACTGGAAATGGTTGCATTCACCGCGTGTGTGTTTTCTGAGCCCTAAATACGGCAAATTTGCCTATTAACTGGTGGGTACCAGTTGAAAATGAGATTCAACCGAAAAGATGATTTTTTGGCAAAATCGACATCTAGCGAAGCGAATTATCATGCGGCTTCAACACTTGAACCAATTGAACTTTGTAAGGCGCCACAGCGAGATCTTTTCAGAAAATTCAACGTGAACTGGCTCGTGAAATATTCAATTCTTAAAAACGATAACGAGTTGGTGATGATGAAACGAACACCCTTAGCGACAGCTTTGATATTTTTGGGTGTACCTACTGTACGAGCACGCTCACGCCTTGGCGCATGAACAGTGAAATCAGTTTCACGAACTTTAGCAATAAACCTGCGTATATCGGACATTGTTGATCTTTCTGTGCCACCAAATTTTGTACGAGATTTTCGTGCAATTTCCGACCAAAATTGTCTTCGTCTTGGAAATAAATTTCCAATAAATCCCAAAGTTGCTCAAGTGTAAATCGATTCATGGGGATAATTGGGATAATCTACTGAATTTGGTTATAGAATAGAATGACATAAGTATTGCCAAATGGTTCAAATACAAACCGATAGATGGCCCACCAGATATAAGGCATTTGAAGAGTAAGTACAGCATGTCAGGAGTAAAGAGACTTATGCTAGGAAAAAGGGTATTTTGTAGTCATGTTTTGCTGCTATGTTTTCCTTACTTTGGAGGCTGGTTTCCCTCAAGAAAAGCGGTTGGTCATCTTGGAGTATTACAAATTTTACACTTTTATTAGGTTATAAAGAAGACACAATAGGAACACGGTACATGAGTGTGTTTGTGCAAGCATCCTTTCTTTAGAAGACAAGGCATAAATTGAGACTTTAGGGAGATCTTTAAAAACTAAAGACTTGCACATATGAAAAGTGTAGAAGTGAACGTGTATAGATTTTGCTATTGAAACACCTAAAAGAACACAAACACATTCCTACATTAATATCCTTTTACAAGAGAATAAAAGAGAAGAAAAACAAAAATAAACTTGTAATCTTCTGTGCGAGCAATCTACACATACTGCAACATGAGAAGAAGAAAAGGACGAACACACACAAAAGCCCTAGTCACTACTACCACTCCATTTATGCAACCATCCATCCAATATGGTATACATTTTACATGGTTTTACACTTGGTAGTCAAGATATGGCTGGTAAAGATGGCAGGAAACTTTCAAACTTAAAATTGTAAAAGACGACACATTCTCTTGTTCTATAAGATGTGGAATATGTTTGTGTTACTCGATAAATTTTTGACTTTTTACTGCATTTTCCTTATAATATAATAACGCTGCATGTATGTATGTAGATATACATACGTATACAAACTTATTTACAATCAATTCTATATACTATGTACGTATATGGTGGTATGTAACGCTGCATAAAGCACTCATTGTACAAAGTAGTGAGTAAATATTTGTAACTTTTTTCTTCGTGTTTCTTTTGTCTTTTGTTTTCTAACATTGAAAATTGTTGAAAACTCTTGTTATTTTACTCTTCTTCTTCTTCTGGTTCTTTTTGGTTCTTTAAGGAAATATGGTTGTAAATTTAATATGTATTGTGTAAGCATTTATAGCCTAAAAATTTTTCAACTGTTTAAGATTTATGACAATCGAATAGTTTTAGTTGGTGGGGGCGGATGCATTATTGGTAAGTATTTTCAAAAGCTTATGCAAAATTTTGTTGCAAAAATAAATCAATTTTGAAGAATCTTTAATGGCTCAAACAGCAAACTGCTTTAGAGGTCAGGGGTAATTAAAATAAGTCCATGAGAAGACAAAACAACTTGCATAGGTTTGCTTAACTGCAAGCTTAATTCATAACTTTTTTAAATTTGGTTTTAAAACATTTAGATGACGCTACCACATCAATGAACATGCATAATACATACCTAATTTGGTCATTACAACCCTTCAATCAAGATTACAATCTAGCTACTCACACAAGGATTATAACCTACAGCTTAAAATTGACTTCGAACGACAAATTTTTTGGAGAAACTTTTCAAAGCATTTTGTTTTTACTCACAGAATTTTTGCCAAAAATCTGCTAACAGGATATCGCCTGGGAAATAATTTTTGTTTCGTTGGAGATATCTGAGGTAGGTTTGAACCTTGGTCTCACGTGTAATAAGCCAAGAAGCTACCTTTTAGACTACGGTGATTTCAATCAACAAACGACTCGTTTAGAATGTTTAGTTTGGAATGAAGAAGAAGATCCCGAAAAAGTCACTGTTTGATGTGGAGTCAGGGCTCGCGACATCTACGATTCAAGCTCCCTTGAGAACGGCGTTGATGATTACCAACTTCTTTTGGCCTAAATTGAATGACCTGGACACCAAGATTTAGATTAAAGTTAGAGGACGTCTACTTGTCAAATGAGACAAGTACAGCACCCGGAGGTCAAGTTGACCCATTGTTCGAAACGCCCTTTAAGTGAGAGGATGAAGGAGGGGATGAGAAAAAAGAAGAGGAACTAGGAAAGATAGAATAAGGAAGCGGAGAAATTACACAGACCAACAAGCACAAACACCAACACAAAACACACAAAAGACAGTGCGACTACACTAATGAAGCTCTTGCACTTCTCATCCAGCTCAAACTACTAATGAATCTATGGAGAGCCTTGATGTCGGCTCTCGAAACTGAATTCAAACCCTCAAAGAAGCCCCAGCAAAGGGTCCTCAACCTTAACCCACTAAGGGCTGGACAGTTACAGAGAAGGTGTTCGATAGTCTCCAACTCCTCCTCATCGCAACATACCCTGCAATAGTCACCGACCTAATTTCGCAGTGTCTCGTAATAAATCCAATAACTAACCTTAAACTGCCTTGATCCAAGCCCAGTAGCATACCTGTTCTAACACTGTCTACAGCAGGCCATAGATACCCAGAAACATAACAACCCGATCCATTCTCCTAAAGCCCCTGCTCTTCCATCCTGACCCTATCATTGACACCAATGGCAGAACGGCGCTGCGCGTCATACTGCTCCTTCCTTATTGTATATTCTGCACGAGGAATTTATTGACATGACCATTTCAAGTGATGTGAACCGGCTACCGAGATCGTGTGATTTGACAACGTTAGACTTGTGTGTGTGCTGTTATCTTAAGTTGCAGGCGTGAGCCAATAAGCTACAGTGCTCCCCAAAGCCAACATAACTCATGCCAACGGTTTAATTTAGCCTGATTTATGCGCCAAAGTCATAAATAATTGAGCACTCCAGATGCACTCAATCCAGAAAAGCCGAGGCAGATGTTATATTCCACACGCAATGGCATCAATAGGTCTTTCAAGCAATGAATTGATAAGAACAATCAATAATGCGGTTGGCATAATTAGAAGCTGATAACGTGAATGGGTCGCAAAATTGGTGATCGCAAAACCTATGTTCTCCTTACAAGCAGTAGGAGGAGTATAGAATTCCCTAACATAACGGCAGGCTACCAGCACATATCATCAAATCAGGCAATTAAGAACGTGGGAGTAATAATTCACAACAAGCCCACGTTCAAGAAACATCTGACGTACGTCGGTGGAAAATGTGCAGTGACAACATGCGCACTTGTTCGAGTAATGCCTAACCTAGTACGCACAAAAGCAGAAGAAAATATAGTTGTTGACGGAAGATCGATTGCTATGTAAGGAGTCATTGTATGGGCTAAAGCTATGAATAAGAAGAACTATAGCACAGGCATAGATGCAATCTACAGGAGATCCGCTCTCAAGATAATTTCTACCTTCAGCACAGTGTATATGGATGCCACATTGGTTATTGTGGGGATGATGCCGCTGCAGCTGGTGTTGAACGTAGAGAGATGGAGACACATTACATAGAGGGGGACGGTTTTATTGTACCCCGTTCAATTGATTGACGATGCTTTCGATAGATGGCAGCAAGATTGGTAACATAGCCGGATAAACATTCTGCTGACACAGTTGCTAAGCGGCAATGGGTGTTATAGAGCATATGTCTATAAGTATGCTCATGATATGGATGAAGCATGCCAACCATATCAGAATGAAAATGAAACGGTGTGTTATGATTTCTTTACTTCCCTGAGAAACGAAAACCAGCGAAATTGCCTAGAAAGTCCAATCGGATCCCAAGTAACGATCGATAACGTGGTTAACCTGATGTGAAACTCATGTGAAAAGTGGAACGCAGTATTTGACTTCGCAAAGATTGAAAGAGAGAACACAGTCAGATAAATTAGAAAGCTGCACTTGTTGAATTAGGGGTCAATAAATCTGTCATATTTTTAGAATTTTCCTCAATTAACTGAAAGATCATCACAGCTCCGGTCAATAGGATTCTGTTAGTCATTTAAATTCTGTTTGAGAATCGTTGATAGCAGACTACCGTGGGAATGGAAAGAAAATTTGAATAATCCATAAGTATCGAATTGATCCATAATCCCCAGTACTTTTCGGTGTCAGTTTAGTTAAGATTTGTTTAAATTGGACCACGTCTCATAGAGCATACTTCACTTAGTTCCTATAAAGTCCTAATGTCTTATAGGACCTATAGAGTTCTAACGTCTTATGGAACCTATAGAGTCCTAACCTCTTAAAGGACCTACAGGATCTTTGCCATTATGCAGCAGTGGAGTTTTACGTAAGGGAAGGGATAATGCACGTCCCTGTACTACTCCTCAAGACGCTACTTTGGAGACAATTGAGACACCTAAAGCATATTCGTTACACCTACATCGTAGTTGTTTTGCAACAAAAGTGAAGACCCTATGATCAGTATCCAGCTGTCCTATTTAAGATTATTAAAATCACTTTATAGATCAAGAAAAGCTTCCAGAGTATATTCCCAGTAGTAGTAGTATTGAAATTAATCTATGTGAGCAATCAATGAAGGTATCATAGTTTCGGTAGATTAATCCTTCGTGTAGATGTGTTATGCTGAGAGTGAGAGATGATTTAATATAGACGACAATGATTCTCTTAAGCTTTCTAAGTAAAAATAATGGGCCTAGCGTCCAGTTCACATGACTTAATCATTAACATGTCCTGAACATTACTAACAACCATGGTATCAGCATTTCTACGTGCATCTATAAATTCGTTGACATGATGTCTTAGGACATAAAAATTTTAAATGATGGACTTTTTTCCCCCTCTCTTTTAATATCATGTTCTGTGAGGAACTAATTCTACTAGCATTTCGCTTATCTTTTACTAAATATGTTGAACTCTACATTATTGAATATCTTTTTGAATTTAATTTTATTTTTCTTCCATATGCTTATCACATGCAGATAATAAATTCAATATTTATTTCGCTTTTAAGGTTACTTATAAGGCTTTTAAAGACTTCGACTTTGCATTCATGTCAAAATTAAAATTTTCCTCTTCTTGGTTTAGTTTTCTCTCGCTCGCTCGAAGTTGCAAGACAAACAATTCGTGTGCTTATGGCATGAGAATCTTTAAAGTTTAATTACGTCATGTTTTAGCATTAATAATATGACTTCGCGTGACTGAAGTGAGTGTCAGGTATGGTAATCCAATATGCGAGTGTATACGAGTATGGGAAAACATTTATGAAAGTTCTCTCTATAAATTTCAAAAACTTAACTTTTGCATTAACTTTTTGCATCACCAATTGCAAATGAGTATATGAATACTTAACCGAACTATTCTATTATATTCTGTTGTATTCTATTCTGTTCTATTTTGCTTCTGTTCTATTTTGCTTCTATTGTATGGGGTGGTATGAATATATTCGATGCAATATCTAGAAAAACAAAAACATATAAACACAGTTTGACATTGTTGACAGTTGACTAGTAACATAATAGAAATAACAAAAACAAAAACAATAACACGGAAATAAAAGGAAAACTACATACTTTTTCTTTTTTAACATTAACGATAATACCATACACCGAACACGGGGAAAATAAGAAATTGTTAAACTATTGCCATCGCAAGAAAACGTCGCGATAATAAAACAATGAGAAAAAGATCATGAAATGATGATACAAATACCAGAGGAATTTAAATGTGAATGGTGAATGGAAGAGTATAATATTTGGGTGGTTCAAAAACAAGGTGAATTAAAACAAGTTGAGATTTTTGATTTTCTAGGCAATTGAATACAAAAATAAACTCTATAACTCTCTGAACACTTGAACAGGATAACTTTGTAATAATCAATAAGGAGATAAAAACAATGCTTAAGCAGCCATTAGCCATAAAAAATAAAAATTTGGATTTTCACGATTTTCATAAAAATTGTAGTCTTACAAACTTACATACATATGTAATTAGAGCTGTTAGCTGGTGAATGTTATTTGTATTTTTTTTTTCTATATTTAGCTGATATTTTCATAAGATTTGAAAGCATTTTGATATCCCATTAAGCAGAATTTGGAATTGGAATTTTCTTGGTGAACGAGTTAATGATAGAGACGATATTCTCATGTTGGTTCGTGGACATAGAGACTTCGAAAGTAACAACAAAGCTGATACATTTACAAAGCCTGGCACAAAAAAGAAATTCGAAAAGAAATTCGACGTACCAACACAAACTTCTCTCATTTGGGCGCATGCGTTCTGTTACTTGGAATACATCACATCAACTTCTACAGAAGCTATAATGAGGATAAAAAAGAAAAGATTCCAGCACATCTTCTCTGTCATTGTCCAGCACTTGAGAACTTGAGTCTAAAAATTCTTTGATAGCCAGGATTTATTGATGGTGTCTAGTTATAGATAACCTTCATTAAACTAGTAGGATGTTTGAGAAATAACACTACGACTGAAATCGCCGTAGTCTATTAGGTAGCGTGTTGCCTTATTATACGTGAGATCGTGGTTCAAACCACATCTCAAATATCTGAAATATTTCTTCTTCAAATTTCTGTTACCAGTCTTCAGACAAGTAAATTATATAAATAAAATTGGCATGACATATTTCTTAACAAATCTGTCGACATTAAACTGTAGGTCTCGGCAACAATGGATAAAATGAACACAAATAGCTTGGGTGAAGTGAGAACCTAGGTCGAAAGCCTGACCAATTAAGTCAGTTAAGTTACATAGTCGCCATAATCTAGTAGGTAGTTTGTTGACTTATTAGAGTTAAAGTCACTGTTCAATCCCCAGGTCAGACATATTCAGCAAAAACGAAATATGAAAAATATATTTCTTTGGCAACTTCCTCTCAGCTGATTTCTGGAAAAAACGCGAAGAGTAAATAAAATTTCCACGAAAAATTTCTACCAAATCTGTCGTTAGGAGTCGACTTTAAATTGTAGGTCCCGCCATTCATGTATAAAATTGACACACACAACTTAAGTTTTGTGAAACGCTAGGTCGTAATCCTGACTGAGGGGACATATTATATATGTATTGATTATAGTGTTTTGAACACAGTTGGTCCTTTTTAACTAAAATAGCTTTTTAAAATTTTATTAAACAAATAAGTGAACTTATTTTCTAAAATGCTTTGAATTTCTTTCAAATTCCGTACGAAAATTAAAACAGATGAAAAAGTTTTCGTTTCTTACATGTTTTGAACGGCCTTAATACTATTGAAGAAAAATATGTGCATTTTTTTCTTTTTCTGAAGATACAGTCAAAGAACAATAACAACATGCATGAATATTAAAGTCAGTACAGCTCGGCTATATAGTACCACAAATATCACAAATAAACCTACATTGAGAAGTGCTCTAAACAAATACTGTGTTGAGCTAAGAGATGGATTGAAGACCGTTGCAATAATAAAGGCTGGAAAGTCAATGGGGCACGAATATGTCACTTCAAAATTAAGAAAAAAAAAACTTATTTATCATCTTCATTAGGACCGCTTTCCATGCTATACAGTTTTTTCCTCCTTTATTTAAACAGATTTCAATACAAGTCAATACAAGACTATAAGGGTTTGAAAAAGTGAAGTTTGTATCTGCTTAAAATACTACCAAATATAAATGGATAAAGTCGTCTAAGTCTAGTAAGTAGTGTGTTGCCTTACTAGACGTGAGGCCTCGGATTAAACTCCAGCTCAGACATCTGCACAAAATCGGAATGCAAAAAAATGTTTGTTCGGCGACTTCCTCTCAGCAGATTGCTGGCAAAAACTCTGAGAGTAAAATAAAATTGCAGTTAAAAGTTTCTTAAAAAAATCTGTCGTTCGGAATCGACTGTAAATTTGAGGTCTAGCCACTCACGTATGAAATTATATTTACACACAACTTCAGTGGTGTTAGAAGCTATGTCGTAATCCTGAATGAAGCGTTGTAATGATCAATTATGTATGTATGAATGTATGCTAAGACACAGAAAGTTTTTTAGCTTTACAAAGTATTGTCCACATGCTTTGCATTCGTAGTCCTTTGCCATACCAATGCGGCACAAATGCAACTGTGGAGTAAAGTGCAGTGAAAGAACGTATATTTCTAAAGCCTCTCAAATAATGAATTTATTTGTACTACCCCTTATATTATATTTTTAAATGTTACAAATCCCAGCATAAAATCAATATACCCCCTGGCAATTATTACAGTGTAGGGAATAAAAATAAACCAAACAACAATAGCAGCGACAGCATCAGAAGTAGTGGAAAACATCATGTTCATGGAAGCAGTAACCAGTCAGATAGACTTCAAGGCAGACAAGCAGACAGATTGAAAGACTTTCTTAAATTTCTTCACAAAAAAAAAGAAACAAAAAATAGGGACAAATAAATGCTGGTTGATAGCGTGTGTGTTGTTGCGTACGTGTGTGTTATTTTACTACTTGAAACGGAAACGGAAAGCGTACACTGTCAATGATGGAACTTTTTACCACATACTAGCGCGTTTGTTTATTGTTCTAAACAATATTTAAAGTCACACACATACATACACATGCTGACATTATATGTACACAAACACACAAACGTATTTGACATATGGGAGTATTAATGCATACATTTGCGTGTATGCGTGCGTGCGTGTATTTGTAGTAGAATTGGAAATTTTCTTAAAACCTCATACTTGATTAAAAATTTTGCTATCGCTTGTACTAGTGCTTGTGCTCGTGCTCGTGCTGCTGCTGCTTCTAATGCTGACGTACATACAGAGATGTTGATGATGCAACTGCGTCTGCTGTTGATTTATTTGCGGCTTCTAAAATGCAAAAGTTTCTTAATTTTCCTGCCTCTACTCAAAAACCAAACATTACGATGAACATTTTCACAATTCCATTGCAAAAGAGAGTGAAAAGGAAATGTGTTTGCGTATGTGTGTGTGCGTGTTTTACGACGAGTCTTACGACAAGTGTAAGTTTTTGTGTGCGAATATAAGTGAGTTTCATAAGAAAATATCGAGTTTTGTTTATGGTATGTGTGCATATGTGTCGTAAGTGTATGTTTTTATACTTCTATTAACTTTATTTTGTATTTGCTTGTCTGTGTGTGTATGTATACAGTTTTTCTTTTGTTCATATTGTTGTTGAAGTGAAGTTTTGTGTCGTGTTTATCATTATATCGCGATTGTTGTGTTCAGCTTATTATGCAGTTTTCTATTCTTTACTGTTTTTTTTCTTTTCTTTACGAAATTTGTTTTTATTTGTATTTTTCTCGCTCTATGTATATCCCGTATATGTATATACAGTACACAACAACTGCATCGTTTATCGTTACATATTCTATGTGGATAACTGTGAATAGCGGCCATGTTGGAAATTGATATCTTTACTTGTAGTTTATTGTGCTAATTTGGCTGCTACAACATCAGTATGTGAATTTCTATGTTTTCTTTTACCCCAAATGAACAACAAGGAATCCTTATTGCCTGCCATTAGAAACGGTTTTTTGGTTTTTGTGGTAATTTAGGAGGTAAATATTTATGGTGAATCATGAACTACTGTAATAGATTCCTAATAGATGACTTAAATATATGATGTAAAATGATGAAACAATAATTGCATAAATTTTATTAAAAGTGGTAGGTTGGTGGTGGTGGTAGGTTGCATATTAGTTGGGTACCAAGTCTCGAATCAGTGATTAGAAATGGAAAAAACCACTAATCAAATACAGCTAGAGTGTCACCATAGGAGTGCACAAAACTAAGTTACAAGCCCTCACATAGAAGACGACATAATAGACAAAATCACTACAGCAGTCTAGGGTAGGTATGGAGATGACTAAAAGGTGATTAAATCCAAATAAGAGTGATATCAACCTGAAAGCAGACAGCTTTACTGGCCACTCAGCTTTGAATTACGTAGTTGTGGCGAATAGCAACGAATGCTGGGCATGTAGAGAGAACATCGTAACGATTGAATACTTTCTATGGACTGTTGAGAGCTCAAATATTTCGCTATTCATACTTACTTAAGAGGAGAAAATTGCCAGAAATTGATAAAATACCTACCTACCACTACGATTTCCTTTGAATTAACGTAACCAACGCATTGGCTTAGAAATAAGCCGATAATATTTGACATCCTCCGTTTTGAATGAATTTGTCTTACCTTTAACCTTCCTAACTATGTTCAGGGTATAGTTTAATAGAGCGAGCTAATAGTTCTTACGATATATAGTCTACATATTTGTACATCAGAACCAACCATTTCCGCTAATGATGCTGATTGGGCTTTTCAAAATACTCCGCCATAATAATCGGATGGGTCATCTATCGGTTCAAATTTGGACAATCGGTTATTTCGAATCTGGCAATACTTATATCATTCTATTTTGTCACAAAATCCATCTTATCTTATCTCCAATGAAGGTAATGAATCGATTTACGCCTGAGCAAAGTTGGGATTTATTGGGAATTTTTTTCCAACACAACGACAATTGGTCGGAAATTGCACACAATTCTCGTACAAAATGTGGTCACAGAAAAGGACCAACAGTAAAACTGGGTTCATTGTTATGCGTCAAGACGTGAGCGTGCTCATACAGAAAATATCGAAGCTGTGGCTGAGAGTGAGAATTCATCAACATCAACTCGTCATAGTTTTCAAAATGTGAATATTTCAAGCACCAGTTTCTTTGAATTTTGCTAAAAGATTTCGGTATGACGCCTTACAAATTTCAAATGGATCAAGAGTTGAAAGAGCATGACCATCCGCTTCGCTAGATGTGCCAACGAGAATCTGAGAGATGATGTCGATTTTGCAAAAAAAAAAAAAATCATCTTCTCGGATGAAGCTTATTTTAATTTTGGTGGGTACGGTAATAAGCAAAATTACCGAATTTGGGGTTCAAAAACCCACACGTGGTCTTACAAATGGTGAAGTCAATTGACCGCCAAGAAGCTGTGATTTAACATCATTGCACCATTTTCTGTGGTACGCCGTAAAAGTGTTATGCCGGCAAACCGGAGACAATAGAGCATTTAAAAGCCAACATTCGTGATGCCATTGCCGAGATACGACCCCGTATACTCGAAAAAGTGCACGAATATTGATCCAATCGAGTGAGGTACTGTGAGGCCAGCGGCGAATATTCCATTTCTAACTGAAGCAATTATACTTCACAACAAAAAACCTAAATTTGCCAAATTTCAAAAGATTTTTGTTTCATAGCATGTTTAGATTTAAACTTTTAAATGGCTCATACTTTACTACAACGTTTACTCACGTCAACCCAAGTTAAATTCCTGGTTGTCTTATTGGACCATTCAAAGACCTCACAGATCTTAGAATAAATCTTCTGCTGAATTAAAATAAAATTAAAAGTGTGAATGACGCCAATAAATACGATTGACTAACAAACTAGAAGTTTCCAAAATCTCTCTGGAATACTTTAACATCCGTAACCATATCGATAATTTAGTCTGAGTGACTGGTGTGAACTAAGGACTTATTTGACAGCAGATTTTCGCATTTAAATTTCATTATTTGCATAAGATGTCTCAACATTACCTAAATGATTATACCAACTATTATGTGGATGAAGATGAAGGCAAGAATTTAACATTCTTGTGGTAATACATCGCTAAGAAAAATCTGCAGCCGTGGAATGCTATGCTATTTGCTTTTGTAAATACGAACTCGTTATTTCGATGGCTTACCTCGCTGATGACGCCGCAGTATAATAGTTAATGTGTTAGATTTTTAGAGGAGAGTCCATCGTCACACCGAAATATTTTCAAAATATTTCTTTCTGCAAGTTCATGTCGACAGTTTTTTGGCAAAAACTGGAAATAAAATTTCCATGAAAACTTTTCTAAATCCATCCATTTGGGATCGACGGTAAACTGTAGGTCCCACTATTTACGACAAAAAAAAAATAACCAGCACATCATAAGTCGTACGAGAAGCTAGGTTGTAATCTTGTAAGAGGTTGTGATTACCAATTAAGCAAGTAGGTGTCAGAGTATTAAAAACCGCATTCCAAGAGGGAGGACATAATCCATCAAAGAGAATTGAAGCTATTTTTAAATGAAAAGGACATAAAAACAATATTTTATTGAATTATGGCAATTTTTTTCTGTATTAAACGTCCTACGCTGGAAAATACAGCCATTCCTGCATAGGCGGCGTTCACAATGTATACAAATTCACTGACAGCGTGTATTTTTGACAGCTTCAGAAAAACGTAAGATAACATGGCTCCTTCCAGCAAAATAATTCTATGCAAAGTACTGTCGCTACACTATTGTATATTATCTGCTCTCGTATATTAACAATGAATAGGATAAATTTCAATTTAAAATATGTTTTTAATTTTGAATATAGAAATCACAGTAGTATAGTACTCGTATTAGTTGGTTGGCTTAGTAGACGTGAGGCTGTGGTGAATGATTCTTCTTAAAGTTAAACATTGAAAATTTTTTATTTCTTATAAAAATTATCAGCATCCAACTCATAGTGTGTCAGCAGTTTCATGTATATTCGATCACGAATTAACATCCACATATTTAAACATGTTGTCAGCGGTGTTGTAAATAATCCAAGTTTAGCTACTTAGTAAAATAAACATCTCGTTAAACATGTATATAAACATTGTTTCGCTACATGTTGTTAGAGTTTTTCCCCAATGTTGCAAATGCCTACTTTGCAGATATGAATGTTTCTATCGTCAATGAAATTAATTTAAATAAATTTATATAATATTTTAAACAATGCTTAAAAAAATGCAATTATTTGTATTTATAATGTTTACGATTAATTTCTGGATATAATTTTATGCTAATTCATCGAATTTTATATATGTATGTCACTTATAAATATTCCGCTGGTCAGTTAGTGAAGTTGCTACTGAGTGATCGAGTATATTTAAGCAACCCTGATTAACTGAAAATTTCATGTAGCTTTCGTTCTATCCAATTAGAATCTTCTCAGGAATTTACGTAGGCCTTGAGCATATTTGGAAACGATCTCTTTCTTCTCATCTTTAAGCGATAACCTCAAGGAAATGTAATCGTTAGGGTAATGTATTAGTATAAATCGTGGTTTAGGTTGGTATACGGTTGTTGTCAGCTCCAGAAACTTCTCCTATTCGAATATTTTATTGAAGTACAGTGACATCCTCTCTGTGTACATTACAAGGCCACGGTTAAAACCCCCAGGTCGTACATCTCTAGCAATACAAAATGTGAAATATGCAGATTTCTGGCAAAAATCTGTAAATCTGTCGTTCGGAGTCGACTTTAAACTGTAGGTTCCGCCACTCATGTATAAAATTAACACACGCAACATAAATGCTGTGAAAAGCTATGTACGTCATAACCTTGACTGAAAGATTGTAATGACCAATTATGTTATGTACGAGTATGTATGTATTGCAAATCGAAAACATACAAATTACATACAATTATATCAAAATATAATTGATTTTTAAACCCGTAGTCGCCGTAGTCTAGTAGAAAGTGTGTTCGCTTATTAGACGTAAAGCCCGGGTGTAGCATGATTATAAAGTCGTCAATACTAACACAACATTTCATGTTTTATTTTCACACAATGTGCACGAGCAAAAGAATATCCAATTGCATATGAGCAGCGGCCACTTGACTCAATGTTGCTGACCGTCGCTACAGCGCAATAGTAAGGCGCTCATGCGACGATCATTTGATATTTCATTGAGGGTTCGCTGGCGCATTGGTTTTCGTATTGTGTGGACAATGTATGTTGTTGTTGTATTACGGTTCTTGTGATCGTGTGTGACTCTCTTCACACTTTACCGTGGGAATTATGACTATTGTATAGCAGCAATAGGCGCGTGTCATATTGCACCCACTTGTGCCGTAATAATAATACACACAAACTAATGTAATATTATAGAACATAAGTACAAACCAATATAATAGCATTAAGTAATAATAATACACACAAACTGATGTAATATTATAGAACATAAGTACAAACCAATATAATAGCATTAAATAAATATCGAAATGTATTAGAATTAAGGGACTGATTTGGAAATGCTGAATCAGCCAAAAATTAGTATAAAAGAAGGGATATTTTCCCTTAAGAAATCAATCATAAAATAAAACTCAACTAGTGCGTATCAAGCCGCACTAACAATAAAATAAAACTTCTTTTAATTAAGTTTCCACTACACGGGTTCGAGCCCCAGGCCAGGCATCAAAACGAAATATGAAAAAAATTATTCCTTCGGCGACTTTCCCTCCCTGCCATGAAAAAGTTTCTTAAAATCTGTCGTTCAGAGTCGACGTTAAACTGTAGGTCCTGCCACTCAAGTATAAAATTAAGGCACAGAACATGTGTGGTGTGCGACGCTAGGCCATATTCCTGACTGAAGGGTTGTAATGGCCAATTATGTATGTATGTTTTAAACCCGTTAACATAGATCACCTTGTGGGTAAAAGTTTTATTATGTTGCCTTCAAATTACGGCTTCATTGGCTGTGGTTAATGCAAATGCATAAGGAAACCTCAATACAAATTCATTATACATCATCAATGCACGCTTTTAAACTATTTTTACTATCTTACTCTATCCTTTTTTTGTTAACTGATACCCTCGAACAATGAAAAATTTTTTCTTTTCTTTTCTTCTCTGTTTCATTTCTTTGTTAAAAATCTCTTTTATATTCGCTAGTAAATAAAAAAGCAAAAAACAACGAAAAAGATAATGAAGAAAATTATTTCCAACAGCCAACTTTCTTCTAAAAGAGATTTTATGCGTGTTTGCATTTAAGACTTGCAGCCAATTTCAGTTAAATTAAGTTCAGCTACAGCATTTTCTTCTTTTTGTGGCAACCTATACAAGGTCATTTAGTGTTGTTGTTGTCATTGTTGTTGCTTGTGCTATTGAAGTACCATAGCTGTTGTCATTGTTGGTTGCTTTAATGTTGGTTTTATTGCTGTTCGCATAGTTTTTGGCAAATATGTTAATGCATGTGTCTACAAAATATATTCCAACAATTGTTTCTAGTGATGCTACTGCTGGTACTGCTGTCATTGCTGTCGTTGCTATATACCATACCACCAACCACATGGTACATACATATGTACATACATTGTAGCTACGAGTACGCACTTGAAAAACAGCAGCAATAGCAACAACAAAATATTAAAATCCTAGAGAAAATGAATACGAAGAAGTTCAAATGAAAATTTGCAAACAAAAAAAAAAGTAATTCAAGTGTTAGTATGGGTGAATATGTTTATGCATACGTGCATGTGTGCGTTTATACACTTTAGAGTTTGTGGTTTAATTTGGATGCCAATGTTGTTAATGATGGTGATGATGTTACAGCAAATGCATGTACAAATGTTGCGCACACGATCAGTATAATTGCGTTTTAAGTAATAATAATGTTTTTAATGTTCTTCTGTTCTACACTTACAAATGCAAAAAAACAACAACAACACAAATAACTGATTGTCCTGAACTGATTATAGCAAAATGACATTGTAATTGTTTAAACTGTTGTAGTTGGTTACATAAGGAATTAAAATAGTTTTTCAAACAAAAATTTGAAATAATAATAATGATACGAAGCTGGCTGTTGTAGTCTTGGTAGATAGTGTGATGGGTTACTAGACTAGAGCTAGGGTTCAAACCTCGTCACTGGCATCTTGATATGTGAAAAAAATATTTATTTCCACGACCCCACTCACCAGAACAACAAGCTCTCACGTTTGGGGAACACCTGACGTACATCGGTGGAAAATGTGTGGCGAAGCACAAAACAGTAGAAGAGACGGTTACTGAAGGTAACGGTTTAATGAAGGTAGAGACATCGATCACTATGCACTATATACAGCCCCAATATAGATCGAGGCTATGTATAAGAGGACCTATAGAACAGAAACATAAGTAGCATATTGGTTGGAAGTGTGACGAAAGAGGTTAGGTTTAGTACGCAAGCATACATTGGGTGGGCCAGGCTACCAATGACTTTTAAAGATTCCAAGCCTTTAACTCGTAGAGCTATAAAAAAAGCTCTCAATAATAATAACACCGATCGACCACATCTTGTGGAAATCTTCAACATAATTAAAGAACTTAAATATAATAAGCCCCAGTCATTGATATTCTGTTAGTCGAACATTTTAAGACAAACACTCAAAACAACGCCGCAATACTTGGTCTGGATTACATAAGGAATACTACATAGTTTCATGGAAAGCCTTGTTATTAAAGTCCCAAAAAATGGAATTTTTATACATGTAGCAATTGGAGAGGAATTGTACTGAGTCCAGTTCTTCTCCTCGATGATTAACTGCAAAACCAACAAGCCGGACTTGCTTATGCATTAACCAGATCAACGGTCTTCGTATATTAATAGAAGGATACAATGAAAATAACGCCACACTCTATATAACCTTTAAGGATTTCAGAAAAGCTATCGGTACTTTCGATAGGAATGAAGTATGACTTAGCCTCAGAATGAAAGGGGTATCAGATGAAAGCATACAACTTCCTTTTATCCGGGACAAGTAAAGACGGCATGCAAAGGAAAATAAGCAATTTAATCGCAACGTCGTCAAAATATAGTCTGGAATTAAAGTTGGTAGAACATAATGCATTCGATCCGACAATAAGCTGTATGAGGTCCTCAACGATGCGGACATTGTGCTGCATTTAACATTAAGAGGTGTACTGGCTCCGTCTTGTAGTTCGAATGGATTAGAGTGCTCCGGCGAGAGAGGTATTTGCGAAAGTCGACGAAAAGAACGAACTTGTTTGCGTCCAAGGTCTCCAACTGGAGAAGGACGCAAGAAGCAGAGGCGCCTGGAAGGATGTGCTAAAGCACCCCGGGCTCTGACATCTCGAAAAAAGGGTTTCATCAGCAGGCTTCTGTCAAAAACTCTGAGAATAAATAAAATTGCTATGAAAAGCATTTCTAAAATCTGTTCTACGCAGTCGAACTGTATATTGCGCAACTCATGGTTAAAATTAACGCACACAATATTAGTGGTGTGAGAAGCTAGGTTTACAATATTTTCAAACCACCTTTGCCATTTTGAAGAGGACATAATGCATGTTGAGAGGTGGAATTTTCCCCAGTGATTTATTCAGACAGCCAGGCTGGAATTAAGTTCGTAACGAACGTCTTATCAATTTCCGACTTTGTCAATAAGTTCCGAGGATTTCTTAGATAAATTTCAGATCATTTAAAAGTAACTTTTTGGTTCCTGGGATATCGTTGGAAAATTGTATTGCTGATGAGCCGGGAAAGGTATGTACAGAGCTCACAATCTTTAACAAGATACAGGGCATAAGTATTCCACTTGAATATTATCTAAAGGTTTTGCAGGGAGACTTCAGCTCGTTGATAGCAAGAGGGCACGTGCAATATTGCTAGACTCTGCTGGACACAGATAAGAAGAGCACCGACTCATTCATCGCACGATAACGATTCTTACGAGCCAATGTTCCATTGGTAATTATGCCGATAGTCTTGGCATTACGATACTGTATTTCAGTCCATGTGTCAGTGCATTTCTCTTGTCACTAAATAAAGGCGGTTTCAGGAGGTTACCTTCAAACATCTTTGAACGAGTTTTCGAATATAAAGAATGCAACAGCAATAAGATTTATTGTGGACTCGGCTTAGTTTCCTCTAGGGAATGTTTGATACTCTGGCTAAATATTGATTGTGGACTAACAATGTCATTAAATACTGATCTCAAGATCGAATTTTAATTAATTTTGGCTGCACGAGGAACGAGAGTGTTAGAACATAAGTCGCTGTATTCTAGTAGGTAGTGTGTTGCCTCACTAGACGTAAGCAAGTGAGTTTAAACCTTTGCTCAGACATCTGGAATAAAACGAAATATTTAAAAAAATATTTTTGTAGGCGACTTCCTCTCAGCACTCTTTGGCAACAAACTCTGAGAATAAATAAAATTGCCATGAAAAGCCTCTCAAGTCTGACGTAGAAGTTAACTTTAAATTGTAAGTGCCACTATTCATTGATGAAATGATTACTCACTGCGTGGGTAGTACGATAAACTAGGTCATACTCCTGCCACAAGGACGGTAATGGCAAATTAAAAAAGTAAATCATAGATTAACTCATTAAAATAATAAAATTATAAACAAAAACTATTAATTAGACAGAGTTTTTTCACCAAGATAATCGATTACTTCACACATTTACTACTGCGATGTTCAGAAGTCTATGAATTAAGTTTCGAAACGATTTATCACGCATTTTATTAAACTGATTTAGCTCTCTCCAATTATTTTATGTTTTTAAACTTGAAAGAAGAACACTGTGGTAAAATATTTACCAACCATGAGGATATTGGGCAGCCCCTGCGCTGACCCTTCCCTGATTTTGGTGGAACTTGGTCAGTACAGAGTCTGCGTTCACTCGTGGCATCACAACGGGCTGCTATGGGTGCTCAAGTGAGTTCTTTGATATCAGAGCTACCACTTCGACCTAACTATGAGGATATTGAGCTCATTGAGAGATTGTTGGCCATTGTAAGCAGTCAGACATCTCGCACAAAATGGAACATAAAAACATATTTCTTAGGCGACTTCCTCTCAGCAGATTTCTGGTAAAAACTCTGGGAGTAAATAAAATTGCCATGAAAAGTGTCTCAAAAAAATCTGTCGTTCGGAGTCGACTTTAAACTGTTGATCTCGCAATCCGTGTGTAAAATTAACACACACACTCTAAGTGGTATGGGAAGCTATGTCGTTATTCTGACTTTAGGGGTTGTAATGAGCAATTATATTATGTATGTATGCATTTAAGACAGTTCTTAATACAAACGTGATAAAAGAAAAGTTTATTGAACATTTTGGCCAAAATTGTTGTGGCTACTTAACTAAGCCCTCTAGTATTGAACCTTGTTTTTGATTAACCTGGACTTAAATGATTTAGTTTTTCAGGCTTAAAATGTTTCGTATATGTACATATACATATGTATAGTTCATCGAATTGACCACAGAATCATTTTAAAACACCTATATTATCACCCCTAATAATATCTATTATTATCATATTGCATGAGTATTTACCAATACATACATGAATACATACGAAATGCAAAATTTGTAATTTCATTCGAATCTGTTTTGTCTGTAATTGTTTGTAATAATTTCTATGGATTTTTTTTATTGAAGTATTTTCATGTGACTACCAAATGTTTGTTTGTAATAATATTTGTATGCCATTTATGTCATTATATATGAGTTAAACTTTACCAATTAAAATAAAAGTAACAATTTTTAAATTTGTTCAGAGCAGCATAGCAGCGATATTAAATGCATTCTGTCGCCAAGGGTATTTAAAACTGTATTGTACTTAAACAATACAATACAATACAAGGCAATATTCTTCTTCTTAACAATTGCTACTGAAATAAAATATATTTAAATTTGGTAAATAATTTCGTATTTAAATTGTAGACTGAAGTTAAATTCAAATAGAAATTCTATATTTGGAAAATATATTATATATAAATTATATATAAAATATTTAAAATATATTGTATTTGCCGTTGGATTGGTAATAACGTGTGCGATTCTGAGTGGCAATCGAAGTTTAATTATATTGTGAAAAAGGTAATTTATGGTATCATTATATTAAACAATTGAAGATTTATTGCCAACGATAAATAGCCTTGAAAAGTACATACAATTGAATTGCATCTCATACTTTGTGTTTTACACGTACCTCATTGTTAATGTTGGTTTTCAGATCATTTCTTGAATCATGAACGACATATTCTTTTGAATTTTAAATAGTTTGCATGGACTTTATTATAATTTAGAAACTATATAGGGTGTGCCATTTAAAAGTCTAAATTTCACAATGCAATAAAACAAAAACGCTTTGAAAATTTGCCAAATTAAATTTTTTGGTTTTCATTCTTTTCATTGTACTTCACCAATTGTTCCGGTTAGAAATGGAATATTATCTCATTCATATGGCTGCCGTGGATGGCCATGGACATCATCATCGATCGAATCAATTTTCGTGCACTTTTTCAAGTGTATGGAGTCGTATCTCTACCACCAATATTGATCTTCAAATGCTCAATTCTCTCTAGTATTCCGACATAACACTTTTCTTTAACGGCGCCCCACATATGATAGTCCAACGGTGTCAAATCGCGGGTTCTTGGCTAATTAAACGGCCTTCAAACGTTTGACGCAATCCTGTTAAAACCAAACATCTTTCACATCAACACAATGAAGAGCGAGTACAAAAAAATCGTTTATTCTGATACGATAGGTGTCTCCATTGAACGTAATGGTTGCGCCGTCCTCATTTTCCATACTAAACAGTCACTCGTAATGAGTGAATTTTCTTCTATAAGACCACGTGTGGGTCGGTAATTTTGCTTATTAACGTAAACACCAAGAAGAAATTGAACTTCATCCAAAGAGATGATTTTGGCAAAAAAATTTCGACCAATTATCTTTGTTTCGCAAATAAATTTCCAATTAATCCGATCGTTGCTCAAGCATAAATAGCTAAATTTCGTTCAGTGGAGATACAGTACAAGTTATGTCAACAGTACAAGTCTTCAATCAGGATTACGACCTAGCTTCTCACGTCATTTATGTTGTGTGTGTTACTTTCATCCATAAATGGTGGGAGCTACAATTTAAAGTCGACTCTGAACTACAGATTTTTGAAAAATTTTTCATGAAAATTTTATTTTCTCTCAGAGTTTTTCCCAGAACACTCCTAAGAGGAAGTTGCCGAAGAAATATTTGTTCATATGTATTTCGTTTTGTTGGAAATGTCTAGCCTGAGGTTTATCTAATAAGCCATCAGACTACTTACTAGACTATGATACTCCACTAGACTACGACGAATACTTATTACGTTTTGGGTCAATTTTTAATCAACTTTGAATTAACCTGTCATCGGCGAGCATATTAAACTCACAGCCATTTGCTTCTGTATTACTGTTAGATTGAAACTAAAGTTTCTTTTGCATATTGTACACCCAACGATCAAGAAATGGCCCCTACTCTTACAATACATTGCGTTTGAATTAGAAAAATCGGTGGTAGTCAGAGAAAAGGCAAAAAATTTAAATTTGTTTACACTGTAAGTGATAGAAGAGTCCTCACAAGAAGAGGTTTACACATATCCTTAGTGCGTCTAAGCAAAGAAATTTCTCTTTTATGCATCTTGTACGAAAGAGCAATGAGTGCTCCTTATCATATTAGATTTTGAGTAAAAAGTTATCGTTCTAGTGAAATAGCATACATTTCGTTAAAGTATCACTAAAGCAATAAAACGTTAGCCACCTTGCGAGGGTACTAGAATAAGCAGTATAGAATAAGCATACATTGGCATCTCTGTAACAGCTTAGAAGAGCTTAATTAAGCACATGATATCTATTTAATAGCCCTTGGACTCATGGACAAGCACGAAAAACCAAAAATAATTCAGTTGACAGCCGTTTAAATGGAAAACACCCAAGCACTTATGTCGCTCGATGGTCTTTTCGAGTTTTACATCGATGTTGTCAATGCTTACCGTGTAAGCTCAAATTGCAATATGGATATATGATTGGAAAGTTGCACTAAAGGGTGCAGATTCGATGCAATAATTTGTTAAACATTGTCAGCGCAGAATGTTGGAACTACTATGGCTTGCTTGTATTAGTAAAGGTGCGTCGTAGGTTGCTACGTAACAAAATCAAGTGATAGCTGAAAACATTAATACTAGAATACTACATTAGATTAGATTGAAATTCTTAAAGACTTTTGGGCACATGAGAAGGAGAAATAGTTGGAGTTGGGTACATTCCATTTCTTATGTTTTTATAGGAAATTTATTTACGTATAACGGCGTTAAGTATATTTGTCATATTACTTAAAAATGCTCTCGAGCTCAAGACCGGTAACTCGAAAGTTTTCAGAAATACCCAGGAAATTGAATTTGATCAGACTTAGTAAAATTATGTACAAATTGACGACCTAGTGATTTTAAACAATTTGAAAACAAAGTTCAATACGGATTTTTTGACCTGAAGTATCCAATATTTGCATTCCTTCATAAAATTTTTGATGTTGCCTCATTTTATTTTTAAAATCTCGTGAACTACAATACAAAATTCAATTTGATTCTCATATAACTTCATCAAAATTTGTATTTTTCAATTATTTTTCAAATTAACGAAACTATCGTGTTGCCAATTGTTGTTCATTCAACATTAAGGGTTGAATATAACAGTTAAGAATGCTTTAAATGTGGCATTAATGCCTACTCTTGCATGTGTTAAAATAAGGGTTTCCTCTAAAGAACAGAATTCGAACGACGACAGCGCCCTCTTCTAAAGGATAGCAGCAATTAGTTGTCCTTACGAAGGAAATTTAAGTTACAAAAACTGTACAAATATAACAGTTTATTTTAATTTTAAAAGAAAAAAGGACCAATGGTGATTTAAAATACTGACTGAGGATATAACCCCATACTGCACTACCGACAATGTAAAATATATGGTAAAATAGCAACTCAACTGTTAAAATCTGTTCTATAGTTGAGTTTTAATCTTAAATTGTTGAAGTCTATTGAAGAAAGTTGTTTAAATCATGCAAATACAAACATTACAGAAGCAATAGATTTTCAATGAAAACGCTTAAAAGTTTTAGTACATATTTAACATTAAAATGTTAGATAAATAGAACAAAAACAAAAAATTCATATGTATGTAACTAGGAAAAGTTTCTGTTATATTTGAGAATTTCTGATGAATATACATAGATTGAAAAAAGTACACTATCATTAAAGTAGAAGTTTAAAGTGACACATTTTGAGTTGGTTCAATATAGAGCAACCAGCGCAATATGTCCGATACATTAAAGTAAGAACTTAAAGAATGTCCCAATACAATACAAATAAAACGCAGAAACTTAATTCATCATTTATCATCATCTTTTCCCATCGATATTCAATTGCTTTGATGGTCTATTTGCAGTTAGAAGCGTCTTTAAAACAGTCGTCAATGACAGACTATAGTCTTCCAATGGTGGCAAATTTTTTACCAGCGAGCAAGTTTTACAAGCTTGCAAATAAAAATTAATCCCAAAGCACTAGGTAAAATGAGCAATAAGGTAATCAAACTTTTATTCAGTAATTTTGATCAAATTAAATGTTTTCTTTCTAGCAGCCCAGTGAACAAATGACACAACCCTGTCTGTAAATAGAAATGTCTACGCCTTCTTTCTTTTCTCCCTATGGAGCCTTTAAGTGTTTCTTTGCTTCAGATGTGAAGTGGTGCATTTGTTTTCATCATAAGTACAGGTATCTTCACTAAAATTGTTCACTCAATATATGATGTCTAGAATACTTAGAAATCTTATCATTTCATCCAGTACATGAACATTATCCAGTATCATTTCGTTGAATTTTTTCAGCTTCTGAGTTGATTAACTCTATCGGTCGACGGCTACGTTGTTTGTCCTGAAAGCTTCCTGGAACGTTACTCTCATATGGGAGTTCCTTGGCAAAGAGTAAGTAGACGAGCCTGCGTGGTGGGAAGCTTCTACGTCGTAGATGTTCAAACCCCAAGTCAGACATATCCAGCAAAACGAAAAAAAAAAATTTCTTCGGCGATTTCCTCTCAGCAAAAATTCTGAGAGCAAATAAAAATTGCCATGAAAAAAATTCTCCAAAATCTGTCTTTCGGAGTTGAGTAGGTCCCACCACTCATGTATATAATTAACACACACAACATGAGGATATATATGTATATACTATATAAGGGGACTCCAAATAAATATTTCATCCACTTTTAACAGTTTTTCCGTTATGGATGATATCGAATCTGAGATATCAGAGATCTCACATCAGTCCTACGTTGTCCGCTTACATGCCTATGTATGTTTTGGTGAAATTTCACAATTTGTCACAAAAAGTGATTTGTGGGTGAGAACTAGAAAATATAGAAAAGAGTTTACTGAAGTCACACAATGTGACTAGACTCACCGCTAGACTCACCTGGCCCAGGATGGATAGAAGGCGTACCAACCGATTACTTAGTCTTGGTCGTGATGTCATCTCGACTACAGTGGCCGTGCTTACAGGCCATTGCGTCATGGGTAGACACGCGGAAAGAATGAGGCTCCCTTTCAACGACTTTTGCCGTGGATGCAGGTCCACTGAGGAAGAGGAGACTGTTGTTCACTTTCTCTGCCAGTGCCCGTCTCTTGCTAGGTGTAGATATAGGTTATTTAGCTCCCCATTCCTTGTTAGCTTAACGGAGCTATCATCTATTGACATCAAGGATATAGCTTCGTTCATCAAACTTTCTGGCTGGTTTTCCAGTGCGGGGTAGTCGTGCCTTTGTTGTGCAGACCTTGCGCTGACCAACTTCCTCCTTTTCCCTGATTTTGGTGGAACTTGGTTAGTACAGGGACTGCGTTCACCCGTGGCATCACAACGGGCCGCTATGCGTGCTCAAGTGAGCTTTGTGACATCAGAGCTAACCTAACCACACAATGTGAAAACCACCGCACTAAGTTACAATTTAATGTATGTATGTAATGGATCTATTAACCAAACTGGTGAAATTGAAAACTCTAAAGCAGGCTGGGTTAGGGTAGGCCGAATGATCTTAGCTTACTTAGGTCCTTCGGTCCGGGATTTTACCACCGATATTACCTTTTCCGTTATATAATTACATCTACTAGTTGGTATACAAATCACCTTTGGAAATACTTGCCCTTTTTTCTTTTTTTTCCATTAAAAATTCATTTTTTCAATTTTATTTTTTTAATATATTTTAATATTTATTTAATAATTTTGTTCTTTTACACATATATATAATTGTTATTTTATTTTTGTTTTTTTTAATTTTTGTTTTTATTTAATTTTTTTTGTGCTACATAAAGTTTTACTTTTAATTTGTTTTTTATGAAAGACGTTCAATAATAATGATTTTATTTGTTTGATTTTTTATTTTCGTTAATAATAATTATTTTTTTTTTATCAATTTGTTAATGATTGTTGTTCTATTTATTTATTTTTATTTTTTAGTGTTTTATGATTTTGTTTTTGTTTTTCAATTTATTAATTCTATTTCATTTATTGATTTGATATTGATTCGTTTATTCCTGTCGTATTTGTTTTTTTTAATTTTTGTATTTTTTTTGTTTCTATGCCTTTTAAAAAAATAATAATCCACTTAAAAATTAACAATTTATTGAAACCAGTTGAAATAAAATTCAATCAACATTATGCATAAAAATATTTTAAATATTTTTTTTTTTTTAATAAAAAATAATTGAAAACTAAATCACTTGATCTGGCTTGTTTGTTTGTATGCATTTCGTTTGTTAAAATTTATAATAAATTCGTAAACTTCGATGTACAATGAAAATAAAATTTTGTTTTCAAATTTATAAATTAAATTTAATTTGTTTGTTGTTTTATTTATTTTGTTTTTGTATACCATGCTTTAGTGGTTGTTTTTTATTTCTATTTATTTAGTTGTTGTTTCTAATAATTAAATTATTTTTATTACTGTAGTAGTGATTTTTCTTTTTGATTTGAATACTATTTTTTGGGTTTTTCTTTTTGTTTGTGTTCTTCTTTTTAGATAATTTTTATTCGTTTCGTTTATTTTCTTTGTTTGGCAAAGTTTGATTTGGAGTACAATTTTATTTATTTTTGATGAGTTTGCTTTTAATATGTGTGGTTTACTCTTAATCGGAAAAGCATTCGACACAATTTTTCTCTTTTTTCATAAAAAAAACAATAAAAAATAACAGCAGTTTTATGAGACTTAATAGTTTTAACATGTTTATTAAGTGGGTTTTGATAAAATATCTTGAAAGTTTCACGAATGTGTATAGAAATTTGAAATCCTTTGAAGACTTAAACACACCTTGTGTTTTCCCTGATAATATGGTCCAGCTCCTACTAGAAATTTCTAAATTAAAATCCTCTGAGACCCGAAATAATAGCACCTGCTTGACTTTCTCAATACTTATCGAATAAAAGAATTTTTATTATCTGTCGACTACAGTAAATCGCGCACAATTCCTGTGAGAAAAAAATGGCTGTTTAGATGGGAAATGACAGCTATTATGAACAGAAAGGAAAATAAAAGCAAAACTCTAAAACTTACAATATATTCTTATTCGAATTGATAGTTTTTGTATTAAAAATTAATTTCAGAGACACAATTTTTTTGGGTTGCAAAGTAGATTCAAGCTACTAAACAAATATTAACGCAGAACTTCGAAAGTCACACCAACTTTCTTACATACAAAGAATCTCCAGAAGATAGATGGTTAGCAGTCGAATTAGTTTAGTTGGCTTGTTAACTGGAATAAAATTAAAGTGTTCTTATGTTATTCTGAAATCATATTAAAATTACTAGGAAGAAAAAACACGAAGGTTTGCACCCCTCGTGAGCGGTTTATAATGTGGAGATCGAAACTTATGGGTTGCCCTTACAGAAAGGTAATAAAAAAATCTGGCTGCTAGAACTGGCACGCTGCACTCTACCATTCAGAAATTTTCAAAAAAAAAAAAAAACTTTAACATCGAAGATAGAAAAGTAAAAATTAATTTTTCCCCTCTTTGTGCACCGATTATCCGATGACATCTGTGTACCCTTTTATGAGCTCCATGTATCTTTGGAATATACAGTGTCCTGACGCAGGCGTGATACACTGTTTCTGTGCGCTTCCAGGGAGAAATCGGTATATGTTCCTTTTGACGTAGCAGATATCATAGATTTCACATCTATCATGGTCCTCTAAGTAAGCTAATTAGATCTTGAAGTTCTAAGGACATCTCCGGATTCCGGAATATCCATATTACATACAATACAAACAGAGAAGTACAGTACAAGTATAGATCTGAAGTCTTCCACTAAAGCTTACAAATGTTCCTAATCTAATTAATTAATTGGGAAATTCTTTCAACACCAGAATGTTAAACGAGGTCTAAAGTACGAAACGGCGGTATTCTATGTAGCGGTTTCAAAATCGTGTTGATATCCTAAAGTCTGGCGTACCGGACCAAAGCTCCTAAAAGATTTTCCTGCAGCCAACAGTGAAAGCGTGACATATATTATACGAGTAAGTGACAGATTTGGATACAAGTATATACGTGGACCCGCGGTTCAAAAATAAACGATATAAATAGAGGTAACAACTGAAATTCGGTACACATTAGATTATCGAAATTAGGTATCCGGTCGGTTGAAGAAAGAAGGAAATTTTTCTATGATATCTTATGAACAACCCGTAGTACTTCAAACAAACAAAAATATGTATTCGGCCCATATGTGCTCTAATTCCATTATAGGTGTCCTGGTAGCATCTTAGGTAGCGTAATGAGCTTGGTTACGATTTCCACCCAAGACTCTGGTGTGTAACACTACATCGTGTGTAATTTATAAAATTTCATCATATGAAGTTGTGGTGTATGGTGTCATATAGTCGATGTTGAACGGAGATAATAAATTCTAGTTGTTTTAATGATTTGATTTGATTTCCTTTTTATCTATTTTGGCATAATTAATTATTAATTAATATTAATTTGTATTTATAAAAATTTCCACAAATTGCTTTTAATTTTTTTTGTATATAAAAAGAATATTTTTTAATTTAATTTTAATTTTATTTTTAATATTTGGCAATTGTTTGATAATTTTGTAATTTTGGCACGTGGTTTTCGAAATATTTATTAAAAAAAACCTGTAAAATGTATAAATATACGAAAAAAAGTTTCTTAAAAATACGTTTATTTGAGATTAATTTTGGTTTTTTTTTAATTTTTTAATAATAAATATTTTTTGTAGTTTTAATTTTTGTATATTTTCGTTCAAATACTAGTAAAAAATAAAATAAAACAAAAATAAAAAATTAAACATTTATTATAAGTAGTATAGTAAGTAGTTTTACTGGAATTTAAAAAATTAAATTTTTTTTTTTTTTTCAAAATTTTGATTTATTTTTTTATGTTTTAATTTTTATACATAAACTGAGTTTGTTATTCATATATTTTTTAATGCTATTTAAGAAAAATCTTAATTTTGTATTTATTTGTAGTTCATTGTACATGGGTTTACATTTATAAATTTTAATTTATTTTTTATTTATTTATTTTTTCATTCAATTTTATTTTTCAATTAATCAGTTGTTTATAAACTATATTTATTTTAGTTTAGTTTAATTAAGCTATAGAGAAAAATATATATATGTATTTATTTTGTATTTATTTTATAGTATAATATTTTCATTTTATTTTTGTTTTTTGTAGTTGAGTTTATTTACCATAAAACTATTGTTTTCTTATGCCATTATTTACAAGAATTGTTATTTTTTTTTATTTTTTTTTTATATAAAAAAAATTATTTATTATTAGTTTTCATATAATTTCATACAAATATACTACAGAGATTTGTTTTATATACCATATATATTATCTATATATTTAAAAAATAAAAAAAAGTTATTCAAAATATTTATCAGTCGTTTCGATTTTGAAAAAGATAATTATTATGCTACGATACTTTAACATTTTGATTATTACTTAAATTGTATTGCCAAAATTTATTATAATTATTAGTTTTTCAAATATGATGTGAATTTAATAAAAATATTTTATTTTTTAAACGTCTACGCTTTTAAAGAGCTATGTTAAGATAAGAACCAGCTGAATAAGAACTACGAATCATATCAATAGCACTTCCCGATTTGTCCACATTAAATTGGTTCCGAGAAAATCATGAAAATTTTAATTCAATTAATTCAATTTCATTAAATGAAACAATAGTCACTGAGAAAACTAGGTAGGAAGGCAAATAGGTACATTGAAGTAGAGGAGATCCGCCAAGGGTATCATGTCCATTGGCAAAGCCATCAATATCAATAAGCCTACTATCATGTGCTTTCCCACCATATTTTATGTACAAACTTTCTTAACCTCTCCGCTACTTTGAAAGAAATTAAGTCTGGTATAGGGTCTTCCATAAAATATTGCAATCTCGAGCTCACCAAGGCTTAGCAATGGAAAAATAAAAATTATTTCGCATAAAAATTGGAAAAAAACCATGAAATAAGTAACGGATTGCCCCCTCATCCGTTAAATTTTTCAGATTTAGTTCTGCGTGTGTATTAGGCAGTAATTTGGAATGTTTTAAAAATTATGCAGGCCTTTACCACAAATTACAAACCAAATTGAAAACTGTTGGCTACTACGTGGAATCAATATTCCTTTATGGATATGGATCTTGCATTGCAGCAAATCTCGACACACCCATATTAAAAGTTTGACTGAAGACTGTCGCAAATAAAGATTATAATTTATTATTTAGAAGCAGTAGTTAATTACTTTTGAAGTCTAGTAGGCAGTGAGACCACGGTTCAGACTCCAGATCACGCATCTCGAAGGAAACGAAATATGAAAAAATATTTCTTCGGCGAAAATTACCAAAAATTTGGAGCTGAACCTTTTTAAACCATTTAAATAGGTGGAGTTCATTCCACATGACCTAACGACACCATAAACTTCCTTACTGACATTATTTTTACCTGCTAAAAACGATGAAGTCGCTGTAGTCTAGTAGGAAACTGAAACATTTCCTTCAGCAACTTCATCTTTATTCGGTGTAGACTTTAAGCTATACATCCCGCCATTCATGGCCAAAATTAACACTCACAACATAACCGGTGTGAGAAACTAGGTCGTAATTCTGACTGAAAGGTTGTAATGGCCAATTAAGTAAGTAAATTACTTTCAGTTGTGCATGTCGGATTTTATTATCAGCTGAGTGAGAAACGTGTTTCTAATGAAATCGCAACGTTATAATCAACGAAACATGGTATAGTTCAATGATTACTAAGTTTATTTTGTCTGAAATGGAAATTTGTACTTGTGATGCCATTTTGGAAATGGTGCCATAGCATCACAAGACTTACAACGCCAGCACTATTTTTGTGTGTGTATACGTAAAGTCTGTAGAGTACAGTGACATGCCATCCACAATTCCAGCATTGGAAGACAACATTACATTACTGCCGAAATGGTAGAAAATGTGTTCCAAAATTGGAGCACACAGAGAAAGCAACAAGAAATAATTTCGATAGAGTAAATGGTGGGCATAGGTAGGCAGACGAACATACAAGACTCATACTCTCACACGGGAAGAATGGAATGCGAAACTAGATCTGGCGTCTATTCCGATAAACCGTAATACTGAACAGGTCATGCAGATTACCTAATCAGGCTAGCGTATTTCATGCAAAGATTTTTGATATTGAACAAGCTGCACGCATGGTTGAAACCTGGAACTTAGCTCTTTCGAACTTTATAATATGCACCAATCAAAGTGCTGGGATCCCATCTCGTCAAATCAAAGGACGTCAGGAGCTTCATAGACTCTCTACACCGTATCTACTGGATTTCCGGCCACTGTGACATAAAGGGGAACAAAAAAGCGGACAAACTGGCACGGAAGAGACAGGACATGTCCGAAAAGGAGAAGATAGTGTGGATATATGTGCCTCTACAAGAATACTTTTTCAGATTGGAAAAAGCTACGTGGAATTCAAAAAATCGTGGGTGGTCCAACATACCTGATTGTCGAATCTCAAAACTGCTGTATCCAGTAGTGGACAGCAAGAAAGCCAAAGAACTACATGAGTGCGGCAAGAGAACGGTTCACACTCTAACACGAGTTCTAATAAGACACTGCATTATTGGCAATTTCGCTGACAAGCTCGGTTTGCCCCACCAAGATTAGTGCAAAAACTGCTATGATGTAAAGGAAACAGAATCGATACAACAACTTTTATGCGAGTGTTCTGCACTTTAGAACAAACGTTATCGGTTGTTGGTTGACAGAACGTTTGAAGATCTGGGCATGGTGGTGAACGTACTACTAAGGGAACTGTTCCTTTTCCTCAAGCACTTTGGGTGATTCCAATCCACCACTAATGGATAATGCCAAGTGGCTTACCTTATACTGGGTAACACAATAGGTCATATGGGCTACCAAGTGAACTTGTCTGTGAACGGCAAGCTACCCGCTAACCTAACCTCCTAGTAGGCATATACATATGTATTGTTTAATAAAAATGTTCTTACGATTAAAAGTTGATTTGATTTAAGCCCTATACTATGTGACTATTTCTTTTTTTTCTATTTAAATAAGAGGAAAATCGAATTATTTTTTCCTAATGGCACATCATTGTTCTATATTCAGGGTTCACAATTCTTTTCAATTAAATTCACATCAATTTTAATATTTCTTTTTAATTTTTTCCTTCTGTATCAAATACTAAAATTTAAAATAAAAAAAAAATCCATAAAACAAAAAATATAAATTGAATAAAATTAATTTGTTAGTATTTGTTAATTTCCAAAAACTCACACTCATACATACAATTCAATTAAATTACAAACATGATGATGATACAATACAATACAATCCATTTAAAAAGAAAAATACAACCTGATTTGAAAAAATTTCTACAAATTTTTTTCTCATGACGTTAGTTGTTGTTAGTTGTTGTTAGTTTTCGATTAATAAAATTGAATTAAAATTGTTTTTTTTTTTAGTTTAGTTTTTTTTTTATTATTTATTTGTTGTTGTTAATAATAAATATCTCATATTAGTATAAAAGTATTGTAGATATTTTAATAAAATTTTATAAAAAGGGGGGATATTAAATGGGGGAGTGGGGGTGTGGGTGTGGTTTGGTGTGGAGTTTCATTCGGGGAAATGCATGCAATAATACTTTGTAATAAAAAATGTATGCGTTTGTTGGTTGTATAGAACGGTTACAGGGGGATATATGTTTATAAAGTATTTCATTATATAGGTTTTTGGGGGCAGAGGGATCATATATATGTATATATATATATGTATATATATAAAATGTGTATTTGTTTGTTTTCCATTTTAAAAAAAGTATAATTTTGATTGATTGTCCGAAAGGTATTTTATTTAATAATTTTTTTTTATTGTTATGATGATACATCATCTACAATGCTGCTGGGGGCATGGTAGAGAGCGAGTTAGTTAGTGTTACTGGTGTCAATACAGAGGGGGGATATAGAGGGATATTTAATTTTTTCGTTTGTCATTCTTTATTTTTTTACTTTTTTGATATTTTTATACACCTATGTATCGTACATATGTATGTATGTATAGTGAATATGCACTCTGCTTTCCGTTATTGATGTTTTAATAATAAAATAATTAACTCCTTTTTTTTCTTTCTTCTTCTAAAATGTATATACACAAGGCTCTATTTTTTCAAAAACATACGAATACAATCATTATATAAAAATAACAAACAATAATTAGGCCGTTATGAATTCATTTAAGAGGTTTTTCAATCTTCTCAAATATACACGCATTTCGTCTAGTACAGTTGGTGACCATCTAATAACAACTTGATATGGTAACCAGTAGGAGAAATTCGGCTTTTTAAAGCAGTTTTGGATAATGTTTTCAAAAACCGAATGTTTTATTTGATGTATTTTTTCATTAATTCATTTGCCAAAATATTTTTACTTTCGCATTTAACAAGTCCTCCGTTCAACAAATTGCTTACAACAATATGTTTCTGAACTATTGGAGCATGAGTTTCTTATAAATTTGATTTTCGTCAAACTCAATTTGATTTGAAATTTATTAGGTACCGGATTATATAAGTGATTACCATGCCGAAGTTTTCGTGAGTGAAAAATCTAGAAAGTTAGTGGGAACATAATGTTCTTCAATGACCATCAGATAGCGATCAAAGCAATCACAGAAATTAATTATATTGTTTTTTTAGCTACGTAATTCAAGTGGCCGAAATGGTACTATAGTTTACACAGACTGAACATATCCCCCTCATCTAACATTCGAAGACTGCAAAGATACCAATTCCGTGTGCAATAATCCAAATTACATTAAAAAGTCAAACATTCAAGAGTATAACGGGGCAAGCTTTAAAATATAAATTGGCGATGGTAAAAAAAACAATTCGAAAAGCTGGAAGAACATTAAAATCCCATAGCTTGCCACGTTCTAATTGACGATGAAAGGGGAGCGTTGGCAGACAATCAAAAAGTTAATAATTACGAAAATCCAAGTAATAAAGTAAAAAAAAATGTTATCATAGGCAAAATTATCAATGATCAGTGAAATCATGCGGTAAACTACTTATGTCGTCGTGGTCTAGTAGGTAGTGTGTTGGCTTATTAGACGAAAGGCCTGAGTTCGAATCGCAGGCCAGACATCAAAACGAAAATATGAAAATATTTCTTCGGCGACTTCCTCTCAGCAGATTTCTGGCAAAAACTCTGAGAGTAAAAATTGCCATGAAAAGCTTCTCAAAAATCTTTCGTTCGGAGTCGACTTTAAACTGTAGGTCCCGCCACTCATGTATAAAATTAACGCACATGAGTGGAACATGAGTGGTGTTGAGAAGCTAGGCCGTAATCCTGACTGAAGGGTTGTAATGGCCAATTATGTATGTAAACTAGTTATGCTGATAACTTTGTTAGTCATAGTCGTTATTCCGTCCTATCAAATCAGAAATATTCGAAGATTTTATTCCATTATCTGAGATTAAATTAACACTCTGACATGACTGCCCATGTGATACCGATACCACATGTAAAAACTTCACCGCAATTTGACAAACAGAAAACTGTCAACCGTATAAAACAATGCAAACAACAAGAAAAATATTTCCAGAACAGGGAAAACCTTCAGTGAAGAATCGATGTCACATTATGTTGAGAAAGCCTTTAGCATTGGCGAGCAGATATCTGAAATTTTCTAGCTGCCCCAATCGTTCAACAACATGTAAGGAAGGCTTTTGTGAATAAGGATAAAAGTAGAGACCATTATTACTCATCTAATGGTAGGAGCTATGCAAATAACCTATCATGCATCCATGCCTATTTGCATACATTTTAGAGTAATGGACAAGAGAATATGCTTGAAGTACAATATATTAATAGGAAAGTAAGTTCATTAGATATTATCATCTTTAGAAGGAGTCAACATGACATCGATTCTGATTTTGTGTATTAAAATTTGCTGGCGTGCAGGCAAATGCAAGCACAAGAATAAAATTGAGGATCTCATAAGGAAACTTCTGTATTGATTTGAATTTGAATGTGAAAAGAAATCCATTACGCATTAGATAAAATGGCTCTTGCGGTATCATTACAAATGTTGTAATCGCTTAGTAAAGTAAAAGAGTACTCTATAGCCATCACGTTTTATTGAGGACTAGGACAACTGCACGATTTAACCTTCTCTCATGTTTCTATGGGCTGTTTTGTTCAGGCCTGTTTAAGCTTTGTTGCTTAAACACTTTAACAACCAACGATAAGCTATTTCTGTATGAGCTATAAAAGAATAACATTCTTAAAGCTCTTGTAAGTTCTTGTAGACAAATAAATAAATAAATAAATAAATAAATAAACTTTGATTATTTTAACACGATTGAACGTACCTTTTTGGGAATGTATGTTTATATAGCAGTTGAGTCATTCTTCTTATGCAAGCGGGAAAGAAAAATGATACCAGGGCACCTCTACTTATACGACGTATCATTCAAGTTTTAAAATACAATCCTTGAAATTCTATGTTTGTTATTATTATGCTGGTAAAAAGAAGAATCTTAAACAAATCTCTTCAAAAAGTGTACAACATTGTTTATACATGAGAGTATTTGGACTGTTAGCCTCTGGCTATAGCAAGATTGACAGTAGCAGCAGTAGTCAATGCAAATATCACTCAGCATATATAGTATTATTGTAAAGTCGCATAGACTAGTAGAAATGTGAAAAAATATTTCTTCGCCAACTTTCTCTCAGCAGATTTCTGGCAAAAACTGTGTGAGTAAATAAAATTGCCATGAAAAGTTGCTCAAAAATCCGTCATTCGAAACTGTACGGCCCGCTACTTTTGGATAGAATTAACATACACAAGTGGTGTGAGAAGCTATGTTATAATCCTGACTGAAGGCTTGTTATGATCAATTACATATGGATTTATATAACATCAACCATAGATTCCGTTTAAAGATTATAATGGAAAATCTAAATTTTCTTTTGGCCATTATGGGCGTTGAGCACAAGAAATGAATGGCACAGGATATTATCAGTCTTTTAACAGTCATCAATAGTTGAAGATTATTGACAAATTCTAGATGGCACTTGCTTTTGATAAACAGAACAGAAAGTACTCTACTGAATAGGTTTGATAAATACGATTGATAAAATCATTCAAGGATCAAGAGCGAAATTTTTCTGATAGAAGAAAAGTTGACAGTGAAAAAGACAGTTTAAGGTATGTACCGCTGTTGGATGACGTTATATGGTCCCAATATCTTTGGTGGTGGTGTATAGGTGCAAAATATCTTCAGTCAATCAATAGTTTGAAGACCTTTTACGCTTATAAACATTCTCTCCTTCGAATGGGAACAATGAAAGTAAGATGATGGCAATTTTGTTGACGTGGGAATGTTAACCTTGAATTTCTTTATTTTTATTGTTTCCAAATTTCAATTTTTCGATTTCCTTTTAATAATTATCCAAAACGTTTTTAATTTGTTGATCTCCTACTGGCTAAATAAAAAAAACGAAGAGTGGAGGCAAATCGAAATTTTTTTTCTCTTTTTAAAAACCACAAATACTTTCTATTCGCTTTTCTTTCTCTTGTTTCGACATTTTCTGCTGAGGATCGATGACGGATTGATATAATATAACAACAACAACGAAATTTATTGATAAATTTTTCTCTTATTTCTGTAATAGTACGTAAGTTTGTTTATTCCATTTGGAATTTAATTCTACTATTTTTTGGGGATGACGATGATGATTTATTTGATAATTATTGTTTTTGTTTTTGTATTTTGTATTTTGTAATTGTTCGATAGGACTGAAGATGATCAACAACAATGAAAATATTGTTAATATTTGTTGTTGGCGTCACTGTTTCACACCGATATGGAATAATCGGATTTTTCGCTTAAAAGTTTTTGCGCTGGGGCAGGTGAATGTTGACGTCCTTGTGGTAGTGCCTGTGATTGTTGTTGTTTTAGTATTGCTGCTGTTGCAGTTGCAGTTACAGCCGCAGTTGATGACGTTGATGGTGAGGATTGTTGTTGAGTTTTGGTAGCAACTTGAAGTTGCTGTTGCGTTTGTTGCTGTTGCTGCAATTGCTGCAACTGTGGCTGTGATATGGGTCGATTCTCTTGTGGCCGCTGTTGTTGTTGCTGTTGTTGACGTAACAAATGTGATGTGGTCGAGGCCGGACGTGACCAGAGTGTTGATCTCAAACCCAATTTTAATTTTTTCAATGTCTCCACATCACACTCAACCTGTGCTACTTCAGTGCTTCGCTCAGCCGGTATGGCTACATCGACCGGCAGGGTTGGATGAAAGCCACTATTCGATATTACATTGCATTCAGCTTGTAGCTGCAATGGATGCAGGGTGCGTATAACACCTCCAGGCCTAATTATATAAGATTTGAACAACAAGTATTTTTCGTTTGTATGACAATGATTATTTACTTGTTTTTTAATTAATTTTTGTTAATTAATTTTTTTTTTTCGGTAATTAAATCATGAAAACTACATTTAAAAAATTCAATTAAAATGAGAAACATAAACTCCATTTAAAAAAAAAAATAATACTGCTAATGATTGTATGGTTTTCTTTGAAATCTATTCACAATGAAAGTATTTGTGTTGCTGTTATTGTTATTGTAATCAATGCTATTATTATTAGGCTGCTGAATGATGAAAAGGAAACTGAATTTTTGTTCGCACAAACTAACAGAAAAGCGTTGAAGCATTTGATGAGGCCAACAATTTTGAAAAATAACGTTTAAAGCGATGTAATAAAACAAACTAAAGCTGATGATAATAACACAAAATCTCAGTTTAAACGAAATACTTCAACAATTTATATTTTAAACATATGTATGCGTGTACATATGTATGTGTATATTGTAAAACATAAAATGTTTAGATTTGCGATAATAATGGAAATAAGATTCAGAATGATTGTTTAATAAATAATTTTCTTAAGCGAAGCTTGACAAACTTACAGACAATAGCTGGTGCAGTTTCATGCTCTTCAATATACACCCTGTGATAGCTGCCTTATTTTTCATTCTTTATGCAGATACAATTGATTGAGAGTTTCATTAAAAATGTTAAGAAAATAATTTGTTTTCTACAGACTGTATTTCATTATTTTTCTTCTATAAAAAATGCATTACAACATTGCAATACACTTTCGTACATTGATTCTATTATGCATGGATTACAAATTGCCCTCAGATGGCCCTCATATATAATCTTTTGTAATGTTACTTGTATCACATAAAATTATACGTTGTTTAAAAAATTTTAAGCTTTACTTTGTTAAGAGATCACATACATTACACGTTAGTCTCAAAAAAGTTCTTTAGTTAAAAAGTTCAAAAGACTTATACGTTCCTGTGTGGAGATAAGTCAAATATTTTGTTAATTTATGAGCTGATAATTTTCATGTTAAAAATATACCTTACTATGGTTGACCAAATCACTAAAAAGTCAGTCAAATCATGGAAAAACTTGAGAAAGACTAGTTCATAAGGTGCATGACTACTGATTAAGGACTAAGCATTCATCATTAAAGAGAGCTGGATACTCTAAGAAGCCCAATGTTTGAGAACCAATGAATTCTTCGTTCATATTCCGTTTAGACTTGGGGTTTGAAACACGGTTGAATAGCTCAACCTACTACTACTTCATGTATTAACAGTGAAAAGTTGAATTGGCATAGTTCTCAGTTTCAATTCACTACTGAAATGAATTGGAACCATAATAGAAGCGAATAATGACGGGCGATGAAAAGTGGATCAGAAAAAAGATCAGTGACGAACCAAGGACAAGCTTCACAACCAGTGTCAAAGTCAGAATTGACATCAAGAGCGTAATGCTCAATATCAACTTCTACAACACGAGCAAATGATTGTTTTCTGATATCTACTGTTATCAGTTACATAGACAGCATCAATCAGGTAATGTTAGGTTGGAGAGGTATCTCAGTCCCTGTACTGCCTGTACTTCCCGCATTCTACTAAACTTACCGATGTAGTTGGTCAGCGCAGTGGCTGTGCATTAAGGCTGGCCTATGCTGGAAACAGGCTTGAAAGTTTAATAAACAAAGCTATATCCTTGATAACAACGGATGATAATTCCATGAAGCTGACAAGGAATGGAGAGCGAAACAACCTTAATCTCCACCTAGCAGGAGATGTGCTTCGACAAAGAAAGTGAATAACAATTTCCCTCTCTTCGGTGGTGTACATTTATATTCTGTAGATGGATGGAAATTACAGTTGGGTCAGTATTTCGCTCAAAAACGCTAAAGTTCGACACTGATATAGTAATGGGCTTAACACAAAAATGGCAAAATGTATTCGATCAGTATGACGCATGTTTGGTTAAGTAAACCTCTTTTCAATTATAGGTTCGGTTAGATTAATTGGCTCGTTAGCTTACTTTGATCCTATAAGGTCCTATTGTAAGATCGTTTCAAATATTAGAAAAAAGTCTTAAATTTTATTTTAAATTTGTTACGCAAGACATTTCAACAACCTGTAAACCAATAACAGATGGTGCAGATTTATGTTCTCCAATATACACTCCGTGGTGGTCGCTTTATTTTTTGTCTTTTATACAGATACAGGTCTACACACCTTTTAAATTATTCGCATGTATTTATTAATGATAGGCAATCAAATATTGAATGTTTTTACGATACAGAAGGTATTTGCATTAACGACGGAGTCGTGTAAACTGATTTTAGTAAAGTGTCATTTTCCAGAAATACATCACTAACTAATATTGCATTTTAATGGAAACCGTGTGTTCAGAATTGAAGGGTTTTAATGACACACATAATCATGACTTAAAACGCTTTACGTTGTAATTGCTATTATAGGCCTAAGGTGAGGATGTTTGTTGGCGTATTAAACGAGACCTCGTGACTCAATCCCCAGCTTAGACAACTCAATCAAAGCAAAATATGAAAAAAATATTTCTTTCGGCGATTGCCTCTAAGCAGTCTTCTGCAAAAAGCACTGAGAATAAATAAAATTGCCATGAAAAAGTTTCTCAAATCCACCCGTCGAAGTCGCCGTTAGACTGTAGGTCTCGCCAATAATGGATAAAATTAACACACACACACAACATGGGTGCTGTTAGAAGTTTGGTTATACCTCTGTCTAGTTGAGTAAATTAAGTAAATCGAAACAGATTTACGCACAATAAGGTTGCGACGGTTCAGAAATAAAGATTTTGATATGTGTAACGTGGAAGGTGTGGAGAACTTTGGATGAGGATGACAGTTTGAGTCAAAAATGTTAGATTTACAACAACAAACAATTTCTGATCGTTTAAAAGCTGTGGGAAAGATCCAAGAACAACACAGGTGGAAAACCAAAAACAACTTGTACAGTTTTTCTTCAAACACACGATAGAAAATCAATGCTGCATAGGATTGTTATTGGCAATGAAAAATTGAAGTATTTTCAGAACCTTAAATTGAAGAAATCTTCAAACTGTCTGATGGGACCAGATGGGTGTGGTGTACAAAACCCGACAAAGTAATTTTGCAACATGGCAATGCATCTGCCCACAAAGTAAAATCAGTTCAGAATGCAATTAGGCAGGGGACACGCGTCGTATTCCACAGACTTGACTTTTTCCGTCTACTATTTGTTTTCAACGAGAATGTCGAAAAATGGGTGACTAATTGGTTTGCTTCAAAACACGAATAATGAAATCCACAAATTGCCTTAAAGCTAGAAAAATTTCAGCCAGTAATGGCCAATGTTTTAAATAAAATGTTCGTTATCTTGCCATACCGCTACACCGGTACACCTATTTACATATGTATATATATATATATACACTTCATAACACAGTCAGTATCTACATTCACAGTAAAATGTCAAGATAGGCTAAGCTGTTATTGAAAAATTAAGAAAAAAAAAATCAAAACTCGTATGCCATGTTGGGACAATTTTTTAAATAAATTCTGGATGTTTAAATAGTTCAATACTAATGTAAAATTTAAATTTAAAATAACTGTTAAATATATATTTGAAAAAAGAACTTTAACTTGAACAGTCATGTTCATAATTCTACAGGACAGACGGAATGTGGAAAAGAGTTGATCCGCTCCAATTGACGCTGCTGCAACTACATACCATACATACTTAAATAATACTATTTTATATTTGGGATAGGGATTTTAATCTAAATAATTAAAACATTCAAACGAAAGCTCTTAAAACACACACTTTAATTACAGTGGTGATCTGATCCTTCCTACATTTATCAAACTTACTGTCCCAAACTGTTTAAGGTAAAATAATAATTTATTATTCATGGTTTTAATATTAATAATGTATGCAGAATCCTAAAGTCTCGACTAACAAATCTAAATCTATGATACGCTATTTACAATATCCTTTCCTTAGAGATGCAACATCATTTCTGAATCTTATTTACATAAATTAATCTGGCAACCACTCCAATATGTTTCCAAATTATAAAAAATAAAAACAACAACAGAAAAAGAAAAATTTTCATTAATTTACACATCACCATCACCACGACCACTGCTACAAATGGCATGCTATGGTGGTATGGTGGTCTTCTGGTCGCTCCCTTAATCCTATGATTCATAGTCAAATTTTTGATCGATGGGGTTCGTGTAGGTACATGAAATCTCGCCGATATTATAGCCAAAACTATTGACTATGCCATCGCTATCGACTAGACTTCCATCCACACTGCCCCCAAGGGCCGTATCCTATTTGGGCAGAGTCGGTGCCGTAAAGAATTTTGACGATAGAGGTGCAGTGGATGGATTCAATAGAGTACCACCCGATAGACCTTCATCGGCTTTATGGGCGATGGGACGAAATTGTGATGATGGCTGCATGCATGCCAGGGATGGGGCTACAGATGCAAGGGAGTTAGTACAACTACTACTGTTACCTAACAGTTCGGATGAGTGATGTGAGTCATTTAAACTGTTACTGTGGTGCTGTGATTGGTGGGAGGAATGGTGTGCTGATGATGCAATTTTTGGTGTGACAAGTAGGGGTTGCTGTGATAATTTACTACTATTGCTACTGGTAAAACTACTGGATGTATTAATGTTTGATTGGTGTTGTTGGTTAAGTTTTTGATGTTGCAGATGTTGCTGCTGTTGTTGTTGTTGTTGTTGTGTAATGGATGGTGACTTGACCAATGTGGGTATATGGCATTGTATGGAATCTTGTGATTTAAATGTACTCGATATGGATTTGAGATTACCGACACCACTACGTGGCGATAGAATCTTATTCGAATTGGAATTATTGCTTGACGAGTTTTTGCTATTATTATGATGTCGCGGTGTTGTGTTGGTGGAAAACTGATATAATTGATGATGATACCTTGAACGACCGCGACGTGGCAATGATTTTTGTTCGGACATTGGTGAGAGATCAGAGGATGTGCTTGATTGTGCTCCATGGTAGATGATACCTGCGGGAATGGGGAAAGAAAACAAGAAAGAAAAACCATAAATAACACAGAAACGTCTAATTTGTTTTTGTTTTTCAATACATTTGGTGTTTGGAAATGTTATCGAAAATAATTTCGATTATTTTTTGTTTGTTTTTAATTTTGCAAGGATCATAACTACAAATGAAAATATCGTTAAGGTTATGATTTTAAAAAGGTCAAGAAAGGTTTTAAAATTAAAAAAAAACAAAGCATCACAATATAGAATAAAATTTTTTTTATTAAAAAGTCTTATTTTTATGTGTATCGGTTAAGTGTTTTGATGTTTTTGTTTGATTTGATTTTCTTCTATTTTCTATTGATTTTTTTGTATAATTTTTCATTTTCGAAATAATTTATTCTTTTGTTTACAATTAATATTTAATACTACAGATAAGTTATCGATATATTGTGATTTTGAAAATGTGGTGTTAATCTTGAGTCTGTGAAAAATATTTGAAACATTTTATTAAAGAAGAACATAAAAATGAAATATATTTATATGCATACACATGTAGTATGTACATATATGTATGTATATAGCTATACATACAGACGTAAATATTATTTATAAAAGTATTTGGTTAAAGTGTTGTTCTAGTAAAGCTGGTTTAAATAAGGTATCTGTATGTACTGAAGTCGTCGTAACCTAGTAGATAGTGTGTTGGCTTATTAGACGTAAGGCCACGATAAAAAATTTCTTCGGTGACTTCCTCTCAGTAGTCTTCTGACAATAAATAATAGATTTTCATGAAAAGTTTCTCAAAAATTTGTCGTTCGGAGTTGACATTAAAGTGTAGTTCCCAGCCACTCCTGTATAAAACTAACACACACAAAATAAGTGGTGTGAGAATGTAGGTCCTTATCCTGACTGATGGGTTGTACTAATTATATATGTATTGTATGTATTATTTATGCATCTGTATTTATTAAAGCTGAAGTTTGTGAGAGTTAATTTAATGCGTAAAGGTTTTAAAATACGAAGAATCACATGACGGCAATTAAAGCTTTTACGTTAACGCTACTAAGTTCTACCTTGTCTTGCTGATTTCAGTATCCTTTAGATTTGCAAAACAAAAAAAAACAAAGCTTACAAAGGCCAAGACTTTAAAATACAAACGTAACAATTTACCATACGTTAACTCCAAAATTTTAGTTGGAGCTGGTAATGAATTTTTAAATTATCGTAATTGTTTACAGATAATTGAAGGCAAAGTGATTTCTTTTGGGCAGTCTATTCGACTAATCGTAGTGTCCATGCTGGAAAGGGTTTATAAGAAACACAGAATGGTTTTGAACGATATACAGAACGATGGTAAGGTAGCTGAATAAGTGATTGATTAGAGTAATAGGACTTTAAGAATGCGAATACAGTTCATGTGAAATCAAGATAATGATATCTGATGCTTAGGATAAACGATGGGATTAAATAATTAACTATACCAAATTACATATTGCTCAGTTTAAATGTCCGAATTAAGAAAAAAAGGTTACATTTGACCCCATATCAAATCTTTCTGACTTATTTGTTATATTTCGAAATACTGCGTTAAACGCCTTATTCATCAGATATAGTTTCGAACTGTGATACTGAATAAAGGTCATCTGTCAAATTGATTGTCACTTATTCAATCGGTTTTGCCAAATCATCACAGATGAGAATATAGGCATTCAAAAACAAATGCATGTAATGGAATTATTTCGTCCAAATATATGTTCTATTCGAACAACGTACAGCGAACTTGTGCTCCAAAAATAAAATACCCGATATTTGCTTGCTTGAATATATAAGCAGAATATTAAAAAAATATGCCAGCAATAAAGAGGTAGTAGCTGCAGTTGGTACCTTTATTAAGAAATAAAACAGTTCTATTTATATGCGAACTATCGGGACTGTTGTTCTGACTAACGTATTCATATATCAAGTCAATATTCTTAAACCTGTTAAGATTTCTTTGTCAGAACAACTTTGTATGCTTTTTTCATCAGTCTGATAAATTGCACAGAATGGCTTCATAACTACCCGACCTGTGGAAAGTAAAGTTGATTCCAATTGGACAAATCCATAGGTTCGTGGTAACCTATATGGATATTTGAGGCAACTCTCAATTATACAAGACAGTATGGGAGTGAAGATTTCCCCAAGAACCACGGGTCATGCCTTTCCCCTAACAAATTTCTGTATGCCAAAGATACTTTTAATGCCGTGGCGATGTAGGTCGTTCCACCATCGGCATATCTATTCTTCATATTATGCCATTTCAACCCTGTAGTCCGAATTACGATCTATATTTGTCACCACCAGTGAGTCAAGACGACCATATCTTCTATTCTCTGCAGATTACTTTCTATGGTTGATTACATCTTTGTTGCTTGTTGTCGTCTTGGAGGCTTATCTCTTATTCCTTGTCTTCTATTTTCCCTCGGGGTCTATTCTATAATCAAGGCTTTCATATATACATACGTACCTAATTGCTGATTACAGACCTTCAGTCAGGATTACGACCTAGCTTCTGACACCACCCATATCGTTTGTGTTAGTTTAATTTATTTAAGTTGCGGGACCTACAGTTTAAAGTCGTCTCCGAATGATAAGTTTTTTTCTTTGCGTGGAAACTTTATTTACTTACAGGGAGGAAGTCGCCGTAGTAATATGTTTTCATATTTCGTTTTATTCTCGAGATGCCTGAGGTGGTGGTTTGAAACTCAGAAAGCAATACTAATTGTAGTATTTCTGTTGCCACACTAGGCTATTGAAAACTAATTACCAGTAAAAGCTGCAACATAATCATCTCATGTACTCACATACATACTTAATTGCTTCTTACAACCCTTCAGCCTGGTTTACGTTCCAGCTTCTCACAACACATGTGTTGTTCTTATACATAAATACTGGGACCCGCAGTTTAAAGTCGACTCTGAACGACAAATTTTTCTTGGCATTTTTTATTTACTCTCAGAGTTTTTGCCAGAAATCTGTTAAGAGGAAGTCACCGAAGAAATATTGTTTCGTACTTCATTTTGTTGAAGATGTCTGACCTGGGGTTGGAACCGTGGCCTTACGTCTCATAAACTAACGCACGACTACTATTCAATTACGATGACTGCTTCTAACAAGCAACTAAATTTAGTATTCCATACTACCATACTAGACTAGTGGAGACTAATTGTATATAAATGGAGTAACGAAATCATTTCGGGGATTCACGGAAGATAGAGATGTCCACGGTGAATTGTCTTTAAATGGCGGTCTTTATTTATTTACTTTTCCTTTTTCCCTCAACCAAATACTTTTACAAACAAAAATAAAAAAAACATGTTCTTGACAACTTACTGTGCTTCATTTTCCCTTCGTGTTGATTGGAAGACTCGGTACGACTTGAAGTCAATTGGTCCTGATCCGATTCGGATTCTTCACTTTCTGGCTCGGTTTTACGTGAATGCCGGCGGCGATTTTTCGATGACTACATTGATTTTCAAGAAAGGGAATGACAAAAAGAAACAGAATTTTAAATTCAAACGTTATTCAAAGAAAATTAACAAGATGAACAAATAAAACAAGTCGTGAGGATTTATGGGATTAATGCTACAAAAGCGTTTTAAGCAGACTACAAACTACATAGAAATGGTTTTTAAGGTGGCGCTGGTGAATTGAAGAAATTTTAACTGAATATTGAAAGAAGATAAGAAATTTAAACTAAAAATTCAATTCAAATGAAAGAGGAGAGTTTAAATAGAGTTTATAATATCAAGCGTTCATTTAGCTTTTTTAGTTCAAAAAAAAATGTACACAAAAGTATTAAAAAATAAAGAAAAAAATTTGTTTTTAAAAAACCCAAAGAAATTAAAACTTTAAGCTGTTGAATACCATATTTTTTAGACATTTTACTACAAAAAATTAAAACATAAAGAAAGAAAAAATTAAATAAATTAAAGCATTCTAATGGTTCTTTATTAAAAAAAAAAATTAATTAATTTTAAATTTTTTTCCTATAAAATACAGCAGTTGTGGCCAGTACGGATTTGCTGATGATGATTATGATGAATGCTGAACAGTGGGCGGGTGGCTAAGAAATTAGCACAACACAAATGATTTTTTTTCTTATTTTTTTGTAATTATTTTTACTTAATTTGTTAAAATACAACAATAAATGTTAATAAATCATAATTAACAACAAACATAAAGAAAGAACGAAAAAAAGAAAAAAACTGTAAGAAAAAAACTGTAAGAAAAAAAACTGAAAGAAATTATGTTTTAAATAAACGCACGATATTATGAAACGGTGAGGTTTGATAATGATTATGAATAGTCTTGGTTGGACGTTGATTTTGATTGTGGTTGTGGTGGTAGTGATGATGGGTAGATTTTAATACCGCAGCAGGTGGTGTCGATGAGCAACCCTCCGTTAAAGCACGTTCATGATACATAAACGAATGCAGCAGCGTATTGGCTGGGCCAGCATGATGCGGTTGGGACATATTTCCACTTTCCGATAGTTGGAACGTGGCATACGGTGAAATATCTTCGGATGTTTCTGCATGAATGAAAACAAAACAAAACACAAAATAAACAAACAATACGTATATATATTTTTTTGCTTTCTTTCTTTTTTTCTTCACATGAAAAACTAATTAATCGAATTGAAATGAAATATGATGTGAATAGTGAACGTGTACGTATGTACATTTATGTACGTGTTAATCCTGTCAGTTGCACTTGTGCCAAGTCAAATAAAATATATTGTATTTGCTTTCGGGTGTATTTTTTTATTAAGAACAAGCTTTAAAAAATTCAGTAATTAAACGCCATGAATTGTTAACTACTTAATCACGTCCATTGAATAAAATGGGAATATATGTAAGAAACTAAACGTTTGAAAGAAATTAATACATACATACATAATTCGTACTTACAACCTTAGGACTTAGGACTACGACAAAGCCTCTCAAACTCTTACGTCGTATGTGTTAATTTCATATATGAGTGGCGGTACCTACACTTTAAAGTTGACTCCGAATAACAGATTTTTTTGAGAAACTTTTAATGGCAAATTTATTTTTCAGAGTTTTTGCCAATAATTTCTGCTGAGAGGAAATCGCCGAAAAAAATATTTCTTCATATATCGTTTTGTTGACATGTCTCACCTGTTGTTTGACAAGCCAATGATGGCCTCACGTCTAATAAGCCTACACACTACCTGTTAGACTACGGCGACTTAAAAATTAATGTTGTTCTCAAATTGTCGCATTTTCTTTTCCAATAACAAGTTGACTATCTTATATGCAATGCCCCTTATGAACAAATTGATCAGTTCGTGTTAGAAATTGTTTATTTTTTAAGTACTTCAATTAAAGACTAAATGTATAATTCATACGACGAATTACCTTAAAGCATGAGTGCGAAGATTTCCGAGTCCATGGCGAAACTTGCGCTATTTTCCAAGCGGAAGTCTATGAGATCAAAACATGTGCTTAATTCATCGTAGATTGGAAGTACAGAACATAGGACACAGAAATATTATCCAACAGTTAGACAACCATTCGAACACTCGGCTCTCCTGGGATTAAAGTGAGGATAATATGGAACTGTAGGCAAAATAAAGTCCACAGCTTCTGCTGCGAGGCAATGATAAGTATACGATTGAAATAAAGAAGCCAATCAAAGCAATCTAACAATTAATGCTGGACATGCCATCAAACTGCCAAAAAAAATGAACTTTCGCATTTAAATGAGGTATTCAAACTGGTAATATTTCCAAATTGCATCTGTGTGTCCGATCTAGCCTCTATTTTTAAGCAGCAGATAGGTATTCCTTGAATTGTCTCATATTTTTCTAAGAAAACTACAACATTCATGGATGGTTTGTAAAGGACTTGATTGCAGCCTCGCTGTTAGAATAAATCGGCAGATCTGTAAGGAAATTCTAACTACACAACAAGCAATGTACAGCGTTTAGAGCCTCTGTCTGAACAACGATGCAATATTTCGACAACATATGCATACATGCATACATACATAATTGACCTTTACAGTCCTTCAGTCAGGATTACGGCCTAGTCTCTCAACACCACTAATGGTGTGGGTGTAAATTGTATACATGAGTGGCGGGATCTACATTTTAAAGTCGACTCCGAACAACAGATTTTTGAGAAAAAAGAAACATTTTATATTTTTTTTTTTCATATTTCGTTTTGATGTCTGACCGGGGATTTGAACCGTAGCTTTGCATCTAAGAAGTCAACACACTACCTACTAGACTACGGCGACTTTCAACATGCGTACATAATTAGCCATTATAACCTTTAAGCCAGGATTACAACCTATTTCTCACACCACTTATATTGTAGCGGGAATTTATTCTGAATAGCGGGACCTACAGTTTAAAATCAACTTTGAGCGACGGATTTGAGAAACTTTTCATGGCAATTTTATTATTCACTAATTTTTTTTTGCCATAAATCAGCCGAAGAAATTTTTTTTCTTTAAGTTTTCCTCGTTTTACTATCTCCAGTATTCTTGAGATTTCAGTATAAATTGCTGTTAATCAACATATTCTTCGCCATGAACTGTGTAATTCGAGTGTCGAAGTGAAATCTGCTGTTGAGCAAATTATAATGAACTATGCAATCCACTAGAATGTGTAATTAGTTTCAAAAATTTGACTAGATCTAACGACATTCAGCCCTTTATTCAATGGCAGTCCTAAAGGAACTGCTTTGATGGAATAGAGCAGGTTATGGAAGAGAGCAGATGATCTACTCTCTACAGCAGGAGTGTGAAATTTGTGTTATTTCTTTTTAAGATTTTTAAATTTATGTTGTCATCATAGTCCAGAATGTCAATAATGCAATGCAATAAAGGCAGTCATATTTTTTTTTATTTTTTTTTTAATTTGACTGGATGTTCGTCAATTACCCGTGTCTATCAAGAGTTAATATTTTAATAAAAAAAATATTTTTTTTTAACACCTACCTGGTATTTTCTCATTATTTTGTAAGGAGACTTTATGTATCGTGGCATAATAACGTTCACGTTGTGCCGCTTCTGAATTTTGACGATTTTCCAGGGATTCCTTTTGTATGCGACCAGCTTGTTCTATGGGAAAAAGAAAAATTAAAAAAAAACAGAAGAAAAACAATTTAATTATTTTATATTTTCCGCAGAAATATTAATTAAATCAAGGGAAATACACAACAAATGATTAAAAAAAAAATCAACATTTGTACTGAAAAACTGAAATCTGAAACAGAACTGAAATGGAAATAAATTGTTGTGTCGAAATGAATTTAAAACAAAAAGAACGATATGGCCGTAATGGTTTTAATTGTTTAATATTTCAAGCAAAACCGTTGTTTGCTCACACAGGCGGCATTTGTGAATTTTCTTTTTTATTCTGTTTTTATACGGGTAGTGCGATGTAAAAAATTGCAATCATTATAGACATCCAATGCAGTTTAAGACAATTTAAAGGCTGCTGGCATCAGTAGGCGACTTTTAACAACCAAATTCAATCAGTCAAGATTTTTATATTCCTCTGGCATCCTAAGATGTGTGGATTTTTCCAGCTACATGACAATTTTTACATTTTTTCCCCATGATCCACTAGTCAAATTAATTTTGTGCGGCTCGTTTTCTGTATTGGTAACCAGGATGTCAATAAAATCTTAAACGCAACGCATTTGACTCAATTACCCTAACACTTTCGAAGACTCTAAGGCTTTTTTTATTTTGTTTTCCGGAATCTTCCTATGTTAAGCGATACAAATCTAACGGTTTTTCAAGTCAAAACCAGTTGATAGCCAAGCACATTTAACTTCAATGCTCGCATGAGTTAACAAGGATTACAGATGAAAATCAGTACACATTTACATTGAAACTAAGTGAACCAAATAAATAGAAGAAATGTAGTATAATCGGGGATATACCCCGCAGTGTACAGATATCACTGTGTTTGCTCAGTTAACTTGTTATTCTGAAGGACGCTCAATGAAGGACCAAAGCATAGTAAGAAATTATTACAGTTGAATTTAACTAACTCAATGTCACTAAGTAGAGTCGTTATCCTGCATGACGGCAAATGTAGGACATAAGTAGAGTAAGAGTTGAGTTTAACTAACTCTGTGTCGCTGTATGCTTCACCAATATAGATAACAATCCTGAAAGATACGGTCACGAGCTTCTTATCAACGTTTTTTACAAGAAACTGCTGGAAAGCATGCGGATTTTATAGCAACACTTATACGACAGAGCCTGGTGTAGTAACATGGTATAAGTGAAATGAAAGAATGATAGCATATGGTGAAGTAAAGCCGTAAGCAGAAATATATCCTCCGTTAAAAGAAAATCTATATAAAAAGTTAGGCAAACAGTGATAATGATCGGCGGACAGCTCCCGATATTTATTCAGATTAACCAAATGACTCCAACAAAACAAAATATGAAACAAATATTTCTTTGTCAGCAGATATCAGGCAAAAACTTTGAAAGCGAAAACTATTTGCCATGAAAAGTTAAAGGTCAAGCCCCTCACATTATAAAATTAACACACACATCATAAGTGCTATGAGAAGATAGGTTGTAATCCTGGCTAAAGGGTTGTAATGATCAGTTATATAAATGACCTAATGCTAGTGAAACTACGGAACAAGTCGTGTCTAATAGTAGCTGTTTAATAATCCAATGGAATCCATCATATAGTTGAAGATGAACTGGAATACGGTGGTTAGGCGCTATGCGTAGCTGAGAAGATTTTTAAACTTATTGCGTTAACACAACCCATGTGAGAGAGAGCTACTAATGGAAGAGCCGCGAATCGTTGTAGTTTTAGTCCTACTCAACGGAAATAAGAAGCAATAGAAGTTTACCACCTCCAATACGAAACAAGGTACTAATATAAGGGAAAATTGAGTTTTTTGTACTGTTTTCTTGAATTCAAAGTGATCCTGCGCCTACAACATTAGATCATGTAAATTCTCAAGGTTTAATCAACATATTCAATTGCAAGTTTCATCACTCTCTAATGATATTGTCTGTCTTACTATCTGGTATGGCTAAAATCTATTCGTACTCTTATTTCCCGATTCATTAACGACAAATTCATTCATAGTTCAGTATACTGAAGAGAATCTACATTTGAGAGAAAAGCTTTATTTGTGAACCTTCAACTTTGGGGATGTATTGTTAAGCCACTTCCATTGCTTTCGAAAAAAAACAAGACAGCAGACTTATAAGCTTGTTGTCCAATGCAATTTTGTTTTCGATCTTAATAGACTGGCTAGAATTGATCCTCTTGTTTTGCAGGAGCTGAGGGTCTGAGAATACGGAAGAGAGTCTCTTTCACCTTATCAAGAAGAGATGAAGGTTTTGACTTCATTGACAGAGATTGCTGCAATAGCAAGATTTATTTTAAGCTCGGGTTGATTTTCTCTTAAAAAATTTTGATCTCCGTGTTGAATTAATTGTGTTATCACAATGAATGCAGTCCTAAATAGGACCTTTTCCTTTAACGTACCATATACCCTTTTCCCATTAACTAATGCCTCCATATTCCATCATTACAAAGGAATGTGATAACCCGACAGAAATTGAGAACGCTTGACTTTAGATTATCATACATACATAATTAGACCCTATAACTCTTCAGTCAGGATTACGACCTAACTTCACACACCACTTAAGCTGTGTATCGTTACTTTAGATGTGAGTGGCAGGACCTACAGTTTAAAGTCAACTCCGAGCGATAAATTTTTGAGAAATTTTTCATGGCGATTTAGCCAGAAATCTGCTGCGAGGAAGTCGCTGAAGAAATATTTTTTAATATTTCGTTTTGTTATAGATGTCTATTCTGAGGTTTGAACCGTGCTCTCATGTCTAATAAGCCAATACACTACCTACTACAACAGAACTTTCAATTTATCGCAACGATATTAATTTCTTATTCGCTTAAAGTTCAATTAATTCTTTTAAATCTCTGAGCATGTACATTGTACATGTTGCGATGTTGTGTATGTGCATGTGTGTATGTTTAAGAGAATTCCCTTGTAATTTATTGTATAATTTATTTTCAATTTGTTTTTGTTCAACAATTGTTTATGCTGCTGCTGCTGTTGCTTCTTTGTATTGTTTTATCCTGACTATGTGCCTGGCTGTGCTTTTGTATACTGCACTGCCTGTATGGTATTCATTCATTGTGTGTATTGCTTGTATTCTGTGTTTTTGTTTTTGTATTTATCCCACTTGAACACGAACAGGACACAAGCCAGTGCACAGCATGCTCGAGGTATTGTTTTAGTTTACAAAAAAAAAACTTTGTTGTTGCATTATTGTTGTATGTGTATGTGTGTTATTGTAGTTATTATTGTTGTTAAGAAAAATACTCACTGTGTCTGTAGCACATAAAAACCAGTGCTATTGTACAAATCATTCCCGATACGGTTGCAATGCTCGGTATTAATAGGTTAACATTTCCATAAAATACATTCGATCCACGTTGTCCACGCTGTACAATCTCCGGTGGCGGTGGATCACCATCTTTGGTCAACGTTACGAATGTAAATTCAGCTTGCGACACACCGGCCACATTATGAGCTTCCATGCGCAATTGATAGAGTGTTGCGGGCTGTAGACCAGATATTGTAAAACGTCGCTGTGGTTTCAGGGCATTTGACACTAAAATATAGAAGAGAACGAAACAAAAGTTAGATATGGCGCAAGAGATTGTTGGATTGTAGTTAGCTTTCAAAAAACACTTTGTTGCAGTACAACAAATCATGGCAAAAAAAAGAAAAAAAAAAAGTCATGGAATGACAAAAGGAAATAAAATCATGAGAATAAAATACAGAAAATATCAATTGTAAAATGGTCACATATCGTGGCAGGAAATTGAAAATAACGTAGCCCTATATATAGAGTATGTAGATGGATAATGCGGCATGTGTTTTGAACTGTATAAGCGCAATAGAAAAATAACAACAAAAAAAATGTTTTTGAAAATTATATTATCACTTGACTCCCAATTCTTAGAAGCCAATTGACTGAAAATGTGAAGATTTTATTAAAAGTTACTGGCACGATTCCATTAATAAAAATCATGCGCTATTTATTGCACTGAAGTTTAATAAGGAGGTCTAAAACAGAACTCTAATATATTAGTCTCATATGAGTTAACATAAAAACCTTGCAGTCTTAAAAAAAATAAAAGAGATTCACTTCAAAAATGCGCACTATGGTGCGCAAACACTCTTCTGACATCACACCACACAGAGCTCGAAAAAGGACATTTCAATTGGCATTTTCTTTCGGTTTATTGTTCGAAAAAGTTTGGTTACAAATTTTCGGTGGATGGTGCGAAAATGTAATAAGGTAGCCATTGCATCTGGCAGCGCTATTGCTAACTTTACTGAATTTAAAAACATTATTTAAATTGTATCATCGCATTTAGCTTTTCTGTTAGAGAAGAAGTAAAAATGTGGATTAGACCGTTAGAAAAAAAATTCTGAAGTTATTGAAACGTTTTCTATCTTATAACATTGGTCTCCAACATGTACTTTTCTATATTCGACCAATCACTTAAAACAGTCAACGAAACGGGCACATAAGCAGCATGCATATTCCTAGAGAACTGGGCACTCGTTACCAAAACGCTATCAAGCTGTTTAAGAAAGCTGGGTAACCCAAGAAGCCCACCCAAAGTTCATGTTACAACCTAGCTTCTGACACCACCTATACCGTGTTTGTTAATTTTATACATAAGTGTCTGGAACTACAGTTTAAAGTTGACTTCGAAAGACAGTGTTTTTTTTTTGTAAGTTTTTTCATATTATCTTGTGCTGAGGTTTGAACGAAAGCAGTTGCCACTAATAAGCCACTGGCAACTTCAAGCGAATGTTTACGAGCGATAAAAGTGAGTCATGTACGATAAAAATGGTCACCAATGACGGAAACAAAGCTAGTATTAACTTCATGAAAAATAGAATGTATGTACGTTTGATGGAATTCGAAAAGAATTATTTACTACGAGCTCCTAAACCTGATCAAATGATAGATCTTGATATCTACTGTCCATGGCAAGAATGAATCAATAGAAAAGCAATAGTGTATGACAGGGTTTTGAAACAAAACTTTCTTTAGACTGCCTGACAGTTGCATTGTTTTCTATAGGGAGGTCATGGCTACTTTGAAAATGAACGCAATGTAGTATGTTGGATGGCAGGATTTTTCGTTGAGAATCTCTTGTTTGACACGGACAGCCAGGATGCAATTAAGTCCCTAATGAATGTAATAACTACGTTCATTCTTGTCCATGAGTGCCGACGATTGCTCACGAAATTTCCAAATCATTTAAAGGTAACTCTTATATGGGTTTCCAGTTATAATTACATTGCTAATGCTCTAGCCAGGCCGATACGAAGCTTGAAGTTTACGACATGTTGCAGAGTAAAGTATTCTGATTGATTTAATTTATTTGAATTTTATTAAATCGGCAGTAGCGATTCTTTTCTTGATAGATATGCCCAACGAATTGTCATTTTGGCAAATGATTGCTGCCAGAAGTATGAGTTTGTCGATGAGGATGAGGCTGTCTTTCACTTCATATGTCAGTGCTCCGCATTGGTTATAAAGGTGTTGAGCATTCATACTCCAACTTCATTGACCGAGGTTGCTGTAATAGCATAAGATTTATTTTGGATTCAGTTACTCTAGCGAATTTTTGATCCCCAGTAGAATTGATTGTGGTATCACGAAGGGCCTAAATGCTGGTCTAAGTGGGATCACTTCCTTTAACGTATCATGTACCCTCTGCCCATTATCGAATGTAGCCATTTTCAATCAATGAAAAGGGAGTTTACACACATCTTTGATAAGACGACAAAAACTGAGAACGATTGGCTGTAAAGTTCTGATGTATACACAAAGCTTCTGGCATATTTAGATTATCATACATACATACATAATTCGTCGTTACAATCCTTCAGCCAGGATTACAACACAGCTTCTCTCATCATTTATGTTGTGTGTGTTAATATCATACATGAATGGCGGGACCTACAATTTAAAGCCGACTCCGAATGACAGATTTTTGAGAGTTTTCACCAGAAATCTACTGTCTACAATTTTTGCAATCTAACTCACATGAAAAGATTAAAATCATATGATTAGTACACTTTCCTCAGACAGGCTGGCACACTTCTTTCAAAACTACTTTGCCATCTCATATAACTCTGTAATGAGTACTCAATTTTTACAATTTTTTTTAAATAAAATGAAGCGAAAGGAATCGTCCTAAAGAATATCTACCGCCTCAAAGTTGAGGAAATACAGTAAAAACAAAAATTCATTTCAATTTTAAGTCATTTTCACTTTCATCTTACGATATGCATGCAGTACAATGTATGCACTTACAAAATCATGGCATGTTTTATTATTGGTTCCATGTCGTTTCATTGAATTTATTACCAATTATATATTGTTTTAAAACTCGTTTATGCCATAATGTTAAATGGCCATATTTCCACATGGACCCCCGTCATGTGTAATTGCGTAGTAATATCCCCATGCAATGCAATGCAATGCGTTTTGGAAAAATCTTTGAATGTAATTGCACAAGTGAATATTCGTTTGTCCTCAACAGAGGCATGTTGAATTGTTTTAATCCTTTGTCAATTGTTAATGATAAATAATGATTTGGAAATTTGCAAAATTTAAGTCTCGTTAAGTATGCAAATTATAGTACTATTCTGTCACTCGTTGTTACCCTGTGTGCTTTTTTGTGGTTCAACACAATTATTTTTAGTTATCGTCGTTTCAGCTCTAATAGACGACTCTGACAAATTGGTATTCAATAAACCTCCAATCCTATACATAAATACGCAAATTTGGTTTTAATTAAAGATTTTAATAAATTTTTATTCACTAGCGCCTAAATTAATAAACGTTTTGGGTTTTAGATTTGATTCACACGGCAGAAACTGTTGGGCATTTAGTTTTAGACGCTTGGATTCCAGTTCAATGATAGTGTGGTATTATCATTAAGAAATAAATTATAAGCACACCATGGTACCATTTATAAATAAGCAATCCTCAGGACATTTCAAAATGTCAAAATTACAGACAAGATATTTATTTTGGGGCTTCTGTTTCTATAGCAACATTTGTTGACAGCTCCATAAATGTGTAGCCTGTGGCCTGTAGCTTTGATTGTGCTTATAGAAATAGGTGTCAGCAGTTTAGTGTATTTTTTTTAGAGCTCACAGAATCAAATACAACAACTAGCGGCCAATATGGAAGATAATAATGCGTTCGACATGGGTTAAATGACCATATATTTTCAGCCGCCTTAAAAAGCATGGCTTCATTGGGCCAAAAATAGTCCCCTTATTATACAAATAGTACGATAATACATTTGTACCTGTTCTGTCAAGGAGTAGTAATAATGAATAATCGATTTGAGTCTCTCAATATTATAAGTGAGTAAGAAAGATTTCTGCAGGAAGGAAATTTCACAAACGACTGCTACGTCTAAAAAACCAATTCAGTGAGTAGTGCAGTGTGTGATCTCCGATTGACCGACCACAAATGGAGGTGCCCTTAATGTCGCTGGAGCAAAAGTGAGACACATTGCAGAGTTGGATACCCTACCCTTATTAATGAACATCTTGGCCCTCTCCTATATGCGGTCGAGAAACTTCAAAATAGATTTTGAGGCCCATACATAAGAGTTGTTTCCATTCCCAATCGAATATATGTGGTGGTAAGGATATCTGATGAAGTGAAGTATTTCCTGTATTGTCTTAAGACACCGATACACTAGAGTGCTTCTTTCGACACTTGAAAAATGTGCTGATTTCAGCAAACATCACACTGAAGTTTCGTGCACAGAAAACTAAAAGCTTCTGAATTCAAGTATATACACCACCCATACAGATGAGTCAATATTATTGCTGAGTTTGTGTTCAATAAAAAACATTAAAATCGACACGGGCAACGACGTAACGCCACACCCTTCAACTGATAACGCTGCGCTATCAATTTTATGCACGATTCTTTTTAACGAAGATCAAACTTTTTCAGTAGTCAATATCACTGTACCTAACACACAGTTTTTAATATTATTGTCGGTTACAGACTCACGTCTCCACACTGAATGTATATTCATGACAGCATGGCAGCATCGTCACTCGCCTATTTTCTTTTTTGTCATATTCCTTTGCCTTTTTTGCTCTTTGTTTTGTTCCATTCTCGTACTTACCAAAGTATTTGTTTGTGTAATTTCTATTTACCGTACGATATGTAAACTTTATTCTTATCTTGATCCTCTTGATTACTTATTTTTATGTAATATTATTATCTCCGCGTAAGACTGCCACCTACTTAAGCCTGTTAGTCTCTGTACGAACTGCCTTCAGAGTAATTTGGAAATTAACCCATATATGCCAAATCATTTTAAATCTCGGATGATAATAACATATTTGGTTGTAAACTACTCATCAATACTAATTGGGCTTCCCAGATTCCTTTAGACTTGATTGCGCAATTGCTGATCAAGATAAAATTCGTGGTTCATGAACGCATTAAATTTTACGGCTTGTTGCATCTGTTGCTCATACATGTTTGACATCAAATTCTAAATCACCAGGTCCTGCAACCTTAGCTAATTGCTGAATACAAACTTGCTCTGCTTGTTAATTTTTGTGTGGCTGCTCGGAATGCCAACATAAAGAGCAGGATATGTTCCAGCGTTTTGTTGACCGCGGAAGCAACCGGGTTGCATTTAAATCGGGACCAGAGATGAATCGCTTTTTCGCTACTCATACATACTCACGAAATTGATTTATAAATACAGGTTGCAATGAGTATGAGTACAGCGTTGACCTCAAACTTATAACATTCGAAATATGTTTGACTCATATGCCTTCGCATTCAGATTCGTAAATTTAGAAAAATACTTTTAATACTCATAAATGATTCGAGTGTTTCGAATCATTCATCAAAATTTATAGCCTTAGTTGTTATTGCATTTACAAAAAAAGAAGAAAGAAAACGTCAAAGACAGCTAGCAAAGTAAACACACAACATTCCAGTGAGTATTGTAGTGGTCGCACGCGAATCGTACTTATTTTGTGATTCTTGGAAATGTGGAGTAAAGGAGAGTCAAAATCAACAACATCATGCATATTGTTAAGTATGAGTACGATGAGTACTTCAAACTTTGAATATGAGTATGCTATTAAAATAAGTATGAATGCGTATAACTATCAGAAATTATGAGTATGATTCGAACCTACTCATCGTTTTCAAAACTCATTGCTCATCTCTGGTACCTATGCAACACTTGGAAATCAAAACAAAAAAATTTTTCAATAATCTGAGACACCACTTACCCAATATCCAATCGTGTTCTGGTCCATCACTCATCGAACGATATTGTAGTACAAAATACAACATGGGACAGCCATTGTCAGGCCATGAATGCAGTCTTATTGTAACCGAAGTGGAATTGGGTGCAATTAGTGTTGTTGTTGAAGGCACTCCCGGTGATTGGCCCTGAGTTCTCACGTGTAGTGTTATGCTTGTCGGTGAAGTGCCAACTTTATTGTGAGCAGTCAAATGAATTTGATAGGTGCTGCCACAAACTAGACCTTTTAATTCATGGCTGGAAGCATGGCGTGATAAAAGCATTTCTTCTATATTGCCAGTGGCACGACGATAATACAAAGTATACCCTGTAATGGGAGCATTACCCGTAAAACCACATTTCCAATGCATTAAAATACTACTGGTAGTGGCACTGGTTACATACAGCACAGGTGCCGAGGGAGGCACTTGCACTAGTAAAATATGTGTGAGACGATCAGTGCCAATGCCGTTATCAACTTGGCAGCTATAGTTCCCACTGTCGGAAACTTGCAAAGTGGAAATGATCAAGTCACCCGAATCCAGTAACTGAGTATTATGTAGGCCGCCTTGTCTTATGGGCACATCGCCCTTAAACCATTCCCGTTTTGGTTTGCCCACAGCAGTGCAGGACAGTGTTACCGTAGAACGCCAGGGACGTACGGTTGGACCACCAAACGATACAATACGCGCAGGCACACGATTTGTAGTTATTTGTGAAGCTACTCGCGAACTTTTACCTTCACCCACACGTGTAGAGGCGGTCACCCAAAACTGGTATTCTATGTGAGGATGTAGATTTTTCGCTTCATAATAGGCCTGTTGCGAGGGCAAACTACGTTTCTCGTTGTTAAGCTCTTCACGGCCATTAACCACTCTGGTGTAGAGATTATATTTGGTAATGACCCCATTTGGTTCGGTGGGCGGTAGCCAAGATACGTATAGGGATTGTGGTGAACTAACCACAACTTTAATATCGGCGGGTGCTTCTGGAGCATCTTCTTCAGTGTGGCAATAAACAGGATTGGAGAGTATGCCATCACCCATACGGGTGTGGGCCAATACCTGTATGCTATAGTTGGCATATTTGCGTAGTCCGGTTAAAACAGTTGTTAAGGCAGTAGTTTTCCGCGACTCCACTTCATCTTTATTGGGTGAGTAGTCATCTAAAATGGGTTCGAAAATTAGTTTGTAGCCCTGTAGTATGCCATTTGTATGATGTATAGGTGGAGGCTGCCAGGAAACTTGTAACGATTGTGAGGTTAAGGCAGCACAACGTATATCTTCTGGAGATCTGCTAGGAACTGAATTAATTAAAGAGAAAAAAATCATAAAAATTAAGAAGTCGGGCACAGAAAGGGATTGTGATACTTACCATCTTCCATAGTTTGAGCAGAGGCTGGTTCGGACAGAGGACCCGGTCCCACTTGATTGAAAGCTTGCACCACCACATTGTAACGTGCAAACTTTTGCAGGTTAGTCAAAAGTAATTCGCCACTACCGGCCTCACCATCGCCCGAAACTGAGGTAAAATTATAGGCTGTATTACCGGTGCTGGCTAGTTTATAACCAACATTATAGCCTTGAATGTCGCCATGTCTTAACTCGGCCAAAGGTGCTATCCAACTGACCAGTAGCTCCGTGGAAGACAAAGGACGTACCGAGAGGCTTAAGGGCGGTCCGGCAGGACGTTGTGGTTCAGTACGTATTACCAGTTCCTGGCTAGGAGCACTACGTCCTGCGGTACCCTCTGCAATAACACGAAAAGCATAACGCGTTGCAGGCTTAAGGTTCTCTATCAGAGCATTATAACTTGGCGGATCTTTAACTTCTATATGTTGCCATTGATCCATGAATGTTGTGGCTGCAACAAAATAGACGAGAGATTATTGATGAGACTTTATTTTTCTTTTAAACAATTACCATCCATTTCCTTGTATTCCACAATATATTTGGATACATCGCCTGAATTTTGAGTTTTCGGTTGCCATTTCAAATTCACCGAACGGCTTGAAATCATGGCTGCTTCCAATACCGATGGAGGTTGCGGCGGTTCTTGTACTTGTAACTGCACTAACTGCTGATCGTTACCATACAAGTTGCTGGCTCGACAAAAGTATGGACCACTGTCAGTGGAGTCAACCAAACGTATTTGCAGCTCTGCTGATACACCATCGGGCGTTGCTTCCTGCTTTACGGAAATTCTAGTTCACAATGAAAGATAATGGAGAGAGAAGATGTTATACAGACAACGATACGAGGCTTTTCATACAATATTTTCCTAAACTTTCATAAGTAGTTCAAAATTTAAATGCATATAGGGTGCCATTAAAATACTTCCAGTTGATTTTAATTTTGACTTTGTAATAGAGCCCGACATTGAAAAAAACTTGACATGTTTGAAAGCTTTTTCCAAAACTTATTCTAAACATTTTGCATTAAATTTTATAGTATGCTGGTGTGATACCCTTCTTATCGTAGAGTGTTAGACTAGCTTCGGGAACGAAGTGTGTGTGAACACTTTTGCCTACAACCAACATACCCAGGCCCAAGAACGCCACAAAATTCCCACTGAAACTCGTTTGCAGAGTTTTTATGATAAAGCAGTCGCATTGAAAAACTACAGTAACATTTCTATTATGGATAGTCTTAAGATAGCTAACAACTTAGTCTAGCAGTGAATCCAAATATCTGATATTTGGGATAATTTGATGGATAAGTTTAGTATTTGTTAAGCAAAGTTTAGTTGTGATATAAGGAGTGCGCGCTCTTTGTAACCACTTTAACAATGGCTTAGGATATTACATATCTAACTGGTTATAACATTCTTTAGTCAGGACTACAACCAAGTTCCTCTTGCCATTAATGTTGAGAGCGTTGATTGGCAGGACCTAAGTTTAAAGTCGACTCCGAACGACAGATTTTTGAACAATTTTTTATGCCAATTTTATTTACTCTCCGATTTTTGCCAGAAGGCTAGTGAAAAAGTCAATAGTAAGCGACTTAAGTAAGCGACTGCAACAGGCAGAAGATCTGAACCGACCATTATACAATATGAAAAATTCTTCCTCCATTGTTACAAGTTTGGACTACATACATACATACATAATTGGCCTTTACAAACCTACAGTATTACGGCTAGCTTCTAACATCACTCAAGTTGTGTGCCTTAATTGTATACTTTAGTGGCGTGACCTACAGTTTAACGTCGACTCCGAACGGCAAATTTTGAGAAACTTTTTCATGGCAGGTTTATTTACTCTCACAGTTTTTTGCCAGAAATCTGCTGAGAGGAAGTCGCCGAAGAAATATATATTTTTTTCTTATATCGTTTTGATGTCTGGCCTGGGGCTCAAACCCGGGCTTTACGTCCAATAAGCGAACACACTACCTATCAGACTACGGCGACTACAAGTTTGGACTGGTCTTGTAAAAATAACGAGCGCACAGACCTCGCAAAAATATCCACAAAAATTCTAAGAGTGATAGACATGAAAGCTGAGATTGACAGATTAGAGTGTAAGAAGGTAGGAGGGATTGATAATATAATTTTCAATTCATATTTTCGTGTACAGCTACCATCTACTTTAACTAATATTACAATAAATACGGGAAATTAACACAGCAATTAAACTTATAAGAAGGTTGTTGTAAGTAAATTTGATAAGTGGATAGATATTGCAACCCTCTGCCTAATCAGTCGCAATAATTCGAAGAAGCAGCTTTTGTTCCTCACAAACCATGTGTGGATAATATAAATGATATCGATTACGCTAATGATATCCGTCATCTGTCGCAATCGCACTATGATACGACAAAAGGTTTGAAGGTCTTATCAGATGCTCCGTTTTCAGCAATGGGGGAAATCCCAATTGACTTTATGCGACAGGATTTTGTGTGAACAATACTTAGGTAAATTAGAAAAATTCATGATAATGAAGGTTATATTTGCATTCACTTAACATTATATTTCATCTTTCGATATAAGGCATTAACAACTTTAAACAGCTTAAATGCCATAATTTACAATTTTAATTTTCTTTAAATAAATTTATTTGTTGATAATATTTCCACGTCTCTTAAAATTTAATGGCCAAATAAAAAGATCAATAAGATTGGAGGGTTTGAGCATTCGTGGCATACCATTATTATGCCATTTGACGCAATTTGTTTTTTCTTACTTATGAAGCTAATTTCCGGATTTAAATACTTACTAGACTACAGCGACTGACAAATTTGATTTCATTTATTCAATCTATTTTGCCAAACTACCATGGATGCATATAGCAACACGTGTAAATAATTAAACTGTTTCCAACAAAATTAATCTTGTGTTCGAGCGACGTACCATGATCGCCACAATAGTCGTACTGAGACGACTATTCGCAATGTGGTGTATAAATTCGAATCAACTGGTTCAGTATACAATCGATCAATACCCGTACGTTGACGGAACGCACAAATGCTGAAAACAGCTATTATATCTGTGAGAGCGTACAGAGAACACGGGGTAGTGGATTACGCACTGCACACAAAAGCTCCGCCTTTTGCAGACTACAACTTGACATCGTGACTTTGACCTGCACCTCTGCATACATACATAATTGGTCTAAGAATTGAAGGTTAAAAACTATAGACAAAGACGGGAGCTCGGAAAATGGACTCTGAAGTAGTTGGCAACTGTCCCAAATTTTCATCGATGAATCATTTACAGCGATGAGGCCGCTTAATGAATGAATAGGTATATTAACACACAAAATTGTCGAATATCGCACATATACATTAACAAGACATTCAAAAGCGTCCAATGCATCCCGAAAAATGATTGTTCTGTGCGGATTTTATACTGGTGGCGTCATCCGTTCATATTTGTATAAGAGCGACGTTGGCCAGACCTTTACTGTCAACGGTGAGCACTAGACGTCGATAATTACTCAATTCTTGAATCATCTAGACACCAAAGGATATTCTGCACAGAAGATTTGTGGGCATGGTCATTGTATGTTAAGGTGATCTAAACTGGCGACGGAGGTCATGCGATTTGACGTCGTTTGAACTTTTCTTGTGGTATTTTCTTAAGTCGCAGGCGTATGCGAAAAATCCACAAATCACAGTGGTCCTCAAAGCCAACATAATCCATTCCATCTATCAAAATCAGACTGATTCATAAAACAGAGTCATGTGAAAATTGCATATTTCGGATGAGCTACATCCAAAAAAGCTGTGAAAGACATTTAAACCATGTTATGTCATCAAAAGGATTTCTAAATGGATAACAAATGTTGATGATATTTCATGCACACTTTGTCTTAATTAAATTTAAATATAGGAAGCACTTAATGAAAGGCCCTGGTTGTACTCAGAAAAAATTTACAGAAAAGAAAGAAAATTTTTTTTTCAATCGACACAATCTCTTTCAATAGATTTTTCGATTTTCGGAAAAGAAAAAAATTCATGAGCCACAAATTGCTTTTATCCTGCTCATAATCGCACTAAACAGATGAACTCCATTTTATGCACTTATCAGAACTCCATATAAACTATGGTGGTATTAACTGGGTTTAAACAAACCTGTTCCTCTAAGAATTTATTTTTGTCACTTAAGCTATTATTCCGGTTAAGGCCCTTTATTTGTGCACATTAATTTTAATTTTTTTTTTTCAATTTTTAACCTTTTTTCTATCAAACTCATTAATTATTGTGCACAAAGTTGCAAATTACAGACCCTGAGTATATGCTACAAACATCTAAAACAAGTACAAGTACCAGTCCAAAGGGACTGAAACTGTTTTGGCTTAACATAATACACATACAAATACAAATTGTAATCAAGCTGTGTGTTGTTGGTTTTATTTTTATTTTTCTGTTCTTTTTTGTTGCTGTTGTAAGGGGTATACATACTTGTAATTTGTCGATGGATTTAATGTACTTTTTCCTGAACGCATCCATACGATATTAATCGGTTTGTCACCGCTTACTGCGCACTGCAATATCGCTGTATCACCTTTTTTCACCGTTACCGAACGTGATGTCGATTGAAAATAGGGCGAAGCTATTGTATTGCCAATACAAAATTTTTCATTTTTGTCACACACACACACACACAATTGTTGTTGTCATTATTGTAGTTGTAGTTGTTGTTGTTATTATTATTGTTCAGTTGTAACGATATTGTTGTTGATAATGTTGACAATAAAATAATGGCAACGACAAGAGATGGATGTCAAAAAGTCAAAGACAATTCCAATGGGTTGAGTTTTTAATTTTCATTTGTATGTTGATTAGTAACGCCATCATCATCAACATTATCACCATCACCATCACCGTCATCGTCAACGTTAACATTATCGTGTTATTGTCATTGTTGTAATCGTTATTGTCATCAGAGATAGCATGATGATTATAAAAATAAATTTGAAAAAAAAATGGAAATAAAAAATTATTTTTGTAATAAATTTTATTGTAAAAGTTTGAAAAAAAAGAACACATTAATTTTCATCATTCACTCATTCATTCATTCGTTTTGCAAGCAAATAATAAATAAAACCATTCGATATCTATGCACTGCACCACATCTGCATATGAGTGCATAGACTCACCTGAATAAGGGGAAAGCGAGAGAGAGAAAGAAAGTAATTTTTCCTCTGTGTACAAGGAATTTTATTGCGTTTTTAATATTTAATTCCACAATGAGTTGTAATCGGTATTTCACAAATTTTTCAATAAATAATCAAAAATAAATGACTCAAACGCAATGCCACAGAGTAATTTCAATATTACAACACAGTGGTGGTTAAAAACAATATTTAGATCGTGAGCGTAATACACAAATGATTGTCATATTTTGGGGAGTTGCCTGCTTAAACAAAAGTTTTTCGTCGATTACGGTGGTATAATTATTGACCTAGTTGGATGAAGAAGAAATGTGAATGTGGTTTGTTGTAAAACCTTCTGTCACTAAAAACACAATTTTTTATCGCAACGAGGCAGCAGTACGATATGATGTTTATATCACATGGGTACCAGGACATATGGACATTCCGGGTAACTGCAGAGCTCACGTAATGGCCAGAAGGGGCACAACCCTCGAATTCTTTGATGAATTCTCGATATAAGGAATCCCTTTGGGAGCCTCCAAACTCATAACTGATAATGCAATTGTGGACTCCGTCATTGATAGATGGGCGGCTTCCAACACAGGCAGAACGTCTTAGAAAATCTGGTTAATGGTGGATAGAAGACGCACGGCAGGTCTGTTTAAACTCCAAAGAGGCAAGCTCAATACTGTCATCGGGGTTATTACAGGGCATTGAGTTATGAGCACACATATATGGACTAGGCCACCTCGCAGATGATTTCTGTAGTAGCTGTAGAGATAAGGAAGAGGATAAGACTATTCTTCACCCACTGTGTACTTGTCCGGTACTTTCTCGGAGGAGAAAGAAGCACATGGGTGCCTATTATACGGAAGATCTGCATGAACTGTCATGCATTGTTATTGGCAGCCTGAGAAGCTTCATCAGAAGCTCCGAGTGATTCCTAGTCTAAGGGGAAAATGAGAAACTGTGGTAGCACAATGCGCCTTGTGTGCCCGCTCATATTCCTTGAGTGAACAGCTGCTTCTACCTACTACCTAACAAACAAAACCATTTAAAGTAGATCATTAGTACCGTAGCGTATTTGCTCCTTTTTTTTTCTTTTTGCTAACGATTTACAACACACTAATGATTTCATAGATTCTACACAAAAACAACAGCCAATTTGTTTTGAAATAATTATTATTATTGTTGTTTTTATGGGGCCACTGAAAGTTATCTTCTTTAAGGTCTATTTAGTGTCCTTCTCTATTTGCCATCTCCAGTGAGTCAAGAAGACACTCATTTCTATCTCTCTGCAGGTTCCTTTCTATGGTTGATGACATACTTTTTGCGTTGCGTCGCTTTGGAGGCTTGCCTCTTATTTCTAATCTTCTATTTTCCTACGGGTTCCATTCTATAATCAAGGCTTCCATAACGTATGCCCAATTTGTCTTTCATTTTTTTCCCGAGGTTCGCGGTTTTTGTTGGACTTGAATTTGTTCTTTAACAGGGACTTTGCTGAAAGACCATGAACCACCAAAATATTCTGAAAATTTGCAGCAAACATCGTCTTATATTGGTATTATGTCCTTGATTGCTGCATTCCATATGTCACATCCAGTATACATACATAATTGCTCATTACATTACGTTTGGTAAGACGCGTGGCTTGAAGCAATTTATCTTTTTGATATATCTGTTGTCAAGTTTCCCATCAAAAATGATCTTGGAGAGAGATTGGGAGAGAGTCAAGATTTATGAAACTGCGAAATCACAAGTAAGGCGATTGTAATTTTTAGCAGCGCATCACTACCCTGGCTTCGAAAAGCTATGCAGAAGGTGTCAAATGGTATTCGGTCTATTTTTCTCGGAGAAATTTCAAGCTCTGGAGAGCGCACCTAGACATGGTTGTGATGATCAGGCTGTCCTTTCATACGATAACCTGCAGTGTCAAACGATTTGTGGGTGACTTCTTAGAAGGAAAGAACTGACAAAGACAGGAAGACTTGGCAACAATACTGTGGACTTGCCAACATGGGTATGAAGACAACGATCATTTCTAGTAAAGGTAAAGAATGGATTTCTTTTCACTATACCTTATATACATATAAAGATTTCATTTGAATCAAAAGAAGATGGGAAAGCTTAAGCTTTTACAACTGATTTCTAATGTGAAACTGAGTAAAAAATTATACCAGTGTCTGGATTTCCTTTTCTCATCTGGCATCGTTTAAATGTAGAGTAGTGAGTGTAAATGTACTTCAAATATATGTAACATATAAGGTGTAATTTTAACACTTAATTCATTTTAAAAATCAAAATTTTAGAAACATCTATAGCCCAGATCAGCAGTGTCAGACAATTTATGGATGGGTTTGGAACTTTTAGGTCATCATTTGCGGCATAGGATCTCTCTATTTCCCAATTTCTTTTTATAAAAATATTTGTTTAAACTACCCTCTTAAAGCATATATTTATTGCCAACTTAAGCTTCATTTCATTTTTAATAAAGGTGTGCCACTAACAGCTGTAATCATTCATCCAGACACCACTGTATACGATTGCGAAACTATATACGTATTTACTCAATTAAAGTGCAATAAACTCATTTTATTCTGTTTTAACTTTTTCTCTCTTGTTTTCAATCATTTTTTACTTATTTTTCGTGGCTTTTTTCGTAATTAAACATAGCAACGTTATTTGTATGGAAATTATAAAAAGTGGGTGGAGTTTTCTTTCTTTTATTTTATTTTTGTTTTGTTTTTTTTTTTTGTTTTTTGTTTACAAAACGAATACAGGTGAATTGTGAAATGTTAACAGTTACAAGCAAATTAAAACTACAAAATAAAAGCAGTCAAAAACGAAACAAAAAAACAAAGAGAGAAAGAAATATACTTACAATTAACTTTCAGTTGAATCACTTTACCGATACCAGTACCGATTCCATTGTTGGCTTGACACAAATAAAAGCCTTCACGATCCTCTTTGACATGTTGCAGCAGTAATGAACCATTCGACAGTAGTTTTGTAAATGGTCTCTCACGCACCTCCTCATATTCGCCTGATTTACTGCCTGTAATTGGAAAATAAAACAAGAAAAATAAATAATAATTGCCATGGTACAGTTAAAATTGTGTACTGTATACCGTGTACACAGGACATACGATTGAATTTGTGTTCTTTGTAGAATGATGGGCTGCTTTATATTGAATCTAATTTAATATTCTTTTAAGTATTTTTTAAAAAAGTATTCATTCAGACTGATGAAATGACTGGCAGTAAATATGTGTTGTATGTCTTCACTTATTGTATGTAACAAGGTTTGCTAAGGCACCAACAACAATGGATTTATGAAAATTAATTGATACACAACAACATTAGCAAAAATTGCAGTAACTGCTATTGTGCTACTTTCGCAGTTAACTAGTGAGCAAACCTAACCCAACCCAATTTTAAATGTGATCATAGCAATGAATACCGAAGTACCCATATTTCCCCAAACTTTTGCAAATAACTACTAGAACTCAACATACTTTCACAAAGGAGGATACATACATACATTACAACCCTTCAGTCCGAATTACGGCCTAGTTTCTCACACCACTCATGTTGTGTGCCTTAATTTTCATATATGAGTGGCGGGACCTACAGTCTAACATCGACTCCGAACGACAGATTTTTGAGAAACTTTATCATCTGCTGAGAGGCAGTCGCCGAAGAAATATTTTTTTTTTCATATTTCGTTTTGATGTCTGGCCTGGGGCTCAAACCCGTCTAATAAGCAAACACACTACCTACTAGATCACGACGACTACCAAAGGAGGATATCCGCTTGAAAGTGTCGGCATAAAAAGCCAAGTTCAAAGATCGCTCTGGTCGTTTTCCTGTTCGGTGACGTTTGTGATTATATATTCTACAATTAATATTAAGAACCCGATCGCATACAGAATATTTTTTTTCTTTTGAAAATACTACATGTTTCAATCGATGCTAATTTAATTCCATTTTTATGTGTCCATAGCACAAATATCTAAAATCGTAGTCCATTTGATGGATATTATTTCCAATTGACAGAAAACATTTTCGAAATTAATGAAATAATCCGGGTAGGAGGGCCTCAACCTCCTATTCTATGAAAACCAAAGGATTCTTCAAAGAGAGGATACACTCGTACGGGTCTGACCGTTAACGTTTACTTCAGAAGCTGTGGGAGTACAACAGAAAGTAACGTATTCATTAATATTCTTTGTAAATACCCAACAATCAAAGCATTCTGGTACTTTGAGGTAGCTTTCTTCAATGGCCTAACGCAATGCACTAGCCTGTGTCTTCTTGATCTCCTCCATCTTGAACACGTTATAAACACGGTGCCTAAAATCCCTTTTTTCTTTCCATCTTTAATGGTCCCCCAGGAAAGACATGACGATCTGATAAGAATAGTCAGGCTACTAACTGGCATGTCTCTAATTTTGGCGTTATCTACCAGATTAAGAAACTTGTGTGTTATTCTGGACAAAACGGTGGATAGTCTAAAAAATACTAACAGAATAGTCCCTAGCACGGCGAACAGAGAGAGCATTCCAAGCTTCAAGACAAAATCCCAGTGGCTACAAACTTAAGTTAAGTAAATTGTAAAAACTTAATACGATAAACGAAGAAGAACTGCAAGAGGTGGAAGAGTTCAATGCCTTCTGACAACGACTAACTGGTCTATTAGGTCGGGTAATGATAGTTGATGCAGTCTAGAAGGTAGTGTGTTGGCTAATGAAACGTGAGGCCACGGTTCATACCCCAGGCCAGCGACTGCTTCTCAGCAGATTTCTGGCAATATTTCTGAGAGTAAATAAAATTGCCATGAAACAGTTTCTCAAGAATCTGTCATTCAGAGTCGTCTATATATTGTAGGTCACGCCATTCATGTATAAAATTAACACACCCAGCATAGTTAGTCTGAGAAGCTAGGTGTTGACTAAAGGGTTCTAATAACCAATGACTAATGATGCCTGCACTATATCGTATGAGGAGATACTAAAATTATCTTTTAAAAAACTTTCACAGCTCCCCTCGATGGTACTAATGTCATTATATCTCCTAACCTTAGATAGTATTTGATGTGGTAATTCCCTGATTACAGAGAATCTATTATTTCGGTCTTAAGTACTTCCGTGTACCTACTAAATGTAGAAAGGCAAAACTCGTTTTTATCACAAAAGCTGGGAGACCATCTATGTCCTTTGTAAATGAACTCATATCTATTAGCCTAACCTCATTCGTTTTCAAAATACCGGAGAGGATTCTGGATTCTGGTTCTCTTGATAGTAGTACTTAACAATCCTACACTAGTGGCTAGTATACCTTATCTACCACTGAAGTTGATAAAGAGAAGTTCACATCAAGGGAAAATTCAAACAAACGTCATTCGAAAAGCCAATGTGATGTGCTTTTATAACAACTACCTTATGTTGTTTTTGATATGCAAAATATCAAAGTCTAAGTGAGAGCAACATTATAAAAATGTTACTTTTTTTAAAGACAACATTTTCTTTTTAAATAAGACTTCATTAGTAAGGCAGTGAATTTTGGTGAAATTTAAATATTGAAAATGGCAGTTGCCAATTGCAATACATATTTATATTGTTTAGCATGTTTAATTATTTAGAAATATTTCCATAATTAATGGTTAATCAATGTTATTAGGAAAATGGAACATTTTCCATATATTCCTTTAAAATTTATTTTTTTTTGCATAAACCTTTATTGAATAGCCTGATGAATATAAATACATACATTGGCTTTTATAAAGATTTATAATTATGAAAAAAAGTTGCTTATTTGAAAAGTAATCCATTAAAAGGAATTTTTATACTCATTTTTATTTTTTTGTTAATAAAATTTATTGGCATAAATGAAATCCATTTAAAATTGGATCATTAAACGTAAATTGTAATTGCTTTACTCTCTCTTATTTTACTTACCGGTGGCTTTTTTCCATACAATACTGGGTGTGGGTACACCTTGAGCCTGGCAGTGTAGCATAATGTGACGATTGCGTTCAACGCTGGCATCGCTGGGTTCAACAATCCAACGGGGAGGCACTAAATGGTTGTAAAACATTTAACAGAGGCAGAAAAGAAGAACGAAAATTACACTCAATTAATGAATTTTATACGTGAATGAATTTCAATGAATTTTTTCTTTCTAATTAAATATTATTTTTTGCTATTTTTCATTTCATTTTTATTTTTATTAATAATTAATTAATTTTATTTTACTTGAGTTTGTTTTTTTTTTCATTTTGCAAAAATATATTTCAAATAAACACAAAACAACAAACAAAACAAAAAAATCAATTTTTTATTTCTTGATTGTAAATTAAATATTAAAGAGTTGCCAAAAAGCGAAAGAGGAAAAATATTTAATTTTTTATTTTTATTTTTTTTTTTTTGTATTTATTCTATAATAATAATTATTTACTATTTATATATGTAGGAAATTCAAATATATATGTAATGAAAAATTATTATTTATTTATTTAAATATAGAATATTAAGTATTATTTATATCGTATTTGTATGTATATGAATAAAGAGAGAGAGAGAGGTTTTTAATTTTTCATTAAATATACTCATGTAATGAATTAATGTAATAATAATAATAATAAAAAAGTAGAAGAAGAATGATAAATAAATAATTGCAGAGTTCGAGAGGGTAGAAAGAAGAAACTCTAATTAACGAAATAATACAAAATTTTAATTGATTTGAATTGATTCGTAACAAAAGAGAAACAACATTGTACATGTAAATGAAAGAAATTAGAAAACAAAACCAAATCAATTGCCATTTAAAATATGTTTTTTAAGGGTTTATTATGAGCAAAATAAGAGTGGTAGAGCGAGAGAGTGAGAAAAAGACAGAAAAAAATATTGTAATAAACGAAACAATGCAACATAAACATAATTAATTAGCAAAAAATAATAGAGCATACATTTAAAGGAATGCATTCATTTCATTTTGTTTTTTTTCTTATTCATTTTTTGTTATTTTATTATTTGTTATTTTATCATTTCAACAGATTGTTTTTTTTTCTATTAAAGACCAAAAAATTATTCCCCGATAAACTTTTTTAAGCTTTAAAATGTAATAAATTTGTAAACTTTAAAGAGAAATCTAGAAGTAAGCCTGTGTTATGGGAATACTTTCATTCTTAATTCTTTACTTACTTCATTGATCAATGTTTTAGTCAGAATTATAGCCTAGTTTCTCAAACCACCCAAATGGAGTGTACTAGTTTCATCCATGAGTAACGGGACCTACAGTCACAACGTCGACTCCAGACAACACATTTTAGAGCTTTTTTCATGAGGTTTAAAGGAGGTCGACGGAAAATTTTTTTTAATTTTCAGAACTTACTTGCCTTGGTCTTGTAAGCTAATATTATACTCTAGAATTTGGCCACCTTATTTCGGTTACTTTCCTCCGAACCTTTGTTAGAGAATTTAATAAATAAACATTTAAAGTACAAAGATCTACAGGAGAAATGCAAACCAAAAAATCAAACTAACCAAAAGGTGATCTTTATAAAATATGGGTGCTTTATACATACATACATAATTGGTCACTAGAACCCTTCAGTCAGGATTACGGCCTAGCTGTTCACGCCACCTATGTTGCATGTGTTAATTTCATATATGAGTAGCAGGACCTACAGTTTAAAGTCGATTCAAAACGACAGATTTTTGAAAAGCTTTTCCCGGAAATTTTGCTTAGTCTCGGAGCTTTTGCCAGAAGACTGCTGAGGGGAAGTCGCAGAGAGAAATATTTTCTCGTGTCTCATTTTGTTGCACATGTCTTCTCTAGCGTTTGTACCATGGCCTCACGTCTAATAAGAAAATCCATTACGGTAACTGCCTTGTGTATTGTGTTTGTTTTATTTATTTGTTTTGAGGTATTTATTTAATTTTTGATAGAGAAAGTACTTTTTTTTTTTAATTCGTCAATCCACCAAACAGATGAGAGACGGTAGTTACAAGCATGATTTGCAGAAGGTTTCTATGAACATGTGTTCGGTTTAGAGGTGGTGAACTTTGAGCTCTTAAGAAATATTGTACAACGTGAATTTCCAATTTTGCTTATTACTGGTATTATAGTGTCTGGCGGGCAGAAGTCATACATATATGTATTTTGTTTTAGAGGCGATTAAAGCAGAATTTGAAAACCATGATATACATTTTATTACCTTCTTTTGATCCCAGATTAATCGGGTCCCACGAAATCCAGTTCAACTAAAACACTCCGTCACCGACAACTCGGATGATAATTATTTACTCTCTTACAAAACAATCAACAATTAAAAAAAAAACTGAAGTCTTGGGAAGATTGTAAGATATTTTAGAACTTGAGATAAATATCAAACTAATCAAAACATGAGTATACATACAACGTTACATCATGCTACGAGACCAACTTGACGAATATAGCTTACGGTGAGCAGAAAGAAATCTTAATAACAAGCTCAAGAGAGCGAGAGCGTTATTTATTTGACGGAAATCAGTAAGATCAAGGTCATAAATACCTAAATCAAGCTCAGAACAGTCAAAATTTTGTCGTTGAGAGGGACCAACGGAGAAGGGCCGGGTATACGCAAATTTATTGCTAAAGTTCATGAAACTAGTTTCATTGTTGAAGCGGCAACATGTGAGCGTACTCTTACAGTGCGTACCACTCGAAAATATCGCTTCCATAGATGAGCCAACGAGAAACTGCACGATGCAAAAGCAAACCATCTTTTCGGAAGAAGCTCATTTTCATCTTGGTGGATACGTTTATATAATTAATAAACAATTGTGGTATTTGAGGCTCAGAAACCCCCCAAGTGGTCTGGCAGAAGACAGTGCACTCATTATGAGTGTCTGTTTGGTGCGGCTTGTGAAGCGGAGTCATCATTGGCCCATATCTCATTGAAAATGAGGACTGCGCCAACATTGTGGTTAACGTAGACACCTATCGCACCATGATATTAATGTGAGCGATGTTTGCAAAGTCTTGCTTCAAATCCGTTTTATTAGTCGTAATGGTGATGTCAATTGGCCACCAAGAAGCTGCAATTTGACACGGTTGGACTATTTTCTGTGGGCTGCCGTTAAGAAAAATTGTTTTTCCGACAAACCAGAGACAATTGATCATTGGAAAACCAACATGCGTGATGCCATTGGCGGAATATGAGCCCATACACTCGAAAAAGTGCATGAAAATTGGTTCGATCGAATGAGATATTGTGAGGCCAGCCGCGACAGCCATATGAATGAAATAATATTCAATTTCTAACTGGAACCATTGTACATTGTACGAAAAAAAAAAATTAATTTGCAATATTTAAAACCGTTTATGTTTTATTGCGTTTTTAAATTTAAACTCTAAAATGGCCCACGCATTATATTTACTCACATTATGATGATATTTATACATATGTGACGTATGAGTGATATCTAATTCCATTAGTTTAATGATGACAAAGCCAAAGAATTTTATTGCATACTTTTCAGAGTAACTATATCAGTACTAAATACATGTAATATGGTACATGTATTTTGGCAAAATTTATATTGTATTTCAAACAATATGACAGCGTTGTTTTGAAAAACCTGAGCCTTCTAAAAACCTATGAAAAAAGAAGAAAAAAAAAATAGAATATTGGCCAAGAATTTATTTTAAAATATTAAGAATCTGACACTGATTTTCTTTCCAACAAACGGCAGCTAAGATACATTTAAATTCTTTGAAGGAGTATAGAGGTTTTTATTTTTGCTTAATTACTTCAATAAAAATTAAATTCATTAAAGCTTATTAGATATCAGATATCCTTATTACTATTATATTCAAATTAACCGGAAATTACATTGAATTCAAATCATTTTTTCAATTCTTCAAAATTCTGAAATATTCTCTACAGTCTGGTTAAGTTATTATTTTCATCAATTATTATGCATGAATTATATTTGAATACTATACATATAGTATTTCATTTGTTTATTTTATTTTGTTTTTAGTTTATGGCTAAATTATTAATGAACAAAATTATAAAAGGGATGTACAATTAGGCGCGCAAATTAAAAATTAATGCAACCAATTTGTAATTTTTAATTTTTTTCTTTTAATTAAAATAACAACTAAAATACACAGAATGAATAATAAGTCTGGTAAGCAAATAATATAAGTACATACATGAATATTCATATATATATTGTTTAAAACTATGTATGCGTGAGTGTGTATAGGTAAGTGTTTGAAATTATTTCTAAAAGCAAATAATTTTTAATAAAATTTTTCAAATTTATTGAAAATGTTTTTGCATAACAAAATTGCAAAATAAATTTAGTTGTGGGTGGTATTAAAATAAACAAATTTGTGATGGCATATGCTCACACGTATTGTTTAGGATTTAAAAAAAATGTAACGAACTATGAAAGAAATGATTTTAAGGAATCTTCTAGCCTCAAAATTATACACATACATTATTGGCCATTGTAATACATACATACGTAATTGGCCTTCAGTCAGCGTAACGACCTAAGTTCTCACGCCAACTTTGTTGCGTGTGTCAATTTCATACATGAGTTTAAAGGCGATTCCGAACGACAAATTTTTGAGAAACTTTTCATGGCAATTTTAATTTACTCTCATATTTCGTACAGTTGGAGTTGTTTGACCTGGGATTTAAACGGAGGTCTCATGTCTAATAAGCTAACACACTAGCTACTAGACTACGGCGACTGATAGTCCGGCTAAAGAACAAATTCTGTTTGTAATGCAGCGTGCGGTCCACTGGCCGATCGACCACAAACGGATGTGACCTACGAGAAATCTTCTGAGGGGCAGTCGCTGAAGAAATGTTTTTCATATTTCGTTTTATCTGACCTTACGTCTAATAAGCCATCACACTACCTACTAAACTACGGCGATTTCTTACTTCTTCCATTGTAAAACTTTAGTCAAGTTTACGGCCTAGTTTCTCATGTCATACAGTATAATGCTGATTTCGAACGATAAGCTTGAGAAGCTTGTTAATGGTAATTATTTCAACTCAGAGCTTTTGCCCGAAGATTGGTAAGAGGACATTGCAATAACAAATATTATATTCATGTCTCCAACTGCACTAGCAAAAATTGTGTAAAAGAAGTTAAGGTGGACGAAACCAAGCTAGTCGCATAACCATAAAAAATGTGTACAGTCATTAAGCTGACTTGCTCTCAATCTAAGATCGCATTCTAATAATAATACATTAGGGCCTATTTTATTGGACTGTGTCCCTTCATGTTTACTATGAAGTTTTGCAGACGTAGTAACGGCATTACAATTATTATAACTTTAGTTAGTCTTTCTTACTTGCTTTTTCCCGCAGTTTTTGGTTAGGAGTAGTATTATATCACCACGTTCAAAGACACGGGTTTAAACATAATCGCATTTCAGTTATGGTTGAGTTTGTCAAGAGTCATTCAGACAACAAATTTTTTTAACGCATCTGTAGAGTACCAGTCTTTTCTGTTTACAAGATACGGCATGCGTCTTGTTTACAATATCTGTTCTTGACCCATCATCGTTTATACTTTAAAAGTTTTCTCCGTTTAAGAAAAATGTTTAATTAACAGCCGCATTAAAGCCAAAATACCTAGTTTTGCTAAGGTTTCATTGTCAGGACAATTTTCTAGGCTTCTTTCAACAACCTGGTAAATTGTAATACTGGTTTCATGCCTATCTGACCTCTGGAAAGTAACTTTGAACCTAATTAATAATCCGTCAATTATACATGAAACCACTAACAATTCAGCAGCATGAGAATGGAAATTCCAAGAAGAATCAAGGATCATGCCATCCCTCCAACAAATGTCTGTATGCTAAAGGGACTTTTAATGCCGTGGCGAGATGTAGGAGTCAATATATAACCTACAATGGTCGTTCCGCCAGTGGTATATGGATATGCTTGCATTGCTTCATATTACTTACTTACTTAAATGGTCATTAGAAACCTTTAGTGAGGCTTACAACCTAACTTCTCACACTGCCTATGTTGTGAGTGGTAATTTTATACATAAGTGGTGGGGCGAACCTATACTTTAAAGTCGACTCCGAATAATAGAGTTTTAAGAAATTTTTATTTACTCTAAAAGAGTTTTTGCCCGAAAATTGTTGAGAGGAATTCGCTGGAAAAATACTTTTTTCTAATGCTCTTGCTAGAGATGTCTGACTTGTAATGAGCCAACAATTTAAAGAAATATTTAAATAAGGTTTTTGCATAATATCGGTCAGTAGATATAGCGCTCTTTTTTTTGTACTTGGCCAAACTATTAGCACAAACGAAAGCTGTGGAAGATGTAGGGCAATACTACAGTCTTTTTAAAATTCTGAAATTGATTTCCTTTTTTTTATAGTTCGTTACCAAGCTTATGTGGTGTTCTTCTTTTCAAAAAATAATTTAATTAATTTCCTTTAATATGCAACAAAAAATTATGCGGTTTTATTTTAATTAAACTATGCTGGGTTATGCCACAAAACAATAAACAAAATATACGAAATAAATAATAATCAAATGCAACTTAAATGCAAAAACAAATCATATTGAAAAATAAAGCGGCTTAAAAAATAATAAAATTTTATAGAAATTAAAAAAATGTAAATTGAATGCATGTAGTAATCATTAGATTTATTAGATGATCGGTCATGAGTTTTATATACAATTGGATTGGATTTCTTTCATTAGATTTGTGTTTTATTTAATCTCCAATGAAAGAAATTTAAAGAAAGAAAAAATATACATATATGCATGCTGTTTAATTGTTTAAGGGGATTTCTAATTGTCACATGCACTGGGATTGTGTTGTAAGTTTGTGTTTTTGATATACTTGCTACATCTAATAATAATCATAATAATAATAAAAGAAAGCAAGCCAAAATTAAATGTTATTCTAGGTTTTTTTTTTTTTACTGCGAAGCTTTAAATAAAATATACGTTTTAGAAATGAAATTAAATTTTTTCAGTTTTTTTTTATAAAAATTATAGAAAATTTAAAGCATTATTGGTTTTCATTATTGGTTTTAATTAAGCATTGATTGTTGTTTTTTTTTTCTTTATCAATTCAATTAATTAATTAAGTTTTGTTTTTTGTAAATAGGTTGTGTAAAAAGCGCTGCAAGAATGTGCGTAAAGCTGTTAAATATTTTAATTTTTTTTTTTTTTTTTTGTTATAAATTTATAAAGCAAACTAAAAATAAAAATTAAATTATAAAGATTTCATCTATAATTAGGACAAATATGGCAAAGCAATTAGAATTTGTTTTATTTAGATTTAAAATTTATAAACAAATTGCAATTGAATTTATGGCAATGTAATAACGAAATTCCCTATGCTTAAAGTTTATTTATATTGTTTTAAAACATCATTTAGAAACTGAACCAATAGTAAGACAACAAATTTAATTTATTTCGTAAAATAATCCTCATATCATACAGTTTCGTCAAAGATTTTCAATAGACACTTTGTTTATACACTTTGTTTATACATTTTCTGTATACACATTTACTGTATATAGTTTCTGTATACACTTTGCTTATACACTTTGTATATAAATGTTCTGAATACACTTTCTGTATACACTTTCTGTATACACTTTTGTATTCATTTTCTGTATACACTTTGCTTATGTACTTTGCTATAAACTTTGTTTATATTAAAAACTGTCTAACTTCTTAAGATAGCTATCAGCCATCATCCACTCTATCTCATCAATGTTGACTAATCTTTTACTACCGAGCCAAAAAAATAATTAGAGGGCGGTGGCTATTGCAATTGGTCCATTGGCAAACTGGTCGATTGTATCGACGAATGGACATTTAATTCTTCGCCAAATTTCCTAATTTCTTAATTTGCGTTGCAGTAAATATTTTTGAAAATTATTGTAAATGTGCAAACAATAGACAGGTGCGATATTAGGCGGCTCTCATAGACTGCATACTATAGAGAATTATTTTATATTTGACAACCTGGATGGATATAACCACAATGCTACAGAATAGGACTGCATAATAAGCATTTCTATAGCGATCAATTGCATCACTAAAATACTACTTACTTGGTTATAACAACTCTTCAGTCATGATTACAACCTAGCTTCTCGCACTACTTATGCTGTGTGCGTTGATTTTATCTATAAGTAGTGGAACCTACAGTTTGAAGTCGATAGTGAAAGACAAATTTTTGAGAAACTTTTCACGGGAATTTTATTTACACTCAGAGCTTCTGCCAGATATCTGCTGAGAGGAAATCTTTGAAGAAGTATCACTCAGATACCCCATCAGAAATCCAGGTCAAACTCTGACTCAACTTTTCATTGCGACTACTTCCAACACGGATAGTTTCAAACATGACCGTACAACTGGTTGCTTATATAACTTCAGATTTCCAGGCGAAGGTATGTCCGAACATAACATAAATGGCAATAGCGTGCAGGAACTTAAATTTTAAAACTGTGAGTCAATGCTTAGAGATTTCTGCAGTTAAGGCAAGTTTCACATACATAATTTGTATACTTAGTAAGGAAGGAAAACTTGGTTCGTTAACAAAGCAAAAGTAGGTTTCTCTCATAGTTACGAATCGAAGAAAGGACTCAGCTGTATTGTGCTTAAACTTTGTTCTTCTGGTGTAGTGAACAAACTTAATAGCTATCTTGCGCACATCTACCTAAACTCCAAAATTTTGAGGCGAAGTATTGAACTCATATCGGCCAACTAAATTTGGTGAATTTTTCTTTTAAACTTCTGGCAGCTCAACTTATTGAACACTATACAGCGTTTGTCTTTGTTTGGCTGCTGTAAATTCGACTTCAAACTCTGTCAAAGAAAGTCGTAAACAATGCAACTGACACCACCAGACTAGACTCGTGCTTGGCCCTAATGTTGCTAAGACTGGGATCCTTCAAATGCAATTATTAATACATGGCAGTTCGTCTTCCATACGATGCACTGTGAAAAATATTATGGTACATTTATTAAGAATGGTTGTAATAATAATGCGTATTTACATTAGTTTCAACATTGTTAGTATATTTTACCTAATCGAACTACGTATTTACATTTCTAATCAAACATTTTCGAATCCAGCTTTTAATTGCTATTGATTTGCCATATTTCCCCATTTTTTTTTTGTTTGTGAACATATTTTCTAATTTCTTTTTTTTTTCGTTAAATACAACTTAAAATTTAATCAAATACTAAAATAATAAATGTTAATTGACTTATTGTTCTTTTTTTGGTATAAACTTAACAATAAAAAGCGTTAAAAGCAGTGCAAAAAAGGTTACCTGGTGATCGGCTGTTTTTTTATAATTTTTTTTTTCTTTTTAATTTTTTTTTAATATTTAAACCCACAGCGTGCCAAAAAGCGACTTAAGGATGATTATAATCAGTAGAAGGGCGTAGGGGAAAGAAGTTTTTTTTATGTAATTAAATACTTAAAGCGAATATAATTTTAATTTTAATTTTTTTGTTTTTGTTTTTACTTTTCAAGTAGAAGGTATTTTTTATTTAATATTTATAAACACCTTGTTTTTATAATATTTTAAGTTTATAAAAAAAAGAATTTTTTTTAATAAAAAAGCACATTGAGGTTTGAAACAGAAGAAAATTTTAGGAAATTATTTTATTACAGTTTATTTGTTTATAATTGTTTATTAATTTTTATTTTCTTTTCAAGAATTTCTTCTTTAAATAAAAGAAAACTTTTATTTATTTATTTTAAAAAGGGGGTATAGATTTTATATTTTAGCAAAAGGGGGGCTTGGTCAGTAAAAGCATAAGGAACTGAAGGAACTGAAAAAATACGATTTTTTTCTATAAAAAGCTTGTGGTTAAAAACAAAGAAAATTAAAAGGAAAAAAGAGTTTTCTTTTGAAATTAAAAGAAGAATTTTTAAATGTTTATATGTAGGTATGTATAGGTAAGAGTATATGTATATGTGTAGAGTTATTAATGTAATATTATCTTGTATTTGTAAAGTATTGTATTGAAGTAAAATATGTTTGTGGTTTGAACTTAAAAAATAAAAAAAACAATTTTTCAATTTAAATTAAAAAAAAGATTTTTTAATCGAATACTTGTTACGGTTTCTGTTTCTGTCTTTTTTTTTATTTTTGGTTTTTTTCGATTTTATTTTGGGGGGGAGTAGGTTGTTTCTTTAGTATACTATACCTTTGACCTGTAAAGTGGCCGTATATTTGATTTCAGCTGCTGGATTTTTAGCCACACATGTATATTCGCCGGAATGTGAAGCCGATAGCGAAGGTATGCTTAACAGTGACGAATATTGATCTAACATGGTAACATTGGCTCCCAAAAGATCTGGCAACGGTTCACCATCTTTAAGCCACCACAATTTAAGGGGAGCGTCACCATGCGATACACCACAAACGGTGCGTGTACGCATACTTTCGGCTAAACCATCTTGAAAGGCAAATGGTTCTATAATGGGTGGGACTGTAATAATACAAAAAAAGAGAACAGAGGTTTTTTTTTGTTTCAAATAAACGTTTGCAAAAAAACAAATTTGTTTTTCGCCAATTTGCTGAACAGCTCTGCTGCAACTGTCGTTGTCCATCGTTGTTATTTTATTACTCCCCAGCATACCTAAATATTCTAAATGAAATGGTTTTTAAAAGAATGAATTAATGAGTGAATCAACTACTTATTCTTAAACTGCAGCGCTTTCAAAAATCAGTTTCTGTTTTCGATTATCAGTCTAACAAAAAAAAAAATTCAATTTTCTCATCAAAAAAAAAATTAAAATTTTTTCTTGAATTTTTTTCATATTAAAACTCTTTATAAAATACATAAAAAAATTAAACACAATTATTATTATAATTATAAATAAATCTTCGCAGTTTTATAACACATTATTAATTAAAATATTACAAAAAAAAAAAAATTAATAATATATTGACAGTGTATTTACATCTAAATATACGTTGTTTTTTATTGCTAAAGTTTTATAAAAAAAACGTTTAAATATTTAAAAAAATGTTTTATTTTTTAATATAGAATTTCATTATTACACTACATTTATAATCATGACATTGAGAAAAAATACAACTTGTTTTTAAATAAACAAATAAATAAATAACATTTATTTATTGCTTTCTAAATAAAAAATAAAACTGTTTTTTAATCACAACTGTAAGGTGTTGTACATAAATTTATGAGAAAAAATTTGTTAATAAAATATAAATAATTTCTTAGTTTAGGGTGCAATCAAATACTACTTGTCTTAAACAGTTTGGTAAGAAAAGGTGAAAAAAATTTACAAAACATTCACACAAGATATACAAAAGATTTAAAATATAAAACATTCGAAAGTCTTAAAGAGAAAACTTTTAACAAAATCCAAAAAAAATTCTTTGAATATTTTGAAATTGTATTAAAAATACAATAAATGCACGCTTAATATCATACAATAAATAGATGCCAATTACTGTCCAAAAAAAAAAAAATTAATGATGGGTATCTAAACCTATTACATAGACAATGATTTCCGAACCGTACTATCTTTACAAGACCCAGAAATAGAATATTTTCCTTAGAAACAAGAAAAGGAAAAATCATATTTAAATAAACTTATCAGCTTCACAAATTGTTTAGAAGTTTGGGTATCGCTTACTTTCTTCCTTAAATGATTCTTACAACCCTTTAGTTAGTACTTCTGTGTTAATTTAATACATGAATGATGAAACCATCCACGAGTCTTCATGGTAATTTTGCCAGAGTACTGCTAAGGGGAAGTCTCCAAAAGGAATGTTTTTTTATATTTCGTTTTGTTGGAGATGTTTGATAGGGGTGCGAACCGTGGCCTTGCGTCTAATAAGCTAACACGCTATCTACTAGACTACGGCGACTTCAATTATTATCATGGCTATCACTTCATTACTTCTTTTTCGAAAATCAAAGAGTTTATTAGTACTGTTCAACGGACAGGCTGTAGAGGCTAATAAGGCAACATAATATCTACTAGACTAGCGCAATAGTATCGTATGCAAAAGCTTTTTATGAACAGAACCTCGGCCTGTTTCGTTTGCAAGCAAGTGTTTCTGTTTATTCACTAAAAGGCTAGGGAATAATGCGTTCAAACCTCTCATTCACAAGTCTAGTTGATAAGTTTAATATTTTTGACAGAAATCTTTGAAAAATTCAAACCTACCGAAAAGCAACCTACCCACTGTCCGAACCCTGTATTTTCTTTTAAACTCTCAAAATTGAACCGACTCTTGCGTGCTCTTTAGTTCACCTTGTCAACGTTTCCTACAGTGACGATTGTTTTCCATTTTGCCGGAACGTTGTAACGCCAATACCTAAAAAAGTAAGCAGCTTTGAAAACTACTGCAAAATAGCAATGTCTTCCACAACTTTCAAAATTATGGACCAGCTGGTGAAATATTTAAAGGCTAACAATTTGGTCGGAGACAGACAGTATGGTTTTCGCAAGCTTTATATGTGTTATCGTACGATTTCACTTACAGAAAAGTGAGTTTCAGTCTATTCTTCGTTTCGATAGTAAAAAAGTCATGACCCTAGACATTTCTAAGGACTTTAACGGAATAAGTGCATCACGGTGTACTATTATTGTAAGTTATTGCTCTTGATTTATACCAAAAGATTGGACTATATAGATTGGTATTATCAGACTAGTTCAAGCTTGATTCAAAAGCAGAACAAAGTTGTGTTCTGTCTCAAGTGGAATTTTTACTTTTCATAAATGTTTTCTTTAAAACCTTCCCACTTTTTTTTACTGATGACGCTAGTACGTACTCGTCATTTATATCCCTTAACGATAGACTAATTACTTTGGAAATTGAAGCTTACGATGTATAACTTATTTGCATTCATCTAATCTACATTCTATCACCAAATTGAGTGCTATAAAAATGGGAAACACAGAAGCACCTGATGTTCAGCCATAGGAGTTCAAAATTAAGATCGCCAGAATTAACATATGTTTTAAAAGTCGAAGGTAGCATTCAAGTGCATAGGTTTAATAAACTTCAAGGAAATTAAGGACATAACTGGTCATTCAACTAGATTCTCACACAACTTATGTTGTGTGTGTTAATTTTATTCAGGAATGGCGGGACCTACAGTTTAAACTCTGCTCCGAACGATAGATTTTTGAGATACTTTTCAAGGTAATTTTATTTACTTTCTGTTCTCATTAATGATGGTAAGATATACGAATCTATTGATAGTATTCTATTTCGTCCCTAATGCATTATATGAAAGAGTGCTATCCTCAGAGGTATTAAACGCTGATTTTGTGATTTAATATAAAATCATTTGAGTTTAGTTTGCTTGCCACTCGTATCTCTAAATCAGTCTGTTCATGGATAGATCCGAACCAGATAGAATTTAGTAGAAGACGTCACAAAAATGTTCTGTATTAACTAGAATCTTCAGCTGTCGTGGTGATAGCAACTAATAACTGTCTGACTAAAGATAATAGGGAACTACCGAATTGTTTGAAAAATAGGAGAGAAGAAACGAAAATGGTTAAATTTGCACAAAAGTGGACCAGCTTCTTTGGGACGAGTAGAAGGATTATGACATTCATAATTAAATGTCTATTAAGATGGGCCAGGCAGTATATGAGGGCAAAACAAAGAATATGCTGTCATTAGGTAGGGACAATTAAACGTTCTATATACGATAATTGCAAAGACGACAACTTCAGAGTAATCGTATGAAATATAGATATAACGCTGTAAAATTATAATTCCGGTAAAGAAGATCCTTAGTTAGGCGTAAGCAAAGCGGATAAAAGTTTATCTGGAAGGCTAATAATTCGTTGGTGAAATTTAAGTTTCTAACTGAAGCTAATTTATACATAACACTCTAACTGATACCTCAGAAACCATCTAATTTAGATTTATAAGTCTGTATTAATATGAAATCAATCCACTTTACATTTTTTTTTTTTGTGTTTGATAAAAAAAATTTTGTCGTCTTTGCAAATTTAAAAATATTCTCTTTTATGTTGTGTCGGTAGCATTTATTATATTTTTAATAATTTTTCTTTTTTTGTTATTTAATATTCAAAACTTATATAACAAAAAACGAACAAATTAACGAAAAGATAAAAATTTAGAAAAAAATTGTTATTTTCATATTCTTTTTACCATTAACCAACAGCGATTGTGAATTCTCAACCTCAGCCGCTGAGTTACGTACCACACATGAGTAGTTGCCCGTATGATCGGATTCTAAATTTTCAATAACTAAAATACTATTATACTGATCGACTTGCTTAACGGACATGTGATGTTGTGTGGCATCGATGGCACGATTATCCTTACGCCATGTTATCGTCAAAGGCAAATCGCCCTTGACCACCGAACAGGTCAATGATGCACGATCACCCATATTCAATTGTAATTGTGATGATTGAAACGAACTCAATTTCGGCGGTACTACATATAATTATACAATTAAAAAATAGACAAATTAAAAACACTTTAAATGCAAATTAAAAATTCCAAAAACAAAACATTTATAAGCAGAGTGATTGAATGTAAAAATAAAATTAAAATCAGTTTTATACACTTAGTAGGTACATGGAGAGAGAAGCGTTTACAAAACAAGACTAGAAAAATTTGTTTCCCAAAAATTTTAAAAATTTCTTCCTTTGGCTATACTTAGTTATCCGTTGGTTTTCCCCGAGTATAACAAATTTTAAGCTGAAAATCATTACTGAACTATTATGATTATGTATCAAAAATTATTGAATTATGAATCGTATTTAATATACGAACACTTGGATATACTAACCAATAACAGTCACTTCGCCACTACGGCGTGCACTATGGCCTTGCTTGTTGCGTGCCCAGCATGTATACACGCCTGAATCGGTGTTCTTCTGCACCGGGGTAATGGTTAGCGAACCGTCGGGCTGTACACGTTGCCTTATGTCATCGGGCAATTCACGTCCACCACGCTCCCAGTGGATTTCTTCGATAGGATAACCGGCCACAGGACATTTTAAGTTTAAAGTTTCACCTGAGACTGCTGTTACTTTAGGAATAATACGTATATAAGGAAGACCTAAAAATATAAGATAAAATGGAAATTTTTGAATTAATAAACTGTGTTAAAGCATAGTTGTTAAGATATTTCCGAATTAATGCTGGTAAAATGGTTAAGACTCTCAAAAGAAAGTCTTGTCGTGATCGCAGACAAATTTCCAACATATGCGGCACAAACGTATTGCAGTCCAATAGTCCTACTCTCAACATGAGAAGTGAAAGAATTCTTCAATCAACTCAGTTTGATAACGTATTGAATGCCTATGGATGATGTTATCGGAGTGACATCAGTTGTGCATATAATACAAGTTTGAGACCGAATATTGAGCACAATGCCAGCTACGATGAGATCCTATTGAAAAAAGATATCGCACACCCAGTACAAAAGTGACTCAACTCAAAATTTTTCATTTTTCAGAAATCGACTAAAACTATTTTTGACTTAAATAAAAATAGTTAAAAACAAAACCTTTGGACCATTTAGTAACAGTTAACAACAACAAAATACACTAATATTTTTTTTTATAAATAAACAAATGTATTCTACATAGTTTAAGCATATAAACTCGAAAAATTAAAATTTTGAGTTGAGTCCCTTTGTACTGGGTGTGCGATATGATTCCTACTTAGATATGCAGATATGTATGTATCACGGCCGAGAATACTGAAAAGTTACAACGAGAGGTAAATGCTCACAATTAGGCTAGGGCACACATAAAACCGAATTACTGCTGATTATGAGACATCATAATCCCTCAAAAAAAGATGTAGCACTTAGATCAGAATGTAGGCTTATTGTGATACCACAGTTACTAGTCGCCGTAGTCTAGTAGGTAGTGTATTGTATAGTACGTAAGGCTATGGTTCAAAAACAAAGTCAAATATCGCCAACAAAATATGAACAAATTATTCCTCCGGCGACTGCCTCTCAGTAGATTTCTGGCAAAAACTCTGAGAGTAAATAAAAAATTGCTTTGGAAAGTTTCTCAAACAAATCTGTCGATCGGAGTTGACTTTAAACTGTAGCCGGTTGCCACTTATGTATAAAACTAACCCACAACATAAGTTGTGTGACGAGCTAGGTCGTAATCCTGACTGAAAGGTTGTAATGATCAATTAGGTATGTATGTATGATATCACAATCAACCCGAAACCAGCTCGTGTTCTTAATAAATCTCGATTAGGAATATCAAGAAGTGAGAGGTCAAACACCTCCGTCTCTTTAATGACAAGAGTAGGGTCTCTTTCTCTTCCTTAGATCCGCAGCTCCTGTAGAAGTCATTTTCCAGAATGCCAAGTTTTTCGGCATGCTTACGCACAGAGACCCTTTAGAAACTAGGCAATCGGAATACCTATGACCCCTATACCATGTTCGAGGTTGCGATATTCGTACTGGCATTGGCCAGCTCATAACAATGAAATTTCCTACGATATGTCCCGGAATCCATGTAAGAGTTTACTTTGAATGGTCCACAATTTTTCTGAGAAATTCTCGGCATTTATTAACAATGATGGACGTGAAGCTACTTTCGTTAGGAAATTAATCGCAGCTTGTCTGTCCAAATAAATCAAGATATTTTCAGAAAAAATTCCGCAACCCAACAAGCATTTCGACGTTTTCAAAATTGCCTTCACCCTAATAGCAAATATTAGGGGTTCACCACTGCCGAAACGCAGGCTCTTGATACAGGCTGAAAGTGAAATTTTGACCTTGAGGCTAAATGTTATAAGGCGAGCAAGCCTAACTGTTTCAGTTTAGAAGCGACGCATGAGGTTCTTGTGATAACAGGCATAATTTTCGCAAACCTATAAGCTGTAGAATTCATGGAAATTTATATTAAAAAAAACCGGTAACACCTGGGCAACTAGTTTCTTCAGGCAAGAGATCTTTTTAAAATGGCGACAACGCTAGGTCACTAAACATAGAGGGAGAAGGAAGTCAAGACCGAATGACAGGTCAAAGATGGATTTAAGATTTACAAAGGTAAACCACTATTTGCAAGAGTGACTCGAGAGGTTCTCCTTTTAACTTTTATGAGAGAAAAGAAGCAATTGATGACGTGAATATAAATTGAATTTGCTATATTGGGGACTTTGGTTAACACGGTCATCAACATCGTTGTAATATTTTTATGGAGCGCAACTTAAAAAGGAAGAAGAAGAAGGCTATCGAAAGTTCGGTGTCTAGATGCGGGCTATAGATGGAACTGGAACCCATTAACATTAAAACATTAACAGTCCTTGATCAGCATGTCTCTGGAATTCATTAAATCCAACCGTCTCGGACTTTTAAGGGATTTAAGCACAATATTTTTCCTAGTTTGGTTATCCATTGCTCACCAAGCCTTCAATTATATTAATACAATGTGCTCACTAGCTTCCGAATGTTTTCGTTCTATGGCCGAATTTTATATGAACAATGTTGTAATCCTGCTTTCATTTTTAAGTACACACAGTGACTTGGAACCTATTTAGTCCTGCGCTCAATACGGTACTACTCTCGAAAGTAAATCTGTTTAACATGGTTGGCTGTAGTAATCAATAGATGGCGCTAACTTCCCTCTACTATATGCGTTGGCCTATAATACTTTTTAATATTTCAGTAAATGAGGAGGTCAGTATTACTTGCTTTTTATTATTATCTGTGACACTTTTAAATGTCATAAATGGTTTTTATTTATTTTCTTATATTTTGTTGTTTTTTCACACATATAAAAACAGGCTCCCATGTAAACTCTAAGTCCCATATTTCACACTTGCACACACACACTCAGTCATCATGCTGTATACACCTTTAGGAGGAATATAGCCACATAAACTGGCAGGACATTTGTGCACATTTATATCCATATGGCCTATATAGATAAAATGAAGAGACATAAAAATGAAGAGAACAAGCAAACGAACAAGAGAGAGAAATGGGAATAAATTGCAATCGTGTTTGTTTGCAGTTGAAATGAAATCTAAACTGTCCCTTTTAGCTGGTCATACAAATTATTCTCTGATTTCTTTCCATTTTTTCTGTTTTCTTTTTTTGTGTTCCAATATACACACATATACAGGATGTATTGCGTTGTATGCACTTTGTTAGTGTGTGGGTGTATGTGAGTTTCATATCAGTTTTTGTTTAGTTTGTTATATACATACATACACATAAACGTGTGGGTTTTAAGTGAATGACCCACCCATACATACATGCTATACTCACATACATAGTACATACATACAATCCATGTATTTACTTATCTGCTACTCTAGTTTTTCCTTCTCAATTTTTTTCCTGTTTTTTCTATTTGCAACTCAAATGCGGTTATTCGTATTTGTTTTATGAAACAGTAGCAACTATTCTGTTTCGTTTTTTTTACTTCTTATGTTGGCAGTATTATTTCCTTAACACCAACAAAAAACCTTTTTAAATTATATTTAAAATCTTTACTTCATAATCGTGCTATAAAAAAGTGTTAATTGTTGTAAATTGTAATCTTTTGTAAAATAATTGAGTCCTTAAACAGTACGAGTACATAGCTGGTCTAACAGATTTAACACCAGTTACCGTTTACTGTCTTCAGAAAATACTATCCTTAGCACCGTCTTCTTGAATACCGGATTCGTGGGTACGTTAATAAGCAAAATTGCGGTATTTGGGACTCAGAAAACCCACACGTATTCTTAAAGAAGTGACTGTTTGCCACACATCTCATGGCACAATAGATTAAAAGAAATTATTGGCTACTACATATCCTTTTAAGAGAGAGAACAATCTGTATTATGCAGCTGGTGCATGTATGTATATACACAGCTATTTATTTGATCACCCAGAGTGAAATATTTATGGAGAATCTTTCGAGTGGTTTCCAATGGAAAGATGTGCTTATTTCAACTTGGACAGGAAGTTCAGAGGACAGGATACAGCAAATATATCTGACGCTCAGTTCCTCTAAGATGGACTCGAGATTAGAAATGAATGATGAATTAGCTAGGCTGAGCCTGGATCCTCAGTCACGTTGGAATTTCGAGGCAATGAACTGTCACATCGGTTTGTTGTGAGAGTAACTTCGCTGATAAGGCCAGAAACTTTCTGTGGATTTGGAAGGATGGTTTGGACATGTGTACTCGATAAAAGGAAAGACGCAGACTGGCAGATACTCTCTTCGACTCGAACGGATTTAAGAAGTTTTTAACTTTTCTTGGGTAAATATAATCAGAAGTGATTTTAATTATGCATCAGACCATCGAGAATAGTCTTTGGACTTTAACTGGCATTTATCGAATAGTGACAGTTATAGACTTAAAGAATAAACTTGTCTTTGGAATAGGGATTGATTCAAACCCAATATGAAGATCTTGTAGTGAACACATGGGACTTAATACATTTTTTAAAGGAAACACATGGGCATTGGTAAAGTAATAGGCAGACAGTTATCCTCAGTGACAATCTGCAGCACCTTTAAGAGTATACGGGAGACATGTAGATAAGCCATATTTCCTGCGTATTTATTTGAGCATTAATGAGTATATTCTTTCGATATTCGGTTGTATTTAGATGTTTTACAGATCTGATCGTACACATACAGTCTGTTTAAATTTCAATATAATCTTGTCGAGACACAGTGGCTCGATTGTGACGATGATAATCACCCCGTAATGCTAGAAAAATGATCACACTATCGAATCAACACATTTGTTGTAACTTTTACATATTTTTACTAATTTTTACTGAGAGGCAGTCGCCAAAGAAACATTTTTTCATATTTCATTCTGTTGGAGATATTTGACCTGGGGTGTGAACCCTGCCCTCACGTATAAAAGTCAACACATTAGCTACTAGATTACGGCGAAATTTTTGATCAACATTTCGCTTTGAATTCCTTTTACAGAATGCTTTTTCAGGAAGCTGTTGAAAATCTGTAGACTCCACATTTAATATAAGCCCAGCTTATACATCACAAAGTTAAATTTGATTGCGATTCCTTGATTCCATTAAAATTACCACATGGACTGATATGGAAACTGGCAAACGTCATATGCCTTATCTGCAGAGCCTAGCTTATTTCTTTATCGATTCAATACATGTAAATTTTGTTTCGATACAACCTGGACAATGTTCATGTTAGTTGGCGGTCTGGACATCTATTGGGAAAAGGTTGTTGGTCAACACATATACATACCTTAATTGTGTGTCAACAAAACGCGGATGCTCGCTCGGTTACAAATGACTCGACTGAACTGACTGGTTGGATTTTTCAAGTTTTCAAAAAAAAAAAGCAAAATGAAATTTACAAAAAAATAAATGATTGATTGTTCGTTTGAAATTGAAATATGAAATTGAAAATAATTACGACACGTTGTTAGTTGATTAATTAAAAACTAGTATTCCTTCTGACTGTTAATTAGCTCATCGATTTAGAATGAATTATAGTATAGTATAAGTATAGGTTATCTCTTTGCTCATAATTACATATTAAAAATATTTTTCATCTCGAAATAAAAACTGAGGTTTAATGAAAAAAAGAAAATTAAATTAAAAAATTTTAATATTTTTTAATGGTAATAGTACATACACACATATTCGTATGCCTTATATACTCTACAAAATTTAATAAATAAATAAAAGAAAGAAAGAAAAAAATTACAGAAATTTTTATTTCAATATTAACTCACCATAAATATTTAAACGTGCAGCATGCTGCACTCGTCCGGCACGATTCTCAGCAATACATGCATATTCGCCACCATCTTCTACCATGACATGAGTGATATTAACATGACTAATTACATCACCATGAACGGTGATATATTGGCCCATCATGAATCTGCAATAAATGTTAATAAAACGAAAGAGAGAAGAAAATTTTAAATAAAATCTATCGGGCAGAATATGTGAATAAAAAATGAAATAAAAATAATAATAATGGCAGGTATAGGCAGGATTATTTATTTAATTATTTAAAATGCCAATAATTCTGTATCATGTGAATTATTAAAATGAACCTTTTAAGGAAATATTATTTAATAAATAATAACTTTTTTATAGCTTTAGAAATATACATTGAAAATAAACATCAATGCAATGCATCGCAATGAAGCATCCTAAATATATCGATTTATAACAAAATTTGTCTAAGTTTTCTGTGCATCGATCGACTTCTGTAACCAAGTGGAAACAAAGAAACCAGATATACTCAGTATTGCGTAGAGATAGTGGAGTGGAGGTAGTGGAGTAGAGGTTGTCAAGTAGGGGTAGTGGAGTAGAGGTGGTCGAGTAGAGATATTGTATTGTACTCCTTCAAGCCATTATGTCTTCCACAGTCCTGCCGCCCTGGCAAACGTTAAATACCATTCGGCGTTAGTAAGTATAAGTCCCTACTTTTACTCGATAAATAGTAATGTGTTTCCTTCTACGAGGCGTTAACACTGCATAGGTTCCACATTAAATTGCCAAGTTCTGGTGATTTGTTCTCCTCATAATGGCGTCTACATATTGGGCTTTAATCGATCTTTATTTAAAACAAGAGTTATTTGAGTCAATGAGCAATACCGGTTACTATCCACAGGCTACTTCTCGATAATATGATGCATACATAACATACATACATAATTGGTCATCTATCAGGATCATGACATAGCTCCTCATACCACTTATGCTGCATGAGTTAATTTGTTTCTATGAGTGGCGGGATCTTCAGCATTAAGTCGATTCCTAACGACAGATTTTTGCGAAACTTTTCATAGCAATTTATTTACTCTCAAAGTTTTTGCCAGAAATCGACAGAGAGGAAGGCGCGAAAGAAAAAATTGTTCATATTTCGTTTTGTTTGAGATGTCTGACCTAGAGTTTGAACGAAGTCGTCACGTCTAATAAGCCAACACACTACCTACGGCGACTTCAAAACTCAAATCAATTCTCATTGTAGTTACCAAGCAAAAAGCAAAACCCGTTTGATTTAAGTGCCCACATCTATTCACTTCGCTTCTTACCCTTTTAAACCTTTCTTCCTATTTCTCAGGTTCTTTATCGACACTACGTGGTAGCTACTCTTCTTGCGAGCTGATACACTGGTGCATAATCGCGAATTCACACATAAAGTTTAGTCCAGCTCAGCCTAGCTGATATAGTTTTCCATACTAATAACCTCCGTTTGGTATCAACCTCGTACCTAAGTGCTCGGATGGGGGGCCTAACTGTCAAATAAAATTGATATGTTCTTCCTATCCAACTTAAATTGAACATCTTTTGATGGCGGCAACTTTCGTGCAGAAGAAACATAAGACTGTGCAAAAATTTTTTACTTTGGAAATGAACAACAGCGATTTTGTCTCATTATATGTCCTTGCCCTAACTGCATACCCCAGAATACTTGCTGTCTTTAAAAACTTTGCAGAAACTGCATTATTACTTCCGTTTCATACATACAGACATACATAATTGGTCATTACAAGCCTTCAGTCAAGATTACGACCTAGATTCTCACACTACTTATGATATGTGTAATAATTTTATATTTACATGAATGGCGGGACCAACAGTTTAAAATCAACTCCAAACGACAAATTTTAAAGAAGCTTGTCATGACAATTTCTTATTTACACCCAGAGCTTTTCCAGAAGTCAGTTAAAGAAAAATTTTTTATATTTCGTTTTTTTCGAGAAGCCAACCTATTCCGTACAAAACTCTGACAGAGAGATGCAGAAAGGTTGGAAAAAGGAAAACCCGAAGACTGTAGCAGTAAGTCTTCAATATCGAATTATGAGTAAGTAATATTCATAATAGCTGGGTAATCTTCTTTAATGATAATCTTAAAAGACAGTAGTAAAAAAATTAGAAAGCCTGGATACTAAACCAGTGATAATTATTTTTTTTTTATTTATTTATTTATTCAAGTCAATGGACAAATTCCTTACTGACTAATAACAAAAATTGGTACGAATGAAATTAAATACAATTACAAACAGTTTCTACAAAAATAACGTAACTATTACAATAAAAATTAGGAAAAGTTAAGAATTGAGAAAAACAATAATATTCCGTTTAATAACGCAAGAATTTAAAGAAAAATCAACAAAGTCTGACAAATAATTAAATTGACGGCAAATTCTAGTTAATGGAACAGCAACAGCATAATTAGTTCTGCAGAATTGAATATAAATAAGATTATAACAGCGTTAGTTAGTCTGCACAGATTCGATGTGTTCACTGTAAACATCATAGTGAGGGTCCCATACAATGGACCCATACTCTAAAATTGGTCTGACAAGCGATACATATAGCTGTTTAGTAATATAAGGATCAGAAAATTCTTTTGCCCAACGTTTTATGAAACCAAGAGTGCTTCTTGCCTTATTAACAGTCAAAGTGATATGATCATTAAAGTTTAATTTTGTGTCTAATAAGATCCCAAAATCAATAAAAGAGTCAACATTCTCCAATTGATGACCACCAAGCAAGTAATTAACCGTGATAAAATTATTGCTTGAGAATCACATACATTTACATTTTTTAATGTTAAGCTCCATCATGTTGTACTCGCACCACAAAAAGAAATTATTGAGATCATTTTGAAGATACATATGCTCGATGAAATTATTTAAGGAGAGAAAAACTTTTACATCGTCAGCATACATCAAGATATTGGCAAAATTAATTATGTTGGGAAGATCGTTTATAAACAACGAAAAAAGAAGTGGACCAAGATGGCTGCCCTGAGGAACACCAGATAGCTCATAAATATACTTAGATAAGCTATTGTTCACGCATACGGTCTGCTTTCTATCCGTTAAATACGACTCTAGCCATCTTAAGCTCCTATGATTTACACCCATTAAATCCACTTTAGTTAACAGAAGTTTGTGATTCACTTTATCAAACGCTTTGCTAAAATCCGTAAAAATTACATCAGTTTGCTTCTGTTGAGAAAAGGCCGCATTTATCATGGATGTTAACTGAATCACATTAGTCGTTGTTGAGCAGCCCTCTCGGAAACCATGTTGATGAGGTGATAGTAACGATGAAGTATGATGGATCAAAAAATCGGCAACCAGTTTCTCGAACATTTTTGGAATAGCACTCAGTTTTGCAATGCCCCTATAATTTGTAACATCAGACTTATTGCCAGATTTAAAAAGCGGTGTAATATACGAGTCCTTCCAAAACATAGGAAAATATCCATATTTAATCGAGGTATTAAACAATATGACTAATGGTGTGATGAATGATTCTGCACATCGATTTAAAATACCACTTGGAACCCCATCAGGACCAGGACGAAAAGACATCTTTAACCTTTTCAGGTTTACTAAAATATCGCAGTCACTAAAAGTTGGAATAGATATTACTGGAGCCGATGTCAGCGGGAAAGGGTAATTATTTGTATCCTTGTAAGCGGAGTTAGAATAAGTACTGGCGAAGAGATCAGCAAACATATCACATATGACATCAACACTTCCGGATTCTTTATCAGCAAATTTCATAAAGGATGGATAACCAGTTGATTTTCTCTTGGAATTTACAAACGTAAAGAAAGATCTAGGATTCTTAATAAAATTATTTTTCATTTTATCCATATATGTTTTATATAATAAGTGATTTAGAATGTTATATTCAGACCGGCAAATAGAGTATCTTCCATAATCAATAATGGAGCCAGTACTTTTGTATTTCTTGTAATACTTGTTCTTTTGATTTTTCAGTCGTGACAGTTGTTTCGAATTCCATGGTGGACCAACCAGTGTAACCAGGAATCTTAAAATATCGATTTGTGGGTTGTTGCAGCCGAATTAATGCAAAGAATACTTATTGATTTGTAATCTGACCTCCTATGCAATAGCAATCAGAAGAGTATTTTCCAACTCATTATCATTGTCATTGATAAAGAGTGGCTCAAGGGTCTGATACATACATTCATTTTTAAATAAATTTGGTTTGGAAATTTTACGCAGAAGACAAATTAGTCAAATTATTTCTGTATCTAGGTTTTAAGCTTCCACTGTTCAATTTAGTCTTAAAACCAGAGTAGCACCGCTCTACTATTCATTTAACATAAATTGACTGTTCTTCTTAGATATGGAATTCTGAGAATTCAAAAGAAGTAGTAAATTAATAGCAAGTGCAAGGAGAAGAAATAGTCCAGTTTGGAGGTTTAACTATATAGCCTACTACTATAACAAAAAACGCATATGACTATGAAATTATTCTGTTACTCACAAAGTAAATCGCTGACTTAGAATAGAGTGTTATATCTCCAGGAAAAGGAAAATAAAACTTTTTCTTGTAAATAGATTTCCTACACTACATATGCCACATGTTTTAGGCTCCACTGTACGTAGAAAGGATTACTTCTCTGTTTACGGAGGCTCACAAGAGCGGCAAATAATTTTAATTAAAACTTAAACCAACAGACAGTCACTGTCAAAGCGCTGCTTGAATGTTAAAGCAACAGAGTTAATGTAGTTTTTTATTCGTTCGTTATTTATTCTTCTCTTTCTCTATCTCCCTGACTGGTAACGTTAACGCGAACGCAAATGTGTGTGAGTGAGTGTGTTTGTAGATTGAAAACAGTATTGCCAAGTAATAGAAAATGAATGTAAATTCGGGGTCTCCAGAAATATTTTTTTAAAATTTAGAAAAAATACAAGGATGTGTCAATAAATTTGAGAGTTTTTGAAGCAAACACGAATATAAAAAAATGCAAGGTACGTCTGTTGCCAAATCACTACGGCGATAATAAATAATAAATGTTGGACGAATTTTCATCGGAAAATTATCTTCAGTAATTAGGTCCATTTCTGAATGAATGGCTACGTGAACAAATAAAATTGTTGAGTTTGGCTCGATACCAATCCAAGTGAGATTTAAGAGCATCGAATACATCTCGAAAAATTCAATGTCTGATTTAGACTTTGAGCTAGCGGCGTCACAGGCCCATATTACTTTCAGAACGACAATTGCTAGGCCATCACTGGTAACTGCGTGCACTATAGTTTGAAGATTATAGGCTTGTTTTCAACAAAATTGCATAATCTGGACAACGACGACAGGTGCTGCTCGAGTAAAGTGAGAGTGTAGTCGTCTCATATAGAGCTGAGGTGAACTGGGCACTGCGATTTGACTCTGTTAGACTTTATCTTGAGGGTTTTCCTAAATTGCAAATGTATGGGAATGAGCTACAAGCCACAGCAGCCCTCAAAGCCAACAACAACCCGGGCCACCGACCGGATTCAGCTTGATATACATATGCGACGGAGTGATAAAAAATTGAATATTTCGGTTGGGGTCCACCCAGAGAAGTGGTGACGGATATTTAAACGATTTTATATTTCATACATACTGGCAGTAATAGGCGTTTCGAACGATGTCTCACACACATTTTGTGTTATTGCAATTTTGAAAAAATGAATAATGAATGAAATTAGGAAAAGCTTAGGAGAAGATCCTATATAAAGGGTCCGCCAAATAACTTTTTTTTTTTAAATGCTGTAAAAAAAACAACTGAATATTTTCTCAAATTTCTTTTTTTATTTGAAAGTATATACAATCCTTCCGGTTAATAATGGAAAATGATTTCATTCAAATGGCTGCCTCGGCTGGCCATGCAGTAGCCTACACGAGTAGCCTACAAAAGATACCGATTTTGGCAAAAAAAATCATCTTTTCAGATGAAGCTCATTTTGATCTTGGCGGGTATGTAAACAAGCAAAATTGTCGCATTTGGTGCACAGAAAACCCGCACGCATACATTGAAAAGCCGACGCACCCAAAACGAGTCACTGTTTGGTGCGGATTTTGGTCCAGGGGCATAATTCGAAAATGAGCAAGAAGTGGCCGTTACACTCAATGGCGATCGGTATCGGGCCATGTTGAACGAATTTTTGTTCACAAAAATTGAAGAGGAGGATATTGGCAACATTTGGTTTCAACAGGATGGCGCTACGTGCCACACAGCCGAAGCTACACTCGATGTTTTGCGCCCTGTTTTTGAAGATCGCATTATCAGCCGTAGAGCTGATGTCATTTGGACACCTCGGAGCTGCGATTTAACACCGTTGGACTATTATTTGTGGGGTGCCGTCAAAGATAAGTGTTACGCCGACAAGCCAGAGACAATTGACGCTTTAAAGGACAATATTCGTGAAGCCATTGGTGAAATACAGCTGCACACAATCGATAATGTGCTTAAAAATTCTACCGATCGTATAGGCTACTGCATAGCCAGCCGAGGCAGCCATTTGAATGAAATTATTTTCCATTATTAACCGGAAGGATTGTACTTTCAAATAAAAAAAGAAATTTGAGAAAATATTCAGTAGTTTTTTTAAAGCATTTTCAAAAAAAAAGTTATTTGGCGGACCCTTTATATGGCATAACATAAAAAATCAACACAAAATTTTATAAATTCCAACTGAAAATAGAAACAAAGATACGTAGGCAAGCCAATAAGTTCGTGACCTTTTTAATCACTTACTAACTTAATTCCTCATTACAAGACCTTAGACAGTTTACAACAAAGCGTCTCACACCAGTCGTGTTGTGTGCTTAATTTAATGCATGAATGGCAGGACTTACAGTTCAAAGTCGGCCTGTTGCAGATAAAAGGCGAGAAATTTAAAAAGTCGCAGCAGTATAATAAGTGGCTGTTGGTTTATTAGATGCGAGTTCGTAGTTCAAGCCGCTGCTCTGAAATATCCAACAAAACAAAGTATGGAAAGATATTACTTCGGCCAATTTCTCTCAACAGTCTTCTGACAAAAATTCTGATAGGAAAACAAAAAATTGCCATGAAAAAGTGAATTTTAGGTCCCTCTATTCATGGATAAATTTAACACACATAACATGGGTGGTGTGAAAAGCTATGTCGTAATCCTAATCAATTAAATAAGTGGGTACAGAAATAAATATACTGCACAGCACCTGGCAACCCTTGTTTTAAGTAGGGTTATACTATTTCCTTTTTTTTTACTTTTCTGACGTACGAATACGAAGGGGGTAATTAAAAATTCGTAAGTACTTTCCATTTTTTTTTTTATGTTTTTTGCTTTCCTATTATGTCGTACTTTACTTTATCCTCTCATTTCATTTTTTTTTTCTTGCGTTCCGTTCATAAATAAACTCGTACTTATGGTTTATTTTTTGTTTTGTATTTATTTTTTTCATCTTTTTATAGGCTTAAAGGAAAAGTTTGTTGTTGCTTTTCCATTACTTGTAATTATTCGCTTTAAAAATTTCCTGAATGTAACAAAGCGAACAGAGAGTTAAAGGAATTAATTTCCTTTTCTACTAGAAAAAGCGAAAAAAAAGAGGGGAAAAATACGAAAGCTTTAACAATTTTGTTATAACCACAGACCCAAAGCTAACCTTGGCTTTTGTTACTTGAATACATAGTTAAAGCCAGCAGCAATCTTTTCAAATATTCATCCAACGATTTGTCATGCAAACCCTTGTACAATATTTATGAAAAGTTTCCTTTCAATGTAGAAATGTTATAATTCGCTTAAAACTTAATTGTGCTACTGCGACCGAAATTCGTGGTAAAGAAAATTATGGCCATGTAGTCTGCCATGACAGTCTATTGTCTTCATTCTTTTTTCTCATATTTACTTACGTACGTCCTGAAGCACCACAATCGTATAACATTTGCCGATGCTTGAGTATTTACATATGTTTTGTTAATGCCACAAAAGACTCGATCATGTCCGCTGCTGCTTCATTTATGACGCATTGTTTTACTTTCTCTTCTTGGACTCTCTAATCATATTATCTGTCTTAATCTCGATTCTAAACGCTATGATTATGATGATGAAATAAAAGAATTTTTATGAAGTGAAGTAAGAAATATGAGGACGGTGCGAAAATTAAACCACATGACGTATAAATGACGGCAGTGTCTGAACATAATCTTTTTGACGAAATGTGGCACCTTTATACGATTTGGACGATTTGACTACAAGGATCTAAATTGTTCTGTTGAGAATTTGTTTTAGATGTTTCAGTGGTCAAAGTGATCAAAACCCTCTTTAAAAATAATCCATTTAGGAAGTTTACTGTTTCCTGACCCCCGCCCTTCTGACAAGGGATAACAGAAACGAATAGCATGGGATACTTAGCAAAGTTCCAATCCACATTCACGAAGAGTATTGTTTCTAGGAGACTTCAGATAGCAAATCTTTTATCCTAGTTTTTTTCTAATTAAACCAGTCAAACGATTAGTTGAAAAAAACTTGCTTAAGCTACTGAAACAAAGTAAAGAAAAGAAATATTAAGACGGTGAAGGTTCTTTAAAAAATAGAGAAAAAAGTTTGGAGTAGACTATCCAGATACTCATTTGATCCGATTACGAAATGTGAAGATTTTAAAAGAGGCCATATGATTACGTTGTTGTGATTCAGTTGAACTTGCTACATCAAAATCGTGTCTGCCTAGACAGAGTCCTTTGCATTTAGCTGAAGGAATTAAAGAAAAAAGGCTAATTCTAACCAAAAAAAAATTTACATCAGCATAGAAAAATTCAAGTAATTATTAATGCCATTTCCAAAATCCATGAACTAAAGTCCGAAGCTATTCATCACATTTTGAATTCGACGGCTATAGCTGAACTGGATTGTGTTGTATTCTCGAGTTTAAAAATATGTCCCAATCTCTGATAAAAGGTTCCGCTGAAAAAAAATTACCGAGTTAAATGAAGGATATTTGAATTTGTTTGTTCCTTTGCAGAAGATCGTCAATTTTATGTCTGGATTCAATTGAATTTTCCAATGCATTAGCCTTTGAAGGGCGCGCGGTTTATTGTCAGCTTTAATACGTATCGAATATTTTACTAAAAATTTTAGAACACATCCAGTATCTGCGACAATCTCAGATTTAGTGCACCCACTGTCTAAGAATCTAATGGTAGCATAATTGGTCATAATAACTCTTTCGTCAGCATTACAACCTAGCTTTTCACACCACCCATGTTGTGTATGTTAATTGTGATCATGAGCGGCGGGACCTATAGTTAAACGTCGTCTTCAAATGACAGACTGCTGAGTGGAAGTTACCGAAACAAACATTTTTTATATCGTTTTGTTTGAGATGTCTCGTCAAATAATCGAACAAACTACTTCCTAAAGTACGGCAACATCAATGTGTGCTTTCCTATCAGTAAATATTCATATATTTCGACTGAATTTATTCTGGTATTTTTTGAAAGGATTCCATATCCGTTACTGAATTCAAGAATAACGTTCTCTGGGATCTATACATTCTATGTAGAATTTTCGTTGAAAAGTTATAATTAAAAGCCGGTTGCAGAATCGTGTAATGAAAAGGTATGTCCAGAACAGGTATATCAAAAATTTTGTTATGATCACTTACTTACTTAATTGGTCATTACAACTTTTTAGTCATGATTACGGCATAACTTCTCATAATTGTGTTAATTTATTGTGTTGATTTTATGCATAAGTGGCGGGAGCTATAGTTTAAAGTCGTGTCCATTTGTTTCACCAAGACAACAACAATGCCTTGTATGATATGGTTCTAACAACACCTGTTATGATACATAATAGAATAATACTACACTTAAACCAAGTTTGATGATTCCTTTTCACCAAAGTCAATCACCAAAACGTGGCTTCGTACAGTAGTGTAGGTTTGATTACAAAGTCATCCAGCCAGCAAACATTTTTAAGGTTTATAGCACAGTTTATGGCTCTGTTATATTACAACAAAGGAGGTCAGTTTCCACGTTAGCGATTTCCGTATTCATGTGTTAATTTGGTTTACTGTCCAATATGTTTCCAAGATATTTTATTTTATTGGTTAGTCTGTAGTCAATTGTTCTTGTGTTCCAAAATGGCATATTCTTATCTCCAAACGTGCATTCATAATTGGTCATTAAAATCCTTCCGTCAGTATTACGACCTAACCTTCTTACACCACTTATGTTGTGTGAGTTAATTTTATCAATAAGTGACAGTTTACAGGCGAGTCCGAACGACAAATTTTTGGAGAAACTTTTCATGGTAATATTGGTGCGACAGCGGGGCCTAACAGGATTTAACTATGCTGTGCCTTTTGCTTCCCAAAACGAAGATATTCCTTAATATGTCTTTCCTTATCTTTGTTTTAGCACCGCTAACAAGGTGTTTCCAGCTAAGCAGTTGACTGGTTAAGTTGAGGATAAATAATAAAAGGTTTGGGAAACCTAGAAACCTTTGGGAAACAAGGCAATTTGTGAATATGGATTGAGACTTGATTAAGTAACACCGCTGTCTTCCTACTCTATTTGTTTCTGTTACTCCTCATAAGGAGGATAGGAGTTAGGGAACAGTAGACTTCCTGAATGGATTACTTTTGATGAGGTCTCTCTTCATTTAGAAATTCAAAACTGATTTTCGATTGCTTTTGTAGTCGAACTCTTTGTTCACTACATCAAAACAAAATAACAAGACACTACATATATATAATTGTCATTACAATCCTTCAGTCAGGATTATGATCTAGTTTCTCACACAGAAGTAGTGTGCGTGTGTGTTAATTTCATTCATGAGTGACGGAACTTACAGTTTAAAGTCGACTCCTTTTCATGGTACTTTTATTTTATTGTCAGAGTTTTTGCCACAAATCTGCTGACAGGAAGTCGCCGAAGATTTGGTAGAGATGTTTGACCTGGGCTTGGAACAGTGGCCTCATATCTAATAAGCCAACACACTACCTACTAGACTACGGCAACTTATTACCTACTACTCGTCTAATGCGTAGAGCACATCTATTTGAGTAGCAACTGGATCGTCGTTAATATTAAATTGGGGTTTTTTCAACATTTTCATTTATTTGTGCAGCTATGGTATCTCCTTTTTATTGTCACCCAATTTTAAGTGACTCTATTAAAATTCTGGCCAATTATCCTGTTAACGATAGATGAAAGGACAATCAAATTTAATTGGTTGGAAAAGAATTTTCCAAATATTGCTTAGAGCACTGGCAAAATCTGTGTTTAAAAATATAAAAACCGAATCAATTAAATTTTATTTAGAAGGCAAATACAATAGGTTGAGCCACAGCGTTCAAATACTGCTCGTCTATACAATTAATTAATTAACAAATGCTGATATACACTCAACTACAAATAGTTCCCTGTATTTGACAACGAAACGCTTATACAATTTGTTGCAATAAATGAATACAATACTCGCACAGATACACATATACATTCACACTTCAAACAAATTGGTAATTAAATCCACATGTGTAATATTAAGAAATTGTTGTAGACAGAAAGAAACTCTTTCTGCAGCTAAAAGACGCTTTCAATGGTTGTAGTATGTAACTGCTGGCAATAATAGAGTTCTTGCTGATTTTATTTTCATTTTCTTTCTGTTTAAGCAAATGCTTAAAGTTTTAAGCGTTTGCATCCATTGTTTGAATGGAGCAGAGAATGGTAATTTTCTAAACTTCTTATTAAAGATTTTATTACACCCAACGTACTCATGAAGGGGAGTTTGGGTATGGGTAATCGGGAATGGCATTTAATTTCCTATGGCTTCTTTAAATTAAAAAGAGAAAGAGATTAAGTTGTTTAAGGCAAAAGTTTAAATACAACACACGTTAGATGGTTGTTGTATCCTATTCATATATACTGTAAAAGTCACTTATTGGCAACTCTTAAAATTTGGTGTCATCCTGTGAAATATGTTAATAGTTGTAACCTTATTATTAATAAAAAGTACTAAGAATGAAGAAAAGAAGAACGCGTGCTTTATTCTAATTAAAAGAGACAGAACAAAATTGGCGACGAGAAAAATTGGAAAATTTCAGAAAAATAATACATAAATTAATTTCAAACAAAATTTTATAGTAATATGGATTCGAAGCAATTTCAACAATTGCTAGAAGTTTTTACAAAAAATCAACGTGATTTACTTCAGCAATTAAGTACTAATGCTGCACTTCAACAAACATCGCAGAGGCAACAACAAAATGTGCCTCCGTTACATGCTTTGATACCGCCATTTGAAAATTTTGATGCGACCAAAGAAAACTTCAAGTTATATCGTCAAAGGTTTGAAAATTACCTTAACATGAAAGGTGTAATTAGCGATAAAACGGCATGTCACCAAATGCTCGTTAATTCTTTGGGGTCAACACATTTCAAATTGCTGGTTTCTCTAGTGGCACCGAAAAAAATAACAGAAATAGAGTATGACGAGTTGGTGAAGAAACTCGAAATGCATTTATGCCCAGAGAAGAACATATTGGTAATACAACATCGATTTTTATCTACATACCAAAACGATGAACAATCATTAGCTGATTATGTAGCATTACTCCGGCGTGATATAAATGAATGCAAGTTTGTGTCAACATGTGCATGTCGGGCCGATATATCAAGCATTTTCCTTCGAGCCCAATTCATTCGAGGCATAAAAGACAATACTATCCGCGAACAGCTCTTACAATCGGAAGAACCAGATTTTGAAAAAATTATGCAAAAAGCACTGTCATTGGAAGCGTCTAAAATCGACAGTCGGGAACTGAATTCAAAAACACCTATCAACACAAATGACGTCAACAAAGTGTATTCCAGATCTTCAAGATCAAAGCGTCGAAGTCATTCTCGATTCCGGTCATCTTCAAGAACACCAATGCGTTCGAAAATTAACTTTACTCAATTAGGTATTGAAAATCTTTGCATACGTTGTGGGAAAGACAACCACAAGACAAAAAAATGTCGTACTAACCCCAACAAACTCAAATGCAGATCCTGTGGTAAAACAGGCCACGTCCAACAGGTATGTTTAAAAACTTTAATAAACGCTTCAAACAACAATTCTATTTCCACAAATAATGATCATGATGAGACTGTTTATAAAATATATGGCATAAATAAAATTGTTGATATCAATCACAACCAAGAACATAACAAAAATGACGATGATAAATATATCGTAGCCGTTGAAATAAACGGACGGCGTCAAACTTTTGAGGTCGACTCTGGAGTTAAATACACATTGATCAAAAAAAGTCAATACGAGCGGCTCAACTTAAAAACACAATTACAACCGTCATCTATAGCTTTTCGATCTTACACAAAAAATATTATTATTCCTTATGGAAAAGTAAAAGTAGAAGTTAAATACAATAATCAACAATCAAATGAAGAAATGTATGTTGTGCCTAATAATTATGATACGCTATTGGGAAGAATTTGGATTCGACATTTAAACATCGTCCTCCAAGAGATTGATAATCAACGTTTTAGTCAAATTCAGTGCATACGTATGAGTCCTGAACATTCGATTGCGGAGATAATGAATATGTTCCCAACAGTTTTTTCGGAAACTGTGGGTTGCGTCCCAAATTACGAAGTTACACTCCAGTTACGTAAAGACGCCAAACCCGTGTTCTACAGAGAACGTGAAGTGCCATTTGCACTGCGAGATCGTGTCGAAAAAGAATTGGACAATTTAGAAGCATCGGGAATTATATCGAAAGCAGAAAGGAGTGACTGGGGATCACCACTAGTTATTATACCAAAACCAGATGGGGGTGTACGTCTATGCGTAGACTACAAAATGGGCGTAAATCCACAACTTGTGTCGGCAAACTACCCAATACGTCGAATTGATACTATTTTGAATAGTCTTAAAGGTTCAAAATATTTTTGTCGCCTAGATTTATATAAGGCATATTTACATCTCAAAGTAAGTCAAGAATCAAGTGAAGTTCAGACCATATCAACACATAGGGGCACATATAGAGTCAACCGTCTATCTTTCGGAATCAAAACGGCTCCTTCAGAATTCAACCGAATTATAGAAGAAATTTTGTCTGGATTAAATAAAACAATATCATACTTTGACGACATCATAGTGCATGGGGCAACTGAAACCGAATGTAAAAGTAATTTAATTGAATGTCTTCAACGCTTAAAAGATCATGATCTACATCTTAACCAAAGTAAGTGTTCATTTCTTCAATCACAAATTGAATATCTGGGTCATGTCATTCAATACAACAAAATTTCTAAATCACCGTCAAAAATTCAAGCGATCGTCAATATGCCACGTCCTTCCTCTGTAGATGATGTAAGACGATTCCTAGGAATGGTAACGTATTACTCCCGGTTTATTCCTGAAATGTCGTCCATAACATTTCCCCTACGTCAACTATTACAAAAAAACTACAAGTTTAAATGGGCATCCAATTGTGAAGCTGCCTTCTTAAAACTCAAAAATATAATATCCAGCGAACAGGTATTAATCCCTTTTGATCCTGAACTACCCGTTATTGTAGCTTGTGATGCTAGTCCTACAGGAGTAGCAGGGGTTTTATCACACACGGTGAATGGTGAAGAGCGTCCAGTCGCGTTTGCGTCTAGATCCTTAACATCTGCTGAAAAAAATTATAGTCAATTAGACCGCGAAGCATTAGCTATAATTTTTACCATAAACCATTTCTTCATGTATCTCTATGGTAGGAAATTCAAACTCGTCACCGACAATAGGCCATTAACACGTATTCTCCATGAACACAATAAAATGCCAGCGATAACTTCAGCACGGTTATTACGTTACGCTGAATTCTTGTCTAATTTCAATTATGAAATCGTTTATAAAAAAGGATCAGAACACACAAATGTCGATTGCCTCTCTCGTGCAACAACAAATTCTGAAACACCAACAACTGAAAAAATCATCAATGAGGAGGTAAATCAATTATGTATTATGTCAATTTTCGAAATTTCCAGTGAAATTATTAATGCGGATGTATTAGCAGCAGAAACTAAAAAAGATCCTGAATTGTCTAGCCTAATGACAAAATTACTTAATAGTTATGAAAATGATGACCATTTTACGTTAAACAATGGAATAATATTTAAGGGTCAACGTGTTCTAATTCCAAAAAGTCTACAGCCTCAAATATTGCAAGAACTCCACATTACTCACCCTGGCATTACCAAGATGAAACAACTTGCTAGGAGATATTGCTATTGGAAGGGTATAGACCGCGATATTGAGGAAACAGTTAGGTCCTGTGAAGCTTGTGTCCAAATCCAAGCAAAACCAGCTAAATCCCCACTACATCATTGGGAAGAACCAGCCGAAAACTGGGATAGAATTCACATTGACTATGCAGGGCCGTTCCAGGATCACTTTTTCTTGGTCGTCATAGACGCAAAATCCAGATGGGCAGAAGTGAGAATTATAAATGATTCTCCTACAACAAAAACTTCAATTAAACTTCTTTCTGATATATTTGCAAGCCATGGTTTCCCAATTATAATGGTATCAGATAACGCTACAATATTTACAAGTGATGAACTCAAAACGTATTGTAAAATGAACGGAATTTTCCAAAAATTAATTGCGCCTGGTCACCCAAGTACAAATGGGTTAGCAGAACGCAACATTCAAACGCTTAAACGCAAATTGAAGGCTATGGCATTAGAAACCGGTTCTCTACAAAAGAAGGTAAATGAAATCTTGCAAAGATACCGAGCGACTCCCCTAACATGTGGAAAAAGTCCTGCTGAGCTTTATTACAATAGACGTCTTCGTATACGTTTAGATGCAATAAAACCTAGAATTAAGTTCCAGCCCACAAAACCTCTTCCTGGGGTACGACATATAAGCGTGGGAGAAAGAGTTCAAATATTACACATGAAAAACAACAAAACTGTTTGGAAGACAGGAACGGTACTAAAGAAATTTGGACAACTTCATTACCTTGTAAAACTCGATGATGGATATACACTAAAACGTCATATTGACCAACTAAAAGTCACAAAAGTTCAACCCCGTCAAGTTCAATTCGCACCAGATGTTCAAAACAAATCGCCAATTCGAGCAAACGAAAATTATAACCAATATTATTTGGAACAATCATTTTTACAAAATTCGACTTATCCAGTAACTTCGAGCCTTCAAGAGCGTTCCCAAGAACCTGTTCAACAGCCAGAAAGTAGCCAACATCTTCAAGATAGTGAACAACCTCAAGGAAGTCAGCAACCAACCCTAAGGAGGTCTAATCGTTCCCGTAAAAAACCAACGTATTTAAACAACTACATAGAAGAGTAGAGTGTTTAGAATAAACTTTATTTTCTCATATACATATTTTAAAAATGTTAAGAATTGCTAATTATAATTCAATTATTATTCATAATAAGCGTGGGAGATTGTTGTATCCTATTCATATATACTGTAAAAGTCACTTATTGGCAACTCTTAAAATTTGGTGTCATCCTGTGAAATATGTTAATAGTTGTAACCTTATTATTAATAAAAAGTACTAAGAATGAAGAAAAGAAGAACGCGTGCTTTATTCTAATTAAAAGAGACAGAACAATGGTGAAACTATTGCCACTGTTTGAAATTAATACTTAACAAATATGTTTTTTAGAGAATTCTTTTCTCTTTTCCTATTGCTAATAGATCGCTTCGGCTATTATGAAGTTAGTTAGACAAAAATGGCTAATTTTCTATTGATTTTTTTCTACTTTTTCCACTGGCATGTGTGTATCATGAATGGGAAAAACTAATGAAAGGAGACTTATAATCGTTTTTAATCCGTAACAGAGTTTAATTGTTTATTTGAACGTGTATATTTAACATTTCTTCATTTACATACATACATATTTGGTCATTACAACCCTTTAGTCAGGGTTACGATCCAGCTCTCGCACGACTTATATTGTATGTGTTAGTTTTATACATGAGTGGCAGGACCTACACTAAAGTCAACTTCGAATGATAGATTCTTTCAGAAATTTTCATGGCTATTTTATTTACTCTCGGAGGTTTTACCAGAAATCTGCTATATTTTTCCATATTTCATTCTGTTTGAGGTGTCTAACCAGTTGTTTGAACGTGACCTCGCGTTTCTTAACATTATCCCTTAGGTAGGTAGAAGTGGCTATCGATAGAGAGTGGCCTCGATAGAGTCATGAGCAGACACAATTAAGTTTGTATAATTTTGATACACTTTGATACAAGAACGTCGTGGCAATCAAGAATATTTGCTCTATGCCTAGCTATGTAACTAAGTACAACATGATCTCCGCATGATTTCTGCGCTGTTGAATTTTCTAAATGTATGTACGTCGCATTCGAAGATGACACACTCGATGACTCTTACAGCTAGATTATGGAGCGTAATGTTAAAGTCACACAAATAGTTTTTGAGATATATCGTTGTCATTGGTTATGTAAGGTTAGGTTAGCGGATAGCTTGCCTTTCACAGTTAAATTTACTCTGTGGCACATATGGCCCATTGTTTTACCCAGTGTAAACTATTCCCCCTTTTTAGTGATGGGTTTGAACCACCCCTAGCTACTAAAGCGATTATAAAAATGCAGCGAACTTGGGTGTGTGGCACCAATAATAATGATGGTGGCAACATTTTTTATGTATTATACCACACTGAATCAGCCGTGGGTTAAGATATGTCTGACATTGCAGTATAGATCCAATGAGTCATACCATGTCCGAGAACCTTATTTTCACACTGTTGGTTACATGCGATTCCAGTATCGTTCTTTACAGTTTTGTGATGTGCTCTCCTTCAATTTTGCGACGAGTTTCAAACTTATTCTCACATATTTTGAGTATCAATCTAATCCTATCTTTCAAGAAACTATCAAACAAAAGATAATCGATGTACTTTTATAGGCAATTATATTTTAGAGCAATTAAAATGGCATTGACTTTTATAAATGTCATAGGGCAGACACCAACTAGACTAAGAAGCACATTCTTAATACTATTGAGAAGAAAGGTACACCGACTGTATGGTTAATACTTGTGCTTGACAGATTGAAGTGCTCCTTAGCCGGATTGGCAGTGCTTAGACTTCTTTCGTTATTAGATGGACTGGTCATCTAGAGAAGTGTAGTATTATATTTTTGAGGATCAGGATAAAGTTAATGTAAACAATACTAGAATATCAGTTATGCTCACCAGTTTAGTAGTCTATAAATTGCAAATACGTCTGCTTGAAGAACACTATGTTCAATCGGTTTTACTTAATTGGCAATACAACCTAGTTCCTCACACCACCCATATTATGAGTGTTAATTTTATCTATATATAAGTGGAGGAGCCCACATGTCAAGGTCTATTATGAACGACAAATTTGAAAAACTTTTTCTAGCAATTTTATTTACCCTCAGAGTTTTTGACAGAAGTCTACTGTGGAAAACTGGACTTAAATATATCTGCTGGATTACTGTAGGGTGTTTCAGGAGGAGGTAATGGTCATTTACCGGGCCGCTCAATGGATCCTCGTCAACGGTGCTCCTTTTACCGGCGTATCGGGTTTCTCTGGCATTCGGGACGCCATAAGATCTTTTTCAAGTGTTGTGAATAACTCCAGGATCATTAGGGAATGTCGGTGCTGTCTCGACCTTCTTTCCGGGCCCTTCGGTATCTCACTAGCCTGGGTCCCCGGGCACAGTAACATTGCGGGCAACTGCAGGTCCGATGAGCTAGCCAGAGCTGGTACACTCCTTCCGGAATCCTCTTCAATCGGCTTGGTCATGCCACTTGCCGCGGTTAAGTTAGCCATTCCGCGGAAATTCTTTCAAGACGGTAACCTATTTTGAGTCAATTAGGAGTCCTGCTCCACCGCTAGACTGACCTGGCCCTTGATGGATACAAGGCGTACCAACCAGTTACTTCGACTTAGACGTGACATCATCTCAATCACAGTAACCATGCTTATAGGCCGTTGTGTTATGGGTAGATACGCGGAAAGAATGGTCCATGATGGACAGAAGGCGTACCAACCAATTACTTCGAGTTGATCGTGACATCATCTCAATCACAGTGACTATGCTCACAGGCCGTTGTGTTATGAGTAAAAACGCGGAAAGGATACGGCTCCCATTTAACGACTTCTGCCGTGGGTGCAGATCCGTTGAGGAATAGGAGACTATTACCCACTTTCTATGTCAGTGCCCATCTCTTGCGAGGTGCAGATATTATTTATTTGGCTCTCCATTTCTTGTCAGCTTGACAGAGCTATCATCTATTGATGTCAAGGGTATAGCTTCGTATATCAAACTTTCTGGATGGTTTTCCAGCGTAGGGTAGTTATGCTTTTGATGTGCAGCCCTTACGCTGACCAACCTCTTCCCTGGTTTTGGTAGATCTTGGTCAGTACAGAGAATGCGTTCACCTGTGGCGTCACAACGGGCCGCTATGCGTGCTCAAGTGAGCTTTTTGATATCAGAGCTACCACTCCGACTTAACCTAACGACTCCGTTACATTGGGCCTTAAGATTACATTTTTAGGACTTAAATCAGGCTGCTGTACCGTGGTCGGAGTCGTCTGAAGTGCACCTACATATGTAATCGTATAGTCCTAATTTATCTTCAAATCATTACAACTTGCTGCTGTTTATAGTGAATAATTTTAATAATGAAAAATACGTCTTGTGAAGATAACTTTTCCCCGTTTTTTTAGCCAATAGGGACGAACGGATTTTAATAAGAAAGGAGTAAGAAAATTACCTTCAGGAACGAAACCATTTATGGAAAAACGGTGCAAATTTGAATTCATATTTAAATTATTTATAAATTGTATACAGTTGCAGGATAAATATTTTATTTAAAACGTTTCAATTTTAAAGCTTCTCCCCATATACATACATATGTATGTTGTGTATGCGAAAACGTATGCAAACAGTATTGGTCCTATTGGAATTTCGTTGCATCAACAAACTTTTTATTTTGTAAATAAAACAAACGGGAAAAAATGCAAAAAAGTTTCTTTAGAATGGAAAAATGCAAAAAAAAAACACAATAAATTGAGGTTTAATCCTTAAATACATACACACAATCGGCTACAGAGCGCTCTCAATGAGAAAACAAAAGCTATAGACATTGAAAAAATGAATGCACAACTCCATTTAGCATACATACACTCCTCACACACACACATACATACATAAACACATGTGTATAAAAATGCACAAATATTTGCAATTTTCCATATAAATAAATAACAGAACTTATTTTAACTGAAATACATACACACCCGCCCAGCAATACACTCTCATTTAACCACACTCTCTATCTATCTATATATATATTTTTTTTTTGTGTGTGTGTAAATATAAATCTATCCATGTATAGGTGGATTGTATGCATTTGTTTTCCCTCTTTATAATGGTTACGCTCACTGTGTATAAAAGTTCAATTACCTTCCGTTCGATGGTAGTGGAAATCCGTCCAGTGTCCATGAAATTTGTGGTGTTGGATTTCCGGCTGCTGAACATTTTAAACTTACAGCTGGACCAGGCTGTAAAGTTTGCTCAATAAAACTATACAGTAAAACTGGTGGGGCATCTGTAAATACAACAGCAGAAAAAACATGAACAACAACATCAACAACAAGAAAATTAAACAAAAGTGTAGAATAAAAACGAGGAAATTAAAAATATTAAAGAAAACGGGAGTTTGAAAATGCAAAACGCCTCTCTCTAGATATTTTTTTTTTATTTTAAGTTAAATGAGAGAGAGATTGACAGAGAGAGAGAGAGAGAGATGTTTTAATGATTAATATTTACCTCCTAATTGCAATTCTGCTGTTGCCTGAAATGTATCTCCTTCTGGCCTCCTTACCACACATTGATACATGCCACGATTCTCTCGACTAACGCGTGGCACAATTAAAGTGTCTTCAATGCGCCCGGATGATGGCAATTGACGGCCATCTTTGTACCATAAAATGTTTTGCATACCCACTGGACTGCCATTGCTGGTGACCATACAGCGAAATTCCGCTGTACCACCCATATGTACACTGAGGATATTAGGTTGAATCTCAACCTGTATGGGCGTGGCAACCGATAGTCGAAGTTCAGCACTTGCTTCACCGCCCACATTACTGGCCGTACATTTGTAAACACCGGAATCTTCACCAGTTACTGCCTCAATAGCTAATATAGGTCCAAGCAGTCGTATGCGGGGCCCACTTAACACTGGCAAAGGACCAGGACCATTGTGTGTGTACCAACTGAAATGAAAATACAATAAATTATGGATTAGAATATGAATTCAAAGCTTGTACAAATAGATTTGGTACAAAAAAATTAAAAATTATTTCTGCTCAATAAAATTAAGTGACGAATGCCTTTTCAAATAGGTTCCATGATGAACCTCGTTCTGTGCACAGTCAAAGGAAAACCTGTACAGGGGTTTAAGCGATGCTCAATAGACATCTCTAGGAAAACAAACCATCATGTGTCTACATAAGCCGTTGTACAGTGGTGTATGTACAGTGATGTATGTAGATTTTTTTCTGTGACTGTACAAATGATAGTTTACTTTCCTGGAAATGTCTTTTGAGCATCGGTCTATACCGATACGGTTATCCCAATTTACTTAAAATCGTCAAACCTGAAAATGATATGGAAGTGTTCGGATAATGTAGAATCTTTTGTAGGATCAATATTCAGAACATTTCTCATTAGAAGTTTCTGACCTTGTGACTAGGGTATGTAATTGATAAGAGGCAATTCGAAGACGAAATGTCTGGGAATGTGATTTTTGCTCAAGAGCGATGAACCTGCTTAGTCATCGTTGATTTGGTTGGTTTGTTCTTGAGTAAAAACTAAACCAAAAGAAAGAGAGACAAAGCCCCCATTTTGGAGAAATATTATCAACTATGCAGGTATTTTGTCTAAGGTCACAATATACATACAGACATAGATAATTGATCATTACAACCCTTCAGTCAGGACTACAATCTGGCTGCTCACACCACTCATGTTGTGGGTGTTAATTTTATCCATAAGTGGCGGGATCTACAGTTTAAAGTCGACACCGAACGAACTTTTGAAAAACTTTTCATAGCAATTTTATTTACTCTTAGTCTTTTTGCCAGAAATCTGTTGAGAGGAAATCACTGAAGAAAAATTTTTTCATATATCGTTTTGTTGGAGATATCTCGCCTGGCGTGTGAACCACGGCCTCACGTCTACGAAGCCAACACTCTCCGTACTAGACTACGGCGACTTGAACAACTTCAGGACGGTTATAATTACTCGAAGTTTTTATGAAACATTCTGACCAAGTTTTGTTAGATTATACTTTCTGGTTTCCTTAAGGGCTACCATAAGGCCTAAATCAATTCATTATACTTTTTTAGATTTCTTAATCAAGCTTTATCAGTTCAGCTGGTGATTGATCTACTCTAGTAGGTGCTAGAAGGAATGATACAATTCTAAAATCTTTCATCATACTATGTCTATGTCTGTTCTTGTCTTGAATATTGCGCAAGTAGGTTTGACTTTTCTATAATGTTCGTTCATGATGTTATCCTCCCTTGGGAAATTGGGGGTCAATAAACTTTCTTTTCTTTATAAGTTATATTTAAATATTTTTTGAGGTTGAAATGCGAACCTATAGTCGCGTACTCTAGTAGGTAGAGTGCTGGTGACGAGAGGCAACCAAACGAAATATGAACACGTATTTCTTCGGTGATTTCCTATCAGCCGATTTCTGAAAGAAAATAAAATTGCCATTAAAGAGTTTCTCAAAAGTTTGTCGTTCGGAGTCAACTTTAAACTGTAAGTTGCGCCACTCATGTATAAAATTAACACACACAACATATGTGGTGCGAGAAGCTACGGTGCAGTCCTGACTTACCATATTAGCCATATTCGATCATATAAGCTCTGCCTTATACTCAAGTTGTTTAAACAATTCACGATGTCATCTTCAGAAAAGGGCCTTGGAATTCTATATTTTAGTTAGTGATGTCAGTACCAGAGATCAGCAATGAATCGTTTTTTCGTATTGAAATTCAACTATTCTGAACCATTCGTACTCACTACAACATTAACTTATAAGTACATGTTGCAACGAGTGTGAATACTCTCATTGACATCAAACTCATAACATTCGAAATATGTTTAATTCATATGCCTACTCATTCAGATTTATAATTTTAGAAAAAACTTATAATATGTTCTCATAAATGATTCTAGTGACTCGAAGTAAATATAATATTAAAATAAGTATCAGAAATTATGAGTATTATTCGAATGTACTCATATTTTTGAATACTCATTGCTGATCTCTGGTCAGTACTTGCCGGAGTTACCATAGTTTGCACAGAGACTGTCCTTGTATGGAAAAAGGGGCATTACATTCATGGTTTCGGTTGCGCACTTTTCATAAGGTGGGAACACAAGAAAGTGGATCGATTTTTGTTGGTATAATACAGTAGGTTTTATAATATCCAGTAATACTAACAATGGTACTAAAGTTGGTAACCAAACTTTAAAGAGTAAAATTCTTATCGCAAAAAATAAAATATGTTTTCCTTTTTAATAAGGAAGAAAACCTTTTAACTTTATTAACAAATATTTACGTTGTTGAAAAACATATTTTTTTTTGTTATTTGCAATCGAACTTATATTTGGTGAAAATACATTTGTAAACTCTTATCAATTCCTTTATGGCTTCACTATTTTCTTTGCGCTTTCAAAAAGAAACAGAAAAAGAAAGGAAAAACTTATTTTGCATATTTTCTTTTCACGGCATGCTTCTCTATTAATATGTAAGAAAAAAAAAAGGGAGAGGACCATTATCGATGTTGAAACCATCCAAAATGTCATAAACATGTTAATGTCAAAAAAAAATAGGAGTAAAAAAATAAAAAATAAACAACCAAGGTTTTGTTAATAGAGTTCTTCATACAAGAAATGAAAAAAATGATAACTTTTATAGCTGCTTCTTCTTTTACAACAACATCATCATCATCATCCTCGTCATCATCACTATGATGAAGGAGACAACAAAATAAGGATTTGCAAAACATATTGTAGGCACCACCACCAAAGTAGATATAAGCCTGGGTGTGAATATTTAATTCATTTCAACTCTTGTTAGTTCCTGTCATTACAACACTAATGCATTTTGACATTTTTTTTTAACTCGAAAAGTGATAAAATGGTAGAAAAAAAAATATAAAAAAAATATTTACTTTACGGCTGAACAATTACAAGTACGACTGCATGTGAATTTTAAGCAGACACTGACCCTATTCTCCATGTTTTTATGAAGGGTACTTGAATATTTCTAAAAAGGAAATGTTTTCTGATTTAATGTTTTGTATCCTGTTTTCTTGTGTAGAATTCAAATTTAAAGTGTTTTGACAGTTTGTGAAAGGCCTTTCGTATTTTAAATTGGAATTATTTGACTGGAAACTAAAATTTGTTTACAAGGAAATACATTTTTTTTGTTTCCATAATCTGCTAAGAAAGTTCCAAAATTTTTATAAGACTCAAAGACAGGTTTTGTCACTTATTTGTTCCCATAATCTGTACCAAAAATTTCTTAAAACTTAAAAATTGATTTTACTCCGAATTCAATCATCTTTCTTGATATTTCAACAATTTTGCCTTCCACTGTATTGTTCTTCCTTTTTGTTTTCTTCAATGGGCGTATCAGGGTGTAAATTAAATCAATATATGCTACACGTACACCTATGCAATGTTTGCATGTATGTATGTATGCGTATTTCCGCATTTTACAAATTGAGTTTAATTTTAATTCATTTGTTCGCTGTTTACCAACATCTACGAGCGTAAATTAATTTTCGACTCCTTTGATGCATTTGATGCCTAAAAAAATAAAAACGTTGCGTTTAATTTATTTGCTTTTTGTCTACAGATTCCGTTGCATGTATTTTTAATTGTGACAGCAACTCCAACAACTACAAAGCGTATCAGTGGAAAGCGTAATGAAGTAATCAAAAGTATCAGCTCTTAAGTACAATACATTATTCACTGGTATTCAAACAGTGGCTTGACAAACACAATGTGTGTGCGTTAGTCGCAGTGGGCCAAAGTGTGTTGTACAATTTGGTTTTAAAATAAAATATGGATTCCCTCAAAATCACCTTTGGCTAGGCGCGTAAGTAGTTAGGTACGTTGACCAGTTTGATGCCACGGGTACTGGCAATATATTCTGGGTGGACAAGAATCGTTCGCCTCCTAAGTAACGGACAATAACAAAAATGTTCCATAGTTTCCTTCTGCAGAAGTTGTTGCTAGAAATTTCCAATCCATGACAGTGTGCACCCAAAAACCAGTGTCCCATTCTTAGTTTTATGAGATTCCTAATATGTATTCTGATCAGGTTTAACTTAAATCTTTTCCTACTTATATCCACCATATCGGGTCAGACCAGTCTAGCCTGTTACGAGAGGGCTCATTATGATTTCTTTTGCAAATTACTTAAGCTATTGAAGTCGCCGTAGTCTAGTAGTGTTGGCTTATTAGATGTGAGGCCACGTTTCAAACCCCAGGTCAGGCAATCTCCAACAAAACGAAATACGAAAAATAGTTTTTCTGTGACTGCCTCTCATCAGATTCCTGAAACTTTGAAAGAAAATAAAAATTTGCTCTGACAAGTTTCCCAACGACTGTCGTTTGGAATCGCACATAAGTGATGTGAGAATCTAGGTGGTAATTCTGACTAAAGTGTTGTAATGACCAATTATGTATGTTTGTATGTATTGAAGTTTTTGCTTGAAGTTTTGCCCTCTCTCTATTGAGTTAAATGCTGTACAGTCTTCACAATCAGTTCGACCACGGAACTCTGAATCGATTGGACCACCTAACTAGTGTTTTAAAATATTGTCTTAATTTGGGATAGATTTGTGGACAGTTTTCTTCCGGTTAAGGCGTTAAATTCTTTCATAATGAAATAATTGGCCAATTACTGGCGAACAGCTGCAAATAGTACGTTCTATCTGTGTGGAACGCATCTGAAATGTATAATTTTCCATGTCTCCGGCGGATAAATCGAGGCGAATTTGACCGACGGCGTGGATTATATTCGCTTTGAGTTCTGCTCTGGCTTGTGGCGTGTTCGCATACACCTGTGAATTTAAAAACACCACAGGAAAAAATCGATCGAAGTCAAATCACACGATCTTAATGGTCAGTTGACATCATCTCCAAGCGATATGACTGTACCTCAAATCGCTCATGCAGTATATCCAATTTGGTATGAGCTGTGTGGCATATATCACCGACTTCTTGAAACAACATGCCGTTATGGTCCACATCATACAATTCAAGCCCAAAAATATCGGTTATCATTGATATATGCTCGCCGTTGATAACGATGACGCCATGAGTCTATAACCACAAAACAGTGACTTTCTCATAATGTTTATGGACGCTCTCTGATTTCATGTGTATTGGGCATCGTCTCAAATTCGTTAATTTTTTTTTTGTTGACGTACCTATTCGTCCTGAAACAGAAAATAGGCCTCGTAGATGAAAATGATTTTTCGATAAAATTAGGATCAGTTTTCAACTGCTCCAGAGCCTGTTTAGTCAACACACGTTATTGTTCATGGTCGTTTGTGGTGATTTTGTAAAACAGACTGAAAAGATGGCAATTAATTTAACAGATGTAGCTTCTACATCTTATCTTGAATATCTTTCTGGAATGAATTGATTAAATGGCAATTCATGCCAATTTTTTTTTTATTTAATCTCAGAGTTTTTGCCAGAAATCTGCTAAGGGGAAGGCGTCGAAGAAATATTTTTTCATATTTCATTTAGTTCGAGCGGTTTGACCTGGGGCTTGAAACATACGTCCTATAAGCTATCAAACTACCTACTAGACTACGGCAACTTCTGCAGACCCTATTCAATAGCGGTAAAGATTTATCTCCAAAAGAAAATAATATTCCCATATATGAAGTGCATATAATCATTTAGGCCACATAGAATGAAACCAAACATGTCAAATCCTATAAAAAGCTTATGACCTAAAAAATTTGGGACCTTAGATAGTAAAACGGGACCACTACACCTACGCTATATTCATATGTATTGGCATGAATAGGTTCTAACGCGTTGGACTGCAAGATTAAGACGCATTGACGTTGTTCTTCTAAGCAAACGAAATGCATTATTGTTTTCAATTTTGGTCATCCTGAAAGCACTTATAGTTGTTATTAAGCCGGAAGATAACATATTTTGCAATACATTGCTTGGCTATGTACATATTCATCGGTATACTGAAGAAAACCAAAAGTTATTTTGACCATTATCTGTCCCTTCATAGCCAAGTCATTATGATAACCTAAAAGAATTCAAATCCTCTTTAATCATGTGCCTTATACTCCATGCTTCAGCTTGAGTTTTTATGGCCCCTCAATACTAATTATTCACTGTTTAATGAAGTGATTTTTAATATCGAGTAGTCTTTGCTATTTTCATAGACCTTGAGACACCACAGCTATTGATTAGTTTTTAATTGTGACATTCAGTTTTCAGTTTTTCTCCCTTTCGTCTTCATTTGGAATCATTTCCTTGCTGGAAAAAAATATTTTTTTCCATTAAAAAAACTAAAACCCTCTGCAAACTTAGCTACAAGGGGAGACTGAACAACTTTTTTTTCAAGTTTTTTGTTCATTTTTGCCACAGTCTTTGCTTTGCAAACACAAAAAGTTCATTGTCTTCCATAAGCACAAAGGTAAACATGTAAATACATACGTACACATTGTAAATTCATGTAAATTGTAGTTGCCGTTACTGAATGTGGCAACATCACCATTAGCAGTAGAAGCAGCAGCTGCATGAGTAGGAGCAGAAACAGAAAGAAGGGATGGCGAAGCAAATATAAGGGAATGTGATTAATTTAAATTTATTTACAGGGGAACACAAGTTTAACTAAAAAGAAACTTTTTTTTCAAATTTTTTTCTTTTTTATTTTCATTCATTCGTTCATTCTATTTGTCGACAATATTTGCTTGCTTCAGCTTAAGTCAAGAGGGAAGTAGAAGATAATACGGCAGACCTCTAAAGTAATTGGGACGTACAGACATTTTGAGAAATTTAAATTTGAAGATTCTAAAGCCAGGTGAATAATTGGTGGATTTTTAAATTATTTTTTTGCTTTTTTTGTTGTAATTTAATTATGTTTAATGGCCCTAAGGAGGATACAATTTGTATTTCCCATATTCAAGACCTATTAATTGGGTTGCAAGCAAACAGCATTACAATATTGAATATGAAATGAAAAGCGATTATTTTAAAAACAACAACAAACACCTTTTACTACTAACAAATGCTCCAATTCTACTAACTTCATTAGAAGCTTGGAATGGTTTCGTAATTAAGAGAAAATGTACGCTCTGGTAACATAATGAGCCCAGATGTCGCATAGATCATGCTAAAACCAGGAGAGTCTTTGCCAGGCTTTATAATTTCAATACCATCTGGAATCTCTTTGAATGGATCTGTTTGATTTTGTAGTACTATTAACCCTCACAATCAATCACAAATCCCCTATAGGATTTATAGGATTATATTTAGAACTTTACCGGTTACTGACTTCTTTGAAAATTCGACGGCTCCGTTCTATAACATTCTAAGTCGAAAAAGTGTGTTTTGAGTTATGAGCTCTCAAAGTTTTCACGCGGCATACGACTATATGTGTATTCTAAGTAAATTTTTCCCTATAACTTCGGAACGAATCGGCGCATCTTAACCAAGTTTTGACGGTATTTAAGTTAGAGAACGTAGAATTTAAAAATGCAAGAATATTAAAAACGTTCTAAGTGTACTTAGAACGTTATAGAATGGAGGCGTCGAATTGTTCTCGTTGTATTGTTGAAATATCGGGGGACTATCTATCGGTTTAAATTTTAACCATCGTTTAATTCGATATGGCGATATTTATGTCACTCTATTCTGTTGAAGCCGCTGTAGTCTAGTAGGTAGTGTGTTGGCGTATTAGACGTAAAGCCAGGGTTCGAGCCCCAGGCCAGACATCAAAACAAAATACAAAAAGTATTTCTTCGGCGACTGCCTCTTAGCAGATTTCTGCCAAAAACTCTTATGGTGTTTTCTTTTCTACAAAGAAAATGTCGCCCTCTTACAAGGTGCATTAAAAAAATTGCTGACCAACCCTGTTATAATGTAATTTTTATTTGAGATGAACATAACACAAATATGAAAAAAGGTTATGCCCCGTGCCCTTTAAAATATGTTGTATTTTTTGATTTGTTTTCAATAAAATATGTAAACATGAAAAAGGTGTTGCCAGATCGCTAATTTTTCGATTTCATATTTTTAGGGTTTTTTTTATAACCAAATAAAATTTTTTTAACACAGTTCTAACACTGAATGCAATTTTTTATATTACTGACCATGTAGCTTTAATAATGTAATGTTCCCTTAAGGTTACCCCACAAAACAATGAAACAATTAACTTCAGAATTGGATAACGATACTAGGAGACTTTTTTTAAATTTCATCTGGTAGCCCTATAAATAAACAAAAGTCATTTGCTTTACAGGGCATTATCAGCACTCTCGATTTATACAGGGCGTAAAATGCAATGCCCTCCACCATTTTTAAGTGCAATTTATTTAGAATAAAACATACCACCCTTTTAGAGGGAGAAACATTTTTAAGAAACAAACACAAAATTGCATTTTTTACAATAAAGTGCAAATTTTTTGGTAGAAAAGAAAACACCATTAGAGTAAATAAAATTGCCATGAAAAGTTTCTCAAACATGAGTCGTTCGGAGTCGACTTTTTGACTGTAGGTCCCGCCACTCATGTATAAAATTAACACACACAGCATAAGTGGTGTGAGAAACTAGATCGTAATCCTGTCTGAATGTTATAATGACCAATTATGTATGTATGTATTCTGGCACAAAATTCAGTAGATTATCTCCACTGAACGTAATGATTTGATTTACACTTGGGCAATGTTGGGATTCATTTGAAATTTATTTCCAAATCAAAGACAATTGGTCGGAAATTGCACGAAAATGTCGTACAAAATTTGGTGGCAGAGAAGGATCCACAGAGAAGAACCCGGTATTCGCAAATTTATTGCTAGAGTTTCTGAAACTGGTTTCATTGTTGATGTGCCAACGCGTGAACATGCTCGTACAGTGCGTACACCCGCAAATATCGGTTCGATATAATTTTTTCGGATGAAGCTCATATTAATCTTGGTGGGTACGTTAGTAAGAAAAATCGCCATATTTGGGGCTTAGACGCACTACGAGTGACTGTTTCGTGTGGCTTGTAAAGCGGAGGCATTATTGGCCCATATTTCTTTGAAAATTAGGACGGCGCAAACATTACGGTCAATGGAGATACCTATAGCATCATGGCAACCTATTTTTTGTACAATTTCTTAATTGTATTGATGTGAACGATGTTTGGTTTCAATAGGATGGTGCAAGTTGCCACACATCTCATGTCACAATCGATTTATTAAGTCAAATGTTTGATGGCCGTTTAATTAGCTGAAATGGTGATGCCAATTGGCCGCCGAGAAGATGCTATTTGACACCGTTGAACCATTTGCTGCGGGCCACCGTAAAGGAAAATTCTTATGACGATAAACCAGAGACAATTGAGCATTTTAAAGCCAACATTCGAGATGTCATTGGCGACATACGACCCCATACGCTTGAAAAAGTGCACGAAAATTGGTCCGACCTAATGAGGTATTGTGAGACCATATGAATGAAATAATATTCCATTACTAACCGGAACAATTGCACTTCACAACCAAAAAAATAAATTTGGAAAAAATTCGAACTGTGTTTGCTTCATTGCATTTTCAAATTTAAACTTTTAAATGGCCCACCTTTTATTATTTCATTCGTCAAAGTAGATGATGAAATCAAAAGAGTGGGAAAGATATTTCTGAATAATATTCAACGCATTCTCCTTTCTTGTAATGGCCCCGTAATTTTTACAATGGTTTGTTTAACCAAATTGAATGCATCAGACCCAGTTATTCGCTTTAGTCAGCAGTGGTACACGTTTTTAACAGGCAGCAATATAAAGCACATACCACCAAGTGTCAAGTTGCTCTTCATCGAGTTGCATTTTATTGTCATGAAAGCTGTTGTAATTTGGTCGAACTTCTAACAAATAATATTCAATATTCCATTTTTCAAGCCCAAAAATCTAAAAATTCCACAGGTGATAATGGTCAAACGGTTGAGTATTAATACTTCCCAGAAAAAAACAACTGGATGTACTAGGTAGAGAATTGTCAATATTGCAATTTGTCAGAGCAAAATGCTTTTTCTTAATTTAGTTTTTAATGCACTAAGAGGCATGGGGTTATTCTGATTCATAATCCGTGATTCTCCAGCTTTTTTACTTACTTTCTTACTTTACTTAATTGGCCATTAACAACCCGATTATCAGATTTCGGTCAGCCGTAACATATCCTTCCAGACGCCTGTGCTTCTTGCGCGCCTAATCCAGTTTGTCACACCAGTCGATAACAGGGCTTCCTCGATTTGGTCCTTTCAATGCAAACAAGGCTGTCCTCTTCGCCGACTTCCGCAGATCCCCGCATCAAATACAAGTCTCGCCGGAGCATCCTCCTCCATTCGAACGACATGGCCGAGCTAGCGCAGCCACTGGATGTTAATACCCACAACGTCTATATCGTTGAAGAGCTCTTTCAGCTCACTATTGGATCGGATGCGCGGATCACCGGCAACTTGCACTGGACCGAAGATCTTATGTAGCACTTTTCTCTCGAATACTCTCAAGCCTGCTGCATCAGTGCTTAACGAGGTCCATGCCTCTGCGCCATAAAGAATCACGAGGTGGATGAGAGTCTAGTAGACTATTTGTTTTGTCGGACGAGAGGTCTGTGCTACGCAGTTTCCTATTGAGACCATAGTAGCTCCTGTTGCCGAGAGTGATCCTGCATTCGATCTCCAGATTGTCACCATTTTTGGTGGTAACGGTGGAGACAAAGTAAATAAATTCCTTAACTATATCGAAAGTATAGTTATCGGCCGTAATCTGAGATCCAATACGCCTCAGGTCTCTATTTGTCGATAACATATACTTCGTTTTGCCCTCATTTACTGACAGACCAATCTTAGTAGACTACCGTTCAATAGCATTAAAGGCAGCAGTGATATAACGCTTGGTATGCCTATGATATGCGACAATGTCGTCAGAGTACGCAAGCAACTGAACGCTTTTTCAAAAAATAGTGCCATTGCGATGCACTCCCTCCTTCCGCAGAATACTAGCTACGTTAATCATTTTCTCATTTCCTATCTCTACTTGATGACCAGATAGCCACATAATGCCATGCTTTGTGTAACCGTTGTTGACGTTATTGCTTAAATTATCATCCGTTTATCAGTGAAGATATTTAAACTCCTACATGTCAAATTTGTCAAATTGTTACCGGCGCGAATCATGCATTCTTTACACACGTAAAGAATGACGCTCGTACATTTGCTCTGAAAACCGTATAAAGCATTTTTTGGTTTCTGATTCCTCCAGATAAAAACCCATTTGAGAGTTTCCATTATGAATTTAAAATTGAATTCAATTTAATTTAATTTTCTATGCACCCACGTACACATATCACCACAATCGCGTTTCTTCATAATTTTCTATCATAACCACATGGCAGTAGTCATAATAAATAAAAAGCCAACGAAAACGGAAAAAAGAGAAACAATAATTTAAGAACAGCAAGAAAAATGTGATAAACGTTGGATTTTTAAAATAAAAAAAAACGTTTTTTTTTTTTCAACTAGAAATTTGCAAGTAGTGATGATTGTTGATAATCATAGCAGCCCAACCCCAACAACTTGCACAATAACGCTGATGACGGCGATGATGTACAGAAAAATAGAAAGAGAAAAAAAAACACAAAAGAAATTACGGCAACATGGAAGAAAAAGTGAAATATTATCAGCAGCAACATAGTGTTGCAAAATCATCAAAACGTTCCACCGCAACAATGAACGTGCGGGTGTAGTTGCTTCTGAATTGAAAGCATAAACATCGTTTTTATACCCTCAAGTTGCACAGAATGAAAGCAGAGGAGCCTTTTTCTATTTTTTGTTTTTGTAGTTTTATTAATGTACGAGTTTTCTATGTATTAGTAAGTATTAACGAGTTATTATTATTTGCGTCTATGGTTGTCTGTGTATGTGTGTGAGTAAATTAATGAGAAAAATCATAAAAACTTAAATATGAGCAGAGATAAAAACGGAAGAGAAAAGAAAAAAATCAAACGGGAAAATTAAATAAAAATGGAATGAAAATAATCGTATTAAAACTGATGCAACATCAGTCGAATGCAATTGCAATGCATCCTATAAATATCGAAACTTTTATCGTTTTGCTATTGTAAAAGAGATTATGAGAAGGATTAGAATACAAGCAGAGAAACTGAAACAGGCTTTAAAATGTAAACCCCAAAGATGCCGAAGAAACAGAATGCCAGTCTATACTTACAGAAGAAATTTAGAGATGCAAGCTGATTGGCAAAGGACGATGTGACGAAGTAATACAACTACCGACAGAAACGTCGCTTCTGTACCACTTCTGCGCGAAGAAGTAGACTCGCAGTTAATGTGGGACGATCCTGGAAAGCTGAGTAACCTAGACGTTACAATAGACACCTACTTTACATACATACATAATTGGTCATTACATTGACCAGGATTACGTCCTAGCTTCTCACACCACTTATGTTGTATATATTAATTTTATACATGAGTGGCGGCAACTACAGTTAAAAGTCGACTCAGAATGCCAGATTTTTGTAAAATTTTTCTTGGCAATTTTTTTTTTGCTCTCAGAATTTTTGAGTAGAAATCACCGAAGAAATATTCTTTCATATTTCGTTTTGTTGGAGATGTCTGAGCTGGGGTCTGAACTGTGGCTTCACGTCTAATAAGCCAACATACGACCTACTAGACTACGGCAACTTCAGCCAACAAGTGTACAGGTATTATATAATTAATTACCTAAAACGCAAGGTGATCGTCTAAACCTACATAAGCGCAGAGAAAGTTGCAAATACCTTTAAAAAAACTGCGTTAAATGAAACAAAGCCCAGAGAGAGTAAAAATGTTGATTTTCAAGGGTAAACGACGCTTTGAGTCAATTTTTAAATGGAACTGAAAAGCTTTAAGAATATGTCTTAGGGCTCTAATTTACTCTACTCTGGACGTAGACTGCCGCTGTTTTCTTTTTTATTTAATTGTCTTTCATGAAAGCCATGGATTTGTTATAAGCCATTGATGCACTAGGATGTAGGGCATCATAGGGTCAGGTACTGCTGACTGTGCCACTGATTAATTTCCATTGAAACGTAATCCTGTTATTCTTTAACTGTGAATTTCTATTTGTACGACAATAGAAATAAAAGTAAACCTGACTTCCGATTTTAATTAATGAGTCTAGACTCTGTATACCACAAATCCAAAAGTTAAATTCTTTGCCACAATTTTATTTAAACTTAAAAAAAACGAAACAGTTATTGTCAGAGGGAATGTTCCAGAGAATATTCCATTTTAATCAAACACTCTATCAATGTCATCCATTCCTGGAATTAACAGCTGGCTCGTACTGTTGTTGTACACAAACAATACATAGCACAGAATAATAGGCGATAGGGAAGAGTATTTTATATGGGCACGCCATGCAAACGAAACGAAACAAACTGAACGTGAACACAATAAAATATGATGGGAAACGTAAGATGAATAAGTGTAGCAGCAGCAGATAGAAAATCAGTAAGAAAAAAAAGAAAAACAACAAACCAGGATATAATATGAAATATTAGGTACCGTATAAAAATGTTTTGTCATTGTGTAAGTAATTATTGGTAAAGAAGGAGAAAGAAGAAGCAAATGTTTTATGATTACTTGGTTTAATGGCACAGTGTGCGACGTTCGTGAAGATGTCATTTACAGTAGCGCATCGAAGTTAGGGAAATTTCTTTTTGTTTTTTATTTATCAATTCTATTCTCTTATATTGGTTTCATTGTGAGTAGTAAAGGGTAAGTCATTTAAAAGTTTAAATTTAAAAATGCAAATTAAAATTTTTTTATTTTGAAGTACAATTGTTCCGTTTAGAAATGGAATATTATCTTATTCATATGGCTGCCGCGGCTTATCTCACACTACCTCATTCGATTGGATCAATTTTTTTGCACTTTTTCTAGTGTATGGAGTCATATCTCGGCAATCGCATCACGAATGTTTTAATGGCGCCCCACAGAAAATAGTCCAACGGTGTCAAATCATAGCTTTTTCGGCTAACTAAATGACCATCATACGTTTGATGCATTAAATCGATCGTTGCATGAGATGTGTGGCAAGTTGGACCATCCTGTTGGTAGCAAACGTCGTTCACATCAATAACATGGAGAGCGGGTACAAAAAATGGGTTATCATGGTGCGATAGGTGTCTCCATTGATCGTAATGGTTGCGGCGTCCTCATTTTCAAACAAATATGGGCCAATAATGCCTCCGCTCCACTAGCCGCACAAAACAGTCACTCGTAATGGGTGCATTGGCTTCTGTAAGTTTGCTTATTAAGGGAGCCATAAAGATGAAAATGAGCTTCATTTGAAAAGACGATTTTTTTTGGCAAACCGTGCAGTTTCTCGTTAGCCCATCTAGCAAAGCGAAAAAGAAGCGCATGGTCATGCGGCTTCAACTTTTGATCCAATTGAACTTTGAAAGGCGTGATACCGAAATCTTTCGCAAAATTCGCCGGAAACTGGTGCGTGAAGTGTTCAACTCTTGAAAACAATGGCAAATCGATGTTGATGGACTCACGCACACAGCTTCGATATTGTCGGGTGTACGCACTGTTGTTGTCCAAGCGTAAATCGATTCATTACGTTCAGTAGAGATAATATTCTGAATTTTGTGACTGAATAGAATGACATAAGTATTGTCAGACTCGAGACAACCGATGGTGCAAATTTAAACCCATTGATGGCCCACCCGATACAAGTATGGAATATAGTACAGCATAGCATAGAGCAGAGAGATTGTATAAATCTTGTGGCTTGAAAAATAAAAAAAAAATTCCAGACATTCATTCGTAAATACAAATTAGACACCATCAACTCTCATCACTTGTTCAACAATGTGGCAAATAAATATAAGAACAGACACACACACACAACCACAATACATATGTACATACTTTTATTATAATAAAAAGCAGTTTATCATTGTTCCAAGAAAACAAGCAGGCTAATTATTAGACATGTTTTATGTTTCAATGATTAAATACATCAAAATACAAACACACACTTATACACTCATACTCACACTGGTGGCATGAATAAATATGAGTATGAAGCACAACAACATTTGATGATTTGGAACTTTTCAGAATACGCTTCTTAATGTTTGAACAGCAGAAGAAGAGTTTTTCTTTCTTCTTCCTTGTTTTGCCTTTGTGTTTGTCTTAATTGTGCTATTGTTTTACGGTCTGCCACATTGTGTGGCATAAAATATTAATGTACGTACGTTTTCATATCAGATTGTGTAAGTGGCAATGGGAAAAAAGCATAAAAACCAACAAAAACAGAGAGAGAGAGAGAGAGAGAGAAAGAAAAAAGTTACTGAATTGTCGTGGATCAAAAATGCGTGATAAAATGGAAAGACAAGCAACATAATAAATATATTAATTAAGGAACCAAGTTCTACTCCTTCTCCTCCTTATCCATTTCTTAACTGTTTGGTTAAGAATAAATTGCAGAAACCACAAAGTGTTTAAGGTGTAACCAAACACGTATTGTATATCAGAAGAATTTGTTTAACGGTTTGGCTATTTATTCCTCTCAGTTGGAATGTTAACTTAACAGATAGAATTTTTAAAATTCATATCATGGTACTTATCTTGTCTCAAAAACGGGTTGATATTTTAAATTATGATATGCTTTGATAGCATGCAGGCATGAACAAGCCGTTAATTTCAAAGATCATAAGCTTAACTGCTAACATGATAAGGAGCACACTTTTTATTTCGCTTCATTGCTTTTAAGCTAATTATTGCTGACACCAAACTTTAAGTCAAAATTTGTATCATTTTCCTGGTTTTATTTCAGTTCATCAAATCATTTCAGTTTGATCAAATTCCACTAGACAATCAGACAATTGATCTCTGCTAGGATTATAGCCTTGCCACCATTCCATTAATATGTATTCGAAATAGTAATAAAGAGCTTTTGATGATTGAGTCCAACTCTTTCATGTTGATCTTTGGTGGGGGACAAGTTCAATTTTTTACGTGGATGATAATTTAGGGCAGATGGCCACAACTCTGCAGATGCTTCTTACGATTATCCAAATATTATTGAATTTAAAGCTGCGGATTAAGAAGCCGCCGTAGTCTAGTAGGTAGTTTGTTGGCTTATTAGACGTAAGTTCACGGTTTATATCCCAGATCAGATATCTCAATCACAACGAGATATGACAAAACAATATTTGCGGTGACTTCCTCTCAACAAATTTCTGACAATAACAATGGGAGTAAATAAAATTGACATGAAAATTTATTCAAAAATCTCTCGACTTTAAACACCACCACTCATACATAAAATTAACACACACAAGATAAGTGATGCGTGAAACTATGATGTTATCCTGACTTAAGGGTTTTAATAACCAATTACGTACGTATGTAGATTAAGAAATTAGGGAAGCAAAAGAACAAATGACATTGTATTTCTCAGTACTCGATGAAGTTCTTGAAAACGAAGTCCAACAGCTTTACGAATAGTATGTCAGTCCACGATTCAATGGAGGACTTTATTTTCTTGATTACGTTGCTGTTAAGCTAAGTAACGAATTTAGTTATCGTGGCACCAACGGACTTAAGAACACTGGTATAGAGCATTCAGTGTTATTATGGGAAAAACGTTAAGAAAACTTTTCTTATAAAATTCTCTACCAACGATTCGATAAAAGGGCGTCGAAAATGAAGTAAACTACAGGCAGGATTCTGAAAGCAATATTTTATTAAATTATTATTTATTTTAAAATTAACTGAAAACATCGAGAGGAGAATCATTTAGTGTGGTACTACAAAACTTTGTTTTTGTTTCTGATAACGTCTTGACTGATATGAGAATTCTTGTTTTTTTCCGTATATCAAAAAAATGTTCATCAATTAGTTACCAATCATTCAGTAAGCACTTCTTGTGTTTGCCATAATAAAGAAGCCATTACAAGTCTTGGTCGGGACTAGGACATATCTTCCCTCACCACCCTTGTTGTGTATGTTGGTTCTATCACTAAATAGCGAGACCTGTAATTTAATGTTATCAACAAACGACAGATTTAAGTTCTTTCATGGCAATTATTTACTCCAGAAGCATTGCTGACGAATATTATTACAGTATTCTCCGAATATAAGCACCCCAGATATAATAATTCCCCACTTAGTGGCATTGAAAGTTATGCAATCTTGATTTTTGCTTCAGAACGTACTGAAACTATTTCGAAATATGCATCCCGTTTTTAAGTATTCCCCGCTTATAAACACGAAAAATTGTACTCCATACTTTGAATTCCCTTCAAAAAAATTCTTTTATATGCACCTGCTTTGTAAAAAGGTCTTAGCTCCCTCGTTCTGGGTTACTTTTTATAGGAATAGGTTGAGTCATTGGGTTATGCTGATGAATTGCATTTCTTGAGCCATTGAAAGCCAGTATCCACTAGCCACACGGCGGCATATTTATTGGAAAAAGTAGTCAAAAATTTGGACAATTCACTTCTTCTACTTATCTGGCCTGGATCAGGTCTCGGGCGAGTCAATGAACTGCTTCTCTGCCTAGTTAATGCTACAATCTGGGGAATATTGTATGCATATTGCTCTCGAGCTCTAGTTTTGTAAGCCAACATACTGCTTACTATTCATTCTATTCGCTTTAAAACAATATAAGTTGGGAATGGTGGTTTCGCTTTACTAGGTTTCAACAGAAAAATTATCATATGTGTGTACTTCCTTCAAACTTCTTCAAACTTAGCCATGATCTCATAATATTTGTAGGTCAAGCGAAAGTTGCCGAATCCGAAAGACAGATTTTTGAGAAACTTTTCATGGCAATTTTATTTATTCTCAGAGTTTTTGCCAGAAATCTGCTGAGAGAAAATTACCGAAGAAATATTTTTTCATATTTCGTTTTGATCGAGTTATCTGACCGTGGGCTCACGTGCAGTAAACCAACACACTTCATAACAATTAATAAAAATGAAAATTCCTTTTTAAAGAAAAAAATGGAACTCGTTGTTAATAGTGCCATAAAAATTCTGGCCATCCAAATCAAAATGCACAATCTACATGATATTAAAAAAGTTTGTAGCATCTCTACGTTGCCGCCATTAAAAAAAAAGAAACCATGAACTCAGGCAAAACATTAAACATTAATTGATTTCATAAATGTTAAGCTCAACAAATTCAAAACAATAAAAAGAAAAGTTCTTTAAGAAAATATTAACCAAGGAAAATTGTTGCCATAATTAAATAATTTAATTACGCGTAGAAAAATGAAAATGAAAAACAAAATTAGTTCCAATGCCATCACCACCACTACACTGACTGAATGAATGGCTCAACTCGACAGTACTAATAATAATAACAAAATACTCTCACACACACACTGACTCATATACGTTTTCACACATACCTATATGTATGTACTCATATACATACTTTTGAATTTTTGCTGTCATGACTAGAACGATGAATGGATGAATGAATAGATGGCTGTACCATAAAAAGTCATAAAAAAAAAAAAAGTGAAGAAGGAAACATAAAAAATCTTCAATAACACTTTCAATAATAAACGACAGAGAAAAAGGAGAGAAATTCAGTTTTCTGACAGGAAGCCCCTGTGTATGAGGTTGCCTTATCGTATGTAAGTGTGGGAGGATGAAGGCAATATTTTGTACAACAAAATAAATGAAATTGTTATACTCACACATACGTACATTCATTTACTGGAGAGAGTGTGTGTGTGTAAAAATTAAGTACAGAATCTTATAACATTTACAAAAAATATAAATAATGAGATTAGTATGTATGCGTGTTTGTTTGTGTTTATTGGATAACAGAGTGACATACAATTTTTCGTACAAGAAAAAAAAATTAAAAACTTTAACTGAGCTATGAAAAGATGAAGGTCCTCTTGCTGGAGATATGTTTGTGTTCTATAATTGAGTGTTTTTAGAAACAAATCTTGATGTGGTGGTGATCGTATATGGAGGAAGAATCCTTAATCTGCTCAAACCGGAATCACTAATACATTGATGGATGTGTGGAGAACACATTGGGAAAACTGCAGATCTTTTTGATCTTAAAAATCATCTAACTCAGGATAGAATCAAAACTTTCGAAGTACGATACAGCAACACCAGCCTATCCGTTAATACGTATCAATTCTTAAATCGAATGTAACTCCTCTTTTAGGTAAGATAATAAAGAAGTTCAAAATTTATCAATAGAGCGGTTCCGGCAGCAGTATTTAGATTTATCTGATATCGAATCACTCTAAGGATTTGGTGAATTTTATCTTTGGATTTGACTTTTAAGCCTTAGCAACAACATATCGATTACAGTGAAGAACAATAGCTTATTTGTGCAGTTATGGTTTCCGCTAAACGACACAACTTTTCACATTGTCCGCGAAAAAATGAGTTTATTAAGCATACGACTCCTAAGAGGAATAATTTCACGGGCTTTAGGATATAGTTCTGCGTTAAAAGTAGACTTTTGTACAACGTTTGATATAAACTTCAGCTTAGGTTCTTATAGCACCCATGTTGTTTGTTATCCATGAGCGACAAGACCTACTGTTTAATGTCGGCTCCGAACGAAAAGGTTATTTTTTGAAAAAATGTTCATGACAATTTTATTTACTTTCATAGCTTTTGCCAGAAATCTGCTGAGAGGAAAGCGCCGAAAGAAATATTTTTCATATTTCGTTTTGATTGATATATCTGAGCTGTTGGTTTGAGGTACGTGCTCTTGGCTAATAAGCCAATATTCTATATACACAACTTTCTATCATGCCCACTCTTTTTCATATGACAAGAATATTTGGCAAGAATAAATGACAAGATTTTTTGTTAATCATATTCCATCAACCGTACACCAAGAGCCTTTTGGACATTAAAGCAAAAAAAACTTTAATAACACTCTGTCTTACTGGCAATCTCTGAACGGAATCCTCCGGATAGGATTGATTTTGATACACATTAATAATATATCATGTGTAAGCACCACACCACTTGAAAAATATCCATGATATCCTGGCCTAATCTGGCAAAAGAAATAATCATATTTCTTTAGCTCTTAGCAGAGATTTAAAGAGGCTCCATACCAGTGTAATTACTGGACACTATATGGCAGGTGTATGTTTGGACTCCACATTTGGCCAATCGTTGGTGCAATATTGGGTAATGAAGGAGAAGAATTAGTAACGAATTTCGGTCCAGAACATGGGCTGATTCGGAAATGTTTTACTATTGAATCTGTCAGGATAGGGAGTGCATTGGTTGGTTGTCAAATAAAATGTATTTGAGACTGTATTAGGCAAGTGGAATATTCAGTGAGTATTTACATAATTTGCGAGCTATTTGTCCTATCAAATTCTGTAACCAGCATATTTTTCAGACATTAAAAGAAGCATTTAAGTGATTCGGTATCTACAGAAGGAACACGAAGTTTTCCACTCTATCTTATATTCTTACGATTTATTTTACTTAAGTCTCACGGAGTATGGAATACAACACTCAAGTACAAGCCGGTATCTCAAAGTCTTTTGGGGGGTCTTTTGACAGCATATAGATTAGACTGAAAGAATTTATCAATTACGGTACGCTACTCGATTCTATCAATTTAATGGAGTACCGACGCAAGAAGACTAGTATTCTAAAGCTTTATAGATGTTACAACGCAGTGTTCTCTAACGAATAAGGCTGATTTATTTATTAATTACAATACAATTACCAATTATATTTAATTACATACAAGCTGAGTAACTTTGACCATATGCTCAGTGTAGTGTCACAGACCAGAGTCTCTGGTGGGAATCAAACCCACGACCCTCACGTGGTCATAGTCTAGCACACTACCCACTAGACTACCAGGGCACCCAAAAATAAAGGGATTTGTTTTTGAAATTCGTATATTTTGACATAATAGTCGTCTGTCACATATCTGCACCTGGTTGATTGCCCAGTGTTACTTGTTTTATACCTTTTTTTTGAAAACCTTGCTTAAATCTAATAAGTATTGTGTATGCTTACTAGATGCAACTCAGCAGTCTTCTGCCCACAACTTTAAGAGTACATAAAATTACCACGAAAAGTTTACAAAAATCTATCGTTCGGAGATGACTTTAAACTGTAGATCGTGCCACTTATGGATAAAATCAAACACACAACGTGAGTGGTAACAAAAGCTAAGTTATAATCTGTCTTAAGGGTTATAATGTCCATTTAAGCAAGTGTATTCCTTCTTCGGTTGCAGTGTGTTCCTACAGAAGTCTTGTCTATCACTATGCCAAATTCATAGTCCATAAACACTGGCACTAACTCCCTACTGATTCCCAAAAACATATCCTCTTAATTGTAAGTGGCACTATGAAAATTTATGAAAAGTCTTGACTAGTTTAATGCAATAATAGAGATTTTTTAAGAGATTTCATGTTACATGCATACATACAAAATTGGTCATTACAACCCCTTAGTCAGGATTTTTTTAATTTTCTTAATTAACTTTTAATGGCGATTTTGTTTTTGGTAGAAATCTGCTGAGAGGACTTCGCCGACGAAATATTTTTTCAAATAATTAGCTTTGTTGGAGATGTCTAAGTTGCTGGTCAGTGGCCTTAAGTCTAATAAGGCAACACATTATCTACTAAACTATGTGCGATTTCTATAGATTCGATGCTAGTAAGCAATTATTCGAGAAAGAGGGAAACATTACTGATTTTAGTACAGTCGGCTCTGTTCTATATTTGTATATGTTTAACAAATCTTTGATAGTCTGAAGATTATACATGGAAGTCTAATTATGTACCGATCTGTATTCATGTGACGCCTCTTTTAGGTAAAGTAAAGGTAACCCAATGATTCCCCATCATCAGAGCTTACTGGTAGAGCCTGTATCACTTCGAACTTTAAATAGTTTAGAGTACTTAAAGGCCCTTGTACTCAATTTCTAATCTGTCACCTTAAAGAAACTGTAAAAATATTCACCTACAAATTTAAGGCTGAGTTTCCACCACAAATGACAACAGTGCAGTATTCTGCTTTTGTAAGAAATTTTCAGAGTTCCTCTGTACAATACATACATCAATAAAAGTACGCAAAAGTGTTGTCGTGAATGGAAGTGTGTGTAAAATTTTTATATATGTGTCCTGTATTATATACACATTCAATTTTTTATGTAGTACTTCATATGGCCTTTTGTATTTTGGTGTAAGAGAAAATATTAAATAAAAGGATAATGTAATCTTTCTGCATCATAAAGTGAACTTTTATTTATAGGGACCAAGGCAAAAAGAAAGCCAAAAAATAACAGAAAAGAACAGAAAAATGTGTTGGACAGGCTCAGCATGTGCGTAAAATATATGAAACGTGAAGTCACAAAAAATGACAAAATTTACTCCAATAGGCAATGGCGACTAAAAGACATGCTAAAGACAAAAAAATTCTAGAAAAGAATGGAACTTTAAACCACACGAAAATCAAATTTCTAAGAAAACATGTTCTCCACTCTTTAATTTTTATTTTTTTAGATGCAAGTATTAAACTAATTGAAGCCTATTTCTTATAAGCATTAGTGTTACTGGCCTTATTGCAATCAGTATTAATAGCATCTGTTCTGTGTTGTGGTATACAAAAAATGGCTTGGAAAATAGAGGTTATATTTCGCAAGAGTTTCTTCACTCAGATCAGTTCTGTGTGTGAAACAAAAATTTACGACCATAAGCCTTGCGTATGTCGTCTGCTTGCGTACAAGAAGGCATTGAATAAGTGTGCCTGTCTTTTCTTGGGCCATAATGAATGAATGAATGAATGTATGGCTTCATTGCTAAGAATAATGTTAAGGCGTAACACACTAAATTTAAGTTTGGTCTTATGGTAAGTCATAAAAATGTTATTACACTGGGATATACACAACAGCACACAAGAAAAATACAAAAAAAGGAAGCGAAACAAAAAAAAAAAAAAAATTGAAGAAAATCACCCAAGAATAGGAGAAGTAAAGGGGATTGGAAAAAAATAAAAGAGAGAACACTTCCAATTATATACACTTTAAGCCGTAAAGGAAAGTATGTTCTTCCTCAATTCATGTCCGCAGGACTGGAAAACATGAATTGCTTTTTAAGACTAATCGAGAAAATGTCAATTGGTACAATAAGGCACGTATCAAAGTGTAACAATGTAATGCAAAATGGGTTATACAATGATTGTTTTTCTATTTTGATACAAGAAGAAGGAGGTAGCATAGGGTGAAAGTAAATATTTTCAACATTATTGCCGATAAATCTCAAAGTGATAATATATTATAGGAAACCTGCAAGATTTATGGAACTAATTAGGAAACTTTGTTGTTGAATTAATGAACAAAATTTGAAAAAAACATCAATATTTCCATGTTTTATTATGTGGCTTTAATTACATAATAATTGTGAATTTATATATAGGAATCGTAAACTTTTCTAAATAAATTTTTTAAGGCCACAGTCACAGATCCACTTTTTATTTCAAAAATTAATGAAATTTTTATTGCAAATTTTTCAATGTTTTTCGAATATTTTTTTTGTGTATCAATAATTAAAAATATATTATTACCTGTATTCTGGAGATGGACAACCCTGCGCCACACAGAGCAGAACAGCGCCTTCATCTTGTGATACTTGCACGTGAGCCGTATGCTCAACCACACTCGGTGAAATAATGCCACGATGAGCTGAAATATACAAAAAAAAATTAATTCGGAGTGAACTATGGATATTTCGATTTATTGTTAGTCACAGCTTCTTATAAATTTCAGAAAGACTACAATGATAATTAAGGTCATGTATAGAGGGCCTAAATTGCTGCAGCAGATCAATCATCATGTTTAGAGATAATTGGTACGAACAGGGCATCAGCTACAATAAGCAAAGTTCTGTATTCAATCGATTGAAATACGGTTTTGATATGAGGTAGCACTTAATGCGTATCGTCTTCAGGCTATAGATTTTTGAGAAACTTTTCACAACACGACTACAATGCTTTGTAGTACACTAAACACCAAGCTACAAAAATGTACAGAAACATTACAGAGATTATAATGGACCAATGAGACGTTTGGGAAGATGGATAAGGTACTCTGGGGCGATTTTGATTAGAGGAATGTCTTTAGTGTATTGAGATTGAGTAAAGTTGTGCACCAAGTGCGCCAAGAATGCACCAAGGTCAGTTGGTAGTGGAATTGACTACATCTTATCAGTTCCACATACATGTAACTCTAAATAGATTCAGTGATTGAAGTTGTTAAGTGACAGAAGCATATTGCATTCGTGTTAAAATTGATCATAGATACTGAAAAATAGTTATTTTTGTTGTTGAAGGACCTCAATCAAGTTTACTGGGTATATCTTTAAACTTTTGCGTCTTCGATGATGGCATAGTTGGTAGTGAGCTAAACTTCAAATACCGAATACGGGGGCTAGATTTTCACAAGAGAATCTGGATGTTTGTGATAGTCTGACTGTTGGGCTGACGCCATATGTGATTACTCACTATAGAAAAAAGAAAGTGAGAATATAACAAAAAGCAGTCCTTGCTAAAATTACGAAGGTATCTACTACACTGCTCATTAAAAAAAATTGTCCTACACTACTTTCTCTTTCCTTTCTCCTATAAACTATCTCTCCAGTATTCCAACTCAATGCACTACAAGAGTAGGCCAATTATTGATTATTTAAGTCAAAATTATGTTTGGATGAAAAGCTGGAACCAATTTTACATTCTTCACTGAATTTTTGAAGGAGTTTAATGTGGCGAATAGTTTTAATTTTTGTTTTAAATTTCTCCTGACTCCAAAGACTTGCACAAGATTACAATTTCAAATGGCAAACACTTCTATGAATTTAATTTTTTTTTTTTAGCTGCAATTGTACTTACAATTTATTCTCAGTCTTGTGGGTGTACTGACAACAACTTGACGTGTTAATCGATGCATGCTTCGACACCGAAACGATTGGGATTCATCACTTTCTTGTAGATTATGAATAAGTAATTCACCGGTGGGTAATAAATGAAATTTACCATCTGAAAAATAACAACAACAAAAAAATTAAAATGAAATTCAAAATCAAATTGTATATAATGTGTAATAAATATGAAAATATATTGTAAAATGTAATTGTAAAACTTTTTTTTAAATTTTTAAATATTTACATGGTATAGTGTAAATATATTGGATCGATTGCTAAGGGAATTTAATAAATATGTACGTATACACATGTATATTAAAAGCATAATTATGTATGAGTGTATGCATATGTTTTGGTATATGTGTGTGTATATTTTCTTTATAATTTGTATTTATGTTTGTGTTATTTAATGTATTGGGAAATACTTTTGTTTTCTTTTTGGTTTTTGTTTTCTCTCTTTTTTGAACAAAAATAGCCAAGAGGATGATATTAATTACATACATTTGAACTTCTGTTTACTAATCTTTTAAAATGAAACATTCTTCACACAAAATCCGGTTGTTTCAAGGCTTTAATGTACAGTTATTGATCACAATCACAAATGGAAACTTTTTTTGATGTTCAATCACAAATAAGGGATAAGGGCACATTTTGATCAGCATCTTTCTTCAAAATTGCCAACATTTAATAGCAGATGAATTATGTTCAAGTAACCAAAGTTTGAAACACCAAATTGACCACTTTTATGAAACGCAACAGCGATTTATTAATGAAAACCTACTACATAACTACTCGCCTCTTCTTTTTACTAAGAAATAAGGGCTTCAATTAGAGTGTTTCGAATTTAAACTTTTTTTTCATATTTCGTTTTGATGTCTGGCCTGGGGCTCGAACCCGGGCTTTACGTGTAATAAGCGAACACAATACCTACTAAACTACGGCGTTTACTCTGAACTGCAGGTATTTCTAGTCCAGCACTTTAATTTATAATTTTAATGAGCATCGGCTTATCCATTAAGTTCTTTCAGAACCACCAGTAACCTGTACGTTCTTTTAAAAAGAAACAATTTTATGGTATACAGATGTATCAAGAACGGATTTTACAACAGCAACAATAGTTCTTAGTCCCAGGCCATTGGAATACTCGCGGGTATAGTTCAAGCGAAAATCTATACTTCTCACAAATGTGTTCAAGTCTGGCCGCCATTCAAGTACTCGGCGCTTATGACTTAAATTCGTATATAGTATGGGACAATCTGAAGATGTAAGGGTACAGTTAACTTCTCCTAATTCCCAGGTCATGCGAGAATTCTCATCAATGGCATCACGAATGTGGCCTTCAAATGCTCGATTATATCTGGTTTATCGACATAACATTTTTCTTTAACGGCGCCCCACAGAAAATAGTTCAACGGCCACGGTGTTTGTATTTACTTTTAGATTAGAATATCTCGAAAAGTTTTAAATTTTTTTAAAAATCCATAAGAATTGACATATCATAGCACGTATACTGTGGTATAATTTCTATTTAATTCAATTTGAAATATATTACTCATACGCACCATATTACATGCATTGAAATTGTTACTCGGAAAAGTATGCAATAAAAGTTCTTTTAATTTTGTCATGCATGGAATTAAATATCACTCATACGTCATAAACATAATATGTATAAACATAAACATAATGTGAGTAAATATAATGAGTGAAGCATTTTAGAGCATAAAATTAAAAAATTCAATCAAACAGAAACGGTTTGAAATTTTGCCAAATTTATATTTTTGTTGTCAAGTACAATTGTTCCAGTTAGAAATGGGATATGATTTTATTCATATTGCTGCCTCGACTATTCTCACAGCATTTCATTTGATCGGACCACTTTTCTTGCAGTTTTTCGAGAATATGGGGTCGTTTCTCAACAATGGCATCAGGAACGTGGGCCTTCAAATGATCAATTGCCTCTGGTTCATCGGCATAACATCACCCGTCATTAAACGTTTGACGCAATAAATGGAATGTGGCATGAGATGTGTGGCAAGTTGCGTCATCCTGTCACTCGTAATGGGTGCATTGGCTTCTGTTAGACCATGTTTGGGTTTTCTGCACCCCAACTACCTATCAAATTATGGTGTTTTTTTTTTGCCAAAAGCGAAAGGTCATGCGGCTTCAACTCTTGAACCAATTGAACCTCGTAAGGCATCATACCGAGATCAGTTCACAAAATTCTGCGATTTGTTCAATTCTTGCGAATGATGAGGAGTTGATGTTGATGGATTCTAAGGCACACTCTCAGGCACAGCTTCGATATTTTCGGGTGTACGCACTATACGAATACGTTCACGTCTTGTTGCAATAACAATTAAATCAGTTTAATGAACTTTAGTTATAAACTTGGGTATACCAGGCACTATTGGTCCTCCACTGTGACCAAATTTTGTACACCATTTTCCAGTAATTTTCGATCAATTGTCTTTATTTTGGAAATAAATTTCAAATAAATACCCAACGTTGCTTAAGCGTAAATTGATTCATCACGATCAGTGGATAATCTACTGAATTATGTGACAGAATAGAATGGCATAAGTATTGCCAGATTCGAAATAACCAAAGATTAAACTTAAACCGACAGAAGGCCCACCCTACAAAACTATAATTACAAGCAAAGCAGACAATTAAAACCAAGATATTACTTTCCATAACAAACATTTTCTAACTTGATTTGTCTGTCTAATTTACGGTTATTTAAACCATTTAAGTAAATAACAAGACTCAACAACAGTTTTGTAGTTCTGTAGTTTTTTTTATGCTGTTGAAAATATCATCATACCAGCAGCAATATGCACTCTGTGTAGACAAAGTCATTGGCCATATGCTTCAATACGGTATACAAATTTATGGTACCATTCACTATTTTTACATATAATGAAATAATTTTTGCATTAAATAAAGTCAACAAAAACATGAAACAAGAAAGAAAAAAATAAAATAAAATAGACGGAGGAAGAAGTAGGAGAAATAGTACGAGTATAATAATAATATTTATAGTGTGTAATTTTAAACAAATGTTCAGAGAGCATCTTGTATTGTAGTTGTTTAACATTGTACACTTAACTTTGTAGTTTTTCTGCTGTTTTACTGCTTTTTTCTCTTTCGTTCTTTCTCTCATATTTATGCATAATTTTTCCCTTTGCATTTTTCATTTCTCTAACAAAAAATATCATAACGAATTTACGTACTCCTACACACACATAAATATTTTTACAACAGCACAAGAGCAGTAGCAGTAGTAGTAGTAGTAGTGAAGCAAAAAAATTGTGTAATGCCAGGACGTGTCCTTTTATACACGTTCTCTCTACACTACACTGTGCTGCTAGCTGAGCTTAGTCACATACATACATACATTTGAGGTACAAGAGATTTTGTTTGAATGTGTGTGGTTGTGGGTGTGTGTGTGGGTGAGATGAATGTATAAATGAACGTACAAGTGAGCGAATGAATGAGTGAATGAATGAATGAATGTATGAATGACTGAATACACTTACCGCCTTGAAGTGATGGATAAATGTAGATAGCGGGTTCATGAACCCATGAGACCACTCGAACCAATTCCTTAACAAATGTTGGCACTACACAACGTAAAATGGCTGTGCAGCCACGAGATGCAGATAAAACTTCTACATCAACTTTATAAGCTTGTGCCACAACTGTAAAACATAAAAAAGCATGAGTAAGAAAAAAAAACAAAATCATTTCAAAAGATGAACAAAAAAAAAATCACAAATAAAATCAAAAAAAGAAGGCTAAGAAAATATATTCCAACTGCCACAAAATTGTTGCAATTTGTTATTTAATTAGCAGACAAATTAATAACAATTTAATCATTTTTCTTCAATTTATTTACAAACGAAATTGTATTAAAAATTTTGCAAACGCTTACCAGCTCTGACTTGTACATCACGCGATACAATGCGGCCAACACCGTTGCTGGCAACACAACGGTATATTGTGTTGTGTACATCTTGATGATATGCGGCTGCAGGAAATGGCAAAAGCACCAGTGTACCGTTGCGTAACACGCGACGAACACCATGAATTTCCGTTACAGCCGTACCGTCTGCATGCACCCAGTCAATGGTCGGCTGAGGGCTGCCCGAGGCTGAACAATCTAGCCAACCGCCTGAGGAATTTGAGAATTCAACACGACCCGGCGGTTCCATCACAAAACCCGGTCCGCGTAAATGTGCTTCATATACTTCCGCCAACAGTGTATCTGCAATAGACATTAACAAACACAGAAAAAATATTATTTTTAACATGACTATTAAGGAATCGCCTGCATACATGCATGTACATATATATGTATGCATGCTCATGTTCATAAGTGTGCATGTTTCCATTATTTTTTTTTGTCTATTTTTGGATTTAAGCAAAATGTCTGATGATTTTCCTTTTGAATATGATAATTTTTTATGTTTTTTTCTTTCTTTTTTTTTCTCCATATTTTGTTGTTATTCCGTCTTATGATTTCATATTGTATGTCTATTTATAAATGATGATGCATTGCATAAATCTCTCATTCCTACTCTTATTCCCTTTCCATTTTTTGTTGCATTTTGCATGAAAAAAAAACGGAGAAACATAAATATTTTCCTTTTTTCATCTCTTTTTTTTTGTGTATTTCTCTTAACAAGTGAAAAACATGATTGCCAAAACGGAAACTGAAATGCAACCGCAATAAAATACAGGAGGAAAATATACAAAAAAAAAAATATATAAAATATTACAAGTACATATGCTGGCTGCCTGGCGGACTGACTGGCTAAATGGATGATGCCTTTTAAAAAGACGAATGTTGTTCCATAGAATGCCAAATAAATAGAAGTGTTCGCTATGAAACGATTTAAGTCGCCTTTAAATACAAACAAAGACCACAGCTTTAACAAAAAAAAAGAATTTTTATGGCAAAATTATGTTACACCACCACCATCAACGTAATTTTTTATCATTGAAATTATCATCAGATAATGACAGAACAACATTTAATTAACTGATCATTTTAGAATACCTAAAAAATGTTTTATAATTAAATCGTTGAAAAAGATTTAACATTTCATACCACTCATTAGCAAAATGTGCTTGAATGATGGCCTTTCGTATTGAACTTGCAACAGTGCTGTGCAATTTCTTACAAATCACATTGTCTGTATAATGGTAGTGGCAATATTTTCCCACTACGTTGTTATTCTCTACTAAAACCAACATACGTAATCGAATTCATAATTATTCAGCAAGTATTCTACTAATAGTAAGTCGCCGTAATCTAGTAGGTAGTGTGCTGGCTTATGAGACGTAAGGCCGCGATTCAAACCCTAGGTCAGACGTCAAAACGAAAATGTGAAAATATTTCTTAGGCGACTTCCTCTCAGCAGACAAACTCTGAGAGCAAATAAAATTGCCATGAAATGTTTTAAAAAAAAAATGTGCCGTTCGGAATAGACTTTAAACTGTAGGTCCCGCCACTCATGTATAAAATTAACGCACACAACATAAATGGTGTGAGAAGCTAGGTCGTAATCCTGACTGAAGGGTTGTAATGACCAATTATATATAAGTATGTATGTATGTATTCTACTAATTTTATGCATTAAAATCATAGGCGTGGGCTACTTTTTGTCGAATCTCCACAATTTCAGCTGTTCATAGCTAAGTTTCCATAACTTGTGAACAGTTTCGTTATCAAGATACATATGTGCGTGTGGCCATAGTCTAGTAGGTAGTGTGTTGGCTTATTAGACGAGAGTCCATGGTTCAACGCCTGGCTCAGACTTCTCGAACATAACGGAAACTAAAAAAAAATTTTGCGCCAATTTCCTCCCAGCAGTCCCAGGCTCAAACTCAGAGAGCAAAACAAAATTGACATTAAAAGATTCTCAAAATTCTGTCATTCGGATACAACTTTAGACTGTTGGGACCGACACTCATGGATAAAAATTTAACATACGGAACATGGCTTGCCGACTAAAGCATTATAATCTAAGTGTGTTTGTGGGAATCCAACGTTTTTCTTATTTTTAGGATTAAACGCAGTTTTGCTGTTTAGACGATTAAAAATTATAAATTCGGCTTGTTGTAGAGGACTCTAATTAGCTATCGTTTGACTGCCAAGAATGTTAGCATTTCGTTTTCGTAAGCTTTGTCAATTCGCTATGAATTGTTTAAGGCAAAAATTACGGTTCCAAATTGCGGAAATTTACTTACAGAACAAGACACTTCGTCCATTAACGTAATCAGTCTACAGACCAGCAGCATTGGTGCAGCATTACTCTTCCCTATTCAAACCATAAATAAGGCAAAGAATTATGCGTTCCTAAGGGAATATAGGCAGTGTAACGCTAAATTTTGAAAAAACTGCGAAATTTCTTGGCATTTGTCCTTTGACTACGCGGAAAATTTTAACTAAAGACCTTGGCTTATGTGCCTATACAATACATTTCGTATATGAATTTAATTTCGTATATTACCGACGTTCTTGAATGCATACTGACGTATGTTGACGTATACTGACGCATATAAGTAGAAACCTGTACAAAAATCATCAAATTGTGTGCGTGTGTTAATTTTATCTATGAGTGGCGGAACCCACGTATTTGACCTAACCCAATAACAATTCATGAAATTCATTTTGAAGGACTGCTAGAGTCCTGCAGCTATATGAAAAATCACAATCTCAATTTTTATAGAAAATCTCTGTATTCTCCAACCCTATTTACTTGACATGCATAGATGTACTAACACCACACAGATTCCAAATTATTCATTTTTCTTGGGTAAGAACATTTCCATTTAGGCAAAGTTTGGTTTGCAATCGAATTTTATGGGTTTAGTTTAGTTAAAAAGGGTTGACTTGGTCACAAATCCTTCTCATGGTGAAAAATAAAAACTATTTGTTAATTGAACACATTAATTTGTCTTACGATCCTTTCCATGCGACTATTTTTTTTTTAATTTTTAATTGCGTGGTAACTAACTAATTTCTTTCGAGAGAATGTTTTTCCAGGAATATGCAATAGATATATTAACGTCTATGCAGCTTCCTACTACTATTAGTACCAACCACAGTCTTTACTTTTTCAGTGCTAGTAAAAGGTTTGCCAACAAGTTATTCTTTCAAGTTTGAACTAGAAAATAAATCGAATGAGATAAAACTGAAGAATAAAATGGCTGTTGAAGCTCGAAAAAATTGCTCATGACCAACGAAGTCGAAATAAAACTACAGAGCTTCACGAACTGTTGCCTTCGAAGCATATGTAAAAGAGAAACAATGGGTAATTGCCGCTTGGAGGTCTGCGTTGAAACTGTGCTGCACAATATTTAAGATTTACTTCCTCTGAATAGAATCTAGCTCAGCATTAAAATTAGTTGAACTGGGGACTTTCAAACAAAACTGTTAAATTATATCGGGTCTTTCGTTAAACGATTTCAATATTTAAATCTACATAAAGCAAACTGTATGTGTCACATCATTGAAATGTTGTTTTCGTTTGAAGAACTCTTGATACTCTTGTGTATGTGTGGAGTATAACATCGTTCAAATGTGCACCAAAGCATCCTGGGCAGAACGCTTCTAAAATTTCGTCAAACTTTCATAAAACTAGGCCATAAATCGGTTCGAATTTGAACGATGGCTTGGGATATGTTGATGTTTTGAGGATCGCTGTGGTTTACGGCTTATTCGCATACACTCGTGATTTAAGAAATCCTTGCAAGTAAAAATCTAAGGCGGTCAGGTCACAGGATTGGTGGTCAGTTCACATGAACTTCACATGAGATGACCATACCCTCAAATCACTCGTGGAGTATATCCAATATGACATGAGCTGTATAGTACGTGGCGTCGTCCTGTTGAAACTACATTTTGCTGGTTTTCAGAACATCCAATTCAGGCCCGATGAAATACGTAATCATCAACCTATTGTACTCGCCTAGCCATAGAGTTTCTCAACGAAATATGTACTCAAATTACATACAAAACAATGACTTTTTGGAATGCATGAGGCGTTCTTCTTTCAGTCGCGGTAGCCTAGTAGGTAGTGGGTTGGCTTATTAGAAATGAGGCCACAATTCAAACCCCAGGTCAGACATATTAAAATATTTCTTCGGCGACTTACTCTCAGCAAAATTTCTGGCAAAAACTCTGAGAGTAAAATAAAATTGCCATGAAAAGTTTCACAAAAATCTGTCGTTCGGAGTCGACTTTAAACTGTAGGTCCCGCCATTCATGTATGAAAATTAAAATACACTTCTTAAGTGGTGTGAGAAACTAGGTCGTAATCCTGACTAAAGGGTTGTAATGACCAATTATGTATGTATGTAGGCAGTAGACGTTATTGGATCATACTTGTTCAAGTACCCATTCATCTAGAAATAAGCCCCATCGCCGTAGATGATTTTTCGATGAAAACATTGCACGAATGAAATATTTTGATGAAACAATTTCAATAATTGCGTGTGTTGTTGGCTAATATGTAAGTCCACGGGGTTTTAGCAAAACATACTGAATAAATGCCGAATAATTTGGTAGACGTGGCTTCAACAAAATGACCAGTATTAACTGTCAAAGTCCCTGTTGCTTGACCCTTTGCAAGTATCGGAAATTTTTTTGTGTTTACAAATTCAGAGAGAGATCATCTATTTTCGAAAAGAACACAAAAACAGAAAAGAAAAACACAAAACAGGGTGAAATAATTTGGAAATAATGCTGAGCCATTTGGTAGAGTAAAGAGTTCCTATTATATCTATTGTGATAGAAGTTATCATAAGAAATTATCATTATGGAAAATTGTTCACCAATTTAATTTTCTGGTTTGATTTTATACTCTTACTCAGGCCTTATAAGTAAAAATATTTCGTTTTGTTTAACAGCAGTTGAAATCAAATTTGAAGTGAACGACATTTTATGTATATTGAATATTCTGATCATTTCTTTGTTTTTTTTTATAAATTCATCTCAATCCTATGCCGGATGAACATAATCAGATGAAAATTTCTCATTATGTTCCTTGTGCCATTACGATACGCAAGAAGATAAATTTAAATTCAGATTAAACTCGAGGGAATATATTTTTATGATCTTAAACATTTCTCATCAAGATATTCAACGTTGTCTTTTACTTCTTGTTTTTCGTTTTTTCCCTATTTCGTCTTCATTTTGTGCTGAGCTCTACTGTTGTGTTGTGTAGTCTTCTGTATTCTGTATTTGGTACTCCTTTACGGTTGTGTACATTAGTAAGTGTTTGTGTGATAAAGCAGCAGAACAGTGCTTGAACGGAGCCATCATTTTCGTTGTATTCGTTTCACAGAAAGAACAAAACAAAAAAACCCAGCATGAAATTATGTTTGAGTGTATGGGTGTGTATATGTATGAGTGTTGTGTCTTTATAACTGTCTGTCTGCAATGATAATAATGATAACAACAACAACAACAAAAACAATCAGAAAAAGGAGAAAAAACGAAGAGCTACACAACAATGTTTTCATAAATATTTCGTATATCCTACCAGAGATTTTTCACAATGAGGCTAAAGACTTACTGCCAGGCTTGACTGACTGATGGAGGGATAAAAACAAAAACAAAAAGAAAAAAAAAACACAGAAAATGTTTGGAATTGGCAACAAACAACGACAACGCCAACAACACAATCATCATCATCATTAACAACAACAATAATAAAAACAACAACAACGGCAACAAAAGCACGAGAGAAAGAGTTGTTTTCCAAAATATATTGTACATGAAAAAATAAAAAGAGTATAAAAATATAAAATATTTCTCTGTATGCAACATATTTTTATGAAACAAAAATAAAAACAAAAAATGAATTTTTTTTTATTTCAAATTTAAGCTCCCATGTTTATCATAAAACTGAATGTGTTTCCTAGATTTTTATACACTTTTTATCCTTCTATTAATTTTTTGGTTTTTTTTTCTGGTTTTTTCTGGTTTTTTTGCATTTCTTTTTAACATTCTACAGAGATGAGGCGCGCAAAAACATTATCAAATGGAATATGCTGTAGAATTTCCATAAAAAAACGTAACTCGAAATCATACAAAAATATAAAAATAATATGAGACAAAAACAAAAAAAGAAAACAGCTACCAAATACAACAAAATGTTAAAATTACAACAAAAAAAATTTAATATAAAGAAGAAGAAAATGGAAAAGGAATCATATAAACATTATTCCTTAAATTTTTTTATAATAATTTTATGAGAATGTAAGTACTTTTGCAATCCAAACATGCATAAATAAATACATACAATGAGGGCCAAAAATTATGGCACACTTTTAATTTTTTTTTTAATATTGATGTTAAGCACAGTTCTTCATACATCAGCATTTCTTTCTGTTCTCTATTCACATCAATATGGAAAACACTTCTCAATCTTTAAGGCAAAAAATCAATCAAATCAATTTCAATCATTGCTGGCATTTACTCGAGTTCAAATAAAAGTTTCAATGGCGATGGAGTATTGTAACATGAAAGTAAAAAATTCAGGTTCACCAGCCCCGATCTTGAGTCTTATTCACATATTTTACTCTTCAAATGAAAAACATAGGTTTCCTATGGTAACATGAATACTTTTCTTGCTTATTTAATTTGTCATCACAATCCTTTAGTCAGGATTACAACCTAGCTTCTAGCCCCACCCATATTGTGTGCGTGTTAATTTTATCCCTAAGTTGCCCATTTTACAGTTTAATATCGACTTCGAACATCACATGTGAGAAACTTTGCATTGCAATTTTATTATGTCTCAGAGGTTTTGAAAAAAGACTGTTAGGAGGAACACGACGAAATAAATATTTTTTTTTTATTTCGTTTCGTTTGAGATGTCTGAGCTGGGCTTTGAATTACGGACCATCGTGTTTCAAACCAACAGATAATTCTAGGTTTAAACTAGGTTACCTTTATGAATATGCTTTTGAAGTAAAGACTACTTTTATACTACTTTTATAAGACCAACACTTAGGAGATGACTGTTACTCATGAAGTACATTGGGTTGGAATCAAAGAAAAAAAGTTAATTGTAAGTAAAGAATGCGACAAATTTCATTTTTGAAATATTGATCCATCTTTTCTTTTTTCCTTTTTAATGACCAATGTAAAAACATTGCAATTTTTTCTCCAGAATTGCTTTGTAATTCTCACCTTCTTTATCTATTGCATTTAATATCAACAATTAGACTTAACACACTACCAACTAGGCCATCGGGCCACTCTTTAATCATTTTGTCATGTAAGTATTTCTGACATTAAAATGTGAATAACGTTTGCGGTCCTAATACTGTAGCAAGTCGTCATGCCTGATTTTAGTTACATCAATTCAGTTTCAATAATTTTTGTTATCATAGATTCATCAGGCCTTACCCAATTATGGTTTCGTCCATTCAGTTTTAGTAATTTTATTAAGAAAGTTGAACTAATGATCATATTAACTCGGATTCTATTTCTCAAGAGGCTCTTGGTATACCTCAAATAAGAACGCGATGAAAAGAACCATGATCAGGGGAATCTTTCTTAAATTTAAATAAAACTTCTAAAAATTCTAAAGCTGAAGGCGAATCGTGGGCTATTTACAAGAAAATCAATCTAACTGATCATGATTGAATTACTACAAATGAGTATAAAGTATGCTAAAGCCAGAACTAACATTCATGAAATTATTGCTACTTATATGGAAGCATATTTCGTAGGTTACTTTGCTTCCATCTCTTGCCTCATCTGGTCCTGTGCCAAGCAATAATTATTTTTATTGTTAATTTTTTGCCATAGAAGCTTATGAAAATCGTTTATACAACGTATTCTGGAATTATTTTCAAAATGGCAAAAGGATCATGGAAATTGAAGACAATTTATTTAATGAACTATGGAGCAATCTGAAGCCAATGAAGGCGAAAATTGTAATTTTCTTGGATGAAGCCCATTTCCATTTAAATGGAAGAAGATGAGGATGAAATTGCAATGACTGTGAACGATATTCTTTCCAGCCACATTATAACGAAGCTCTTATTGCCTTAACTGAATGGCAAGAATCTGAACAGAGGATAATATCAGCCATGTATGCAGCAATTTATTTATGGCAGTAATGATATTCAAAACAAATTGTATCAAGGAATTCTGGGGGCTAATTCTAGCATTCGTATACGAACGAATTTTTACTCGAACGTGCGAGTTTTTTTAGTTTTGGGATTCTCTTACTCGTTATCGAGTAAAGTGTATCGAAATTTCTAATGATGGCATTCGATAACGTGTGATTATTCGAAAGCAACCTTGCGAGTTTTTACTCGTAGGCACTAAAGCTTTCGAATTAACGTTTTTTTTGCTGTAAAGGATAATATAAAAAAACGAAAGTAACAAGTTTATAATAATTTATGAATAAAAAATTAATTCCAATATTTGTAGGTCAAACCTTTCAAAAATGAATTACACCCAGAAAAAAATTCTTGGAAATTTCATGGTTAGGTTAGGTTAGAGGACGTGTACTTGCCAACTGTGACAAGTACAGTACCCGGAGGTCGAATTGACCCATTGTACAACGTCCTAGCTTCTCACACCACTCGTGTTGTGTGCGTTAATTTTATACATGAGTACAGTTTAAGGTCGACTCCCAATTCAGATTTTTGAGAAGCTTTTCATGGTAATTTTTACTCTCAGAGTTTTTGCCAGAAATCTGCTGAGACGAAATTGCCGAAATTTTTTTTTCATATTTTCGTTTTGATGTCCGACCTGGGATTTGAACCACGGCGAATTAATTTCGTGGTTAAGCATTCAGAATTGGCAAAGAGTATTTTACCAAATACTCCTCAGGGAAAGACAAGAGATCTAATCAGCTGTGGGAACAGCTCACAACTAAGCTCAATGCTTCCGGCGCACCAATCAAAGATGCAAAATTGTGGCGCAATGTAGTTTAACAAACTCTTGTTTTAGTTTACATAACAGATGTATAAATATATGTATGTCTTTAAGTATACGGTTTCTTTTTCCTCAGAATCAGAAGAAAACGAGTAAAATCAAAATATACTATCCATTATATGAAATATTACAACTTTAATAAAATTTTCTTCCTTGGATTAATTAAATTTCTTTTATTTTTGTAAGAAAACATATCGTTAGTATAATTCGCAAAGACGCTAAGTCCACTTTTTTCCAAAATTCAGATTTTAATGCAAAACGGTAACATTATGCAAAATACATATTTTACAACAACAAAAAATTTTATTATGTAGTTTAAAGTTGTTGTAATTTTGTGGTTGGCAAAAACGCTAAGTCCACAAAATTGCGAAAAATATTAAAAACAAGTGCTAATTTTTTGATTTAATTTGATTTTTTTGAGTTGATTTTTAATCTAAGTCATTTAAAGAGAGCTATTTTGTAAAAATAATTGCGTTTAAAAAGTTTAAAAATCTTAAAAACTGTAAATGTTACACTGTTTTTTGTGTCTCCTGTAAAATTTGAAAAAAGGGACTTAACACATTTGCGAATTAGACTAACGATATGTTTTTTATTTACAATTTTTGAATTTTAGTCAGTGCTCTAAAACGAAATAATTAACTCGTTTCACAACACTTAAGTAACAAATCGATTCGTTTCGTATCGAGTAACATCATCAGAAAATTTCTCGCTTTCGAAATTATTTTCTATTCGAACACAATTTCGATCACGAATGCGAGAATTAGGCCCCTGATCTCGTGGCCATCAATATCATGCGATTTTTTTCTTTGAAATTTTATGAAATTTCTGGTTTCTACGAATAAACAGGAAGCAATTCCTGAGCTCAAGTCCTTGATCCAACATATAAAGTCATGAACAATTTTATGAAAAGAGTAATGAACTGTCATTAGAGCCTTTGCGGTTATTTGACGTATATTTTCTTTCATATTCAATCATAAATCGACTTTTTTAGAATCAGTCGGGGTGTGTAATACGATCTGTACAAGTATAAGTTCAATGAAAGATTTATTATCAGAATTTATCAGAATTTTAATGAGGTGGACTAAAAAAAATTTTGTTTTAGGCATACGATGAGTCGCCAAGCGGCAAGAAATTTCAATGTCACTATATCACTCTATGGCCATAGACACAGCGGAATGATGGAATATTAAGTCACTAATGGGCATACATACATAATTCGTCATTACAACCTTTCATTCAGTGAAAGTCGCTGAAGAAATGATTTTTCATATTGTGTCTTGAGGCTAACACACCACCTACTAGACTACGGCGACTTCTAGTAATGGTCATAAGTGACTCTAAAAAAGCACCAACACAAAAAGACAGTGTTTCTAGATTCTATTTCTGATATATTTTATCCTCCTTTATTAATTTACTTTTTCTTAATTTATATCGCTTTGATTTTCCAAAATTGATTCTTCTCATGTTTAAGAATCTTAAGTTTGGGCTGCAGCATTTGTTAAATCAATCAGTTTTGCTGCTCACAGAAAAAAAATTCGTAAGCACACCATAACTTTTACTCCACACTGTACATGAAAATAAATGTACTTTACGTATGCGAAAAACGAACAAAATTAACATAAAACCGAAATAATTTCTGCAAAACGTTATGGTTAAAGAGATTCCATATTCATGCAATAATAAAATTATTATTTTTGATAGAATTATTTCCCTCTGGCCATAAAATAAATAAGATTTGGATTCATGTCATACCAAAGAAAAAAAAAAAACGATGCGAAAATATTAAAAAAAAACAGAAGTACAAAGGAGCTATTAACACTTGTACCCCCTCCCCCCTCGAATCATTTTTATATGAAATTTGATAATTTAATGCAAAGCAATTTTCTTATTTATTATTTACGAACATTCAAAGAAAATAAAGTGGCCGGGTAACGAACGAGCTAAACCCCTTTTCTTTGCTTTTCTTGTTTCGAAATAAAAATGTCGTAAATATTTATTTTATTCGTAATAAAAATGAATGTCCTTTTGTGTTGCGAATCACAAATTATACGATAATCCTTCGATTGTGCAAAAACAGCAGTGGACTTTATTGACAAATTAAAATTATTTTTCTCTTTAAATGAACACCTATTTACAATTATTGTGGGTTTAAGGGGTTTTTCAGCTTTTAAGTGATTTTGTGATCCATGGAGAATTTGATCATTTTGAATCAAATAACTCAAGTAAAGAGCTTAATTGGTTACACTTTATGAACAACAATTAAACTATATATACATACAAACAGAATTGGTCATTACGTAGTTTCTCTCACCACTTATGTTGTGTGTTTAAATTTTTTCATGAGTGGCGGGACCATGCAGAGCAAAAACTTGAACACGCATTCAGGCTGCTGCATATGACTCTAGCTTGGGAAAACGTATTAAAAGTGAAACTTACAACAAATCCGTTTCAACTTTGCATAGAATTATACGGGAGACGCCTAGAACAATGTTTGTTAGTCAAGTGAGAACAAAATTACTCGTCGAGGGTGTTGGCGAATGTCAGGAAAAACTTTGCAGTCAAAAGATGTCAGATTAACTTTAAAGTTTGGCGGTTGGATGCTATGAAGTTGAAATACTACACAGTCCTAGGTAAATATATTAAGTAATATCTTAACCACCACAGCAAATATTTCCGGATTACAAACGCTGGCTGTCGTTTTTCAACATGATAAATATACTGACAAGAAAAATTGCTTTTAACGATCTTAACTTAGCATGGAGCATCTCTGAAGGATCCTTAAAAAGTGTTGTCTGTACGCCTGGAAATTTGTGGACACTTGTGCGAACACCATGGAATGGAAGAAAAGGTGCAGGCTAATCTCACTAAATTCGTAAATAGGACGAAATTGATTAACTTTTAGTATGATTAATATTAGAGGGAAGGTAATCTAGTTCGTTTTTCCATTTGCAACATGAAAATATTGGTTGGCAAACTTTAATGCCAAGAAATAGAAAACAATGAAAAAAAAAAATTATTTCTCCTTTCATTTGCATAAGTTTAGGGATACGAAAGCTGGACTGCTAATTAGGACACCGGCTCATTTGTATGCCTCTGGAGATACCTCACAACAACTTCTGCAAGAGCTGTAATGGCGATTTAGAACAGAAGACCACGACACACCTTTCCTGTTCTAAGGAACATGAGGCGAAAGATTCTTGGATACCTAGAATTTATTAACACAATGCGTTTAACAAAAGTCGCTGTAGTCTAAGAGGTTGTGTGTAGGCTTATTAGACGTAAGGAATCGGTTCAAACCCCCAGGCCAGATATCAAAACGAAATATGAAAAAATATTTCTTCGGCAAATTTCAAATTTCTGACAAAAACTTTGAGAGTAAATAAAATTGCCATGAAAAGTTTCTTAAAAGTCCTTCATTTGGAGTCGTAGATCCTGTTACTTATGGATAACGTTAACAACATAAGTGGTGTGAAAAGCTAGGTCCTAATCCTGACCAAAGGGTTTCAATCATCAGTTGTGTATATATATGACACTGTTGTTACTGACATGAGCCTGTGAAGCTCATTTTGATGAACAAGTCATTATAACAAGAAAAATATGGATGCGTTATTAACCCTGAGTTACGGCTCATTATGGCTTATTTTGTATTTGGATTTGAACATCCATTCATATCCATAGAATCCAACTAAAATTAAAGCCCGCTAAACGTTCATAACGCCAAACATATGCCGATTTGAGTGCTAAAAGAGCAACGAGGTTTCAATTTTGATTTTTCGAACAGCATTTGTCCAGCAGTGATGCGTATTCCTCACTCGCTTGGTACATCATTAAGTGAAATTACTGTACGTGTTGTTAAGAGAATCCAAAAGTGATTTTGGAAAAGCTATTCCATTCAGAAAAAATTTTTTTTTTTTTTTTCTTATTTATTTATTTATTTATTTATTTAATATTAATCATAGCACAACAAGATGTTAATCTTATAAATGAGAGTGCTATGGGAGTTCAGCAAAAAAGTAATAAAATATCATAGATAAAATAAGTAACAGAATGTATGGAATAATGTAGAATTAGAAATGAATTAGGAAATGTTATGATATCAATAAATATAGCAATCGATGAAAAATTTAGTGTAAAAAAGATATGAATATAGTTAAAACAAATAGTAGGAAAAATACGAATAACCGTGCATATATATAAATATCAAGAAATATACACAAATAAAGAAAAATATATATGTACATAGAAAATCAATAAAATTTAAAGAGTATATTGAGAAAGTGAAAACCAAAAATATTGCTAATAAAAATTGAAAGCAAAATGTACAAAACAATCATGATTTGTTATAGACTACCTAAATAAATTGTATAACTCCTTCTTGAATATAATTGCATTGCCTATGTTTTGAATATAATTAGGTAAAGTATTCCAAAGACTGATAGTGTGTATAAAAAACTGGCGTTGTGACAAAAGAGTCCTATGTCTATGTTGGATAATTTTCATACCGCGGTTGGATCTAGCAAATGTAATCCTATTAAATAAGTATGTAGGCTGTTTCAGAGTAATAATCTTATGGAGAAGAATAAGGACCTTCTTTTGCATAATTAGTGGAATTAATGGTTAATATGCCTGGAAGAACAATTACATTTTTTGTCCTTTAATTAAAGATTATACAGACCGACAGTTCTAAAGGTTTTAATGCGCTGTATCCGAATTTTTAGAATTTTTTCAACATTCTAGCTTTTCGAAATATCCTAACCGAAATGAGCAAAGAAACACTCTTTTTTTTTGAGTGGATATTACATTCGGATTATTTTTTCCTGGAATCCTGTTACGGTATCAGAAAGTTATAATTTTACCAATCTTTTTCTTAAGAAGAAACCTGTAGTTTTTAGATATATCTATATTCTATAGAGAATAATGCTCTCAGTTTTATTTCTTCACAATATTCCTATTGCCCTAAGCTCTTTTCCAAATGATCTATTTTGGATATTAAACTACCAAGCAAAAAATTACGTGACCAGTTCCAATATAAAGACAATTCACTTAAACGGTCATAATAAACCAAAAGTCTAGATTACGATCCAGCTTTTGATACCACCGATGATATGTGTGTTAATTTTAAGCATGAGTATTAGGACCTGCAGTTTAACATCCATTCCGAACGACAGATTACAGAAATTTTTCAGGACAATTTTAAGATTGCTGAGAGGAAGTCGCCGGAACAAATATTTTTCATATTTCGTTTTGTTCCGACCAGAGGTTCCGACCAGGCTTTCGTCTATACAATAACGCACTATCTTTGGTAACTTGATGATGAGTTTACAAAATTTGTTGCAATTAACTTTTCGAAAAGACTGAACCAACTTCATTATTTATAAAGCCACAATATAAAGCACCACAACTTGAATTTTGCTTCAACAGATTAAAATGGAGTTCTTGTAAGCTGTTAAAACATTTTTTTTTACTTTCCAATATGAGATATGAATTATTTTAATTCGTATCCGATTTTAATCCTTCACGTTAAAATACATGAAAAATCCTTTTTCTACGAAGAATTGCCAACGGATGGTTTTGGTGTGTATTTATAATTTCCCCAATCAGAGTTAATTCGTTTCATTTTAGTGATATTTGGAAATTTTGTATATAATTCCTTTAATAAACCAGATATAAAAAGGCCGCTTCTGGTTTGTTTGCAGCCATCAGATCATTTTAAGGTAATATTTTAGCACTTTTTTGTGTTTCGGTCGATATATCGGTCAACATTACGGAATTATTGAAGAAGAAGAATGTTCCAACATTAGGGAATTATTAGAGAAGACAAATCCTTTGGCTTAGTATCATAAAAAGAAGTTTAAAGACTTTAATTCATATGATCGTAGAAAATATTTATGCTGTTTTGTTATGTGGCTCCTGATTCCCACCAGCTAATAACACACGACAATAAATTTCCAACAAAAACACTGAACCACAAACAATAATTTCTAAAGGTTCTTGGTTCGCAGGATGTAAATACGCAGTAGTCGCAGTGTAGTAGATAATGTGTTGTCTTATTAGACGAGAGATAGCGGCTCAATTCCTATCTCAGACATCACGAACAAAGCGAAAAATAAAAAATAAATATTTCTTCGGCGACTTCGTCTCAGTAGCATTCTGTCAATAAAAAGTTTCTTAAAAACCTGTTGTTCGCAGTCGTTACTAATGTATAAAATAAATACACACATGGCTGGTGTAGAAGGTTTGGTCGTAATCTTAGCTTAAGGATTGCAATGCCCAATTTAGTAAATAACCTGAATCCGACCTTAACTTCTGTAATATTTTCTAAATATCCCAATTTAAATGATCTATATATCACAGTGTTTTTTTTTCTTGGACCTTAAATTTTTTTTTTTTTTTGGGGTTATACATATTTGACTTTAAAAAAAGTCATGAATTTTGTGGTTATCATTTTTCGGTAGATGAAAGTGTGAGTGTGTTCGCGCGGATAGTCCCGATGTTTATTTTACCTTTTTTATTACTTTGCTTACCACAAATTGATGAAGTGTGTTTCATATTTCACTATGTTCGGGTGGATAAACGTCCCAGATAAAATTTTTTTCTGAAATCCTGTTACAGCATTTTATCATTCAAAACCATTTTTTTAAGTTTTTAAAAAATTCTGTATTGTCTCTGAGATATTGTTAAGTGACTCAGAATCCAGACCAGAGATTAGCAATGAATCGTTTATTTTTTCGCTACTCATAAGTACCCATGAAATTTTTAGTATGAGCGAGTCAACAGTATTGAAATTTAACCACTCTGATTCATTCGTACTCACTACAACATTTATTTCTAAGTACAGGTTCCAAGAAGTAGAAGTACAACGTTGACATCAAACTTATAACATTCGAAATATTTTTGATTCATACGCCTACTAATTTAGATTCATAAAGAGTGATTCGAATTATTCATCAGAATTCGCAGTCTTAGTTGTTGAAGAAAGAAAAAGACAAAGACAGCAAGCAAAGCAAACACACAACCTTCTTGTAAGTATTGTAGTGCTCGTACTCGAATCATAGTTATTTTGTGATTCTTCTAAATGTAAAAGAGAGTCGAAATTAACAACATCATGCGTATTGTTAAGTATGAGTACAATGAGTACTTCAAACTTTGAATATGAGTAGTATGAGTATGATACTAAAATAAGTATGAATGCGTATAAGTATCAGAAATTATGAGTATGATTCAAATCTACTCATCTTTTTGAATACTCATTGCTGATCTCTGATCCAAACGAACCTCATTGTTTTGGTAAGATTTGAACGCAAATGTCCTTATTTTCATTCAATGATTCAATACTGAGCCAAAAAATATTCGAAAAAGGTTTTGATTGGTAAAATTATAACCTTCTGATACCATAACAGGATTCCGGAAAAAATAATCAAAATGTAATATCCACTCGAAAACATCCAAAGACCGCGTCTTTTGCTCATTTAGGTTATGATATTTCGAAAACCTAGTGTGTTGAAAAAATTCTAAAAATGCGGATACAGCGCACCAAAAACCTTTAGAACTGTCGGTCTGTATAATCTTTAATTAAAGGGCAAAAAAAGGAATTGTTTCCCCAGGCATATTACAAATTAACTCCACTAATTATGCAAAAATCGGTAGATTTTTGTGAATGCAATAGCTTTTCCACAATCACTTTTGGATTATCTTAAAACACCACGTGCAGTAATTTCACTTAATGCTGTACCAAGCGAGTGAGGAATACGCATCACTGCTGGACGAGTGATGTTCCAAAAATCAACATTGAACCCTTATTGCTCTTCTAGCACTCAAATCGGCATATTCTTTGCGTTATTTACGTTTAGCGGGCTTTAATTTTAGTTGGATTCTATGGATATGAATGAATGTTCAAATCCAAATACAAAATATGCCATAATGAGCCGTAAGTCGGGCACAAATGTTAACAACGCCATGAAATCGTCTAGCAAGAAATTCTAGCAATACTTTCACTAACAGGAATGATATCTGCGGCAATACATATACTTATTGCGATGAGGTACAGGCCTGACTATCTCTAAAATGTTACCAATCTCAGCAAATTTCTTCCAAATCTTGCCAATTCCTTGCACAATATATCAATATAATCAACCAGTAATGCTCAAAATGTGGTCACATAAATTTGTAGTAAATTTGTTCTATTTTAAGCATTTATCGATTATTAAAGGATCTTTTCACTAAATAATCATTATTTCACAAGAAATTACAAAATGTTTAGCACGATACAATATAAATTGAGAACACTTTTGAAACATAGTTTCTAGAACATTCTTAGCTACCCTATGTATGTACATACATACATAAGTAAGCCTTTCATGTTTACAAATGTTAAAACAAGTCTAATTCCGGTAACAAATAATACAAACATACATATGTATGTATGTATGTATGTACGGCTTATATTTCACTTTATCCTTTTCATATCCTTAAATAGGTTTGTTTACAAAACTTGTGTCTTAAAAGTAATTGAAAATACCTAAAAAACGGAGGGATTTCTAATACAAAGAAAATAGAGCAAATAAATATGCATGAAAGCCAAAAACAAAATCAGTTCCCTTTTTCCGAATGTAAATGTATTAGTAAAAAATATTATTAGTCTCTGTCTCTGTCACTCTCTTATGTTCTCTCTCTAGTACTGTGTCTCGTCTTCTAAGTATATAAACGGCATGAATACATGAAAACATTTTTGAAACACGTGAATAACAGAAACAAACACACACACTGCAATTCTGTTCTATAAGATGAGACGAGGAGGAAACAAAAAATAAATAGGAGACCAAGAAGAAAAACTAAAGTATATGCTAAGGCTGTAGGGATGGTTGTATATGTAGTTGAATGAGTTGAATGGTGCTGAGGAATGGAGAAAAACATACCGGATTGCAAAAGGAGCAAAATTATAACAGCATGGCAACTAATCCACATGATGTTTGTTTTGTTTATATTCGGTTTAATTTTTTTTATTTTTAGTTTTTATTTATTTATTTTTTGTTGTTGCTTTTTGTTGTTTTTTAAATATTTATTTAGTTGTGTTTCGTTTTATTTTCAATTCCAATTTTTAGTTGTATTTTGGCAATGTAAGAAGAGATATTTTTTATTTTTTAAAGGTTTTGTAAACAATTTTATTTATTTTTTTTTTTTTTTATTAATTTTCACTGCACTTTTGGAAATTTTGCAAAAAAACAGGAATTTTTTTCTGTATTTAAAACTGATTATGTAGGTGAGCGAAACTTTTGCACAAATTCAACTGCTGTACACATTTGTTACAGGATTTCTGTATTTCCATGGGTTTATTTTAATTTATTTTTAAACACGATTTTTATTTAAAAAAAAAATTTTCCACTTTATTTTGCTACACACTTTTGTTATAAACTTTTGAAATTTTAAAAAAATTTTGATTTTTTTTTCTTTTTTTTTTGATTCTAAGGATTTTGATTCTTTTTTGGCGTTTTTTTTTTTCTTTTAAATCATTTCCAGGTGGTTAAGGTTAGTTTTTTCAGATATATTTTGCTATCGAATGCGTTTTGTTTACTTTACTTGCAGTTCAGTTTTTTTTTTTATTTGCGGGATTTATTGTTTTGGAAGTATAAGAAGTATATTGGCGTTGTCTAAGTATCTATAAACAATGAAAACTTGAGATGTTGATGACATTACACTTGACATTTAAACATACAAAAAAAAAATAACATTTTATGGCATAATATCTCTCCCGCCTTTTGTTAAATTCAATGCTCTCCTGCGAGCCTTAAAACAATAGGCCCTTTTCAACACTAGCAAATGCTTACAGCTCTCACATATTCTCTTTTACTCTCTTGCTCGTCACTTCTCTCTCTCACTCTTCAATAGAAAGTGTGTATATGTATTTGTTTAAATATTGTATATGAATTCTTTTTGCTTTTTTTTTTGTTTCTCAAAAACAATGCACTTTTCTTTCTTCTTTTGATATGCTCTTTTTTCTTTCTCTCTCTTTCACTGTATAACACACTCGCGCACACACACACACTTATGCACTGCTAGGATAAGAGTCAGCCAAATACTTCCATTGTTTTTATCCGTTTAACCGATACGATACCTTCAAAGTTCCAACTGCTACTGATATTTCCTAAGCTATTGCAACTCCCTTAGAGCTGTATTGATATGTTGGTACCCTTTGCTGTGGTGAATTATTGTCAATTTTCTTATGTTTCCTTAAATGGCCGCCATATTTGCTTTATAACACGGGCACAGCGCATGTGTCATAACATTTGCTTTCATTTATTGTCTTTCGTGTTTTTTGTTGTTGTTGTTGTTATTTTATAGTCCTCTTTTGAGTTTATTGTCTGTGGTTAAGGACATTATCAATCGGTTTTTGTTTTGTTGCTTGATTCGTTATGAAATTTTTTTGTCTATCAATTTTTATTTCTGAATGCATTTTAGTCCTTCATTTTTAGGTTTGGCGCTTTGTTTTTAGCTGAGACTTTTTTTTATTTTTCTTGTTGTTTTTTTTTATTGTTTTTTCTTGGTTTTCTTATTCTGCCGGTACACATTTTAGAAATTCATTCATTCATGTTGTCAGTAGCATTTGTTATTAGAAATTGAAAAGGTTGCTTCTTTTAATGGTAGAAATATGTATGTTAGCTTCGTAAGGCGTCCTTATTTTTTTTTTGTATTTTTGCAAACGAAACGTAAAATTAAACGTAAATTAAAAGAAAAAATCAAGTTGTAGTCAATTATTTTTGAAATACAAAATATTTTTCAAGACGAATTCATATAAGTTCGACCTGATATTTTTAAAAATTAAATATTAATGGAAAGTTGTTTAATTTTAAGAGCCAGTGTTATAGAATTTCGCTGTAGTCTAGGAGGTAGTGTGTTGGCTTATTGGACATATCAGACATCACCCATCAAAACGAAATATGAAAAAATATTTCCTCGACGACTCAATCTGACAAAAATCTCTCTCAAAGTTTTTCGAAATGTCAGATCAAATATTCTAACAAGGCCAGAAATCCATCACGTGATATCTGTATTATCCTTGCAAACATGATTCACCTTACTCAGACTAATATACTAATTTCGAATCAACTAAATTGGAACTAAGTGTCTTGAATACACCACGTTCAATTTTAATTATGCACTTCCATGGTATGAGCCTTCTGTGAGAAAATATGACATGGACTCCAAAACCAATGTTTGATGCATTCGTGTTCTATCTATTCTTAGAGAAATATTTATATTCTAACTTGCTTCATTTGATCTTATTAATCAATCTCACTGAAAAGCATTTCTTAAATCTAAAAAGTTACGATGCCCTTTAAAGAACGCCGAGTTTGACCAGTCGCTCAAGCAGTAATAGTTTCTTCTTCTTGCATATGGTAACAGCAATCAGTCCTGTTTACCTTCACTCAAGACTTACATTCCTAATTACACTTTGAATAACAGCACAAAGGATGAGGAAACTTTCCTTGTAGACAAGGAAATTATGACAATAAATTCTACTTTTTATGCTGCTTCATGTCGTTGCAACTGCAGTAAAATTTCTAACTTTGAAGAACATAGCTTTTTACGTGAGCGACCTCTCATAATCACAATGGCATTAAAGGTAATCGGTACAACTAACTTCTTCGAAGGACACGTTCCAAAAAAAAATTGTAAAAAATACTCGTAAAAAGAGAACCAGGTATATAAAGTAAATTTTAGGGATACATACATCTCTATAATTATACTTGTAAACTAAACTTTAAGCTATATCGTTGGGAAATCGTTGGGGCGTCGATGATATCATCCAAGCACAAAGTATGTAAAATACTTTCTTGTTTTGCTAGACTATTAGCAATATCATTGCGTGTAACACTGATTTGTCTAAACACGGCTCAAGCTGGAATATTTTATCAACTCATTTAGAAGGGCGTGACTTTTCTTAACCACAATGCATTTCACATATATAGGCTTCTTCTCAGGCCTTCAATTCTCACTCACTATTAGAATGCAGTTCGAAAACACAGACTCGATAACTCTTTAGTCAGTCCTTAGTAATTTCAATTACGTCGCTTTAGAGGACAAGTGATAATCAGTTCAAATCTTATAAAACCATCAATTGAGATTCATCTGTATAGGTTTACTCGCTCATTAAATTTGATCATTACAACCTTGTAGTCAGGATTACAATCTAGCTTCTCACACCACTCATGTTGTATGTTTTAGTTTTATACATGAGTGGCGGAACCTACTGTTTCATATCGATTCAAAACAGTAGATTTAGAAACTCTTAGTGCCAATTTTTTTTTATTTTTATTTTCGAAGGAAGCGTGTTTGGAGGATGTGGCCGAAAGAAATATGTTTTTTTAGTATTTCGTTTTGTTAGAGATGTCTAAGTCAGAAATAGAATAATATGCCCTCGTCCAATTAGGCAACAGACTACCTACTGAACTATGACAACTTCAACGCGAATACAAACTCGAATCATTCAGTTATAAGTCGCAGTAAGGGTACAAAATTTTCATCCAGATTTTCATATTTCTAATACTAAGAGGCAGCAGTGCTTTGAGCCCATGTAGAATCAAGAATTTCTAGAGGTCAATGAAATTTTATAACTTTATCACTCATTTTAGTTATTTCAGGATGTAGTATCCTGATAGCAAGTTTTGTTGTTCCATGAAGAGGCAAAAGCTATCCTATAGATAGTAAACAACATATTATATATTGAAGGAACTTATTATTTATTGAGAGAGCTAATTGTGTTGCTCAACCCTAGGCAAGGAATGTAAGATTTTCTAAAGCGGCCGAAGTATCTAAACTATCCTAATATCTATAATTTTCCCCTAAAAGTAATGCTTCACAAAGTATACGTGAATGAGCTTTCAGAGTCGCAATAGTTCAATGGGTAGTGTGCTAGCTGTTGAATGACATATTTGAAAGGATTTTCAAGTCCATTTCGTGGTTCCAAAGTATGAGACTGGAATTCGACATCTGTCAAACTAAGTTGCGAAACCAATTTTTTTCTTTTCAGTTGAAAGTCTGACATTGACGAAAATGGATCGCTTAACTATCACACAACGCATAAAAATTATCAAAGCCTACTACAAAAATGGTGATTCTGCCACAGCCACGTATCGTGCTTTAAGAGGAGATTATGGTTTACATAATCGTCCAACTACGCAAGCAATTGGCAAAATTGTGAAAAAATTTGAAGAGACTGGAGTGGAGAGAGGCCATTACATCCAGAAAAAGTCACTGTTTGGTGCGCTCTTTGCTCCGAAAGTGTGATTGGACCTTACTTCTTCGAAAACGACGATGTCACCGTCAATTCGGAGCGTTATGGTCATATTATAACCGACTTTTTTTGCCTGCTATTGAAGAATACGACTTGGAGAATATGTGGTTTCAACAAGACATTTCCTGGCCGCGTAATTTCTCATCGTGGCGATATCAACTGGCCACCAAGATCATGCGATTTGACACCATTAGACTTTTTTTGTGGGACTACGCGAAAGACCGTGTTTATGCAGATAAACCTTCAACTCTTGAGCACTTAAAAACCAACATTCGTCAAGTTATGGCTGAGATACCGCTCAAAATGTGTCAAAAATTGGTCGAAAATTACCTCAAAAGAATCAATGCTTGCAACACTTCGCGTGGAGGTCATTTAAATGAGGTAGTGTTTCACACATAATGTCAACGTTCAAACTTTACAATAAAAAAGAAATATCATGAAAAATTTATTTTATATGTGTTTTATTTACGTTTACTTTTGAAACCACGAAATGTATAACCCGATACTCTAGGAGTTTTTGCCAGAAAACTGTTGAGAAAAAATCAAAAGAAAAAGAAATTTTTTTTCACTAACTACTGGCTGTGAATCTAGCAGCATTATAATTTTAAGATACTAAGCGGAGATTTTACTATCAAACGAGGCAATGAAATTTCTGTTTCACAATACTATTTGTATGGATGATCAAATGTTCTATGTTCCCTCAAAAGGGAGCCACCATACATACAACCCAAATAAAAGTACTTTCCTAATTAACATACCAAATTAACAGAGATCAAGTTAGACTTCATCAGTGTTATTGAATTGTTTTATCATTTTTGTTAAAGTTATTTGCAGGTATTTTGTTTTTCTTTCTTCCTTTTTTCATTTACTTTGAAATACATTTAGCTACTCTTTCTCTCTCTCTCTCTCTCACTCTCTTTTTGGTGTAACGCATTTTGCAACTGTGAATTTCCCAACTGTTTTGCAACCTCAGGTAATACAATTACTATTGACCCGAGTTGTTCCACTTTATTAATGGCTTCCAATTTCCAATTTATTAAAGACGCTTTAGAATTCCATCAGGCAACAGCAGCCCCAATAAGAAACAAAAATTAAATTATTTTTCCTTTTTTTCTCCTTTTCTTGTTTTTGTTTCTGTTTTTGTGCTTAATTGTGTAACGAATCAGTTCCAATTAATACACTCCTGCCGGATGCTGAAAATGTGTATGCAAATGGGAGGTGTTGTTAATAAACTACATGCGAACATTCTTAGTTTTGATTAAAAACGAGAACATAAAAACAAAAACAACAAAATAAATTAAAACCAATTGAAGTTTTTGTTTTTGTTTTTATGAATGTTGACCAAAGTACTAACCATATTGTAAAAGTTATTGGGTTTAGCCTACTAACACATAAACATACATACAACACATGTAAACATAGCAACGCATATGCCATTAGTAGATACAGTGGAAGGCAAATGTGCATGTATCTTAGGGGATTCAGTTTAAAACATTTAAAAGTAATCGAGAACTTTCAAAACGTTTAAAATGTTGACCAAGGCATACTCCAAGAACCCCTGGAACTTGAGCCTCACATCACTACATGTCAATCGTGGTCAGTCCTTAAATCACAATTATTTGTTGTTCGGAAACTCATAATCCTGATTAATTTTAGTAATAACATTGATTTGGTCCAGTCATACTAACAAAAGAACTAAAACACAAGCCAATATCGCAATAATCACGTTAAAGTTACCTAATGTAACAGGAGTTCTATTGTGAGATCCTGTTATCGCTTTAATTTTTACGCAGATCTACAGAAAAGTCTAACGGCTTCAAGTTTCAAATCTTGCTGACCAATTAACGTCTCCAAAACGTGAAATTACTCTTTTTGGAAACTGTTCGTGCCTTAAAGCCCAAATCGGTCATGATATGTGACCCACAATTACAATCTTCAAAGTCTGCTGTCATACGACCTTAGTGCTCTAGTCTGACGGTACTTCGGAACGTCAATGGTGATTTTCAGAAAAATACCTCCAGACGACAATGCTCACTAAACAGTCATTTCTTTCGGATGCAATGGCTTTCTCACAATCATGTTCGAGGGTTTTTAAGCATGAGAATTTTGTTTGCCGACGTAAATCACCAAATGGGAATTGAGCCTCATTACTGAAAAAAAAAAATATTTTCAAAAACTTACCAGTGAATACCCGCTGGGTCTAGCTCTCAGAATGAAATTGTCTAAGCCTCTCTAGGGTATCTACCTATTGGCAGTCTATGATATCTAAAAGATTTGCTTAATTCAACTTAGGAGATACAAAAGACAGGGCAAAGCAATATTAACTGATAGTGAGATCATCTTTTGAGCACTCGGCTTTTAAATCGAAGGCAGTAAGGAAAGCTGAATCAGTTAGGTGGGCAAAATATAGTTACTATCTGCAAGATAACAGGCCACGTGGAAATTTCTGACAATGAGCAAGAAAACAAGCTTGCGAGTGCATAACTTTCCACGTCGTTGATAATACATACAGAGGCATAATCTGACGTTGGTAACAGGCCTTTTGACAGGACTCTCTAGGCACAGGGTGCACTTATTCAGAATAGCGTCCACGAATACAGAGCACAAGTACATTCCGCTATATTTAAAGCTTTCAATAAAATTTCGTAAAAATCATCCGTTTACTCCACTCCCACATTTTCCATTACAGGAGACAAGTATTGCAAATTCTGCAAATTGCTTTAAATTGCAGACAGTTGCTGACGGATATATGGAAGACTCCAAATGGTATCGATTGTAGAGTGATCAAAGAATTCAACTTAAGGTTCTATTAGATTTACTTCGGGACCACTCGTCAATATGTAAATTCTTAGGCACTGAGAATGAACCATCGGAACATATTCTTTGAATCTGTGCAGCATTAATGCATCCCAGAAGTTAACATCTGAATTCATATCCGTAGCAGTATCCTAAAGGCTTGCAAGACACACATCCTTAACGCATTCAGTAAACGCGAGTACCACGAATACGTTGTCGAGGACACTACCTTGAAAGCTTATTAACAGTACTTATGTCACTCTATTCAGTCACAAAATTCAGCATATTATCTCCACTGAATGTAATGAATGGATTTACGTTTGAGCAGCGTTGGGATTTATTGGAAATTTATTTCCAAAACAAAGACAGTTTTGGTCGGAAATTGCACGAAAATGTCGTACAAAATTTGGTAGCAGAGAAGGGCCACAGTGCCCGGTATACGCAAGTTTATTTTTAAGGTTCGTGAAACTGGTTTAATTGTAGATGCACAAAGACATGAGCGTGCTCGTACTACAGTGCGTACACCCGAAAAGATCGAAGCTATGGCTGGGAGTGTGCATCAACTCGCCATCATTCTCAAGATTTGAACAATTCGCGAACCAGATTACGTTGAATTTTGTAAAAAAAAAAACTCAGTATGGCACCTTGCAAGTTTCAATTGGTTCAAGAGTTGAAGCCGCATGACCATCTGCTTCTTTTTCGCTTCGCTAGATGAGCCAGCGAGAAACTGCACAATGATGTTTTAGCACGAAGCTCATTTTCCTCTTGGTGGGTACGTTAGTAAACAAAATTGCCGTATTTGTGGCTCAGAAAACCCACACGCGGTCTTACAGAAACCAAGGCACCCATTATGACTAACGGTTTGGTACGACTTGTGGAGCGGAGACCCATATTTCTTTTAAAAAGAGGACGGTACAACTATTACAGTCAATGGAGACATTTATCACACCATTATAAGCAATTTTTTTCCACCTTCTATTCATGGTATTGGTGTGAACGATATTTGGTTTCAACAGGATGCCACACATCTCATACCACAATCGATTTTTTGCGTCAAACGTTTGATGGCCTCTTTGTCATCCGCAAATCCTGGACCTTTAGAAAAGAAATCCACGAATTTCTCTGAAAATTTTCAAAAACAATTGTTGGTTCTGGTCTGTGATTACTTTGAAATGCAGAAAAATCTGCTCCAGTTGACTAGGAAAACCATTTACAAGCCATTGGCATACATAAGTGTTGTTAAATAAAGAACTCTCAGTAGTCAAAGCATTGTCCATCACTGTATGTGTTATTTTGAGTGTCGACAAAGTGTGCGTATGTAGCAGTTAGTCAGTTGTTGTACCCTTTAGCACTTTTTCTGCGCAGACAACGTTGTGGGACAAAAATTTTTTGGTAAAACTGTTACAAAATATTATGCAGTCAAAATTACTGGTGTTTTGCCTGATGATAATTTGCTTATAGCCAAAAAAAAAAAAATACACTCGCACATAAACACTATCCATATACACACTAAAGTACACATGTACAGGCTTTTAAATGGGACCCCCCATACATACGCATACATGCATGCCATTTATATAGTAAATCCAACAGGCATTGGCATTCATGTTTAAGGTAATAAAAACAAAAAAAATTTGCTGTTATTGTTGTTGTTGCTGATGTTGCTACCACCACAATAGTCAGTGTTGTTGGTAATGGACATACACTCTCCCATACACAATTACATGCAACACTTTTAAAAAAGTATGGCCATTTGTAAACACTTGAATGTTGAAAATGTTGTTGTTGTTTTTTTGCCCATTTTAAGGTCTAATGTTACATTCCACAAACACTTGAACAAATACCACAATATTATTATTGTTGTACATACAGCAACACTCACACACACACATTGCTGGTGTAGCTGGCATTGTTGTTCTTCCATCTGTAGAGATACATTTGTGTTGAGTTTAGAGATCTAAAGATTGTATTTTAGGCTGTATCGACCTTCCCGCACAACAATAAAGCGTTCCCCCTATGTTTTTGAGGGATGCGAAAGCTTTATTGCCTTTATAACCTAAAAGAGTCAATGACTTTTTCACTGGCTCTGTATCGCTGTATGGTATGTATATAAGTGATTCTGTTTGTTATTATTTTTGTTGTCAATATTGTTGTTTTCATCACGATGCCCTACAATTTAAGGGTTAATTGAAAAGGTATTGCTCGGGCAATGTTGTGTGTGTAACTGCCAGATGAGAGAACATATTGAGCCTGGGATGACATAAAAAATTTTCAACAAAAATATTAAAAACTACATGAGAGGTAGAATATTATGTTCCTTTGGTTTCTATAAGGAACCAACCATATGTAATGGTCGTAACATAACTTCTCTATTCGGGTTTATTCGCTGAAAAGTTTTTAATTTCCAGCCTTGACTTGATATGTTTTGGAAAGTCGAATATCAGGAGTTAAAGAAAGTTGCCTGGGAATTTTTTCTTCCGAAGTTTTGTACGCCAGCAAGAAATATAGCAGTCTCCCTTGTCCAACTAAAAGACTGGCTGTGATACCCGTATTTGATAACTAATTTAATACAACAGTTTAAAGCCGCCTCCGAACAACAGATTTTTAAGGACAGTTTTCATGGCAATTTTACTTACTCTCAGAAGTTTTTTTTTTCATAAATCTGTTGAGAGGCAACCTGCGAAAAGAATTCTTTTCATTCTGTTGGAGAAGTCTGACCTTGGGTTTGAATAGTGACCACACGTTTAATAAGTCAACGTAAGACTATTGGGTCGGGCCTATTTGGGTCGGACCATTCACATAATTGAGGAATCCATTCATGGTTATTAAGGTATAATAGAAGTGGAAGTGATGAATGGTAGATCCAATCTTCTCTTGTATTAAGATCATTTTTGTTCTTTATATTCTCTCAATTCCTTAGGGAGTATAAGATTTCTACAATATCCTATAGAAATCCTGATATCTATGCCAGCAATTTTGTGTCAACCAATTTCGTCCACTATTTTTAAGATGCCTCATTAAACTTTTTTACAAACCGATTTTTTTAAAACTTTTTTTTTTAAGTTTCCTTATGGCTTCCAATACAAGGCTTATCGAGATTGATTGTTTTCTAACTTTAGTCCGATTTATTTCCTTCCCTTTAGAATGATAGGATACGACTCAATAGAACATGACAATCTATTGAAATTACTTACTTAATTGGACATTGACAACCCGTTTAATTGATTTCGGCCTGCAGTAACACATCCTTCCAGGCGCATTCGGTTCTTGCGCGCCTTCGCCTATTAACCAATAGATGGCACGGCATCATCGATTTGATCCCTCCAAAGGAAAAAAGATGGCTCTCTTCGCACGACTTCTGCAAATTCCCGCATAAAATACCCGTCTCGTCGCAGGACCCTCTTCCATTCTGATGACAACGCTGAACCAGTGCAGCCACTGGATGTTAATATGCAGCACAATGCCTACATCGTTGAGGAGATCACAGAGCTCACTGTTGGATCGAATGCGGAAGGCATCACCAACTCCCACTGGCCCCAAGATCTTACGTAGGACTTTTCTCTTGAATACTCTCAAGGCTGCTGCATCAGTGCCCATGTTTCAGCGCCATAAACAAGCACGGGACTTATGAACGTCTTGAATAGTATTAGTATTAGTAATTGTACTTATGTTGTAATTGCTTATGATATTTGCTTAATAGCCTACGGATTACACTCAAGGTATTCTGTGGTTAGCCATGTTTCACAACCGTAGGGCAGAACTAAGGAGATATTTGATTTGAATTAGAAAATATTTGTACCAATTAAGACTATTGTTGACTTTTAACTTGTTTATAAACTGGCTTAGAAATCTCTTCAGCTCCAATCTTACTTCCTAGGAAACAAAATTTAGATTCGAATTCTACCTATTCATGGCCTATAAAAAAGGCGTTATTGGTTGACCATTATATAGGTAAAGTTTTAATTTTCAAGGTGTCGTTAGCTGATTAGCCCACAAAATTATTAAATCTCCGATTGCATATCCGAAACGGTGATGGATAACAAACAAATATCGTCCGCATATATCTCCTGGATGAGTAGTAATGACACCAAAATCTGTAAGGATTCTCTCTAAGACTATCAGTCATTTTACTCTATCAACTACAAGGAGACAATGTAAGGATAACAGGCCTGTAGTTTCTGGTTTGTCGGCATAACACTTTACTTTAAGGGCGCCCCCCAGGAAATAGTCCAACCGTGTCAAATCGCAGCTTCTTGGCGGCCAATTAACATCACCATTTCGGCTAATTAAACGGCCATCAAACGTTTGAAGCAATAAATCGTTTGTGGCATGAGATGAGGCAAGATGCACCATTCTGTTAGAACCAAACATCGTTCTCATCAATAGCATAAACAGCGGATACAAAAAAATGGTTTATCATGGTGCGATAAGTGTCTATATTGACTGTAATTGATGCGCAGTTCTCATTTTAAAAGATATATGGGCCAATAATGCCTCACCACAAGCCAGACCAAACAGGCACTCAGAATTTGTGCATTGGCTTCTGTAAGACCACGTGTGGGCTTTCTGATTCGAAATAACCGATGGGTCAATTTTCAAGGAATAGATGGCTCGTCCGATACCAGGTAGAGCTTCCAGTTCATTAAGACCTACGAATATTGTGTAGAACAAAGTGTCGCGCAATTTTAAATTGATCTTCTTGAATAATACCATTTTTTATTAACATCATATAATAACTATACCACTACCATTTACGAGTGTATGTATGTATGCTGTAAATATTTTTGCCATATTTTTACTGCTTCTTTCTCAGTTTTTATCGTCAACAACATCATCAACAGAAGGAAAATATTATTTAAGAAAAAATTAAATGCAAAACAAAAGAAAACGAAAAATATGAGGGAATAACATACAATTGTACCCAGAATATAATGAAATTATCATCAACAGCATTACAATGGTAGCAACAACAATATCTGCCACTTGGCAAGTTAGGTCAAGTGATAAGTAGCCAAAAAAAAAAGGGAACATTTTTCTTAAATTCCAACATCCAGCACGTCCTCTGATGCATTATGCATTATGAGAACAACTTTTGTTTACATTTGTGTAAAAAAGAACAAGAAATATTTGTGTTAAGGATATTCATTAAAATAAAATAAAAAATAATGAAGCGTTTATTTTGTGGGTCTAGACATAATTTTCTGTGAAATTATGAACGAATTATATTTTTAATAAAATTTCTTTCTGTTTTTTTTCTTCATCATAATTATGTAAATCATATTAAAGCGAAAAGAGAATTCTGTGAAAAAAACAACAAAGAGGCTGTAAAAATAGGACATTGTACGTAAAACTTAAGGTGTGTGAGCCCTGCCCCACATTTAAGCAGGTTAAAGAAAATGTAACGGCTTTAAATTAAAGGAGTGAAAGTCTTAAGGACAAATAAGTCATGATTTAATTTAATTTGCAGTATTAAGTCACGCCAATACAATCACAATGACGTTCGTATTCCTTTAATTGTAGGCAGAGCGCTTTGGAGATTGAGGCTACACTCACATCCAACACACGGTCAATCTGCTCACGGAGTCGAATGAATAGGATTGATTGCAATGCGCCAAAGATCCAGTGTTGTTTATTGACCCACAAGCACAGCAATAATGTTCAATCATATCTCGTATGTACGGATAATGTAAATATTAGGGAGTTAGAAACTCTTGTTGTTCTGGGCATGAAAATTCAATGTGATGTTTACTGTAACCAGCACATTTTTCAAGTGTCGTAAGAAGCATTGAAGTGCCTCGTTTTCTAAAGACGGTGCAACCTCTACTTCACTTTATCTGATCTGTCTACTATTTACACCACTTATATCCGAACAAGAATGGCATACAACTCTCTTGTATGGGCCGTTGCCTCGACGAAGTCTATGATGAGGCTTCTCGACAGCGTACAGGAGAGGGCGAAGGTTCTCAGTAATGACGGCAGGGTATCCAAATCCATTGATTCATTGAACCATCGTTGCAATGTGGCTTGTGTTTCACTGTTTTATGGCTACTACAATGGATTTTGCTTAAGCGAAATAAGGGGAGTTGTTCCAGTGAGTCTTGTATTCCTACGTAACACTCGTCTTTATCGCAGAGCACACTACATTACAGACAAAATTTATTCTTTTGCCGTACTATTTGCATGTGGAACCCCTTCCTGGCTTCTATGATATAAAGAGATTCAAATCTAGTGTCCACAAACATTATTCCCTCTTTCCGCCTTCCATTAACATATTTTCCCAGTTTCAACACTGTGCATTGCATGAGTAGGCACCATACCCTGAGTGTTGTTCGTACAAAAAAAAATATATTATTGAGGCGAGCCAAAATATGTTTTTTGTATTGTGTTATCAAATATGCATGATAAATGCCTGCAACATAACCTGTATCTCTCAGACAAAACAGTGTATTTTCGAATGTTGTGTAGAGATACGTTGGGGCTATTATGATTACCAACTTCATTTGGCCTTAATTGAATGATCTGGGCATCAACAACATGTGGCTTAAATAAGAAGGTGCTACGTGGCACACATCTCATACTACATTGGCAAGCGTACAAGCGGTTTGGGCGTACGTGACGGTGATATGAACTGATCACAGATGTCGTGCAATTTTACCCCGTTAGACTATTTTCTTGTGGGGGTTTTCCTAAGCCGCAGTTATGTGCGAATAAATCAAGAACCACAACGATGCTCATATTCAGTTTGACCTATGTCCAGAGTCAGGGAAAATTGGGTTTTTTCGATGCGCTCCACTCGAAGAAGGTGTGTTGGACATGTGAACGATGTTATATACCACAAATAATGACGGCAGTAGGTCTTTCAAACTAATAAAAAATGTCGATGATTTTGCAAACACGCTTTATTTTATTTAAAGATAGGCAGCGCTCAATGAAAGACTTGATATACATATGTATACATAAGTGTACAATTATGCTCCCGCTTTTGAAAGGATAGGCAGTTTATTGTTGATTCCCAACAACAGATTTGAGATATTGGATATTTTTGGATACAATTCTCACCATCTAGTCTAATGCTTTGACTGTACCTTTGTTTGAGATGCTCGCGCATTTTCATCCGACAATCTTTCAGTATGATATTCAGGATTTCCTTAGCAATTTTTTTACGTAAACACATCAATTGCTCCATGAACTACGGTTTTCATTTCGGCAAGATCGAAGGAATATAATCGATGTCGGCTTTAACATTGGTTTTGCTGTCAAATGAAAGAACGAAGTCGTCGTAATCTAGTAGGTAGTGTGTTAGTTTATTTGACATGAGGGTGTTGTTCAAACCCTGGCTCAGACCTCTCGAACAAAATGAAGTATGAAAAATATACCTTCGGCGACTTATCTTCAGTAGATTTTTGGAGAAAATTTTGAAAGCAAATAATATTATAAAGACGTTTCTCAAAAATCTATCATTCGGAATCAATTTTAAACTGCAGGGTCCACCACTCATGAATTAAAATTAACACAAACACAATGTGGATGGTGTAATGAGCTGGGCTGTAATCTTGCATAAAGGATTGGTTTCACACTGTCCAACCAACATCTGTAGTCAATACCAGGCAACGAGTAAGACTGCAAATCAATAAGATTTTAGAAACATAACAAAAGATCGAAACAAATGACAAAATTTTGTTAAAACCCTACCTTCCCGACGTGGACACAAATAGAACTTTTTACAAATTTACAATTGACCCTCGTTGGCACTTAAGTCCAATACAAACTTGCTCTCCAACAAGCAAACAAATCGTGGCATGATCATGATATCCTTATACACACACACACAAATACATGGCAAATACACATCTTGTATCGAAATCTTAATCAGACACACAGAACAGCAACAATAACACAACAAGCTCCTATTAATTCTTCTTCTACATCGACTTTGTCATCCTCATCTTCTTCTTGTTCTTTTGTTTCTTGTTCCTAATTTCGGGTTACATTCCTTATTTCTTATTCTTTATGACCAAAAAATTGAAGAGCTTGTAAACCTCCTACCTACCACAGCCCCCCCCCCCTCGAAATGGAGTTGTTGGGATATTTGATTGTTAGGGCCTGTGAGAGTATATTACAAGTATTGTTGTTGCTGTTTTTGTTGTTTATGTGGTGTTGTTGTTGGTGGCAAATTATACAAAATATGTGTGGACGTGTAGTATGTGTATGTATTACTCTAGTAGTAGAAGTCTTTGTTGTTGTTATTATTGTTGCTTTTGATAAGTATGTCAACAACAGAATTATCAACATCTTTACGTTTTTGTTGCTGTTATATCATCATGTGTGTTTGTGTAGATATATTTGTGTTCAGGAGAGAGTGCGTGTGTGTTGGCGAGTGTATGTAAATGTTTTCCCAAATGCTTTACTCTCCTCCTATGCCGTATTGCGTACATATTATAGGGGTTCCTGTTTTTTTGCTTCTTCACTTCGTTTTCTTGGCACTTCTGGGGCCAAATGTATGTATGGGTGGGTGTGGGTATGCGTTTGGCATTTTTGTCTATAAAAGTAACATTTTGTAAATATTGTATAAAAGACCACCACATAACAAATATTTTACTTTACTGTTGTATGCAGGAGTGTGTGTGTATGTGTGTGTTAATAAGAGTATAGAAAAGAGTGTGTTTTTTACGAGTTCTTTAGGTTCAAAAAAAAAAAAAAAAAAAAACAAAAACATCACACACTGGGGGAAAATTGCGTCGAAAGACAGCAGCCATAGAAAATATAAAGTTGACAAGCAACTCTTACAGTTTGGGAAGTGAGCGAGAGAAATTGATAAAAATGAAATATAATCACATAAAATATTTACAAATTATAGTGGATTTGCAAATCGGAAAATGAAAATGAAAACAGAGCAGGAAGAAAAAAGAAAACTGATTATAGTGTCAAAGACACAGTAGCAATTGATGATGTTGCTGATATACCCTGGGGTTTGATAATAATATTGCTCTCCTAGAGGACTTTCATAGGCATAGTTTTATTGGAGTTGTATTCAAATGTAAGTGTTACTTTTTGAGTTGTATTTATGTTTAGGAATTCACCATTTCTTTTTTTATGGGACCAAAGTAAATCAAGTGTTGATTCCTTTTGAAGAATGCTAAGAAAATTTCAATTTCGAAAAAAAAAAATTCTTGTGGTTAACTTGGAGAAACAGTGGAACATTAAATTTCAATTTTACGATGCAAAACTTTTCATAATCCACAAAAACTTGCCAAATATCTTTAGAAGCAGTAGCTCTGCCATTGACCCCTTTAAATACTCGTTCCTGAATATCGAAACTGCCCACCACTCACAGTTTAAATATTGGAATAATGAGGATGTGTAGTCATACGAGCATACAGAGGAATGTAAGAGCCGATGTTTCTTGAGAATTTATCACACTGTTCTCTCCGCTCTTATATACACATGTAACCGCCATATAAGGTATCCAAACTAACATGACCAATAAACATTTTTTAACACAATACCAAATAAATAGTGCTAAAAGAGATTGTCAAGAAAATACGTCAGGAGCCATTGATTCACTTGCAAACAGTCACGCGTGTGGTTTCCGTCCTTCCATTAACAAAACCCCTATTTTTAGATATAATTTACGTACTCGCCGTGGTCTAGTAGGTAGTTGTTGGCTTATTAGACGAAAGACCCGGGTTCGAATCCCAGATCAGACATCAAAACGAAAATATGAAACTATTTCTTCGGCGACTTCCTCTCAGCAGATTTCTGGCAAAAGCTCTGAGAGTAAAAATTGCCATGAAAAAGCATCTCAAAAAAATCTGTCGTTCGGAGTCGACTTTAAACTGTAGGTCCCGCCACTCATGTATAAAATTAACGCACACAACATGATTGCTGTTGAGAAGCTAGGCCGTAATCCTGACTGATGGGTTGTAATGGCCAATTATGTACGTATGTTACGTACTCTAAATGGAATTATAGACTGTAATGTTATCCAAAAAAGACCGATTGCAGCCATTTGTAATGAAAGCAAGAATTTAAACACAACAAGGGCGGTACCAAGTGTTATTGATACCCCTGTCTCAAATCTCGCCACTAACCTAGAGCCCAGGACGTCATTTCATTATAATCCCAAATAAAGTACTGCACCAAAATTATTTCCCAGCTACGAAAACACTTTAGAATGCAATTATTCAAACATATTCATTAAATTAACAATAAAAATAGGAAAAAGCTAAAAGAATTATAAAAAAATATTGAAGCTAAGTGAAATAAAATGAATAATCAAATCATCAAAATCTACATTAACTGCTCAAGTATGTTCGATCAAACATATAATAAAAACTTCATTAACTGATCAAGTATGTTCGATCAAACGTATAATAAAAACTTCACTAACCGAGCAATTATGTTCGGTCAAACATGTATTAAAAACATTATTTTCTGTTCAATTATGTTCGATCAAACATGCAACAAAAATATCATTTACAGATCAACTATGTTCTATCAAACATGTAACAAAAACTTCATTAACTGATCAATTATGTCCGGTCAAACATGCAACAAAAATATCATTTACAGATCAACTATGTTCTATCAAACATGTAAATAAAACTTCCCTGAACAAATATGTTCGATCAAACATGTAACAAAAACTTCTATAACTGATCAGTTAAGTTCGAACAAGCATATTCGATCTCACTGTATGCAAATTATCACAATGCATTTTGTGCTTCCAAATATTTTTATTTTCGTGTGTGTGTTCTGAAATAAAGCAGTTCTATTAAATAATGAAAATACGAAATTATAGAGATCTAGAGACTTATTTTCTCAAATAAGGTAATTATTGATGTGAACAAATATAAACTAAGAGAATTAATAAAATAATGGAAAGACTGCAGCTCCCTTCGAACGACTACTACCGTGGTTGTGGGTCTGCTGAATAAGAGGAAACTGTTATCCATTTTCTTTGCCAATATCTATCTCTCGCGAGGCGCAGATTTAGGTTAATTGGCCCTCCACTCTTTGTCAAGGATATAACTTTGTTCATAAAACTTTCAAACTGTTTTCCAGATTGGGGGATTCGTGCTTTTCGTGTGCAGCTTCCGCTCTGACCAATTTCTTCTATGAGTTTTAAGATAAATAGGCGCCAATTGTGGTAGATTGGTCAGATTCATAGAAGTCGTTACATAATATTTGGGAGTCAGAAGCTCTTGATGCGCTGGGCATGAAAATATAGTGTGATGTTCGATGAAAGTCAAGTGCCGCGGTTTCTTAAGACGGTGCAAGTAATACTTCACTCAGTGGCGTACCTAGAACTTTTGCCGCCCGGGGCGATCTCCAGTTTGCCGCTCTTTCTATTATAAGTCAATCAAATAGTGTTTTTTATAAATTAATACACGTAAATAAATTATTAAGTTATTTAATCAATATTAATTAATACGCAGAGTAAATTTTTTAGACATATTTATATGCACTCGTGAACATATTTATATAATATCTACTCTCCTAGGTTTCATACTAGAAAAATCGTGTATAATGCCCTCAAAATTTATATTATTTGTAATTTCTTGTTCTCTTGACAATATTGCAAGATTTTGTAGCCTTAATTGGCTCATTGTAGAACGGAGATAATTTTTTATCAACTTCAATTTTGAGAAGCTTCTTTCGCAACTAGCGACACTGATTGAAATTGTTAAAAAAATTCTTAGCAAAATTACAATGTTGGGAACAGAATTTTCCAACCTATACTGCTGAATAAATTTTAGCAGACCAAGAGGGCCCTTCTCCCCGTTTTTCCAATGTTTTGCCTCTTCTTTCAGTGTAGGTACAGCCATAAAACCCTGGATCTGTAGGGGGTGTGAACAAAAACCAATTTGTTATTTTAAATTTATTTTATTTTAATCTGGTTTTATAGGCAAATAATCAAAACACAAATGAGGTTTAAATAACTTATGTTTGTAATCCAAAAGGTTTCTAATAGAATTTGGTACGTTTGCTGCTGCGCGAAGAACACTCTAGACTGCCGACGAAAAAGGGTGTGTCTGTTTCTCGTTAAGTAGTGCAGCAAAAACGAATATGTAGTTGGTAACAAATGTAACTGGTAGTTGGTACACAGTGTTGCAACGATAGGGTCACCACAATACCCTCCTCCTAGTTAAGGCTTTAACGATACCTAAAAGGAATCACTACATGACGTCCTGATGAGGTTTGTAAAGGTTTCTCCACCGTGATGTCCTGGGAAGTCGTAGGTACAACGTTTTCTGCAACTGTGGTACTGCTTTCGTTAACGACAGGAGATGATTCGGTTGGCGCTGTTTCCGGGCTAAATAAGTAAGCTGCCTTCAATCTATCAATTGAAATTTTTGCGTCTCGTTGATTGACTTTCACGACGAAATATTTATCCTGCTTGGTCACTACCTCGTAAGGACCCTCGTAACTAGGCTCCAACGGTGTTCTTACGTGGTCCACTCTTATAAAAACATATTTACAGTCGTTCAATGCCGGCTGTATAAAACTCTGTCTCGTTCCGTGACGTATTGGGTTGGTAGTTGGGAGGTTCGAAATAGCCCTGCGCAGCGTCTGTACGAATTCTGTTTCGTTTGCGTTAAGCTTTGATGGGACGAAAAATGCTCCGGGTATTCGTAGTGAAGGACCGAAAACCATGTTGGCTGGGCTCAAACCAATGTCACTCTTAATTGTGGATCGCATTCCCAATAGAATTAGTGGGAGTGCTGAACTCCAGTCATTCGATTCAGCGCATTTAATCGAAGATTTTAACGTGCGGTGCCAACGCTCAATAATACCGTTCGCCTGTGGGTGATACGCAGTAGTCCTCAGGTGTTTAATGCCCAATAGTCTGGTAAGCTCTCTGAAAACGGACGACTCAAACTGTCTCCCCAAATCCGTTGTTATACGTAACGGCACACCATACACGGATATCCAGCCGCTTATTAGTGCGCTTGCGACACTGGGGGCTGTTATATCAATCAAAGGTACTGCCGCCGGCCACCTGCTAAAACGATCGATACATGTGAGGCAGTATCGGAAACCATTTGACGACGGTAACGGACCGACTATATCGATATTTATGTGCTCGAAACGGGTATCGGTGGCGGTGTACTCACCCAGGGGGGACCTTGTGTGGCGCTGGACTTTTGCTCTTTGACACGGGATACACGAACGAACATACGCAGCGACATCTTTGTACATTGAAGGCCATACGTAATGATCAGCAACCAATTGTCTCGTTGCCTTAATGCCTGGGTGTGACAGCGAATGGAGTTTCTGCATGACTGCTTGCCGACTATCCTTAGGTACGTATGGTCTTACCACATTTTCCGAGATGTTGCAATACAATTCTTTTGTCGAATGCGGAATTGTCAGTTTTGACAATTTTAACGAGGCATCTGTGTTGTTGTTTAACAAGGCCTGAAGTTCGGCATCGTTGGTTTGCTGCTCAGCCATTACTTCAAAGTCAACCTCTCGATTTTCAATGGCGTTGATGCGTGATAACAAGTCAGCTACGTTGTTATCGGCTCCCGGTAAGTGTCGAATGTCTGTGGAGTACTGGCTGATGAGATCTAGTTGACGCGCTCTTCGAGGTGATGCCTTATCACTTTTCTGTCTAAAGGCGTAAGTTATCGGTTTGTGGTCGGTGAATATGATGAACTCTCTTCCTTCCAAAGCGTACTTGAAATGCTGGATGGCCTGATATATCGCTGTGAGTTCCCTGTCATACGCACTATATTTCTGCTGGGATGGCGTTAGTTTTTTGGAGTAAAACCCGATTGGTTGTATTTGGCCTTCTATTACCTGATGTAAAACGGCTCCCACGGCGTCATCGGAGGCATCGGTTGTTAGCGTCAATAAAGCATCAGGGGCCATATAGTTCAACAATGTAGCGTTGGCGATATCGTTTTTACACTCCTCAAAAGCGGCAACAGATTCAGGAGTCCACTCTAAAATGCTGTTGTCGTTTTTCTTGTTACCAGGAATTAATTCTAACAGCAATCGTTGATTCTTCATAGCGTGCGGCAAGAAAGGGCGGTAGAAATTGAGCATCCCCAAGAATTTTTTGAGATTTTTCGCTACAGTGGGCCTTTTGAAATTGCGGATTGCCTCAACTTTGCTCTCTGGTGGCGTAAGACCGCTGGAACTGATTTTATGTCCCAAAAATACAAGCTCTGACTTACCGAATTGGCATTTATCAAAATTGATGGTCAGGTGGAATTTACGCAAACGGTCAAAAACCATTCTAAGGTGTTCTTCGTGCTCCTCGGCTGATGTAGAGGCGATGAGTATGTCATCGATGTATGCGAAAGCGAAATCGATTCCCTTTAAAACCTCGTTCAAATGACGTTGGAAAGTTTGAGCTGCGTTTCTTAACCCAAACGTCATATAACAAAACTCGAATAACCCGAATGGTGTTATTATGGCGGTTTTTGGGATATCACATGGCTCGACAGGTATCTGGTGGTACGCACGTTGGAGGTCGATAGATGAAAAAACCTTCTTACCAAACAAAATAGATGTGACGTCACGTAAAAATGGTATCGGGTACCTATCGGGAACGGTGATATTATTCAGAGCGCGATAATCGCCGCATGGACGCCAACTACCATCGGCCTTCTTCACGAGATGTAGTGGACTAGCCCAATTGCTCTTGGAGGGTCTGCAAATCCCCATTTCCATCAGATACTCGAATTCTTTCCTAGCAGCCTGAAGTTTATCACCGGCGAGACGACGTGCTCTAACATATGTGGGAGGCCCTTTTGTTGTAATATGATGTGTGACCGTAGATCCAACGGGGCGCTTGTTGGCACTGATTGTAGCTAGATCCTTATATTGCTGCAATAAACGGGCGTAACTACTTTGTGTGTCGTATGACAAAACGCGAACACATGATGTACGTGCGGAGTAAACCTTCGTCTCAAGTAGCGTTGTGCGGTCAATAAGTTTTCCAGACTTAACGTCGACCAAAAGACCATAATGTTTCAAAAAGTCGGAACCAATAATAGCGCAGTTAACGTTCGCGACTACAAAGGTCCATACGAAATTTCGTCGGAGGCCCAATGAAATGTTAAGCGTCCTCTCACCCCTGGTTTCTATCGGCGAACCGTTGGCTGCAAACAACAATTTTTTTCTCTCTACGTGGACACCCTTGGAACCTCTATACGGCAATACGGAGACGTCTGCGCCTGTGTCTATTAAAAAATGTATTTTAGATAAGTTATCGTAAATCGTTAGACGGGCTATTTGATACTTAACTTCCGATTCGCCCGTGCAATCTGAAGGTGAGGTTAGTTTTTTTGTGATTTCGTAAACGAACAAGGCTCGCGACATTTGGTAGCCTTCTCACCGAACGTACGATGATACCAACACTGTCCCATACCTGTTTTAGTTGCGAAATCCACCGATTTCCTCCTACTTGAAGACGTTGATCGTGCTCTTCCCGGGCGCCTGCCTCTAATGTCGCAAATACTATTGATGCGCTGTTCAATGCGTTCCAGTCGGCATTCAAAATCGTTTCCCGATGTTCGTGGTGCCGTGTTTATGGCTGCCAAATTTTGGAATTCTCCTACCTCCATGATTTTGTCAGCTAGTTTAGCTAGATCCGTCAAATTCGCATTAGACGCTTGTAAAATAGCGCGCACTTGCGCTGGCAATCGTTGCATCCACAAGGATTTCAAGAAATCTGGGGTTACCTTGTCTTTCGACAACGTGCTCAGCTCGTTTAAAAGTTGCGTCGGACGTTTGTCGCCCAAGTCGACCTCGGACAGCAACTTCTGTGTCTTCTTTTGTTCACTCTCACAATAGCGTTCAACGATGCACTTCTTTAAGTTGCCGTATTTGTTGTTTTCGGGAGGGTTCAAAATGGCGTCCGAGACTTGTACGAGGACGCTGGATTCGATTGCGGCGACGACCGTATTGAATTTGGCCGAGTCACTAACAATGCCGGCAACAGCAAATTGCGCTTCCACCTGCGCCAACCAAACCTCGGCATGGTCTGGCCAAAAGGGAGGAACTTTAACCCCCACACGATTTATCGTGCTGGGTTGGTTGTTGGAACTGGCCGCGGCCGATGTTTCCTCCGTGTCTCTCTCACCCTCATTTTCCATTTTCATTTGCCACTGATCACGTCGGGGTCACCAATTTGTAGGGGGTGTGAACAAAAACCAATTTGTTATTTTAAATTTATTTTATTTTAATCTGGTTTTATAGGCAAATAATCAAAACACAAATGAGGTTTAAATAACTTATGTTTGTAATCCAAAAGGTTTCTAATAGAATTTGGTACGTTTGCTGCTGCGCGAAGAACACTCTAGACTGCCGACGAAAAAGGGTGTGTCTGTTTCTCGTTAAGTAGTGCAGCAAAAACGAATATGTAGTTGGTAACAAATGTAACTGGTAGTTGGTACACAGTGTTGCAACGATAGGGTCACCACAGATCCTTTTTCTTTCAATATGGAACTGTTCTTTATCAATGTCAATCAAGTAATTTATTTGACATTCAAATTCTTCATTTAGTAGGTTACACGGTATTATACACAAATATTTTCTTACAAGGCCATGCAACTGATCAAAGCGTTCTTTTATTTCCTTTATAATTCTGTCCATAGATGAAAACATTTCTCTTCGTACTTCTTCTTCTAAGAATAGCCCCACGTCTCGCGAATTTTCTCCACTCATATTTTTTCTCCTTCTAACTCGACGCTCAATCGATATCTCCAACTCTTCACAACTTTTGTACTAGCGTATCTCTTTGTTCCATGAAATGTGTTTGCAAAGAATTTAGTTTTATATGGCATTGGTGGACATTTAACCCTTTTATTTGCAGGTATTTTTGAGCGTCATTAATTTCCAAAAGGACGGGTTCCCATAAATGAAGGTAGGTTAGAAGACGTGTACTTGTCAATTAAGACAAGTACAATACCCGGAGGTCGAATTGACCCATTGTACATGAAGGTAACATAGAAAAGAAAAAGATTGCATAGAATTGAGTAATACTCCAGCATCTGATCCCGTTTTACTATTTTCTTCTTCAGACGTCAATTTTTCCAAAGCGCTTATAATGTAAAAAAAATGTTTCTTTTACTACAGTTACCGCGGCAGCTCTAGCGCTCCAACGTGTTTCTACACTGCGTTTAACACCTTGACCAGTGACAGGAAGTAAAACATTCCATCTATGAGTGGAAGAAGAAAACAACGAAAACAACTGTTCGATAGTTCCAAAAAATGTAATGAAATTGATAGCTGTAGAAGTTGCGTTTAAACATGCCAGGTTTAAAGAATGATTTGTACATGCTACAAATTCTGCATTTGGATTTATATCTCTAATACTATATAATAAACTCTCCAAATGCACTGGCACCCTAATAATTTGTTTCACTCTTCATTGTTAAAAGATTGAATTGCGAATGAACAAAATGGTTTATAAGCAATTTATCATTCCAAATACAATTCTTCAAAACGGACTGAGTATAATTATCTATTTGCGATTCCTGAAATTGTAACTTCGTCAGTATTTTTGTTTAGTCTCTTTTAGATTTTGTTGTTTGAAAAAGATAGTTCTTATGCCGGCGCCCTACCAGACCTAGCAGACCGCCTTCCGCCGGCCCTGCTTTTCAAAAGAAAAATCGATGATTTAAAAAAATATTGATATATCACTTCAAAGTAATCATATAAACTTTTCAAAAGAAATGACATTTGTAAACTGATATCAAAAAATTTTAGTTAGGAAAAATTGCCGAACAAAATCGTAAAGATCCTTTTACTAATTCAACGAATTTTAATGAATACAATAAAATAAAATTATTATCTTGTTCTTGAATTAGAATTCAAAATTTACACTAAAATGTAAACTATATAAACTAAATATTAAAGTTATAATAATCATTTATTATTCAAGAAAGAAAATAAATATGAAATGAATAAGTTGCTTTTTACAACTATAAGTAAATATAAAAAATGCCGCCCCAAGGTAAGTGTCGCCCGGTGCGGACCGCACCCACCGCCGCCCCCTTAGGTACGCCACTGACTTCACTTCATCTGATCTCCCTACTATTTATACCACTTACATATATCCGATCGCAAATGAAATATAACCATATGGACCGATAAACCGTCTCATAATGACGGTAGGATAGCCAACTCCAATAATTCATTCGAGCATTGTGGCTTGTGTAACACTGATTCATCGATACAATATCGGATTTTGCTCGATCGAAATAAGGGGACTTGTTCCTTGTCGCTGGGACTTGTCTTTCTCGCAGGACACATTCATTTGTGGTCGATTTGCCAGTGGCTCGCACACTATATTATTGACAAAATTCATTCTTTAGCCGGACTATTCGTGTGTGGAACTCTCTTGGAACGTATTTAAAACAATTGAATTGATGTTGCGTGATTATTTTTTGTAGGAGCCTTTTATTTCCTTGTAAATACGTTTATCGTTTTAAATCTGAATATCTCATATCACAATAAATTAAATCCACTTCATAATTAAATATACTCGTAATCTTCTTATCTTATTTATTTATAAACGGCTTAGAAAACTTAAATTTCCCATAAATCTCTTAAAGTTTTTATTTAAGTACGAATATGTCTTAATAATTTTAACATTTTCTTGTATTAAACTTACACTTGTGAATAAATTATCACACCTTGCTGTATCAGTCACATTATAGCTCCTTTGAAGTATTTAAAGTTTTTGAAAATATTTTTATTTACGATGGCAATAATAAACTGAATTAATTTTAATTCTTTTCTTCTTCTTTTTTAAAATCTTTACACTTGTTATCCTTTTAAATAGAATATCCCTCTATGTTGATAATTTTCTCTCTATAATCTGATTAATAAAGCCATTTATTTTTGTTATGAAGTGTATTTTGAAAAAAAAGAAGAGAAAAAGAAAACTTGTTTTCATTTCAAATCAACAAACATCAAACAAAGAAACATACAAAACATGTGTGTTTAATAAGGCATGTGTCCAAAAAATATTTACAGTGTATCACAAAAGTAAACAAATTCCGAGCTAGTGAACTTTCGGGATATTTTACATTGGATACAATCAGTGGCTAAAATCGTTTTCTGACAGACTTGATAAGGAAAACTAACTAAAGTCCTCTTTTTTTTGGTTCATTCGCTTTACTTCGATGATGATGACTGAAAATAAACGTCCTCCGTGAGCCAGTGCTGCAGTTTGGAAAAAGCAATTTGGAATCCAATAAACCGTAGGTGGTCCAACATAGCTGGTTGCAGAATTTCAAAACTGTTGTGTCCTGCAGGAAAACCAAGGATCTACTTAAGTTCGACAAGAGAAAGGTTCATTCTCTAACAGTCATTCTAAAGGGACACTGCGATGCTGGTAGTTTCACTGACAAACTCGATAAGCCCCAGCAAGATTACTACAGAAATACAACTATTCTTTACTGATCTTAAGTATGGCTGCATTGTATGCGGAAGTTTTTGGAGACTGGGATTCGGTGGAAGTCGCTGGTTAAAAATGTATTATTGTACTGCGACCTTAGTACTGCTTGAAGACTTCGTTGTCCTTTCATCGTAAAAAGGAACTTCTACTCCCCGCTCCTCAAGTGCTTGTCTCTCATACATGGTTTGGGGCCTAGCAGATGGAAACCATATTTAGTCTTCCTAGGTGATTTATTTTCCTCAGACAGTCCCGTATTATTCGTAAGAGCCGCGTGCTTGAATATTCCATTCATTTTTGCTACTAAGTCTCGTACTTTCTAAAAATAGTAGAGGTTCTGCGCAGAGGACAGCTAAAGAGAGAGTCAAAGTCTCGCAATAAATTTCATGTTAGCCTTTTCTACCATCACACTAAACAAAGTCTTTATATCTTTCGTCTTCATTACCATGTGCACCGGGCTTAAATCCAACGCTGGATAAGAAGCAAAGATGTGTCTCTTTAAGCGTTCTGTGACCTCTTTTAGTGAACATGGCAGAAAGGAGTTTGGCAACAGTTTTATGACTTTCCACAACCCAAGATTTGGGCATATACTTATGTGCTGAATATATGTTTTGCGAACTATATGGCCAAGGTTTGTCATATGTACAGGCTACCGTCAGTGATTTTTCGACCAGAGCTGCGTAGTGTTGGTCTGGAAATAAATTGCTTTGGAAAATTGTTGTGGATTTACAAGCGGTGGTATTGTGTTAGTTCATCGATATTGTGATGTGCGGAAGAATGAGTCAGATTTAATGGCTGGGTTATTCAGATCCTTTCTAAATCACTTCTTCTGACTGATAGATTAGATAATAAAACGGAGATTGGACCTTTTTTTGGCACAACAGGGGAGATTGTAGAATCTTTAGACTTTTGTGTCCCAAGTTACTAATGCAATTTTTAATTTTCAGTGTTAAGACGCAGTCTTTGTAGTCTCGCTGTAGCTGTTGTAATCTGCAAGCTAGTATTTACAGGATCAGTTAGTGCATGGAGTGGTGCATTGTTATTTAATTTTGGTATATGATATGCTGGGCTATTTGTTCCAAAGAAACGGCTTTCATAGTCCATATTTCGGATTGTATAATTAATGAGCAATTTTGTGCTTCGATAAGTGTTTAAAGGCCGACTAAGTTCTATTCTGGTGCCATCGATTTCATTCGTGTAATTTTAATTTAAAATAATACCGGTTAACTAATTATTATAAAAATAACCTGCCATATAATGCCAAGCGGCTGTTAATTTTTATTGATCAGTGTATTCAAATGTGGTTATTTTAATATGAAAAATAAATTATATGTCCATGTCCATAGCCATACATGGTACATATAGAATGTATGTATCTACATACGTATGGAATATTTTCATACTTTTATTTCCCTTAAATGATAGTCTGCCTATAAGAGTGTATATGGGCTGATTATTTGCACTCACTTACATTCCTTTATATTGGATGCGCCTGTATATCTGGTGCATATTTTACAGCAAAATTCATTCTCTTTAAAAAATGAAAAATATTTTATATTCATTTGTGCAGTGATTTTTATGCATTCAATAATAAAAACAACAACAGAACAGAGTTTTATCGGAATATTTTTCAAGTGTATGTGTGAGTTTGTGTCCTGCGGGCAATCATATTATTGGTACAGTAGTATGATACCTTAATTAATAGGAATCTAAAGTTTCTTTCTAAATGGGGGGCTATTAAACAGGAAAATCAATAAAATGTGATTTAAGTAAACAAACTGAAGGTGAGATCTTATATTTGAAAAGTGGAGGAATATCGATACGTATGAAGCATTGATAACATAAAACACTAAAAACCTGATGACTAAGCTTATTTTCTATTTTGAATTGGCATTCTGTCATTTTGCTATTGTAGCTGATTGCTTAACTGTTCGCAAAGAAGCGAAATGTAGTTAAATCCTAGTCCCACCTCACCTACGGCCGCACTGTAATCCTGAAAATTTTTATGCATATTCGGTTCTTATAATTTTCTCGACAGGAAATAGGAATCTTAGATTCCAACTATAGACTGGCTATCCAAAAACTGTCGCCAATGCAGGTCTATATCAACGAATCCAAATTACCGGAGAAAATTCGCTGCTGTGTATTTATCAAGGATTCTGATATTAGACTTTCCTAAAGACTACCTGATCACTGCTGTGTATTTAAATCAATGGTCATGGTTATACTGAAAGCCGCATAAGCTTGTGGTTATTGGGATTATCTTTCAAAAACTTTCTGTTTTGATCGATTAGCCTGGCTGCAATTATTTTCTTTACAAATGAAACCACAACATAAGGTGCGTTCTCATCAGGGTTTTTCAGACCAAGTAAACTTCGCATCAATGAAATTCTTATATGCGCTTCAAGAAATCGCGTTATTGATAATGAGCTCGCAGAAATTTGCAGATTTTTTACTGGAGATAACTGTTCGAACAAACTAGACATACTGCGGTCAGTGTATAAGGGTGCTCAACTCCAATATTAACGCACCTGCAGTATTGCAAGGATACAGAAGGGATCTAAATTATTATTCATTAGAGGACGAAGGAATGGGAGACTTTCTTTAGTCTCATAATAAAGCTAAGGTTCTTCAGGCGGAAGTTCTTGTTCAGATTTATCATTAAGTGGGTTTGAGCATTTGGCCGAAAAAGATGCAACACTTCTATTCATGGTACAGGAGATGTAACTGGTCATTGTTTAATTTTAATTTGTTGTAGAAGATTTTGAATATTGCATATCATTTTCTGAACTGTTAAAATCCTGAAAATGAGACTGACTTTAATGGTTAGAACATTTCTTAATAGTATTGCCGACCTATCGCCCATTTGTTTGAGAAGGAAATCCGAATGGTTAAATGTAATCGATTTCTATATCGTCTTTTATGGATGTAATTATGTGGCTATTTTTTTCAATCCTAGTTTGGAAGCTTTCTCATCTTTACTAGAAGTCGCGCATAAATTAATTTAATCAGAATGTACCTATGCAGAACCAAGAATTTCAACTAACTCTTAGGCCTTATACAAGGTTTCTATATTGTAACGCATAGCAATTGCAATTGAAGTTTGAAAAGAATATTTTATTTACTTTGATTGGTATTTATTTATTTAAATAAATTTTTTTTTATAAAAAGCACATAATACTCTTAAATTTATAACTCCACGCAAGCAATTTTATAACACGATGCTTTTACTGCAATGAAAAAATTTCAAAACTTAACTTTTTATCTGACTATTCTCCATTTATTGTTAGCCTGGCAACTTCTAGGATGTCGATTTCTTATTGCTATATTTTCTTCTTTACATATCATAGTCTTTCTATGTGTCTTATATTGTTATTTGATCTATATTCTAGTCGTTTTTTATTTCGTGTTTTCATGAAAACAACAGATTGTGTTTTTGTATTTCCAGAATACTTACTTCATTAGGATTAGAGCTTTGGAGCCATCATTCAAGTTTAAGATAAAACTAACACTTACAGCATGTTTTGAATGCGAAACTAGACCGTTCTGATGTCTAGAAATTGTAAACTATGTCTCACGTTTAAGTATGATTGATTGGCGTTCAAAACATTATTACATATCTAGTCGCTGTGGTCTGGTAGGTAGTGTGTTGCTTTCTAGTATTCTTCTAGCAAAAATTTTGGGAGTGAAATAAAAGTTGCAATGAAAAGTTTCTCAAAAATCTGTCATTTGAAGTCGACTTTAAATTGTTGGGACCGCCACTTATAGATAAGCGCCGTAGTTCAGTAGTTATTGTGTTGGCAAAAGCCCGTGGTTCAAACTCTGGCGCTTACGGAGAACGAAAGTAAAAAAATATTTCTTTCGGCGACTGTCTTTCAGCAGTTTTCTAGTAAAACTTCTGAGAGCGAAATAAAACTGGCATTGAAAAGTTTCTCAAACATTTTTCATTCGGAGTCGACTTTACTGTTGATGCCCGTCTCAAGGATAAAAATTAACACACACAATATAAATGGTATGAAAAGCTAGGTCGGACTCCTAATTAGAGGCTTGTAATGACCAAATAAGTAAATTTTGTTCGTATTCGATGGCTAAACATTTCCCTTGCCCCACTGTATTTCTATATCATTTGGTAATTAAATTATTCAAAAGAATGCAATAATTTCATGGAAATATTATTAAAGAAATTTACCTTAAATGGGCCTGTAACCCACTGTAACCCTCATCATAGATGTGTAATACATGCGGCTTTTTTTCTCAATTTATTTTTGTTGCTATTTTTTTGGTGTTTGTCAATGTCCTTTTTGGTATTGTCGTCGTTGCATCAATAGCGTTTACACAGTATTTTTCCGGTATTTTTACTTCCCATTTTTGTTTTTGTAAATATTATGGACTTTTGTTGACTGTTCCATTTTCAACCCAGATTTGTTGGTTTTATTTTTATTTTTTCTTATGTTTTGCAATATTTCGTTTTAAATTGCAATTCGACAGCATTTATGCCCTACAGTGTTAATTTGGGGATTTGAAAAAAAAAACAAATACTCAACATTTTATTTAAAGTAGCATGTGATTATAAATTTTTTTTATCAAAATGATATGGAACTGTAACACACTGTAACATATAAAAATTTGTCAGCAAAAGTCATTTACAGAGAATTTAATCGAAAACATTGTAAATAATTTTATTCATTTTCATACAACATTTATAAGCCACTTCCTTCATCAGAGTTGAACTAAATCTCCTGACTTTATGGCTGTAGGTCATTACTTTTGGTCAACATGGATCGATTATGTTTTTGTTAATTGCTTTTTATATCAATGCACTGCAACAACGAATGGGCGTTGGCTATTTATTTAATCCATATACAACTACAATATTATTAAATATATTATATACATATTTATGTATGTATATATGTATGTATGTATACTATAACATAAAAAAGTATTTAAATATGCCACATATTTTGGTTGAGAAACCTTTACGGTTTGGCCTTTAGCATGAATTGAAAAAGTGAAAACAATTATTTTTTTTTTATTTCCATTAAATGCAGTTTCTTCAGTACATATTTCATAAGTATTTTCTTGTTTTAACAACTTTATCACACATCATGTCAAATGGTTGCGAATTCACAATAAATGAGTACCAACCACATTTTTCTATAGTCGCCGTAGTCTAGTAGGTAGTGTGTCTCAGGCCAGACATCTCCAAAAAAAAACAAATATGACAAAATCTTTCTCCTGCGACTTCCTCTCAGCAGATTTCTGGCAAAAACTCTGAAAAGTTTCGCATGAATAGTTTCTCAAAAATCCATTCATGTATAAAATTAACACACACAACATACGTGGTGAGAGAAGCTAGGTCGTTATCCTGACTGGCCAATTAAGCAAGTGTGTATGTATGTATATCATAAAAAACTTCTATTCGTTTAATTATTCATATTCATTTTTGATAGAAAGAACCCTGAGTATTAATTTAATAAAAATATCTTTCAGCAGAACGAAATCATTGGTCTTCCGCTGGAAAAATAACTGCGATGGCATTACTTCTTTTTCTGAGTATGCTGAACAAAATAATCACCCATTATTATTCAATAAACCGAAGGAGTAATGCCCAATCTTAGAAGCCAACAAGCCCTTTTTCGTCTACAGAAATCCTTTATCGATTTCGTAAATACACAATATGTGGACGAAAAAGTGGAATGACTGTCTCCGCTGCTTATCTAGCTAGCAAGGTAGATGGGTTTTGAAGAAGAGGACTAACCTTTTAAGGATTCAAGGTCTTTTGTCATCGACATATACCTAAGCCATCATGTCAACATGTTGCTAGTTTACAAGTAAGGGGTACCAACCAAATTTTTCTGTAGGAAGTATAAACTTCTTTGGCTTCTTTTAGATCAGTAATCTGAGATGACTTATGGCAGGTATAGTATTCTTTCTAACATATTTGCACCTTAAGCTGGACAAGGACAAAAAAATTTATTCATTCGTATCGAATTTCTATTTACATGCACTGCAAGTAGCGTACCAATGCGATTGAATATGGGTTAGGTTAGGTTAGGTTGAAGTGGTAGCTTTGATTGCCAAATCTCACTTGAGCGCAGTGGCTGCAAGCGGTCTGATATGTAGAACAAAGTTTCTGTTAAGAACTTTATAGCACTTATAATGTGCACGCGTACTAAAACTGGCCATACCTCATAATGACTGTAACAACTAGGTCACTTCTTAATCCCGTATCTCTGACCACTATAAACGTAAAGGTTGTTTGACTATTATCGATGATGTTTAAATATTTTTAGATCAAGTTCACATTAACTTGACAAATTGCAATACTTTTACAATATAATTGCCGAATAAGTTTAGTTTCTGGCAACTTTAAGATATCCTCTCAAATATGACAACAAAAGTTGTGTCCACCAAAGCAATGTATTATCACAGTCAGTGCGGACTGATATACAGACTGCGCAGGCAATAGCTGTTGCAACTAACAGTTAATTTGCTGCACTCAATTCTTCGCTCGTGGCAGTCAGAAAGTCTCAAAATAATTAAATCCTGACCCAACCTGGACTATGTATTTGCTGCTATATTGAACTATATAGAACTCAAAATCACATTGATTTACTGTATCATTCATTAAAATTTTCTTAAAATTAAATCTCCTGATCTGATGGAACTAGAGCACCTGATGTATATCAGTCGAATTTCATTTTCATATTGAAAGTGACAAAATGCTTGTTGAGTAATGAAATTGTTCTTGAAAATCTCTTAAGTTAATCGGACTTCTAAATAAACATCACCATCACGAAATCCACACTCTCTATGAGGTTAGTAAATCCAAACTTTTTCCTATCTTTGAATGAACACTCCAACATTAAGATTAATATGATATCGTTATTTACTTTGGAGTCACGACGGTTTTACATTGAGAATATTTGATCCTCGTAGTTCAAGCAACCTAGCTTCTCGTACGATCGATGTAGTGTGTATTAATTTTATATATGTGCGGCGGGACCTACAATTTAAAGTTTGACTCCGAACGACAGTTTTTTTCAAAATTTTTTTCATGGCAATTGAAGATGTTGGAGATCTCTGACCTGGAGCTTGAACCTCGTCCTCACGTTGATAACCCAATAAATTACCTATTAGACTAAGTCGACTTCAAACTATATCGTGGATAGTTTAAATCAGGTTATATGGATGCGAAATGGAGTACGTTTGCGGTCATGACAAGCAGCTGAGACTTAGTTTGTTGGTTTTAAAAGTCTTAAACAGCTTAATACCTTTTTGGATTCGTACTTCTGTTTTAAAGCGAGCAACAAGTGCTGAAGTTAAAGACATTGCTTAGCCTACTCTATAAATTAAATCATATCTATGTAAAATAAAATAAAAAAAACCAAATAAATAAAATAAATATTTAAAAAGTAGTCTACAATCATTTTTAAATGTTTTTTAAGAGTCGAAAAATAGAAGCAAAAATAAATATTTTTTGGTTATGTTTGCCTTTTAAAATGTTGGCTTTAATAACATCTCTATTCAAAACAACAACTACAACAACAGCAGCAATAACGGCAATAAATTCAATGTTTATCCTTTTAAATGAAGTTCATGTTATCAGTCTTAGATTTTGTTTTCATAACACAAAAAAGCACACACACACACATACTCACATTTATATACAAACAAACAAAGAATATAAATAAACAAATAATATTTTGTAATAATAATACTGTGATGGTAATCTAACCCATTTTGGTATTCTTTAGCTAAAAAAAAGCGAACCTCTTTTTGCTTTATTTTTGAAATATTTTTTGTGTTGTTGCTGTTGTTGTTGTTGTTATGCTTTTTTATTCATGTCTATTGTAAAGCCTCTCTTTTGTTTATGACCTACGGATATACAATAATCACAACATGATGTCGCCTGTGCTTCAACAACAATCAATTTCTATTCTGTGTTTGTGTTTGCATGTGTATGTTTAAGGGTATTTAAAAAAGCATCTAAAAGTAGGTATGTGTGTATAGATGTATCTATATATGTTAGTATATGTAAACATACATTGTTTACATAGGAAAAAACATCAGAAAAAAAAGCAAAAAAGGAAACAACAACAAATGCTGATGGCATAAAAACCCTGACACTGAAGTTTTAATCTTGAAATGCAATTAACAAGACTTTCTTGCTGAGCACATTTTTTTACCCTCCCCCTCCCTCTTCTTGTTCTTTTTAATGCTGCTGTTACTCTTTCGGCCATCAATCGCCCTGTCTCTCTCTGTCACCCTCTCTCTCTCACTTAGTCACTATATTGGTTTCTTGTATAACAGGCTAAATACCGTTTTTTTTCTTCCTTTTTTCGTATAAAAAAACATGTAAAGTAAGAAGAGTATGAAACTCTTAAATGACACCATAACTCTTTGCTTTCTAATGCCATCGTTTGTTTTTGTTTCTCTGCACAAAAAAACAACAACAACAACAGAAAAATTGAAAAGAAAACATGCCACATAAACATGCACACACAAATACGCATCCAAACGAAACAAAAAAAAAAAAAAATTTTTGTTTACTAAAATCAATGCCAGTTTGTAGTTGTACACGTGTGTATGTGTACATGGATGCAAGTGTAAGTGTGAGTGTTCTTAATTTCTAAGAGAATTTTTAAAGAAATTAAAAAACGAGTATGGCTGCATATAATGCGAAAACAAGTGTATTTATGTACGTCTGTATGTTCCCTTTCTATTCCCTGTGTCCTCACATAATATTTGCTTTTTTTTCTCTCTCATGTTTTTTTTGTGTGTAATTTCTTAAATATTAAAACAAAAGTACATCATTAAAATATTCATTCAGTCAACAGAAATGAAAATCGTTTTCTATACTCTTAATTCTTGTCAAGGGTCGAGTGAACGCACACTCACATATCCATCTACACAAGTAAATTTCTAGAACACATGTATATTCATTACAAAAACATTCCATTCACTTATTCAAGTCATTCACTCAATACTCATACTCGCTCACTCTCTCTCTCTCTCTCTAAATTTCTCTCTCTCTCACCCCCCTCTGTCGTTCATTCATTTAGTCATTCATACGTGCATTCGAGTGCGATGTATACAATAATCAAAGAATGTACTTGAAGTTCACTTTTTTTGTTGTTTGTTTGTTTTCTTTTGTCGTTTGTTGTTGTTGTTGTTGCTGTTATTGTTTTGTGCAAAAAGTGTGACAGTCGAAATCAGTCCTTACAAGAGTTTCTTCGTTTTGACATGGATTTTTTGTTTGTTTATTTTTTCTGGCTTCTCTTTTGATTTAAAAAAATTTCTTTTGATTTCTTTAAAAAAGAATTTCTTTTCAGTTCTAGCATTTTAAATATGGCTTTTCACGCTGGGTATATATTTAAATTATTACCTTTATTTACCTTTAAATTTTTGCCATAGAATTACAATAGGCCTGTAGTTCTAAAAGTAAGGCCTTAAACATATCCTTGAAATTATTTGATTCGATTTGGTAGATGACCCTTCGTCCGCAGATTATATGGGAAGGCACTAGTCTCATTGTGATACTATAAGAAGAAGTAATACTAAAGCATAGCACTAGTCAGACCTTCTAAGACACTATACTGTCGTATAGGGGTGCTAGAGTACTTCGGCCATTCGATCTATTGCACTGTCTTCAATGGTGGAACTTGGTCAGTACAGGAACTGCGTTCACCCGTGGCAGCACGCTATGCGTGCTCAAGAGAGCTTTGTGATATCAGAGCTACCACTCCGACCTAACCTAACCTAACTGTCTTCAATCAATTTAGGATATCTGTAACATGTTTTCCATAACTTTTTGTCTTGACAAACGTCATGTTTTTGTTGGATGTTAGAAAGGATATCACCCTGTTTTTTAATTAATATTCACATGTTTCCAAGTTCCATTGTTCTCTTAGCAGAACCTATATTTTCAGAGGTCTTGTGCGAAGATTGCGTGCGTTTGAAGATAGTAATCGTGGTTTGAAAATCTTTGTTTGTTTGTTTATGCAAAGGGTATAAACAGAGGAATAACAAAAAAGGCAATTGTTGTTGTTTACATAAAGTTGTGAACAGTGGCACACCAAAGTGGACGAACAATGAAGAAACTAATTAAAACAAACTTTTTTATTTTATTTGCAATTAACGAGCTCTTATTTTAAACGTTTATAAAAGGTAAAAACCTAACAATTGAACTTTAGAGGTTAATCTTATTTTGAATTTATTCTGTATTTAATTCAGTGCCTAGTCTAAAGTGCATTTACTATCCTCAGCTAACTTCTGGTTAGTCCGTCTAGTTAGTCTTCTTTTTGTAACTAGATGGTCTTAAGTCTTTTTGGCTGAAGGCACATCAGCTTGCTCATTGCCTTATTGCTCCTGTGTAGCAGATTTAGTTCATTCTGACTATCCCACACTATTCACAAGCCAACCTTCTTCCTTTGTGCTTCCAGAAAAAAATTTCCTTTAGACTTCCGCTCTGAAGATAACTACAAATATGTTCATTCTTTCTAATATTTTAGTCCTTGCCGAACAATCCTACTTCTGTTGCACTATCTGTCGTTCATCCATCCGTTATCGCTATTCCAGAGATACTTAGCTTCGATGATACACAACACTTGATTCCTTGGCCCATAAGTTTGTCGTCTTCCAAATCGTTACAAGAAAATTTTATGTAAGCCACATTCCGTGCATTAATTGGCCACCAAAAATGCCAGCTTAGTAGCTGTTTATAAGACCATGCCTACACGGATGTCGCCTTAGTCAAATATGGAGTTTGTTGGCTTATTATACGAGAGCTCGCTCTTCAACTCCTGTCTCAAATATCTCGAATATAACGAAATATGAGTCAAAAAAGTATTTCTTATGGCGACTTCCCCGCAGCAGTCTTATGGCAAAACCTTCGATAGTAAATGAAATTGCCATGAAAAGTTTGTCTAGAGCCTATCCTTCGGAGCCGACATTATACACTAGTTGCCGCCATTTGGAAAAAATTAACACCTACACAATGGGTGGTGTGGGAAGCTAGTTTGTAATCCTAACTTAAAAGCTGCAAAGACTGTACTTACTTAAGTAATTAAGTAACTCTGCGGTTAAAGTCCTAACGTTGAAACATTTGAAAAGCAACGTTTTGTTAAATTATCACCAAGAAACCGTCCGAAAAGGTCGAAAAAAACCTCACAAAAATTCATCACAAACAAACAATCCATAGGCGGTTATTTAAATGACATGGTGTATCGTACATAATGGTAAGGTCCAAGCATTATATATAATGTATATGTATATACAGCATGTTAAAAAAACGATAACAAGCAATCCATTCTTTTATTGGCCTGGTTTATTTTTCCATCAATAAAAGGTATTTTACAATACACGAATACAACAATAATTTAACACATCCTAAATATTCATGTTTTCTTCACTTCTTTATTTTTGTTTTTTTGCTGTTCTTACTTTTCATACGAAAGAACGTATGCGCCCATTTACAGAATCGTTAAAAAATAAATACAAATTCACATTAAAAATGGCAACGTTAATCACAAATACAATCGAAATGGAATCAAAAAGAAATAAAAAAAAACAAAAAATATGAAAAATAATAAGAAATTGTAAAGACTCATAAAATGGAAAACAATTTTTAAATCATTATCATCGTTATGATGCATTAAAAATAAATATTTTCCATACAATGTTGCAATGTCATTGAGAACAACAGTGAAGCAAAAAACGGTGTACTTAAGCCCTGCAACACCGACAGTAATGAACTTTATATAGGCGACTGAAAATGGTAGATCTAGGTTGCCCATTAATTACAAATTACATTTAGGCAAGGATTTTAAGGCTCATAATATTAAACTGAAGTTAAAAGGTTTCGAATCACACGTCAATTTATAATCTAGGTGTGCTAGCCATCCTTCCTTCGACGTGTTTCTAAAACAACTATGTAAGGTATGATGTTACAAATGATTCAATGAATTAAACTGCTCAATTCGAATTGTAATAGTATTGAATTGAAAGCCATTAATTGTATGTGTGTATATGTAAGGGGATATGTTTTTATGCAGTTTCATTCGATACACTTAATCACGGTCTTTCTTATGAATTTTAATGGAATTTTCAAAGACAAAGCCAAGAATGTCTGGATACGAGCATTCTATGTATATCGAAAACAACAAGAAAGAAGACCTTGAATGTGCATAAAAACATGAGTAAAAAATAAAAAAATACAAAATAAATACAAAGTTTTATAAAATTTCATTGGATTCATAACAATAAAAATATCAATCAATCAATATGTCAATAAAAACGCTAAAATGTCTTTTAATGAAAGCAAGCAGAATCAAGGATACACGAAAATTGTATTTTCAAGGAATTAAAGGTAGTGTGAGTGAGATAGTTGTCCATCCAAATATGTTGTGATAGACACCCTTATGCCATATAAGGCCCATTGCAATACCACAATTTTACATTTTTCGCTATTCGTGCAATCATTTGGAGCCTCTGATGAAACGACCTAGACTGCTAGTGTCCATTACTTAAATTTCGTTGACATCGTTTTTATAGCAGAGACCAAGACGACGTTTTTCTATACGTATATAAGTGGTCATTACAACCCTTCAGTCACGATTACAACCTAGCTTCTCTCACCACCTATGTTATGTGTGTTAGTTTTATACATGAGTGGCAGGATGTACAGTTTAAAGTCGACTCCGAACGACAGATTTTTGAGAAAATTTTCATGACAATTTTATTTTTACTGATGTGCTGAGAGATAGTCGCCGAAGAAATATGTTTTTTATATTTCATTTTGACCGGGATGTTTGACCTGGGTTTTGAACCGTGACCTCACGTCTAGTAAGCCAATGCAATACTGCGACTTCAGGTACTAAATGGAGAAAAATTTACTCCAGTTTCTTATCTCTTTAGCTCCCCCAATTGTCATGTGTCCAAGACTAATAACCAGTAAAAACTCCAACAGCTATACCGGGAGCACTCCTTTGAAATTTGTATACGTTTTCTATGTGGCTTCTACCAAGCTTTTGATAGATTCTTACCCGTCGTTGACAGAATCCATAACTGTATTTTCATGCATTTAAATGATTCCTTAAGTACGGATATCATTGGGCACATCATTGAGAGTTCGATGACAGCTTAACGCCATTCTGGAGTTCATTTCGTTAGAATCCATCACAGCGATAATCTGTCTGGCTAACAGAAAGTATGGAAACATCACTTCTGACGATATTTTCTTATTTACTTAATTATTTATTACAACCCTTTAATCAGGATTACAATCTAGCTGATTACAGAACTCATGTTGTGTGTGTTAACTTTATACATGATTGTTGGAACTTACAGTTTAAAGTCCTACCTACTCTCCGAGTTTTTGCCAGTAAGCTGTTGAGAGGAAGTTGTCGAAAGAAATATATTTTTTTTTTTCATTCTTCGTTTTGTTTTAAATATCTAAGGGAGTTGTCGCTGTTGCTGTTAATATTTATTAAAAAAAAAACCTTCCTTTAATCTCCATTTGCAATTGGAATTCATGTCTTAATGAGTTCATTTAACTAAGCCACGTTGACCATTAGCATTTCGCTTCATTACAATTTAAAATAATTTCAAATTATAGCGGCCAACTCCACTAATTGAAACACGCACACTCAGACATTGTACTAACTACACTAACCTTAAATGTGTTTATTTGTAGAATACACTGGCACCTACACTATCTAAGAAACCAAATACACACACACATAATTGGATAACTATTGCAACAAATCCCATGAAAATTAAATTAAAAATATATTTCATTCATAGCCACGTAGTATTTATAAGAACAAAAGTTAGAAAAAAGCAAAACGAAGGGAGAATACAGATAGAGAGAGAGAGAGTGAGAGAAAGCAAATGAAATAGACATTAAATCGTAATTCTAAATGATTTTTACACAATCTTAGTGTTGTTACCCAGCACATGAACACGTTTTCCTAATGTGTACATGATGTCTTAAAAAAACTGTGCTTACACACACACTCACAGACTTGTGCACAAACTCCAACGCTTTCATATACAGCGTTAAAGTCTCAAGTAGCCAGAAATGTGGGAGAAAAGAAAAAAAAACATGAAATTTGAATTGCTTTCATGAATTTTAAATAACAGTGTGATACACACACCCATATAAACCAGGACTACTTCATATCACTTGTAATTTATTTTCATATTTTCTTGTTCCTTCTCCCTCTTTCTCACTCTGAATACACTACACTCTCTTGTATTTCGTTGTTGGTGGGGCGTCATAAAGCAGAGAGGGTTTAATTTGATTTTTTGTGTTGCCTATGACTTGTTATTCTCATTTTGGTGTTTATGTTTCCTTTTTGGTGTTTTTTTTTTTTCTTTGCTTCCAAACACATACACATTCGCACCTACACCGAAATGCATGCATATACAACAAGTGCAGCTTTTTACTTTCTCTAACTCTCTCTCTCTCTCTCTCTATTACTCTCTCCCTTGTGTGTTTCGCCAAATGCTTGAAGTTTATACAGGATTTACTAACTAAACATAGAGTGAAGCAAATCACATTCCTACAAGGAATTCCAGCTAAAAATTACTCAAGCTTATCTTAATGTTGTTGTTCCTGCCACAGGGACTTCGTTTGGCAAACTATAAAGTTTTGGTGACAATTACCCAACAAACCTTTTTGATGAAACACGTGGTATCTTCGGTCCAGTGCGAGTTGTATATGATTTTCACCAACGATGAGCTGTATGTGCAGCGTATTAACATCCAGCGGCAGCGCTGGCTTGACCATATCGTTCGAATGGATAAGGATGCGAGATGGGTATTTTATGTGGAGATTTGGATGACCTCGCTTTGCTTTGAAAGGACCAAATAAAGGAAACCCTGCCATCGATTGGTGTAATCAACAGGCCAAGACGTGCAAGAAGCAGGGACGCCTGGAACGATGCCGAAATCCGTTAATCGATTTGTTAACGGCCTATTAAGTAAGAAAGGAAGTGCAGTATAATTTATTTATTCATTTATTTTCTTATTTTGAATAAAAATTCAAAATTTTCTCAACAGTTTTGTGGGCCTATTGGGTTATTTACTATTGGTAATACCAGTCTCCTCTCTCGTTTAGTTTAGCTGGCGTATTTAACACTGCCTTCTATTTAGTTTCGTAGAAAAAAAAAATAAAAAGAATATGAGAATTTCCTCTACAAACCTTTGTCGGTTTTAAGGATGTGATTCAATAGAATCTCGACAATGTTCATGTATTGCTTGTCTTCTTTTAGTTTCTTAGCATTTTTTTCTTTCTTCTTCTTCTTCTTTACTGTCTTATGCCATGTTCTACATTCTTTTTTTAAATACTTGTGTTATTTTTCGTTGTTGCAACTTTAAAAATATTTTATTGTCATTCCAGCAACAAGAAAATGCATTTCTCTGCTTCCCTAAACACTGAAACACTGCAGTATCACTGGTAAAGCGACCAACCAACAAACCGTCTGTCTATCTGTCTGGCTTTGCATTTGGAATTCGTGTCTAACGCTTGCAGCCAAAGACAAACAGTTGGTCGATAGGAAGGATGAAGGATACATATTTCAGTGGCTGTTACAACAGTAGAGTAGTAAAGCCTGTTGTATGTTGTCTAAGAGTTGCTGCAACCATTTGGGGGTTACTTGTTGTGTATGTGTGTGTGTATGTATTGTCGAGTCGTATCGTATCGTCTTGTCTATTGAATAAATGACTGAATATTTGTGGTGTTTGTTCGACAACGTTGTATTGCTTTAAGTGTTGGCTTTAGTTTAGTTTTAGTCTTTCTTGTATTTCCAGAGGGATTTTTGAAGCAAAAAGAAATACAAAAAATACAGTCTTTGTCTGCTTCTACTTTAACTCATTCATAATGCAATTTTTCCGAAAAACGAAAAAGGAAAATGAAACATAAAAACAAAAAAAAAACATTTTTCAATCCCCCAAAAAAACTTATTTTCTTCAATTTTGTTTTCTTGTTCGTCTTGTTTTTGTAAACGAAACATGTTCTGCTGTTGATGCTTTCGCTTGCTGCACCGACAACAAATATCAATTCCATCTTAAAGATGAGGATTAATACGGGGATACATGTTGTGTTTATATTTCTCAACAGATGATCATAAATGTATTGGGATTACATCGTAATATTCTCTGAAAGCCAATGGAACTGCAAAAGAAATGCGATAACAATTAAGGAAATATTTTATTTTAAAAGCTTTATTTTATTTGAAGTATTATACAGATTTTAATGGAATTGAAAATTGTTAAAATGATGGAAAAGAAACAATATATTGTTCATTTTACCGAGATTTTAATTGCTGTTCTCGACTTCTAAAGAATTTTTAAATGATTTTAATTGTTGCAACCGAAACTGGTGCATATAACTGTACTTTTGTCATAATATTGACTGATTTATCCATAGCATAGCACCTTGTAATACATATTTGTGGCCGACTATCAAGACATGAATCAAATATTGGACACTCAATGATTCTGAATCACCTTGGGACTACGGGCAGTATTGCCTACGTGATAACAAAACAATACATGTCAAGGAAGAGAAAGGAAACAGAGTTATGAAAAACTTGGTTCAGAATTTACTGATGATTCTAGACTAAATGAAGTTGAGGGTGGGTATAGCTCAATCCATCGGTGTCCTGATGATCTATTTAGTAGTTAGCCAAACTTCAAGTGCTGAGGCCGTATGTTCGATTCCATCCAGAGACTCTGGGTTTCCTGATTGTCTGATTGTTTGTCAAAAATTACATGTGATTATTCACAATAGAAAAAAGAAAGTGAGAATTATTACTAAAAAGCAATCCTCGATAATTTTACGAAGGTATATAGACTTGTTATTAAAAAATTCTCGCACACTCCTCTCTCTTACCTTGCTCCTATAAACTATTTTTCCTCTATTCCAACATGATGCACTGCATGTATAAGAGTCATCTTCTTACAAAAAAAGTCGACAATGCGGTAAGGGCTATTAGGGATAGAAATACCTCCGGAAGCAATATAACAATATTTTTTGATAGCCAGTCGGCAATAACGTAATATACTTCAGTTTGATTTATAACTGTTTCAGATTTCTCAATGAAATAGCAGAACGGTATGGCATTTACATCATATGATTACTGGGACATAGCAAGTATCCAAACATGTAGAGTAAATGAGTTGCGAAGGCGTGGCACAACCACCGAACAATCTGAGGAGTTCTTCACTTTGTTAACCCATTTAAAGACCTGTGAGTTCATTATTGACCAAACAGTTGTGGGTTCTGTTAATTACGAGAGTATTGCTTCGGATACAAGCAGAATAGGGTATCTATTCCCATGGGAGGTCAGCTTAAATTTCCAAGGAGTACAGTTGTTGGAGTCAATCAATTAAATCCATTACAAGACTATAGATTATGAACCCTCATGGTATCATTGGTTAAGGAAACATGGTAAATGACTTCTGCAGGAGCTGTAGATATGCAAACTAAGGAAATACTTCTTAATCTACAGAGTGCAGGCGCAACTATACCGGTCCGCTACATATTCTCTGGGTGGAACACAGACGAAATGTTTAATTTTAAATATTTCTGGCGAATACAACAGTCTGAATTTGACATGGAGTTTGGCTTTGAGTACTGTTTGAGTTTTGGTTGCAACTTAAATAACCCCAAAGTGGTTGGTGAAATCGCACAAACTCGTTGGCCTGTTCACATTACCTCCATGTGAAAATCGAATTGCATGTGTAGTATGTTCTCAAAACAACATGGTGTTGGTCCTATTCAGGCCGAAAAAAGTTAGTAATTAATGAGTTATGGTCCTTCCCATTGGCAGCGACAATCTCGCCAACATCTTTCTTAAAGGAATACGGACCGATGACATGGTCAGCCCGAAATCCACACCTAAAAGTAGCACTTGGGTCCCATGTTGAACGGTAATGTCCCAAATTCAACAAGTTTGTTTGTTTACATACTCATTCATCCCGAAATAGGATCAAAGCTGGAAATAATGACAATTGATGTCAGTTGCCAGGACCCATTCAGCGAACACACTGACTGTGGTCGCCCAAGGAGATTTGGAGAAATTGATTCAATAAGTGACAACTAATTTAACAGATGTAGCTTCAAGAAGATGGCCACCAAACCTTTAATGAAGCCAATTGTACAGATTCGGTCAGTAATATAGCATACACACTCACTTATACATATATGAATGCTGCGTCAGCAAATTAAAACATTCGACGGCCACCTATAAGGTTTTTAATTTGGATTTCAATGGGGAAAAAAAGACTTTCAAAACATAATGAATTTGTTGAAAAAATCCATTATATTTCAAAATACTACGAAACTAGACAAGTCCATCTCATTTTTTGTGGTACTATTTGGGAGCTTGGTAAATATAATAAACAATTCTTGCGATAAATAGTATGGTTTCCGTTTAAATTGTTCTATACAATACAATTACTTTTTTTTAGTTGAAGTAAATCACACAGTTTTTATCAACATTTACAACCCGCTTCAGGAATGCTCTAATATTGTTTCGACTCACCATTTCGTAATGGTTTTCCCCCTTTCTGTCACTTGGCACTTGAAAAATTATTTAAATGATAGACAGACTTAAAATTTTGATTTATTTTATCGGCATTCTAATAAAAATTGTAGTATAGTAGCTATGGAGTTGGCTGACTCGACGTGAGGCCACGGTTCAAACCCCAGGTCAGATATCTTCTACAATACGAAATAAGAAAAATATTTCTTCAGCGATTGTCTCTCAGCAGATATCTGACAAAAACTCTGAGAGTAAACAAAATGTTCATGAAAAGAAATCTGTCATTCGAAATCGACTTTAAACTGTAGATCCAGCCACTCATGTATAAAATTAAATAATAACATAAGTGGTATGCGAAGCTAGCTCGTAATGACCAATTATGTATGTATCCAGTAATTTCGCATCTCATTAATTTCATTGTTAAACTATTCGATTTCGTTTCGTATGAGGAGCTTTTAAATGATAAATAATTCGACCAATAAAACGTAGTTGATACCTAGTGTCTCAGCTAACTCCTGCCTAGTCAACTATTCCAAAAAGCATCGAATTTTCCTGAATTGAAATAATCACCCATAACACTTCAGTTCGGCAATCACCGCCTTGTGAAATTATTGGTAACGATTTCGATTTATTTTGTGGCAAACTGGCTGTACATGCCAAGCCTGTGTATTTTGCTGCTTTATACGAGTTCAGTAACTTCGACGTTATGCTCGTAATAGTGTAATAAAGTGTCTCTGGTGGGAATCGAACCCACAACTCTTACTCTAATAGTCAAGCACACTATCCAATAGACTACAAATGCACCCCATGCCTGTGCAATTTAATGCGTTAAATTATTTTGTTGTAAAAGCAGCCTTGTTTTCCCAGAAATGGAACCTATTATGTCATATTCATGCTTTTCATATGGCAACTCAATTGATTTGTCATATGAAAAAAATATGTTTTTAAAGATTGTTTGGAGAGCTTTGCTAAAAGAATTCTTTGAAAACTTTGTAAATTAATACGCATGTTAAGATTTTGATGAGAAGTATTTCCAAATCAAATCTGCTCCACCGCAAAGTAATACAATATTTGTCTTTAGGCGCCTAAAATTATCCTTACAAGCCTTATAAATAAATGACAGTGTATTAAAAATAACTTTAAGGGAATCTTATTAAACAAACATTTACAATGAGATCTACTGCAGCCAATACAAATTCTCTATAAGTGGCCTTATAAAGCAGCAGGAAATAAATACGAATTTCAGACAGAAACCAAAATAAAGCGGAAGTGAAGCAAATATCCATGAAATATTTCATACATTGAAGAGCACTTGGTGTTCTCCCCATTTTCTTTTGCAATGCAAAACCGTATTTGAACATTTAAAATCGCATAATATTTAGCAACAATAGAAAAATAAAAAACAACACCAACAAAAAAGAGCAAAAAAAAATTGAAAAAGAAATTTTATAACGTTTTATTGCCAAAGAATATTATTGTAACCAACAAAATATCACAGAGGAACCAAGAAACACAATCAACAAAAAACAAAAATGAAACCAAAATAGTGAATGCCATGACAAAATATTTAAAACAAAATAACAAACTTCATACCAAAACGGCAAGAGAGAAATAAACACAGTGTGAAAGAGAGAGAGTGAGAGAGTTTTTGTGGTAAAAGTGGCGACAAACTGTCATTGTGGTTGACATTTATTAGACAGTTTTACTTAAAGATGCCATACTGGGTATACGAATAACTGCTTGACTCAGTGTCTGTCCCAACATTCGTTTAACGTTCTACAAATAAAACAGGAAACAACAAGAATCAGGAAAAAAAGAAACAAAAAATATCTTTTAAATACCAGTGCAAAACAAAAACTTCTATTCATCGGAAAATGAAGGCATTTGTGAGGTTTTTTTAATTTTTTTCTCAGAATGGCAACAGCTACACGTTGATTTTGAGACAATATTTCAGCACATGAATAAAGTTTTATATGAAGAAGAGAAATTTTATATGAAGAAATCTGTGTGCAACAGCAGGACGACGACCCATTTTAAAATGATTTTGAAATTTATTTTATTAAAAACGGATTTATTTTAACTTGATTTTTACCCTACAACACAGTTGTTGCTATTTGTTACACTCAAACCAAGTAAGCCACTTCTAAAGTCCTATTTCATGGCTTCATATGACATTGGAGTTAAATTAAGTCAAAAATGATATAAAAGCGGTACATGGAATAGATGGCACATCTCTTTAGTTCTACATGCCTGGGCTGAACACGTCTAATAAACCAACACACTACTTACTAGGCTACGGCGAATTGTTGAGTAAATATTGGAGATTTATTCTCAGAAAACTGTTCCGTAAACGAACAAATTTTTTGTTTCTCAAAAAAGTATTGCATCAGCGTTTGCTGAAAGAACAATTGAAGCATATTCGCCTAGAGTCATATTGTCACATTCTAAATTTTAAAAAATCGTTGATAGGGTTGCGAATGCAGCTTGCACAGAGGCTATTAATATATATATAGTGGTTTTGTAGAATTATAGGTGGGGTGATATAGGGGTGATAATTCTGACATGTTAAACAATTACTATCCCTGTCAGCCAAAATCAGATCGACATTCTAATTGGTCATTGCATGATTATGATCACATCACTTATGTTGTGTGTGTTAATTTTATACATGAGTGGCAGGACCTACAGTTTAAATTTGATTCCGAATGACAGGTTTTTGATAAACTTTTCATGGCAATTTTATTTACTCATATTTATTTATTTAGGTACAAAGAACAGGTATCTTTCACGTAAAGTTCATAAAAAATCTGTATAGCGTACATAGTATATATTCTGTTAATTTCTTCAAATTCAGTCCTCTAAGATGAGTAATGTCTGTCAAAGAATTTATTACATCTGGGTAACTAACTAGAAAATGTTCGATAAGTCCCCAGCATTCAGCGTTATTTGCCCCACCAATATGATTAAAATGCATCCAAACAGTGGAGTTGCCCGCGAAGGATTCTGCTGAGTTCACTATTATCCAGGCTTGACAAGAACATGGCCTCAGAGTCGCCCAAAGCCTCTATAACTCTGTATTTTGTACTTTTAATATTACATAACAGTCAGAGATCTTAAAACGATCAAAAGTAATCTACGTAGTCTAGTAGGTTGCGTGTTGGCTTACTAGACGTTAGGCCACAGTCCAAACCCTATGTCAGACATCTCCAACAAAACAAAATATGAAAAAATATTTCTTTGGCGACTGCCTCTCAGCGGATTTCGGGCAAAAACGCTAAGATTAAATCTTTAATTAATCCTGTCTGATGGGTTGTAATGACCAATTATGTATGTACTTATGTCTGTGTCATAAAAAGAGTAATTTTTTACCGAATTATTACAGGCAATTAAAACTGAAACCATTACAATAATTCCAAGCATAACATATTGTATATGAACTCAACAAGCCAATCGATTCAATGTTAAAGCCGAATATATGTTGCCCCAACATAATACTTTTTATTTGGTATGACATGAAACCAGGCCGAAAACAATTAATTTCTATAAACGGGGCAGCGTTGTATAGGCATACCCATTCATTTCAGCCCATAGTTTCGTTTGGTTTGAAGTAATGAAAACATTTTTAAACGTCGTAAAAGGTCAAATAAAGGGACGATAATATTTATAAGATTGTTCCATTTGATATGCTATCGATGTAATACTTATTGGGCAGCCCACTCGCTCGTTAGTTTCATTCTCATTCCTTTTGATTCGAGGTACAGACTATTCTTAATAAGTCGTAGTATTCTTATTCTAACGGTTTTTTAATGCAGCTAAGTTTTCATTTCCGTTTTTCATTGGTCTTTTAATAGAAATGAATTTATAGTAGAGTTTCTTTGTAACTCTTCTGTAAGATTTCGATTTTTCTGCATCTGTTGTTTCCTTGGCAAACTTTTGGGTCCTAATTTTCCCACTTAATAGTTTAGAAACCACGTCGTTATCTGTACAATATTTTATTTTTTATATAATTTCGTTATTACGCTAGAAACCAATGAATATAAAAATTATATCTGATGTAGGGTATCAAAAAGGAAGCCCAGAATGACCATATTTTATTACTTATAGGTGTTACTAAATATGCTGTTCAAGTAAATGTTTGTTTTGTCTACAGACAATTGATACCAATGCTTTGCCATTCATCGACTGGCATTGTTTATAAATCTGGGTTACTTGTGGCACAATTCCAGCCATATGCCAAAAATAGATAAGAATTATTCTGAAAAAAAAAACTGCAGCATTGCCGCATTTTATAAACAATTATGGCCTGTAAAATGGGTAACAACTACTGAGAAAATAAAAATAAATTTTAAAATATTTTTAAAAACAATTTATAATTTTCAAATTACAAAAGGAAGTAATTTTAAAGAGTTTAAAGCAATTAAAATATGTTCGTTGTTTTTTTTATCAAGAGAGGGAAATACTAAATCTGTAACACATTCCATTGGCACATTGAAATTGCTTGAGTTTTAATGTTTCTTGGATTTGGAAGACAATAAAGTAAAGAAAAAATAATAAAAAATTGTAAGAAATAAAAAGATACCAGGACTGTATTGTCTATCTGTCTATTGTAAAAAGCATTTAGAAGACATATAGCATCACTGAAACTACTTAGTTCTTCAAAAGTCTGTGATACGAACTCAATAACCTTAATTGCTCCTCATATATAGTATAAATATATGTATAGATTCCGATCTCTACATACACAATACATACATAATTGGCCATTACAACCCTTCAGTCAGGATTACGGCCTAGCTTCTCACACCACTCGTGTTGTGTGCGTTAATTTCATACATGAGTGGCGGGACCTACAGTTTAAAGTCGACTCCGAACGACAGATTTTTTGAGAAGCTTTTCATGGCAATTTTTACTCTCAGAGTTTTTGCCAGAAATCTGCTGAGAGGAAGTCGCCGAAGAAATATTTTCATATTTTCGTTTTGATGTCTGACCTGGGATTCGAACTCGGGCCTTTCGTCTAATAAGCCAACACACTACCTACTAGACCACAGCGACTTCTTCCGATCTCTACAGGTTGAAATAAGAAAACACGAGCAATATCACCCTTCGTAGTCCAACAAAAAAAGCGAACGTATCACCTGCTAGTGCTATTTGAATAAAAAAGGATTTTTACTTTCAAGTGTAATTAACGAAGTCTTCCTATTTAGATCGTGATGAAATTCCTACCTATGGCAGTGACAAATGTGCAAAGAGGAGGTTATATATTTTGAACACGAGCTTCCATATCGTTTTTGCCACCAAAGTCTAATGTGATTTGGTTGCCAAGGTAAGTAAATCTATGAACTTCTACGAAAACTTCTACTTGTTGTGAAGAAAACTCACCACTTTCTCTGATTCAGTTATTCACACGCAAGACTTTCGCCTTATTTGTGTTGCAACCCAATAGTTTCCCTTCAGCACATATTTTGAAAGCTGTTTAACTTGTTTTGCATGTGCATATGGTTTCCCTTCGTGGATATTAACGCAATATCATCAGCAAAAGTCAAATCGAGAATATGTGCCATTGGATATTAGTTAGTTAATGCCCCTAGCTGTTCATACTACCGAAAATATGCAATCGGTAGTAACAGAAGGCGTCACTCCATGCAACACTCTACACTTGACTTCTTGGATCTATATGGAATGGCCAAATTTGTTTGGGATCTCTTCCCTCGCAGATGCCTTAACGTTTTAGATAACTGAAAGGCATAAAGGTAGTTGGAACTAATATGAAACTAAGTTGTCGTAGTGTAATAGGTAGTGTAATAGGCTTTTAGGTGCGAACCGGTGAACCGAAACTAAGATCAAAAAATATTTTTTTCAGCGACTTCAGTCTTCTGGCAAAAAAACCCTGACAGTAAAATAAAATTGCAATGTAAAGTTTCTTAACACTATAGTTCGTAGTCGCTACTAAGCTGTAGGCCCCGCTGCTCATGTGTAAAATTAACAGACACAAGATATGTGAAAAGAAAAGTTTTTAATATTGACTAAAGGGTTATAATAACTAATTAATGTAGTAAGTGATATGATACCAATGGAGGCAACATATGACCACCGAAGCACTGTCTGTAGGTTTTAGAGTTTGGTGTCAATTTAAAACTTTATTCAGTTCAAAATAACTCGCCATAGGGCCCCTGATATTATACATTGGATATCGCACATTTTTTCATGATCATGACCTGAGTAACCTGTACTCCTACATACATACGTAAATACGTAATTGGTCATTGCAACCGTTTAGTCACGATTACGACCTAGATTGTTATCTCTAAAGTACATATAAAATATGCCACTGAACTTCAATGATATATAGTATACAAGGCATATATCTATTGATAAAGGATCGAACTAAAGCGGGTCTATGGGAGCCTATAATTGCTAGCTAGCAGTCGGGTGAAGTAGGGTAACCTAGTTTAGTTGCATTACAAGATAATTCTATAAAGAGTCCCTTTTTGGGTTAATTATATTTACTATAGGTGGTCCTGTATAGTATAGTTCAAACAAATAAAGATGCTGCTATACTACTAAACCTGGTAATAAAAGGTATTAAATAGGTTTTTCTGGTGTCAGGCTTCATAACCTCCCTAATGTAATATGTTTGTCTGGTCTGTGTAAGTCTCCTATAGTTTCCTATAGTACTCTTATTTTTTTTAAGAGCCTTTGAGTAGTAGTCGGCTCTATTAGATGGCAAAGTCAATTGCCGAAGTTTCTGAGAATAAAAACAGTTGAAGTCTGAATTGATTCTGATTTTTATTTATAAAAATTACGGCTTATATACTATTCTTATTCTATGTTTCTTATAATAATCTTAAACTGTTTCCCCTACTTATTCTATGTTTCTATATTTTCTTTCTCCTAATTTGTTAATGATTTAGTGACCTACAACAATATAAACAGTAATATCAAATTCGTTTGTAATACATTTCTAGTGACCCATATTAATCAACACAAGCCACTTGAAATTGCATAGTCTGCATATTACGGTTATATTTTGTGAAGTCACTTTGTATTTGTTTATTTTATTTTTGTTTATCTTTTTATTTTTACATATGGGTGAATGCATACATTACACTAAGCCTATATCCTAGAACTGTAATTTTCCTAATAGAATACCTAATTTTAACTCCTCTATTTCAGTTAATCCATATAAGAGAATTCACACGACCTTTTAACTATTCATTTTTAATTCAACAATACTTTATTAAAATATGTTTAAAATATTATTTTTACATTTATTTAGTTACGTTGCGTTAAAACATTTTAGTGAACAATATTTCTTTTCATCTTTCTTTTTATTTTTTAATAAACTACTGAAAATGCGTTTAATACACAGGTGACGATTGGCTAGCCGGATATTAATAAAAGAAAGTACTTAAAATTCAATGAATGGAATAAAATTATATTCCGAAATTAATCACATTTAAATGTAAATAAATATCATTTAATATGCGATTAATTAGACTTTTCAGAACAATATTTAAAATATAAAATAAATTTAAACTAATTTCTTTAACAATAGAGACATCCATGTCTGCAAAGTAGACATTGGCAACATTGTTGATAAACTATGCAAACTATATACATGTAACAGAACAATGTATAAAAACATGCTTAACGAGATGTTCTTTGTCATAAGTATGTATACTGGGCATTTGCGCAACATGTTTATAATATGTGGATGTTATTTCGTGATCGAATATGCATGAAACAGTTTGAACTCTATGGGGTGGATGGATACTAATAATTTTACTAATCGGAAAAATTTCCGATTTTAACGTCCAACAAGAATCTTTCAAACCAGTTATGTTGTGTGTGTAAAGTTTTTACATAACATTTTTGGCACAATACAACAAACGGTCGACAATCACCAATCAAGAAGTTCAAACTGCAGTTCGTCTATTGTTGCCCGGTGAATTGGCTAAGTACGCCGTCAGTGAAGGTACTAAGGCTGTAACAGAATATACCAGCTCTAAGTAAATTAAATGAATTTGCTTTTGTATCAAAATACTTGTAAAGTTTTTGTTTTCTATTTAAATTACAATATAATGGCGCTGAGAAGGGATTTGAAAAGAGAGTTTTAATTATTTGTTAACAAATTTATTTATGTGAATAAAAATAAATAAATGTATTTCCTAAACTATAAATAAATGTATTTCCTAAACTATACCATAAAAAATAAGTGACGGGACCTATAGTCGACTCCGAACGATAGATATTTGAGAAACTTTTCATGACGATTTTATTGTGACTCACGGAGTTTTTTTCAGAAATCTGTAAAAAGGAAATCGCCGAAGAAATAATTTTTTTATATTTCGTTTTGTTGGAAATGTCTGAAAGATGTTTGAACCGTGGCCTCCCGTCCAATAACGCTATCTACTAGACTACGGCGATTGTATTCACTGAGTAAAACGGAATTCGTTCTTACAGATGTCTTGTAGACTTACTTTGTGTATTTTTTGTTCCCGCCTAATGTGTTGAAATAGTAAGAAATATTGTGTGATTAAAAACCAGTAATGGTGGTCACACAGCCTAATGTTAAAAACAGTGATTGACAGAACAACAAATGCGGCTGGCCATTTTGAAATGTTGTCATAATAACATATGTCAGTTCAAAACAGTGTCGAGTAGTGCTTATATCTCTTGGGCCATCTATTAAATTTGATTCATCGGTAATTTCAAATCTGGCAATACTTATGTCATTCTATTCTGTCTCAAAATTTAGTAGACTATCTCCACTGAACGTAATGAATCGATCCACGCTTGAACAATGTTGCGATTTATTGGACCAACGAGAAACTGCACGATGATGCCAAATTTGCAAAAAAAAAAATAAATTATTATATTATCTTCTCGGCCGAAGCTCATTTTCATCTTGGTGGGTATGTTAATAAGCCATATTACTGTATTTGGGGCTCAGAAAACCCACACGTGGTCTTACAGAAACCAATGCGGAGCGGAGGCTTCATTGGCCCATATTTCTTTGATTATGCGGTCGGCGTAACCATTACGGTCAATGGAGACATCTATCGCACCATGATAACCAACTTTTTTGTACCCGCTCTTCATGGTATTGATGTGAACGCAACTTGCCACACATCTCATGTCACAATCGATTTATTGCATCAAACATTTGATGGCCGTTTAATTAGCCGAAATGGTGATGTCAGTTGGCTGCCAAAAAGCTGCGATTTGAAATCCGTTGGACTATTTTCTGTAGGGCGCCATTAAAGAAAAGTGTTACGCTCACAAACAGCGACAACTGAGTTTTGAAGGGCCACATTCGTGATGCCATTGCCTAGGTACGACCCCACACACTCGAAAAAGTGCACGAAAATTTATCCGATTTTTATTTTGATAAAAATTCTCGAAATAATTTTCCATGCTGTTTATAGCCTTAAAAAACTCAAAAGATTTTTTTGTTTTTCTCTAAATCTTGAACCATAATTTTCAGTTGAACTCGAAAAGTTCATACACAAAAGAGGTTGAAAGTTGAAATTAAACTGAAGCATTTTGTTTTTAAAAACGCAAATCGTTAACCTGAAATAAAAGTTTCCAAGTGTATCGAGAGTAGCAAGAGTATATGATTAATTGCTGCTTAACATCCATGATTCAATAGAAACTAAAATTAACAACAACAGCAACAATCTGCTCAGTTCAACTAATTGTGGTAAAAAACAACACAAAAAAGAAAAAAGAAAATCCATACAGAGACGATTGTTTAAATGATTGATAGCCGGTGCGATTGACTGCCAAAGTGTCTGAGTAACTGTATGACTTCATGACTGACGAATTCATTGATTTATGCAAAAACATTTATTCCCTGATTTTACGCCATCGTATGAGCAACAATATTTTCAATAGAAAACTTTCTCGTAACAATATTTGTTGTGTGTAGGTGTGTAAGTGTGTGTGTGTTTATGCTCTCCGTCTCAGTCTCAGTTGTACACACACATGTAAATGTAAATTGTTAATGTTTATAATAAATAAAGAAAATGTGGAAAGTGTGGGTGTGTGTGTTTATATTTGGGTTTGTATAGGTGGTTGGCTTTGTAGCATGTTGGGTGTGTATGTGTGTGTGTACATTTAAACTGCTTACCGTTCTTTAATTACCTTTTATGAATTACCGTAACTTTGTTTTCATTTTGTTTTTTATTTAAACTTTTTTTTCTTCTTTTTCTTAACTCCTCTCATCTCTCTGTTGTATGCAATGCTGTTTTAATTAAAAAATATTTTTTTTTCTTTTTTGTTTTTGCTTTTTTTCAACTACTTTATTCTGTAAAATTTATTTCTCTTTTTGTTGTTTTTGCTTTTAATTTTTCATTTTTTATTTCTCTCTGTTGATGTTTTACTTTTCATAGATGAATTTTGTTTCGTATTTTTCAGTGATTTTTGTTGATTCGCATGCACAATGTTTCGCAAAAAGGCTTGTGGTTTTACATTTACAAACAACGACAACAACAACAACAACAGAAGTTAAATAATATAAAAAATAAAAAGCAGGAATAAATATAAAAATTTTAATTCGAAAAAAAAGGTTGAGTACCACATATAATTTAAAATTTGATTCCAGCTTTACAGTGGCAAGAAGACGAAAATAACACGCTTTAATAGCCTTATATGGTAGATAACGTGGCACGTTATTGTCTTTATAATACGCAGTATGTAGTGATGAATGGAGGAAATTTTGAGGAAGAAGGGTTATCAACATATCAACAACAGAGGGGCACACGATTTAAATCAGTTAACATCAGAAAATAATAAAATAAACAAAGCGCTGCACAAACGTACATACATAATTGTTCATTACAACCCTTCAGTCAGGGTTACGACATAGCTTCTCACACAACTTATGTTGTGTGTTAATTTTATACATGAGTGGCGGGACCTTCGGTTTAAATTCGAATCCGAATTACAGATATTTGAGAAATTTTTCATGGCAATTTTATTTTTCAGAAATCTGCTGAAAGGCGCCGGAGAAATATTTTTTCGCATTTCGTTTAGTTGCGATGTCTGACATGGGGCTTAAACCGTGGCTTAGCGCCTGATAAGCCAACACACTACCTACTGGACTACGGCGACCACAAGTATTGTGTATTTTTCACTAGCAAGTCCCTTCATTCTTTTCGAACACATTCTGTTGAAGCAAATATCAAAAAGCGAAATACAAGCCATATTGCAAAGGTGCAATAATGAGACATTTACCCAATTCACAAAATGTTATAGTTGTCGTAGATCGGTAGAAACTATGACAAACTACAACTATTGTACATAATGTTGTTGGTAATTTCCATGTCAAAAACTACTACAACATGTACGACAATTTTTCCTATGTTTCCGAAATATCGTATCAATTTTTAAATTTTTTATTCAAAAAATTTCATAACACTGGATAAAATCTACAACAATATTTACGACAAGGTGTTCACAAAATGAAATGCCATTTAACTATAATCTACAACAATATAACATTTTGTGAATTGGGTAATTATGATTAATAATGACTAATAAGCACTTTCACTCTCTATCTATTATCTATCTGAGACTTCAGATAGACAATAACAAGACTACACAAAGATTGCGAGAAAGGGGAAATATGAAAAAATATACCCGGTTCCCCGGTGTTGTAGTGGCTTATATGCTAATCTAAAATTGTTGGGGTTGTGGGTTCGATTTCTAAGAGAAGATTGAAAATAGTAATTCTTCTCATTAACTTCTGGAATAACTTTGAATATAATAAAAAATATGTTATTGGTATGTAGTAGTTAGAAAGCTTGCATACGTCTGCTGTTGTACACTGTAAAGTAAAAATTCGCCACTCCCAGTCAACAACGGTTTGAACTGCTTCAAAATGCTTGATATTTAAACCACTACAGTTTCAGATGAAACATAAATGTTAAGCTTATGAGTTTAACCAGAGTCTCTGGTGGGAATCGAACAAGCGGCTCCCTACCAACTAGGCCATCGGGGCACCCATATGAGCTTATGAGTTAATAAGAATTTTTAAGGATTTCATGAGCCCGATTTTGAATACACATGTAACAAAATTACATCCTATATTTTTATTGCCATATTATAATTATCCAGCAAAGTCTAGCGGAAATTAAATGAATTTTTCTTCTTAAGTAACAAATTAGTTGGACACACTGCTTACTGCTATAATACTGGCAATATTCTACATGAGATGCTAGAATATTTTAATGTGGAAATAGTTTTGTGTTTAAGATCATAATGCTGTATTGTACATATATGGAAGAACGGAAACCAAAAGCAAACTATATCTTCTGGTAGTGGATTCGACATAATTTGGTAAGCTTTACTTCCAAGGGAATTAAATACCTTCACTGATAGTCAAATTAGGTCTAAAGCATTTAGGGATACTCAATGAAGTACTTTATAGAATATGTAAACATGCAATTAGCAGTTACCCCAGGCATGGCACGGTACGCCTTATGCATACATATTGGTGATTACAACCCGTCAGTGCAGATTACGTCACACCACTTATGATGTGTGTGTTAATTTTATCCATGAGTGGCGGGTCCCGACAGTTTAAAGATGATTTCGAACGACAGATTTTTTAAGTAACTTTTCCATACCAATTTTATTTCTCTCAGAGTTTTTGCCAGAAATCTGCTGAGAGGCAGTCGCCGAAGAAATATGTTTTTATATTTCGTTTCGATGTCTGATTTGAGGTTTGAACCGTGACCTCACGTCTAATAAGCCAACACACTTCCTGTTAGACTACGGCACGTCTTTTATTGGACTTTCTCATATAGAACGGGCGGCAAATGATGGATCGAATATTCTGGCTAATAGCGCCGGCGTATTACACACAGTTAGCTTGGATAAACCAATGCCTCTTAGTTCATTCAGAAATTGCGGAGAAACATCACATGAACAACAGTTCACGGACACAGGAAGAAACATTTTATTGACACTCTGGGCTGGTCTTAATAGGTGCAAATTAAATAGGAGCGACTTAAGTACCCTAATGAGCATACTTAAGGGACTCTATAGCTCTATATATAGTATCGAAGCGAACATACTATGTTTGCCATTCATTTACTTCTGAATATTTTGTTTTTAAAAGTCTTTTGTTCTTATCTTTTCCAACTAAGTTGCAGAAGAGAAGGTTTGTTTTTCTATTTTACGTGTTTGCTTATGTCCTCAATACAATCAGAAGTAGATGGTTAATGATTGCTTAAAAGTCATTTAAAGTTTTACCATATGCTGTACTTCTGTTTGTCTAAAAGCTTTAAAATTCAGACAAGCAGAAGAATAAAAGAAAGAGAAGACGGAGAGAATATCAAGATAACCCAGCAAATAAATAGATTACGTGGACGAGTACTGCATACCACCTAAAAACTTTAACAGTGAAATGCACCAAACGCACTGTATAGAGAAAAGGAGTTTATTTTGCTGTAGACTCCTGTAATATTCTCTTGATTCCAATTATAAACACTTTTGCTGATTTTCTTTCACTCTTTGTCTAGATGAACTTTATTTCTAAACAAAGCAAATAAAAAAAAAAACCCCGAAATTATAGTAAAATAAAAAGAAAATAGTTAAAGAGTAAAGGAGGAGAACAGTAAATACTCTTGCAGAAATCTTTTACTCATTTTTGTTATTTTTTTTTTTTTGTTTTTCTATTTTGTTTTTTCTTTATCCGTATGTTTCTATTTATTTCATCCTTTTTCATTTATTTATTCGTACATAAAATCCGATTTTTTTTTAACCAACCATTGTTGGTTAATGACATTGCAAAGCCAAAACGAAACCGAATGACTGAATGACTACATGGCTGGCTGAATGTCTCTCTCTCCATCTGTCTGTCTGTCTTTAAGTGCTCACTGGCAAACATTCACAATCAGTGACAGTTGCATGGAGATAGAAAAATAAATTCGCCGTTACAATTACAAATACAGACAGACATGGTACTTGTATTCCATCATTATAGAGGTACCGCAACTACTGTTAGTTGCAGCCGTTATATTACAATAACAATAAATAAAACAAAACAATGTAAAAAAAATCGAGAAAGAGTGATTTTGCTTACCATATCTGCATAACTGCATGCATACATACATATGTATATTTGTTAGTATTTTTGTATGTATAGAAATCATTCTGTATTTTAAGCATGACAATCATTTTTATTTTATTTCTTCTTTTTGTTTTATTTTTCCACTCCTTTATTTTTCGCCAAACATTGTCATTTTCTATGCTGATTACTTTGTGTTTAATGATACCAGAACCCAATGTTGCAATCTATATACTCTGTGCACCTACATGCATGGCAATCTATTGGGTAGGGGGAAGGACACTTTCGTTTAAGTTATTTTAAATTCCAAGTCTCCAGGACTTTTCTTAAAATTTCATTTATGATCAGCTATTGATAGATAACATTTTAATCATTACACTCCAATATAGAATTCTGTAATATTTGCACATCTTTAAGGCTGAGTATTTTTGCATGAAATGAGTTTGTTTTTAACAGTAATCGCTTTGAAAATCTCTTTAAATGCAAAATCCAGGATCAGATTAAATTGATTAGGTAGCTTAAGCACTCAAGTGACTTTCTATGCTGCATCGTCGGCGAATCCCCTCGATGGTTTATATTAAGAAATAGGCCTCTCATAATGCGACTTCTCTATCTCCCTGGCTTTGCTAAAGTTTCATTAATTAAGTTTTATCACTGAAGCTAGACGAGAGAGTTGAAATCAGTCTTTAATAAAAGACAGTCCATGGACTTTATCTCAAGAGCGACTCTGCCTGATGGTTTTTTAGGGATGACTGTCCTCTCTGTAAGATTATGGTTCGGAGGCCTTCTATTTTGTTTACTCTAAAAGAATTGTAGCCTCTTTATTCTATAAAACCACAACTATTTGGGAATAAAATAAAACTGTACTAAAAGTAGTAGGTAGTATGTTGGCTTATTAGATGTAAGGCCACGTTTCAAACCATTTCCGGCAAAAACTCTGAGAAAAAAATTTGTCGTTCATAGTCGACTTTAGACTGTAGTCCCCGCCACTCATGAATAAAATTAACACACACAACATAAGTGGTGTGAGAAGCTAAGCCGTAATCTCTGACTGAAGGATCGTCCAGAGAGCCCGTGTTTCAAACTCAAACATCTCGAACAAGATGAAATATGAAAACAATATTCTTCTGGTGAGAAGTTTGGTTGTAACTCTGATCAAGTAAGCACAAATTATAGTATTGGGCGTCATAGTCTACATCCAACTATTATTTCCAGAATATGAATGGAGATATAGTGGGCTAGGCCGGTATATAAAATCTGTCGAAAACCTTACCAAATTCAAAACAAAGATAAAAATCTTCCCTGAGACCGGACGCTAAATCCTCCATAAAAGCATGCTATAGATTTCCAACAGATGAACTAAACTTAACACCGACGTCTTTGAGTCATTGAAAATTGTGTAACGAGAAATATACGGTGAAAACTTCCTCTTACTTAGACCGCTGTGTGTGTAGCTTATTCGAATACACTTGCGACTTAAGAAAACTTTGAGAAATAGAACTCAATGACCAGTTCAAAATTCACTCACGTGAGATATCCATGCCTTCAATTCGCTCGTGCAAAACATCAATTGTGTCATGGGCTTTGGGGCCGTCTTGTTGAAACCACATGTCGTTGGTATACACATCATTCAATTCAGACCAAAAGGAGTTGGTAATCCTCGAATCATAGAGCCTGACCAACGTCGTTCTCAAAAAGATATGTACCTATAATACTGTCAGATCAAATTCCATACCAAACAGTGATTGTTTCGGAATGCTTGGAACACTGCTGGATCTCGTATGGATTGGTATCATCCCAAATATGACAATTTTGTTTGTTCGCGTACCGATCTATTTATAAATGCTTCTCATCGGTGATGATGATTTTTTGATGATTTGTCAACTGCTCGAGAGCCCATTTAACGATCACATGTCGTTGCCTATATTCACACAAGGTGTTTGGGCAAAACATATTAAAAAACTAATTTTACAGATGTAGCTTCAACAAGGGACAGACAAGACATCTTACCTGGGGTTTGAACAAACTAGACTACAGTAGTTTTGACTTACCTGCACAACTAACTTTTGCAAGAATTTTTGTGCAGATAAGTCAAAAATGCAGCTAAGTTAAATTTTTTACTTTAATTATAGATTACACTCTCAAATTTGTTGTGCAGGTAAATGCAATGTGCACGTAAATAAAAGGCAGCTAAATCAAAACTACTGTATGACAACTTCAATAAACGCTGCATAGTAATTGTAATATTATATATCGTGGTCTTACTCTTCTTAAAGTTATTATTTCGAATATTAGCTCCTCATTACATGATCTACCAAGGACAAAGTGGCACTCTCTTGAAGTACATACATATGTACCTCTCACTTAAAAGCACTTCTTTAGGCTTGTCATGCTATATTTTGAGAAATTAAGGCTGCTTTGATTGGCACGGGTGTAGGACAAGTCTACGTCTAGAATTTAACGCTGGTGGAGTCAAACATCTTCAACGACGCACTTCAAAGTTACAACAGAGAGTATTTGTGTATAACCGCAAAAGGACGATATAATTCTACAATCATTAACAGAGCCATGGAGTCATGTAGCGAGCAGCCCAATCAGCTGATAATTTGAACTCTAGTCACTGCTGACTCGATTATAAGAGAACGATTGAATACTTATCATAGCAATAAGAGGAATAAATGCTACAACATAAATATACAGTGAGTACTTTTTATATATCCCTTCTTCAGTGATATTCTATAGTAGTTAAACTAGCTGGACTTATGATTAACAAAGTAAAAGACAACATGAAATAGCTTTAAAGCAGCATTAACATTAGGGTCTGTTTGTTTACCCTGTACTTATTCTCTCACCCAATACTTAGTAGTTTAGCTTCTGATGAATATGAATATTTTTTTGTTTTGATTTTATTTTAAAGCGAATATTTTCAAATAAAGATGTGACGATAGGGTTGTCCGTCTGTCTATTATTGTGTCAGTCATTAGTGCTGTTATATGGCCAAGTACAGCGTGGATATGTGTGGAGAATATGATTACCAGACATTTTTATTAAAACAAAAACCAAACGCGCACACACTAATATAAACATAAACTATGAACGGAATTATATGTCTGTCTGTGTTAACTTATATTAAACACTCCTATAGAAATACATACACATACAAATGTAAGCAAATAAAGCAAGCCAATGCCATATTAAATATCATTATAATAGTACCGAAGGATATAATAATTAAATCCTTCAGTTCTTTTGTTATTGTTTTGTTTTTTTTTTCTTCATTTATTTTAATGTTGTTGTGGTTGTTGTAGTTGATTTTGTTTCACATTAGCCATTGTTGGATTGTTTACAAATACCAAAACAATGCACAGTCATTGTCTTTTATTTTTTTAATAAAGAGTGATTTTTTAGTCACATCTTTATTTTGGCAACACTGGTTTAAACAGCTCACGCACGTTTCGTGTTTTGTTTCACTGTCAAACATCGTCAGTTTGGTCTATAATTTAACCATGAATCGTCTTACAAACGAACAACGCTTGCAAATCATTGAATTTTATTATCAAAATGCGTGCTCTGTTAAGAAAGTTCATCGTGCGCTTCTTCCATTTTATGATCAGTTTAATCGACCCTCTGAAGTGGCTATTCAGGATACGTAAATAAGCATAATTGTCGATTTTGGAGTGAAGATCAGCCAGAAGCATTGCAAAAGCTACCAATGCATCCAGAAAAAGTCACAGTCTGATGCGGTTTATGGGCTGGTGGCATCATTGGACCGTACTTCTTCAAAGATGCTGAGAATCGTAACGTAACTGCGAATGGTGAGCGCTACCGTGAGTTGATATCCAACTTTTTTTGCCCAAATTGCAAGAGCTTGACTTGCATGACATGTGGTTTCAACAAGACGGTGCCACATGCCACACAGCACGCGTAACAATGGACTTATTGAGAGGCGAGTTCGGTGAACATTTTATTTCACGTTCGGGACCGGTCAATTGGCCGCCTAGATCGTGCGATTTAACGCCTTTAGACTATTTTTTGTGGGGCTATGTTAAAGCTCATGTCTATACAGTCAAGCCCGCTTCAATTGACGCATTGGAAGACAACATTGAAGCATTTATTAGTGAGATACCGGTCGAAATGTTGGAAAGAGTATGCCAAAATTGGACTAAGCGGATGAACCATTTGAGGCGAAGTCGCGGTCAACATTTGCATGAAATAATCTTCAAACATTAAATTATATGGACCGTACTATCGATTCAAATAGAGATTTCATGCATTTTTCTGAATTTTATGTGTTTTTTTTTAATTTTTCTATAGCTCTTAAAAAATCACCCCTTTAAAGCCAGCTAGAGAACAAGAGAGAGAGAGGGAAAGAGAGAGAAATTGAACAAAAAGGTGAAATAATGAAAAGAAAAACTAACTCCAGGATACGAATACAATAAATTTATTTAAAGTGACTAATGATTCCATAAATTTGCTTGAGTTACGTTTTTTTTCTACTTTTTTTTTTAAGTATATGTTTAATGGTGTGTGTATGTGTAACGTACATATGTACACAAGTGTATGTAAGAACATGTGCTAATGAAGCCATATTAACATTGAAATGTAACTGATGTGGCTGATAACTTTGCATGGCACTGATGTTTGCAGTTGAAAATTAAACAGGACTTCCAACTCCAACACAGTTGAGGTAACAACAATAATAAGCAACACACAATACATATATCCTTTCATACATATACATATGTATATAGAGAAATTCCTTTATTGCGTATTGTTATACTAGCAGAGTGATTGCTTAATGAAATGCATTAAATTTCAACTTCAATTTTAATCTGACTTGATTCCCCTTACATATGTTTGTTGTGTGGTCTGGTTTCGACATTTATTTCTTGACTAATCACTGTAACATGAACAGAGAACTGATCTGAACAATAACTTGGTTCTTTATTTGAAAATTTATTTTCAATTCCAATGGCATGAAGGTTAAACTGTCAAATGCATACAATCTAACTGTCTGTGTATAAAACTGTGATATTTCATTGAGTGATTGAGGTTTTAAAGCCTTATTTATTTAAATTAAATTTAAAAATGTTGAAGAAATACGAGGGTGCTTCTAAATTAAGTTCCCCCAAAAAATAGATGATGGCCTTAGGAGGATGCAAGAAATACTTCTACCACCACCTATAACTGTTCGAAAATTAAACACAACTACCATGTATGGGCTAGAGCCCATAATTTTGGAAACAAGTTTAAGTCTTCAGGGGATTTCGTGATATAAGGAATGGAATGACTGGCAACTCTTTCCTGAATTGTGCTCGGGCCAGAATCTCTATTATTTTGGAAACTACGTAGCAATGAGACTTATCAAACAAAAATTAATGGAGTAATCTATAAGCTGGATACTCTGGAAGCTATATACTCTGTAAGCAGTATACTCTATACATCTAGAGAGGTTTTTTTTGACACAGAATTAACTATAGGCAGACCATGGGGAATCTTGTGAGTATATTCTAAGATGGAAAAACCGCAGTCTAGTAGATAGTGTGTTGGCTTATTAGACGTGAGCCCGTAGTTCAAACAATAGGTCAGAAATCTTCAACAAAATCACGAAATAATGAAAAAATTATATCTTATGCGACTGCCTCTCAGCAGATTTCTGGCAAAAAACTCTGAGAGTAAAGAAAAGGAACCCCTTTAAAGTGGTGGGATCTGCAATTTAAAGTCGACTCGGAACGACAGATTTCTTTGAAAACTTTTCATGGTAATTTATTTACTCTCAGAGTTGTTTCCTGTAATCTGCTGAGAAAATGTTGCCGAAGGATAGGCTAATAGGTAAATAGGTTTAATAAGTAAACACACTACCTACTAGACTATGGCGACTTCTATGCTTTACAGGGGATCTTATAATACAACGAACAGTAACAAACACGACAACCACAGTAAGAGTATTTATTCCTTTGGGGTTTAAGTAATTTTTCGTGCACTAAAGTCGCAGAATCGTTTCGCAGCATTAGATGATGGTTCTCAAGAGGAAATTAAAACCATCAAATCGCCAAAACCACCTCCAGTCTACTTGAGGGAACAAACCTCCACTGCATTAATTAAATTAATTACAACAATAATTGGTGAAAACTCTTTTTATGTGGCCTCGGTGAAACGTGGAATTATATCTGAAACTAAGATCCAGGTAAATACTGAAGATAATTTCCGGAAGTTAATTACAGAATTTGAAAAGGTTAAAAAGAATTTCTACACCTATCAATTAAAAAGTGGTAAGGGGCTCCAGGTTGTACTTAAGGGTATAGATCCCAGCGTTGAACCCGATGAAATAAAATGTAGCTTACAACATAATGGATTCAAAATCAAGCCAGTTGTAAACATTAGAAATCGTGAGAGGGTGCCTCAGCCAATATTTCGCGTCGAACTAGAGCCGAACAATATACAATTGAAGAAAAATGAGGTTCACCCAATGTATAATATTAAGTACCTCTTGCATAGAAGAATTGTAGTAGAAGAACCATATAAGCGATCAGGACCAGTGCAATGCCAAAATTGTCAGGAATACGGCCATACTAGATCTTATTGTAAGTTACCTTCAGTGTGCGTAATTTGTGGGGAATTACATAGTACCGCTAAATGTTCCAGGCCTAAAAGCGATACTAGTTTAAGGAAATGTAGTAACTGTGGTAGGAGTCACACTGCCAATTACAGGGGTTGTCCCGTTTATTATATGGTAAAAAAACTCGATGGCCCAAAAGAGTATGATTCCGCCTATGCAGACACAAAGAGTAGAAACACATGATTATACACCAATAGTCAACAAATGCACAAATAAAATCTCATATGCCAGCGTTTTGAAGTCTAACTCAGCGCCAAATTCACAGCCAACAAATAACCAGACTCCTAATGCTCCCAACCTGAGTCGGCTTGAGACTACTATCGAGGCACTAGTTCAATCGGTAAATAACTTTACAAATACTTTGAGCAACATGATGCAGGAGATGTTAAAAATGCAGTCAATGCTGTTACAGGCGGTACTTAATAAGCCGTGAATTGCCTAAGACTTTGTTTCTGGAACGCAAACGGTATTCGCCAGCATAAAAATTAAATTGAACACTTCCTTATTAGCAAAAAAAATTGACGTCATGCTTATTTCGGAAACTCATCTGACATCAAGAACGGTTATTCATTTTACGACACAAAGGATCCCCGCGATAGGTCATGTGGAGGCTCCGCAGTCTTAAGTTACTTGAATCACAAAGGCTTCTATCATTTAAAAATTATTTGGAAAATCTGGACACGACTGCCCAAACGAATCATTCATAATCGCGTGCAACCAGGAATCTAAAAAGGCCAATTATTTCTGTTCGTTAACCCTTATTCTCCATTTCTTCAACCATTCCTCCAGTAGGGATACTTGTTCCTGTAAGATCTGCGATGCAATCAGTCGGTTCGTATGTACGCTTAAAAATGCTGTATCGTCAGCAAATGTGGAAGTATATATGTTTTCACTTATTGGCATGTCAGCTGTAAATATCAGGTATAAAACAGGACCTAGTATGCTACCCTGAGGAACACCGGAGTTAATTTTTTGAGGGGAACTTAAAAAATTACCTTGTTTGATTAAAAATTTTCTATCACCTAAATAGCTCTTCAATATTTCATATATGTTTTCAGGGAATATTTGCTTCAATTTGAGTATAAGACCTTCATGCCAGACCTTATCAAAAGCTTGAGAGACATCAATGAAGAGTGCAGAACAATACTTTTTTTCTTCGAATGCATTTCTTATTACATTAACAAGTCTATGTGTTTGCTGAATGCTACTATGTTTTCTTCTAAACCCAAATTGGTGAATTTGGATACAATCGTATTCATTCAACAAAGGTGCTAGCTTACACATCAGTACCTTATCGAATAATTTGGATAGGTTAGGCAAGAGACTTATCGGCCTATATGCATCAACCTAGGTGTGATCCTTACCTGGCTTCGGTATCATGGTTATGAGTGAATATCTGAGTCGAATAACAGCATTTATAATGAATAAAATAACTTTTACAGCTATGCTAGGTAAATTCAAAAGCATTTTGTTGCTTATTTTGTCAATACCTGGAGCTTTCCTTGGGCAAAGATTTTTAATGGCATTCACAATGTCATGAAGCTTAAACCTAATGGGTCTGGGAGTCTTCGCCACAACAATTGGTAAATTAGTTATTTCGGTAGACTTGTTAGGGGTGAAAACATTTTTTAGGTGATTCACAAATAGCCTACCTTTTTCAGCATCACTTCTTGCCCAGTTACCATTTGAGTCACGTAAAGGTGGTTTACTAATAATTGGCCTTTTTAGATTCCTGGTACGTTGCGAAGAGAGACCTGCCCTGCTATATGCATTAATAATCAGGCAATACCACAAAGCACTCATGTAAAGTACTTAGGTATACACCTTGATCGTCGTTTAACGTGGAAATTACATATTGAGTCAAAACTGGCACAAATAAATATGAAAACCGCTAAAATAATTTGGTTAATTGGTCGAAATTCATCACTAAAATTAGACTGTGAATTCCTTATATACAAGTCTATATTAGAACCCATTTGGTGTTATGGAGTACAACTATGGGGTACAGCCTCAGCTTCAAACGTGGAGAAAATTCAGAGGCGAAAAAAAAAATTTACGAATGATCACTGCCGCCCCTTGGTATATCAAAAACTCGAATATTCACAAAGATGTGGACGTCCCGCTGGTTAAAATGGAAATTATAAGATGCGCTGAAAAGTACTTAGAGAACCTAGATGGCCATATAAATCCATTACTCCGTAGTATTTCACGTCACACTGGCCATATTCGATTGAAAAGGAAGGATACTCTTGCGCTCGGCCTAAGATGAGAGATGAATATTTTATTTTATTTATTATTGATTTATTTTTATTTTTGAATTATTATTTTTGATCGTTTTATTTTATTTGGCAATGGCTAAATAAATATACAAATTTTTCCTTTTAGTTTTAAGATTTTCTTTTTAGTTTTAAGATTTGAATAATTATTGTTAGTTCATTATTAATGGAGATTCAATAAATAATAATAAATGAAAAAAACCATTTATACAGATTTGGAAGATTACTAGCGTCTTTTGCGGATATTTAAAGTTGCTCAGAAGACAGAATCCATAACTGTCTTTAAAGGTATTACAAAAGAATTTTTGGATGGTCCCATGGTTGTCGAGAGCTACCTGAGACACCGTTGATGAGGTACACTATACCACTGTCCCTTTTCATCACGTAATCATTAGTACCTACAGTTCCCAATCCTGAATGGCATTAAGGAATGCAATAGCAGCACTTAAACCTCTTTATTCTCTCCCTATGACATCTTGTTATGACTCCTCGCTTCACTGAAATTGTTTCTCTGTCATTTACTGTAACAAATCGCTTTAAAATTCATGTAAAATCATGTAAAATAATCGTTGCATTGCAATGTATTCGCAATGAATTCAAAGATGCTATCTGTGATCATTAATCTAAACGTGGGAATCTGCTTTTGAAAATAAATTTATTAAAACGCTTTAGAGAAATGCCAAAAAAAAAACAAAACTAAAGAAATAAAGCTTCTTCTTCTTCTTCGTCATGATTTTATATTTTATATTCCAGACGACAGTGAAAATAATCCCAAGAATTAAAAAAACCTTGGAAATACGAAGCAAGTAAAGAAATAGAAAAGAGAAGCGCTTGTCATGTTTCATATAAAATAGCAAAACCACTTAAGTGCTGAACCAGAATGAAAAAAAGGAGGGAAAAAACAATTTTTGTTTTTTTATAAAATAAACTGAAGAATACCCTACAATGGCTTATACAAGGGAATAAAAATGAAATATAAACGAGCAAGAGGTGTCTATGAGGATATCTGGCAGAAAGTAAGTTTCTATGCACTGCTTGAGAAGAATTAAACAGATTTTCTATATTGTGAGCTGCGAATAAATGGATGACATATCATTAGCTTTATACATTTTTTATTATTGTTTCATATGCGCAGCAATTCATACTTTTTCTGTATTTACTTTCTAGCTTGGTTACGCTGCATATCCTTAAGGAAAATTTTGACTGGAGGAGTACGTATACGTCTTGCCTTCTTGAATCTGTATCTTTCTACCTTTAAGTGAATAGCACAGCATACACAGTAGTGCAGTTTAGTATATAATTTTGGCAGAATGTATGCATTTAAAATTGAAGCTTCGGAGATGTCACGGACAGCAGCTTATGATTCGGGATACATCTGGCACAATTGGTGGAGCGAATAGCTTTTGTATGGCCTCTTTATGTTTACAACCTTCTCTTCTTAGGCCGGAAGAAAGAAAATCATTTGAAGGCTACTACAGGTACGGTAGCTCAGGTATACAATTAATACACACAACATAAGCGCTGTGGGAAGCCTGGTCGAAATTTTGACTGAAGGATTGTATTGACCAATTATGTATGTATGTGCCGATTAATTCCTCATAAGCAAATATGAATTTTATTGTAATGTTGAGACACCATCATATAGTCCTACATATTTATATCTTACTAGGTCGATTGGAATGTTCTACGTCCACTTTTCTAATTTTAAACCACGTCTTACTGCAGTTCACTGATCAATCCTTTAAATCTGAGAACAACTTGAGTTATGATAGGTTAGATAAAGAGGCATTACGTAAAGTTAGGTAAGACGGCGGCTCTAGACAGGCAGGAAACCTAACATTTCGATTGATTGTGATACCACAATCAATATTCAACGCAGGAATCAAACAATCGCTGAAGTACTAACTAACCCGAGTACAAAATCTTTCTAATGCAGGAAACTTTATATTAGACAACTCGGACAATGGAGTCAGAAAGTGAGAGGTCAAAAATCTTAATTTTTTCATAACAAGAGTGGGTCATTGACATACAATGTGAAACACAGTCTCCTCTTCCTCAATCATACAGAAGTCATTTGCCGCAACGCCAAGTCTTTCGGCATGCCTACCAAAAGGACAATGGCTCCATGAAAATCGTTATCGTGCGACGGACAGTCGTAACATTGAAAGCTGGAAGTAAGTCGTTCCTGTTTTTATTCATACGAGTCTAGTAGATGCTAGCAATATTGCATGTATCCTTAAAAAGGAAGGCAATCAGAATACCTATTCTTTGCAGATTGCTAGCTCCGTACTGGCCCTGGTCAGATCACCAGCAATGCAATTACCAATGATGTCCTTATGCCACGGAACACATATAAGAGTTACCACTGAATGATCCCAAATTTCTCAGAGAAATTCTCGCATTCATGGAGAAGGACAGGGACTTAATAGCAGCCTGGATGACTGACCATTTTCAAAGGTTTTTTGATTGCATACATTCTACACTGAAGGATGGATGAGCTTAACTGGAATTGCAGCATGTGCCCAAGCATTGTTTGGTTGTGGTGGCTTGAGTACAAATCCGAAAAAAACATTTGCGAACTCCAAAGAAAGAAAAAAAAATAGAGGTATTTGGAAAATATCACGACCTTCTGAAGGGAACCTTAGCAATAGCTAACGTGATATCATGCGACACCACCTGTTGATAAAGAGTTGGAATCAGTCAACAAATTTTCCGAACATATCATATGTTGCATGAGGCTACCATTTTGAGGCTACTGTTATCTGGATTCCAGGATAGTTTTTATGCAGCACATTACCAAATATTAGTCAGTCTTGAAGCTTCTTTCTATAGTCGATAGCTGTTCGAAGTAAGCCCGTTACTTTCAGTCAACGGAAGTTCACCTCTGTTACTTGCACAACAAAAATTTTTCTCTTGTGTTATTGTGTGCATCATACAGCCCTTGATTGACGTTGCAGGAACACTGCGACTGAAGAAATAATGTAAATGAATAGTGAATAATTCAAAAAAAGTCGAAAATCTTCTCAATTTACTGAAACAGCGAAACGATTATTTCTTTATAAGCTGAATCCTAATAACCAACGAATAAATTGTGGATAAAGGAAAACTAAAGTAAAGTTTTAAATTTTTAGTCCTCGTCCTCGCCAACGCACAGCAAACAACTTTGTTGCCACATATAATAACACATTTTTGTGGGTATGTACCACACATTATGCAAACACATGTGGTATTTTCAAAACAGCGGTAACAGCAACAACGAAAACAATACAATAAAACATTAAAATATCAGAAGCATTTCTATGACAACAACAATCACAATCGCAATAATGGAACAAAAAGAAAATATGAGAAATGACTGAATGAATGAATTAAAAAGCCAAACGAAATACGAAATTGCAAATAAAAGTAAAGTAAATACGGAATTTGTATTAAAAGAGAATAAAAATTAATTTAAAAATGAACTTGTATAGGATACAACTAAAATGTTTTTAAAAGATTAAAAAAAAAGTTATAAATCGTATTTCTTATATTACACAGAAACATTGAGAAGTATTTTAGGCTTGAAGCTGCCTGAGTTGTGTCAAGAACAAAGCATAGCAAACTAAACTGATCAGTAGCCTACGATTTGAAGTATATTTTTCAACAACTCGCTGTAGTCTAGTAGGCAGTGCATAGGCTTATTACACGTGAGGCCACGATTCAAACCACAGGTCAGACATCTCTAACAAAACGAAATATAAAGAAAATATTTCTTCGGCGACTTCCTCTCAGTAGTTATCTGGCAAAAACTCTGAGAGTAAATAAAATTACCATGAAAAGTTTCTCAAAAATCTGTCGTTCGGAGTCGACTTTTTATGTTGATGGTAATATCATTACTGAGACAGATTCTGTTAAGTATTTAGGAATAACTCTGCAGAGCAATCTTGCTTGGGATTTACACATTCGCGAACTGAAATCAAAAATAGCTCCAGCCGTTGGCATATTATATAAAATGAAATATAAACTCAATGAAAACACAAAACTTTTATTATATCAAGCTTTAATACAGAGTCACCTAAATTACATGGCTATAATTTATGGTTTTAAAAGTACAACAATTCTAAAAAGTCTGCAATGTATGCAAAATAAATCGCTGAAAGTAATATATAATTTGCCCATTAGATTTCAAACTTTATCACTTTTTCGAGACATCTGCAAATCAATCTTGCCAATTCACGGATTATATAAGTATCAAGTTTTGATGTACATATTTAAATCCTTGCACAACATTGGCTATCGTACCGTTCGATTTAATCAAAACCAAGCAATATTCAATACTCGGAATCAGCAAGACTTATGGACTCCAAGATGCCGATTAGAAACTTCGAAGCAACGCATTCAATACATGGGTGTTGTTGAATACAATAACCTTCCTGTAATTCTGAAAACTTGCAACAGAATTTCCACTTTTAAAAATTGTCTTAAAGAATATTTAGCAGAAAATCTTGAAACACTCTTATAGTAAAATCTTTTAGTCAAATCATAATTTTTCTTTAAAAACAATATTTTTTTATAATTTTGAAAAGTATGTAATTGTACAATAGTTTGTTATTGCCAACTTGTCTCAATAATGCCTTATTGGCGCTGAGACCAATAGAATTTCGATATTAGGTTGTACTTGAAATGTCAATAAAAATAAATAAAAAAATAAAAAAAAAACTGAAGGCGCCTCCACTCATGTATAAATTTAATACACACAACAAAAGTGGTGTGAGAAGCTAGATCGTAATCCTGATAGGCATATTTAGGTCGAAGTTAACAGAAGCAATAAGAGTTTAGAGAAGTAAAGGTACAAAATAGTGATACATACAGCATTGTCCCTATGCCCTTTGTAGGAACGAAGAGGTCATTGAAATCCAAAGAAAGTCAGAAAAACCATGTACACTGAAACGGAATTTACTTCAGCTCGAAGTCTTATCAACTCTGCTTAGCAGATATATACAGAATTCAGTATTCGGAATAGGTTTTATGGTATAACATTACCTTTATGATTCTTCAAAACCGATTTGGGTGGGAAAGTATACAGGAGTAAGCAAAGACCATTATTTTCGCTTAAGCTTGTGGTACAGATTTCTCAGTATCCTTTAGGACAAGTTAGGCTAGCTAAAATTCTATTAAACATGGAGACATAAAACTTCTTTTACAGCCATGCTCTTAACTAAACAAATTTGCTAAAAACGTTTGCAACAAACATACATACATACATAATTGGTCATTACAACACTTTAGTCAGGATTACAACCTAGTTTCCCATACCATTTATGTTGTGTATGGTAATTTTGTACATGAGTGGCGTGGCTTACAGTTTAAAGTCGATTCCGAACGGCAGATTATTTTGAGAAACTTTTTCATGGTAATTTTATTTACTCTCAGAGTTTTTACCAGACATCTGCTGAGAGGAAGGCGCCGAAGAAATAAGTTCCTTAATATTTCGTTTTGTTGGAGATACCTGACCTGTGGTTTTAACCGTGGCCTCATGTCTAATAAGCCAACACACTGCATACTAGACCACTGCGGCTTCAAACAGCAACAAACGCAGTAAGCTTTTACTATATCATCAAACACTTGATGCACATTCTTGGCTAAAAGTCCTTTTATTCGAGTGCAAGTGTCTAGACTAAATTAAGTGTCAAGGCTTAATTAGATTACAAATGAGAATATTTTGAAATGTTTTTCGAAAATCTCAGTGATATTTTGAATGCCTTAACAGATTACAATTGGTTACTGATCGATGCTAACAAAGATAATTTCTTTCTCCCCTGGCAATATAAGTCATTTATTTCATTTATTTCTCTCTGCATGTCACACTGTCGGTATAAACTTTTATCGTTTTATTTCGTTTATTTTCCTTCCTTTTTTGTGCAGTAACTGACAGCAAAAAAAAACAAAGGAATGAAAAGAAAAGAGACACAGAAATGTATCGCAACAAAAGACAACAATTTGTAAGCAATTTTCACAAAACACGCAAAAATTGAAAAGAAAATACAAAAGAAAAGCAAATAAAAAACAAGGCGACATGAGCACAACATTGAAAATTTTTTACTAAAGAAAACAGCTAGTAAATAACAGTGAAAAAAGAAGGCAATGATGATAGAAAAAAAAACTTACAAGTGTTACTTGTGTTACTTGTGTGCTTATAAAGAAAAATGAATTCGCAACATTGTCGCAGTATTATTCCTGCTTCATTTTTTCTTTTCGTTTTTATTATCGCGTTGTTTGTTTTTTATGTTACCCTCTCTATTTGTTGGAAACATAATATCGCCACTACACTCCTTTTCGTTCGTATACTTTTATGCTGCCTGGTTTAAACTGAAGAAATTCCGTTTATTTCTCCAAAAAAGTTTTCATTTTACAACCAAACACTCACACACACATACACACACAGCATAGTTGTTGTATTTCATTGTAGTCACACAGTTACACAAACGAAGGATTTTTTTCAGTTCTCCTCTCTCTCTCTCTCTCTCTCTCTCTCTCTCTCTCTCTCTCTCTCTCTGATTTTCATGTAGTTACAAGCGAGAGTACAAGTTCATAAATCTTGCTTTCCTTTCAAATCCCCGAAAAGTATTGTTGCAACAGCGGTGAGAGAGAGAGAGAAAAAACCATTAAAATAATAATTTTTGAAATGTTGCAACCAGTTGTTGTAACCATTAAAACGGTACTAAAATTGCAAGTGTTTATAGGATTGGTCGGACAAAAAACCAAACTAGATAGTGTAGAAATATTATTGCACTTGTGGCACTACAAGGATGGAGTTGAATATGCTCAACAACACACGGGATTTAATATGATGTATGAAGGCATTTTAATGGCAATAAAATAGGAAGGAAAAATGTTAACAGACCAAGACAAGTAAGGACAAATAAAATTAACTACAAAAAGTAACATTCAATTAGTCAAATATAAAATTTAGAATTATTGTATTTCTCAGATGACAAGGATTTCAAGGTCCTCAGCTTCAAAGAGGGAGACTGGGTCTCCAACAAAACCAAATATGAAAAAATATTTCCCCCCCGCCACTTCCTCTCAGCAAATCTATGGCAAAAAATCAGAGAGTTAATAAAAACTGCCATGACAAATTTCTCAAAAATCTATCGTTAGGAGTCGATTTTAAACTGTAGGTCTCCAGCCGCTCAAGTATAAAAATAACACACACAATATAACCGGCGTGAGAAACTAGGTCGTAATCTTGACTAAAGCGTTGTAATGAACAATTATGTTATGAAATACGTGTATTTCTTTTTCTATGGTACATTCCATTTGTGTTTCGATCTTCTTTGTGCTCTGATGGTTAGGATATGGCAAGAACAGTTCTTGATCCTCCTTGCGATCTCCATTTATATGGCAATTTGGGGGACAGTTTTATTCTGATTATCTTCCGATTTATTCAGCTTGGTTGCTGTAGAGTAATTCTTAATTCAATATATCTTAAAACCTCCACTTGTTGGTCTCTGGACTATGTTTTTGCTATGTTCTTGACATTTTTCAAATTTTGGCGAAGTATTAGACACCATCTGTTGTCATAGTTGGAGCGAGTGTGAGCGAACGTTTGCTGATATGTTCAGAGGATCATTGTACAAATGTGATATCTAATCCAGCAGTCTGTTGGCTGACATGACAGCCCCATTCTAAAAATAGGATATAACAGGGCTAAGCATTTGCGTAAACGCACTAGTAATGGAACCATGAGGCCTGAGGTTCTTTCATGAAATGCTTGCTATTTTTGAATTTAAATAAATAAAGTGTGTTAGAGGCATTATCGAAATTTTTTTACTCATTTAAAGGACCTATTGATGCTTTTATGTGTAGAATATAATATAATATCGTTGCAACATCACCCAGCTCTGCCATGACTCTGACTCATAAATCAGATTAAATTGGATAGATGACATGTGTTATATAGGAAGACTTGCAGTACAGAGCATTCGGCGAACATAAGTCAGAGTAATTAAATGACAATAGATTTGACAGATGTAGCTTCATCAAGATGACCGCAATCAACTTTTAAATGTTTGGAGATTCCTGTTCTAGGACCCTAAGTAAGCATTCGTATTGACAATAAAGTTATCAATATTTAATTGCACGACATTTCTAGAACACATTAAGCATTTTTCGAATGTATGTACCAGATCTTACCAGATTTTTTACTTACCAGATTTTTTACATCAGTGGCGGGGACTACAGTTTAAAGTCGTCTACGAATGAAAAATTTTTGAGAATGTTCTCATGGCAATTTTCTTTTTTTAATTTCTCTCAGAGTTTTTGCAAGTTTTTTCAGTCACATAGCCTATGCTTGCAAAAATCAAAGTATTACCTTACCATGGTATATGATAACTACCAAAAAGTTATTGTTGCACCCTATAGGTGCTATAATATTTAGTCAAAAGGTAAATTTCTATTACTTACTCGGATATCTCTTTATCCTCTCAAACATAAGCAAAGTATGTTCGACGAAAATGAAGTCATTGGTAAATCGATTATGTGCTTAAGATCTCTGCCGCAAGTTGTATTTAGTGTTCAAATGAAGAGCTTTGAGTTCTTTAACAATATTTCAAATGCATTCGTGGTACCTCTATCAGTATATAGGAATTCCATGATCAATTCGTACTTATACTTATAGTAAGAGTAGTCTAAAAGGTATCGATATTTATTTCATCGATAACAATAAATAATTTTTCAACATCCATTTTTTTTATTTTTTTCCTGCAACATTTGCTATTTATTTACTTTTTGTGTTTTTGCAATTAATTTTTAATTTCTTTTTTGGAATGAATTCATTTTCGAAACGTAAATCTCCTCGAATACTGATTTGACTTAGTTTTTGAAAAGTTTCTTTTAATTTTGCATAGGATTACGAGTGTATTTATTTTATTTATTGTTTATACGAAAACTTTCTGTTTTGCGAGCAAACTGTACTCGCCGTCCCTATTGAAACTGTTACGTTCTGTTCTGTTGGTGCTGTTCTATTTCACGATGCAACTTAAAAGCAACCAACGAATAAGATGGAAGAAATTGAAAAAAAAAGAAGAAATAAAATAAAAACGAAAACTAATGAATAAAAACAATAGCAAGAGAGTAGCCGTTCAAGTAGTTGTAGAGTTTACAGTGTGGCAGAAAAGTAAATAACATATACATAATTGGCCATTACAACCCTTCAGTCAGGATTACGGCCTAGCTTCTCAACACCACTCATGTTGTGTGCGTTAATTTTATACATGAGTGGCGGGACCTACAGTTTAAAGTCGACTCCGAACGACAGATTTTTTGAGAAGCTTTTCATGGCAATTTTTACTCTCAGAATTTTTGCCAGAAATCCGCTGAGAGGAAGTCGCCGAAGAAATATTTTCGTTTTGATGTCTGACCTGGGGTTCGAATTCGGGCCTTTCGTCTAATAAGCCAACACACTACCTACTAGACCACGGCGACTTCAAAGAAAAGTAAATAAACGGCAAGAAATTTGATTAACCATGCTATGATAAGTGATAAGATAAGACTCGAAAAATTCTAAAATGAAATCAGCTTAAAATGCTGAAAATTATCCAAATTTGAAACCAAAACTACATAAAATTTTTAAATTAAACTATTTTGTAATCCTTTTTTATTTTCTAGGCAACGTCATAGGCAAATTTATCATCACAGGTTATGCTGCAACAGATCAATCACCTGCTTAACAGGAAAAACTTTATTCATGGCACAGTCATAGAGCAAAGTCAAACATAGCAAATCAGAAGGATGTCTTGTTACAGTTCAGAGTTGCTTAAAGGAACAGAAAGGATTACATACATACATGCATACATTATTAGCCGTTACAACCCTTTAGTCAGGATTACGACCTAGTTTGTCACACAACTTATGTTGTGTGTATTAATTTTATATGTGACGGATGGGAGCTACAGTTCAAAGTCAATTCCGAACGACAGATTTTTGAAAAACTTTTTATGACAATTTACTCTCAGATTTTTTGTCAGAAATCTGCTGAGAGGAAGTCGGCGAACAATATTTTGCAAACTTCGTGTAGTTGGATATGTCTGACCTGAGGTTTGAACGGTGACCTCACGTCTAATAACCCAACACACTACCTACTAGACGACGTCGTCTTCGGGAAAATAATGGTGTGAAAGAAAAGCTCTGTGACTACCTTATGATCCTTAATATAACGAAGAAATAGTAGGCTTGTACTACATTTGGTGTCCTGCTATTTTAGTCGTATTGGATAAAAATATTGGCGAGTACTCCCATTCTTCTTTTCAGGACAACTTTCAGAGCTTTGTTATAAGTGCTATCAAGTGTAGTAGATAATTTGACTTCAGAAGCACTCGATATCTTCTTCTTCTGATACATGCGTGTTATGTGACTGCAGGCCACATTTGTATGCAATTAGGCCTGCGATAAGAAGACAAAATTTTTTTAACATAAGTTGTGTGAGAAGCTAACCCGTATTCCTGACTGATGAGATGTTAGGTATATATCACAGATCACCAATGAATCCTTTTTTTCGCTACTCATAAGTACTCAAGAAATTTTTGGTATGAGTGAGTCAACGGTATTGAAATTAAACTACTCTGATTCATTCGTACTCACTATAACGTTGATTTATAAGTACAGGTTGCAATGAGAATGACTACAACGTTGACATCAAACTTATAACATTCGAAATATATTTGATCCCTACGCCTACACATTCAGATTCATAAATTTTGAAAAATACTTATAATACTACTCATAAGTGCGTCGAGTGATACGAATCATTTATCAACATTTACCGTCTTAGTTGTTGTTGCCTTTACAAAAAAAGGAGAAAGAAAAAGACAAAGACTGCAAGTAAAGCAAACCCAGAACATTCTAGTGCGTATTGTAGAGTTCGAGATCATACTTATTTTGTGATTCTTGTAAATGTTGAGTAAAGGAGAGTCTAAATCAAAAACATCATGCATATTGTTAAGTATGAGTACGATGAGTACTTGAAACTTTGAATATGAATATGATGAGTATGATATTAAAGTATGTATGAATGCGTATAAGTATCACAAATTATGAGTATGATTCGAATCTGCTAATCTTTTTGAATACTCATTGCTGATCTCTGGTATGTATGTGTGTAGATCATAGGATTCGAGATCGTTAGATTTCTTTGTAGAGGCTGTATTTGCGTAGATAATCCCATAAATTGGGAGTATTTAAAAACCATTATTCATCAAGTTATTGCCCTTATATCGATTCACGTTTACGAGAAAGTAATTTAAAACTACTTAAAAAGGATCGACTTCTGCAAAAAATTCCAAGGCGGTCATGTAAATGATATTTCATTTTATCATTATTGCTGAGCCAATTACCTTCTAAGTTACCTTTCTTTTGATGAGTGTTGGTAGATTCTACAGCCCTAGTACCGTTCCTCTAATTTCAAGCCTAAACTTGAGAGTATCATGGAACAAGGGTAAATGTTTTATACTTCCCTTTTTGTGTAATTTTTTTTGGCATGATGGCATCATGTGCAGTATTGAATCTACATACGTTTTGATTTATGCTTTGCCTAGCGTCACAATTTTGTGATAGACTGTATTATTGCTGGTGAAATTCAAATCACTTTTGTTTGTTCGTTTGTTTATATTGTTTTAACAATTAGTCACAACTTTAAACTTTTGTCAATCTTTTCTTCATTTATAACGATTCTAACGAGATTCGCTACGTTCTCTAGCATTCTTTTACTTTTTACGATTTATTTATTATTTTTTGTTTCTGTCTTCCTTTTTTTGTTTCTTTCATGATTTATACAACTTTTGCATTTTATTGTTTGTTTTAATTGAAGTTATTGCAATTTTTCCTCGTCTACTTTTCATTTCTTTTTCTATTTATTTTGTTTTGCTTTTCTTATTTTTTATTTTTTATTTTTTTATTTAATAATACTGTAAAGAAAATGTAATTGAAAAAGTTTAAGATGTTCCATTTGTTTTTCCAATTTTATGGCAATTAAAAATGCAAGGAATTCATTCGTTCTCTTAATTTTTCGTCTTTGGCAGAATATTTAAAAGTTTCATTAGCATCATGTAATGGAATGTTGAAAAATCTTAAAATTTTAAAGAAATTAAACTGAAATTATAATTAAGTTTGATGCAACTGCTGGATATAAAGTCAAAAAAGCAGACATAATAAGAAGACTTGAGGATTTTTTGCAAATACCATGATTTTGAATGTTGACTTATTAGACCAGAGGCCAAGATTCAAACCCCATGTCAGACATTTCCAACAAAACAAAATATGAAAATAATATATTTTTTCGGCGATTCCTGGAAAAAACTTATGAGAATAAATAATATTGCCATGAAAAAACTTCTTACAAAATCTGTGGTTCGGAGTCGACTTTAAACTATAGGTACCGTAACACATGTATAAATTTAACACACACAACATAAGTGGTTTGAGAAGCTAGGTCATAATGCCTGACTGTACGATTGCAATGACCAATTGTGTATGTAGGTATGTAGGTATATATCACATAAAATAAAAAAAAAAAACGTCGAAAATAACAATAAAACCCAACAAAGTTCTATCAGTGCGTATACTTTATATTGCATACTCTAAGCGAATGTATTAAATATTAATCATACGACACAATGCAATTTATTTATTATGCTTTACCGAGCGGTATATCCAATTACTCTCGTAGTTTATTAAATAAATACCAGCATAAATCGATAAATAATTAATATATTTGTTAACTAAAGGCGATTGCAATTTCGGATCTCAAATGTAAAGTTAAATAAAATGCAGAATATTGTAACAAAAATTTTATTTCATTGTATTTCATCATAATGACTGAGGAATAATAATGTAGATCGATCAATTTTAAGCAGATGTTTGTAAATTTCTTGTAAATAACAAACAATTTATCGCCAACTTAACTTAATGGATAATGGTTTCTAAATTCATTACCAACCTTAGAAGATTATCCACGAAGACACGGCCTCTAGAAAAGAATTTTACGATTTTGAATCTTATAATCTCCTTACATATGTATATACATAATTTGTCATTACAAACCTTCAGTCAGGATTACCATCTATCTGGTGTCCATCAAGTATGTTGTGAGTGTTATTCTTATATCTCAGTGGCGGGATTTGCAGTTTAAAGTCGACTCCGAACGGCAGATTTTTTTGAGAAACTTTTCATGGCAGTTTTTATTTTCTCTCAGTTTTTGCCAGAAATCTGCTGAGAGGAAGTCGTCTAAGTAATTTTTTTTCATATTTTCGTTCTAATGTCTGACAATGGGATCTGAGGCATGGTCTCATGTCTAATAAGCCAACACACTGCTTACTAGACTCTGGCAAATATGATCTTCAACCAATCACCAAATCGTGAAATAACTCTTTCTGGAAATTGCTCACGTTGTAAAGCCGAAATTGTCTGTGTTGTGTGATTCATCTAGATGAAACCACTTCCATCTAGTGAATAATCTGTGTGCTCTGAATTCCTAGATATACGGCCAGCACTTATTGGGCGTAACAAACAGTCACATCATCACAGTCATTTGCAGGATGTAATGGCTTTTTTCACAATTACAATTGGTAATCGCCGAAGTCTAGTAGGTAATGTGATTTTCGATGAGCTCCAGGTAAAGGCATCTCGAACAATACAAAATATAAAAAACATATATTTCTTTTGGCAACTTCCAGCAAATGCTCTGAGAGTAAAATAAACTAGCCTTGAAAAGTCTCTCAAATCCGACATTAAACTGTAGGTCATAAAATTAACACATATAAAACATGGGTGATGTGAGATGCTAGGTTGCAATCCTGAGAAAAGGGTTGTAATGACTAATTAAGGCTACATGCCACAAATTTGCTGGTGAAAAAAGACCCATTAAGAAAGACATCAGTTGAAGCGTTAAAGAAAATTATATATTCATATATATATTCATATATTCATGTTCTTATGAATAGCATTCGGGCATTAATTGTTGCGTTAGTGGTATTTTTATTGAATGAAAGCACAAAGTCAAATGAAAAATACGCCATAACGAATTGAAAGATAGGCTCTATTGCTAATTTCGATGTGGTATCTACGCTTTCAGATTAAATGCCACACTTTCCTAGGACACAAAACTGGCCGCTTCTGTGGTGTTTCCAGTCTATTTACAAGAACTGATTTTTACCGCTGGGAGACTTTTCTTAATACTCCATTAAAATATTTTCATGACGATCTCTTTAATTTTTGCCGATTCCTATTATCCAGTTTAAACACAGCTTTCTGGTCTTTAAATTTTGGCAGATATATGATGCTGACCTTCTTCTAACACTTTTAAAGTGCATATCGATTCTTTCTGTGATTGCCTCTGCCACTTCAAAGGGTACCTATTCATTTAGTCGAATACTACCATGTTCTTTTCGGAAGTTCGTGCATCCTCGCTTAAACTCAAGATATAAACCCAATATCTTATAGCCGTAAGTTATGCCTTAAACTACCATCTAGCTTTATTTTAATATTTTGATTAAATGGTTGAAGTCGCCGTAGTTTAGTGTGTTGGCTTAAGAGATATGAGGTCTCGGTTCAAACCCCAGGTCGAAAGGATATATAAAAAAATTTCGGGGACTTTCTGCAGATATCTGGCAAAAAATCTGAGAGTAAATAAAGCAGACATGAAAATGTTTCTCAAAAAATCTGTCATTTGCAATCAACTTTAAAAACTGAAATTTCCGCCACTCATGCATAACAACACACACAACATAAGTCTTGTGAGAAACTTGGTCGTAATCCCGGCTAAAGGGTTGTAATGACCAATTAAGTATGTATGTAGGCTTGCCAGATCTGACGATTTGAAAGCCTTAAATGGCTAACCTGGTGTTCAATAAACAATAAATTTATTAATTTCCCATATAAACCAATTAGAAATAAAAGAAAACAATCAATCTGGAATAAAAAAAAACTCACTCAACCAGAATTTATTTCAAATACTATGTGTGTATACGCAGTAATATGTATTTATTTATTTATGATTTTAATTATTTTTATTTAATTCTTTTTTTTTTGTATTCCTTTCGTAAATAAAATTTTATAAAAAATTTCAATGGATGGTCGAGTCTACCATATAAAATCGAACAACAAATAATATTTAGATTTAACAAAACGTTATTCAACTACAAATGCAAATATGCATACTAAAGCAAACACAAACACCACCACCATACCAAATACAAAATAGTTGTTCTCATGTTCCCATGCATTATGGAGCATCGTGTCCTTGCTAAATACATACAAGCTATACACAGAGCATACAAGTTTAAATGTGCTCGAATGTGCATGTATGGACACGTATGCGTTTGTATGCGTTTTAATGCGTTATTCTGTACACATTTTGTTGTTGTTGTTCTTCGTGTTTTTTATATATATTTTCGGAACATATGCGTACGCAACAAATAGTGCGTACAGCATAACAAAAACAAAATTGCATTCACATTGCAAAACAGCCAACGCCCATACGTAAAACGTATATACACGTACATACACACGCATATATACACAACTAATTTCAGAATACCTATACAATAACAATAGCTTTAGACCAGGCCATAATCAGTGCAGTTAAAGTGCATTCAATTATTTTATACGGCCATTATTATGAAAACTTAATGGTCATTAAATGGAAAAACGGTATAAAAACAACACAACAACAACAAAATTGTAAATAAATATGCTTTAAAAGCAAATTATGAAAAATTATTAAACACCCGCATACATACATACACACATAGAGCACTTGTTATTTGAATTGATTTTTCTACCGTTTTTCCAAGCACCTAAGGGTCATTAAATGTTTGAAAAATTTTGTTGTAATAAAATTATTTTTATTATAGATTCCCATGAGTAAAAACAAAATTTAAATCTTTTTTTATTAGATTGGAGAATCCATATCCCAGTAGTTGCTGCAAGTGTTTTTCAAATAAAATCTCTATCATCAGCACCACAATTCGCGATGTAGCCATATGTATTTATTTCGTTAATTAATCACATACGGGTTTCATCTTCGTTGATTCATTTAACGAACATTCCAATTATTCTAGATCAGCAGTAATCGTTTTACGTATTCTAAGTAGTAGTATTGAAGTCGCCGTAGTCTAGTAGGTAGTGTATTAGCTTTTTAGGCATGAGGCCACGTTTCACACCCAGGTCAGACATCTCCAACAAAACGAAATGTGAAAAAAGATTTCTTCGTTGACTACCTCTCAGCAGATTTCTGGAAAAAACTCTGGGACGCCAGCTTCCCAGAGACCTCCCATATGAGGTGCACCAGCAGGGTTGAAATGCCAAGCCAACCCCCATAAGTAGCATTGGCCTTTGAACCTGATTCCTTAAGAAAATCCCGAAATTCACTTTTCAACATCTTCGATGCTACTACAAAATTGGTACCGTAGCCGGAATACATATTCGCAGGATATCCACGACGAGAAATGAACCTAGCCAAAGCTCCTAAGAGTGCTGACGTAGATAAATTACTAATAGCTTAAAATTAATGAATAGCTTTCGTAGCAAAGCAAATAAACAGACACACGTAGCCCTTAGTTATAAGACATGTTCTGCCCGTGTAATTGCGAATGTCGAAGGGCCCTGCAAAGTCTACACCACTGCTAGCGAAAGGACTAATGAAAATGGTACGAGATGTAGGTAAAGCCGCTATTATTTGACTCTGAGTCATTCCCTTATAGATAGTACAAGTCCTGCAATGCCGTAAAACAGACTTTATCTAATTCTTAGACCTGCGCATATAAAATTCGGTTCTCAAGACTGTCAGCATCAATTGATTTCTGCCATGCAAAGCCAACCTATGGATAAAATCGATTAACAGATAAGAAAATCAACTGGCTGTTGGTAAAACAATTGGAAACCGTTCGTTATACTTGAGATTTACCGCATTAGCTAACTTGCCACGGACTCTCATCAAACCATCCTCATCTAAAAAGGGATTCAAATTCAAAAGTTCCCCTTCCACAATCTTCTCTCCATCAGACAATCGCCGGTACTCTTGAGGATACCAAGCCCTTCGGGCTATTTTTATCAATTTCCCTCTCACTCAAACCTTACCTATTAAAAACCCTAAGGCCATCACACGCAACGCTCTCGAGTAGGAAGAAAACCGATTCAACAGGTCATCGAACTCCTTAAAATAAACAAAGAAAACCATGTGACATTTTTTCGCTTCCTAATTGTCATATTCCTCGGGAACAGGTTTTAGTTTTAGAACCTAACTGACCACCACAGCTCATCCGTCGCCAAATCCTGCGGTAGAGCTCCTCGACTTATCAAATCAGCCGGATTCTGCTCCGACCGGGCATGCCTCCAGCAGGCCTTGTTCATTAGCTCCGTCAGTTTTGCAATTCGATTAGCAACAAAAGTTTTCCACGAACTGGGTGGTTTTTGAAGCCAAGCTAGAACTATGGTAGAATCAGTCCACCCATAGAATTTTGTTTTCGTTGCGTCATATTTGAAATCTGCCTTCACAGCTTTCATCAACTAAATTAACAATACTGTCCCGCAAAGTTCCAGCCTAGGTAAAGAAATTGTCTTCAAAGGAGCGACTTCGACCTTCGACTTAGCCAACAACAGATGGATCCTAAATCATCCTCACTACGAATGTATATACCCCGTATGCTTTCCCCGATGCATCAGAAAACCCATGAACCTCCACCTTACATCAGAAAGCCAAACCTATGCTGGACAAGATTGATAAGCCAACTTATAAGATGAACAAAATATAGACATACATACATACATAATTTGCTATTACAACCCTTCAGTCAGGATTACGGCCTAGCTTCTCACACCACTCATGTTAAGTGCGTTAATTTTATACGTGAATGGCGGGACCTACAGTTTAACGTCGACTCTGAATGACAGATTTTGAGAAACTTTTTCATGGCAGGTTTATTTACTCTCAGAGTTTTTTGCCAGAAATCTGCTGAGAGGAAGTCGCCGAGGAAATATTTTTGTTCCATACTTTGTTTTGATGTGTGGCCTGAGGCTCGAACGGGCTTTACGTCCAATAAGCGAACACACTACCTACTAGACTACGGCGAGTACAACAAAATACAGACACTGTCGACAATACTAAAGAATTAGTATGTACCTACATAACTATTGTTACTACTCTGAACACATTCAGTAGAACGGAGCATACCACGTTATTACAATATGGACGTTGAAATATGATATGTAAAGTTGTATCATATAGCGGGAACTCTTAATCGTTTCAATTTTCTCTAATGAATGGTCCCTTAAAGAGAACCATATCACTGTGTTTCGTCACTATTTAACTCTCTGTTCGAACGCCGAGTGAAGTATGCGACCAACTTACACAGAATAATTTTATTCAGCAATAGGATGTGCGATCACCTGAAGTTGTAGCTGAACTGATCGAAAAGAGTCAGTCATGATTTGGTGAGGTGGTCCCTTATGATGATGTCACTAACTGGCATTTCTGCGAACAAGAGACTAAAACATCGACCAAAGTTTACCACGAAAATATTTTGAAAGCTGTGGCAACATACTCAACCATTCTATATTCCAAACCCAGCGGTAGACTTTCCAGCAAGATCCTGTGTCAGTTCATAAAACTAAAACAATCAATATCTAACTCCGATTCGGTTTTTCAGCACTCGTCTGCTCTGAAGAATTAGCCTCTGGTAGCCCTTATTTTAACCTGTTGGATTGCAATTGACGACGTGCAAGTGGCTATTGGTACAAAAACATCTATTGGATTTAATTTTATAGCATAATAGTAGTCCTGCACTTTTTGACTTGGTTTAATGGATTAGTTGTATGCTTAATGGCATTATGGTGCCAAAAAACTTGCTGCACCTTCTGATGCCAAAAGTTGTATTTTACGTTGTACCTTTGTATTTCAGTGGATCTCAAACCGCTACAGTTAACCAAATGCGTTCACTATGCCATTGATTTTCTCCTACGGGACACTCCAATCAAGTTTATCTGATATCTCGTTTTTATTGACACTATGTTCCAGGATATCTACATTAACTTCTCTCCAATTCACGCGATTGTCCTGGTTAATTAAGAGCACATATCGCGGTGTTCAAGAAATATTGGCTCTTGACATTATCACATGTAGATTGCACTGTTGTTTCTACTTTGCTTTGACTGAGGTATGAAGTGATGTTTACAAGAAGTGAGAAGTGGGAAAATATTTCTTAACACTCTATTGAAACATATTTTTCCGCCGATTTCCTCTCAACAAATTTTTGACAAAATTCTGAGAGTAAATAAGATTTTCATGGCAATTTTTCTCAAACATCTGTCACTCGGGATCGACTTTAAACTCTAGGTCCCACTACTCATATGAGTAGTGGTGTGAGAATCTTGGTCGTAATCCTGACTGATTTTGATGTCATATTTATTTATTTCATTACAACACACTTCAAAACCATTTTAAATTTTGCTGTTTACCCAAACAATAAATTTGTTTTCGCTTTAAACTTTCTAATTGTATTTAAATTAAAACATTTAAAATATCCATGCAGCTACAGGAATTACATTCCAAAAAAAAACTTACTTTTAAGTTGAGTAATTCTTTACGAAACATACAAAAACGCAACACAAAAAATATCTTAAAAAAATGTTAAGAAAGTAAGGAAAAAAAAATGAGATGAAGAAGAGTGTGCCTCGAGGTATTTGCTGAAATAATATTACAAAATGATTATAGGGATTCAAGTTGTCAGCACTTTGTAAGGTATGAAAAAGCAAAGAAATATAACCTCCAACTGAATTATGTCTTCGTGTGCCGTATAAGATAACATTATTGTATACAAAATAGGGTGTTCCAATAATAACAAAATGTATTCCATTTATAATTAATTTATTAAAGTTATTGCAGGTTAGGTTAGCAGTTAGCTTGACGTTCACAGGCAAGTTCACTCGGTGGCCCATAGTTTTCCAGATTTTAAGATTTTTTAATTTTTGATTGTTTCGTTGGGTGCGATACGACACAACTCTCGACTACTTGATTAAAAACTGTTTCAAATATAGATTTTGAGAGGTATTGCCTTACTCGCTTAATAGCCTAGCTATTGGCTGTTGTTCGACCAGTATTTGTTTCGTTCGATTTCCTTGATTTCGAGTTTTCTGCTTTGTAGTCCAGATCTTGTCTTGTGTAGCTAGTTGCGTTCTGAATCGAATACGCTTGTACTGGTACTAAGTATCCAAAACTAGATTCCATGTGTCTTCAGAAAGAAACTGGCATAGATAATAGCAGTGTTTATAAAGAGTTTTAATGAAAGATAACCGGGGTTTTATTCACGCACAGAGTGTATATTCAGACACAGTCGGTGATTTATACATGCCATTACCTTGAGAGTAGTCCCCGTAGTCTAGTAGGCAGACGTTCGAGCTCCAGGACAGACATCAAAAACGAAATATGAATAAAAATATTGCTTAGGCGACTTCCTCTCAGCAGATTTCTGGCAAAAACTCTGAGAGTAAATAAACCTGCCATGAAAAACTTTCTCAAAAATCTGTCGTTCGGAGCCGACGTTAAACTGTAGGTCTCGCCACTCAATTATAAAATTAAGGCACACAACATGATTGGTGTGAGCAGCTAGGCCGTAATCCTGACTGAAGGATTGTAATGGCTAATTATGTATGTATGTATGTATTACCTTGAGACTGGACGGCTGCTGGCCAAGGTTATGTTTTAAAATTAAACACTATTGCATAGCGTAATGCATCAATCTGTAACTGATAAATACGGAATCGTATCGGCACTGTATGAAAGTTTAAGAATGTCGAATATCCATATGACGTTTGTCGCCTCTCTAACAGCTACTTTGTCGCGATTTATTAATACATCAACAAAATATGGACATGTGGAAACAATTCAGTAATAAAATTTTAAAGAAACAATATCTTGTGTTGGATTTATTTACAATCCAATTGGTGGATGTATTCCATGCTTTAATAGCCAAAGAAAACTGTCCCAATATTTAATGATCCCTAGCTGTTACATTTTTAACTCTTACATTAACACTGGTATGGGGCTGTGAAACTTTAAGTATTGACTCCTCCAAGTTTTTGTAGACAAATGTTCCTAAATTAGTAGTTCTCACATTATCGAGTGGCGCCAAATTCTTGGTATCATAAACGCTAACAATTTATGCTGGATATACAACTTTGAAGTCATCGTAGTCTAGTAGATAGTGTGTTGGCTTATTAAGCATGAGGTCCGGGTTCAAACTCTAGGTCAGACACCTCCAACAAAACGAAGCATGAAAATATATTTCTTCGGCGAATTCCTCTCAGCAGATTTGCGTTGAAAAGTTACTTACAAATCTATCGTTCGGAGTTGAATTCAAACTGAGGGTCCTGAAACTCATGTGCAAAATTAACACACACTATATAAGTGTGTAAGAATCTATGTCGTAATCATAATGACCTATTATGTACGTAGATATTACACACAATAAAAAAAATTACGGTACTACATTGCGTTTAACGAAGAACAACGCGCGTTTTTTTGTTGAAAGTAAAAAAATTAAAATTATATAAAATAACAAAATCCCACAAAAGTTGTATCAGTACGTATACTTTATATTGCATACTCTAAGCGTATGTAATAAATATTAGTTATACGCCACAATCCAATTTATTCATTATGCTGCACTGAGCGGGATATCCAATTACTCTTGTAGTTCATTAAATAAATACGAGCATGAATCGATAACCAATTAATATAAAGGGTGTTTTTTATAGAGGTATAGAACTTTAAGTTGGCATTACTTTTGAAGATGGCGACCGATTTAACAGCTGTCAAGTCATTTATTCTCAGTTTGGTTTGGCAATTCATCATGAATAGACTCACGCCTGAACAACGCTTGCAAATAGTGCAATTTTATTTCGAAAATAATGGTTCTGTGCGGGAAACGTATCGCGCACTAAGTCCATTTTATCGTCGACAAAATCGTCCATCAGAGCAGTTAATTCGATTAACCATGGAACGTTTTCGCACCACGTTTAGTCTTATTGATAACTCGCATCCGCAGAGACGCTGTACGGTGCGTACAGAAGAAGCTATTGCTGCTTTAGAGCGTAGCATAGAGGAAGAACGTTACAGTCAATGGTGATCGGTATAGAGCCATGATTACTAACTTTTTCATTCCTGAATTGAATAACCATGATGTCCAGGAGATGTGGTTTCAACAAGACGGCGCAACATGTCACACAGCTCGTGCCACAATAGATTTATTGAAAGACACGTTTGGTGACCGCCTAATTTCACGTTTTGGACCTGTGAATTGGCCTCCAAGATCTTGTGATTTAACACCGCTATACTGCTTTCTGTGGGGCTATGTAAAGTCATTGGTCTATGCGGTAAAGCCACAAACGCTTGACCATTTGGAAGGCAACATTCGCCGGGTTATTGCCGATATACGGCCACAAATGTTGGAAAAAGTCATCGAAAATTGGACGTCCAGATTGGACTACATCCGCGCCAGCCGTGGCGGTCATATGGCAGAAATCATATTTAAAATGTAATGCCACAAGATTATCTTTCGGATAAAGTTCTATACCTCTATAACAAACACCCTATATTTGTTAACTATAGGCGATTGCAATTTCGGATCTGAAATGTAAAGTTAAATAAAACGAAGAATATTTTAACAAAATTTTTATTTCATTGTATTTCATCATAATGGCCGAGTAATAATAATGAAATAGCATTTCATTAAAATGGCTGCCTTTGAGTTGATCTATTTTAAGGAGATTTCTGTAAATTTTTTCGGTAAATAACAAATAATATGTCGGCAATAACTTAATGGATAACGGTTTTCAAATTCCTTACCAACCTTAGAAGATTATTTACGAAGACACGGCCTCCACAAAAAAACTTTTTGATCTTGAACCCTATGATCTCCTTACATAAATACATAATTTGTGATTATAAACCTTCATTCAGCATTATGATCTATCTGGTATCGATCTATTATGTTGTGAATGTTATTTTTATACTTTTGTGGTGGAATGTACAGTTTAAAGTCGGCTTCCAACGACAGATTTTTTTTAAAAAACTTTTCATGGCAGTTTTTCTTTTCTCTCAGTTTTTCCTGACCAAAGGCTTGTAATGACCAAATATGTATGTATGCATACGCTTTTGAAATCAATGCAATACTATTTTATGAAGCCATGCTTCATTTTCATTGGAACAAGGGGTTGCGGTGAACAGAAACTTTGTTTATGTCAAAAGTTTGGGTTTAATTGATCAGAATATACCCTTTGTAATCAATAGTCATTGACTGATATCTGAACAAGTTATCGATCCTGATTTTACAACAAGGATATTGGATAGATCCTTTTATGTCTATGGTGTGCACATTGCAGAGAACGTTATCCTTGTCTTCTGCAGATTATCCAGATCAGGCGACAAAATCGAATATGAAATGTTTTCCAACTACTGCAGTACTATTCAGGCTGAAATAATGGTAATAAAACTTGGATCTGCTCGAATTCAGTATCAGAGTGTAATATATAGTTATATAGGTATATTTACTACCGAAAAACGGCCATTAGGACCCTATAGAATGTGTTCACCATATCTAAGTTTGCCTAAAAACGCTGGGTGTCTCTAAAAGAGACAGTATGACATTCAACGGTTATAATAATAATAGGGGTTCTTGAGCACAGGGATATTGAAGGCAACAACGAAGCTGACACATTTGCAGAAGCTAACACATTGAAAAATTTAATTGAATTCATAAATGAAACTGCAGAGGAGCAAACAAGCGATCTCACACCAACTTCGTTCATTTGCAAAAGAAAGGCGAAAAAATACGTCCACTTGCAGAGAGACCAAACAGATCTGGCCCCGATGTGTATATGCAGAATTAAGTTGGCATTTTAAGAACCTTCTAGCAATTATAACCGTCGACTGAGAGTACTTCAAAAGGACTTCTGGGGAAACTGTAAGACGGGGAAGATGTAAGACAATACATCTTCTCTGTCCGCTGCTTGGAAACCGAAAAAGAAGAATGCTTAAGAATCCAGAATTTGTCGACAAAGACGATTTCACATCTTTTGATACTACAACGGGAGCTAAGCAATTTATGCCCATAGAGTACATAACTTGTGTCCAAACTTTGGAAAATTTTTAAGCAATAACCCCAAGTAGACGTTACCGTAGTCTAGTGGGTAGCGTGTTGGCTTATTAGACACCAAACACCAGGTCCGACATCTCCAACAAAACGAAATATGACGAATTTCTAGCAAAAACTCTGAGAGTAAATAAAAGTTTCTCAAAAAATCAGTCGTTCGGAATCGACTTTTTAACTTGTAGGTCCTGCCACTAATTTACAAAATTAACGCACACAACATAAGTGGCTTAGGAAACCAGGTCGTCATCCTTACTGAAGTTTTGCAATGGCTAATTACGTACGTTACGTGGGTACATATAATATTAATTGCTAATACAGATTCCAAATATTTCAACGGACAGCCTAATAAATGTGCGAATACTCTCTCATATATTTTCAACCGTACCATACATATACATTTTTTAAAGCAGATTTTTTTCTTTTTTTTATAAAACGCGTATGTCTGCTTGGCAAAGCTACCATTTTAAACGGTTGTTAGCAGAAGCCGTTGAAAATTCCTTGACTACTACTGCCTGCCTGCTTGCCATGGCAAGCAAGATCTGATGCCATCATATAGAATCTTAAATGTTTCCTTTTTTCTTTCTTTCTCTTTCTTTTGTTCTTCATCTTACAAATTCCTTCTCGTTATTAGCCCACAGCATTTTCATTTTCATCGTGTCAAACAACAAACAAAAAATGTTTAACATTCTCTTACGTTAGTCGGGTTTTTTATTTTTTTATTTTTTTGTTTGTGTCTTATTCGTTGGCGCTTTTTGTCTTGAGCATATTTGACAGCAGACGTACAAAGTGTAAGATTTTAACTGGGAATCATATAAAATGTCTTTAAAAAAGTTTGACACCCGGAATATTCATTGTATGGCATGGTATGCTCCAACTCCGTTTGCCGTACGCCAATTAACGTACATGAATAAAACATAAAACAAAAAATATTTTCTCTTTTTATTGTGTTCTTTTTATAATTTTTTTTATTATTTTTGCAACAACTTATGCTTCATCAAATATTTGTATTTGACAATCTGGCGGCTTGGAGTGGGGGAGCAATATTTTTTTTTAACTTTTTCAAACAAACTTATGAAGGTAATGATGAATGCATACGTATTTGTATAGAAATTATTGGCAATTATACAACAAATCATCAAAAGTATGTGTGAGAACTAAATGAGCGACTCTTAATCGCTTACCAATCACTTCTTGTGCTCATACTTTCACATGAGAATTGAAAAATTTTCAAGTTAAGCAATTTAATCCGATTTTCCTTTGAGCGTTGTGCCAGAAAAATTATCAAAATTTTCTTTTTCCTCTCCTTTTTTGGACGTGCTTTCCAAAAACATTTTACGGCATGAATGTCTGGCAGCAAGACAGAGGTAAAAACCGTTAAAAGAGATGAATGTACCAACATATTCAAATAACAAAAGTTATTAAAAAACAAAATTCCTCTGTTGTTGTTACTGTTGAAGCTGAACTTATAATTTAATTCATAACTTTTTTGTTTTCATCCCAAATTCATGCTTAAACTTGGTTGAAAAGCATCAGTAGTAGAATATGCTAACATAGCTGCCAGACAAATGAGCCACCAAATCGTCAAATATTTGAGAAAAATCGTCAAAGACATTTATTGAAATCGTAAAAAAATCGTCAGAAAAAACAAGTAAATAAATTGAAAGGTTTTTAAACACAAAAATTATTTCTATTGTAGTAAAACATATAAAGTGCATGTATGTGCAAATCTGAGTTCAAAAATAAAACATTTAAAAAATAATTTGTTAGAAATTAAGAGTTAGCGTCCCCCATTTTCATTTATTAATTTTTTTCCAAAAATGGAGAAATTTTATGTCATTTTCAATCTACCTCAGTGTTGTTTATTGACACATAAGCGCAGCAATAATATTGTATCATCTTAATATATGGGTAGTGTAAGTATTAAGTAGTCAGGAGCTCTTGATATTCTGAGCATGAAAATTCAGTGTAATTTTGGCTGGAGCTGACACATTTTTCAGTTCCCTCTTATGACCTTATCATCTGATCTCACTATTTACATCATTTATAACCGACCGAGAATGGAATACAACTCTCATGTATGGGTCGGTGCCTCAACGTCTATTTCGAGCTTTCTCGACCGTGTACAGGAGAGGCCGTAGTAGCTCGTTAATTTTGATTAAAGGATTTTACTCGAACGAAATAAGGGGACTTGTTTCCGAAAATCATATACACATTTCTACGTAACGCTCGCCTTTCACTGCCATCACATCCGTATGTGGTCGATAGTTCTGTGGATCGCACATTGCATTACAGCAAAAATACATTTTTTGGCGGACTATTCGTATGTGGAACTCAATTCCTGCAGAGGTCTTCCGATGGTAATTAGACGCTATGCTCGAATTTTTAAAATTGTCTGCAACGACAAGTGATAACTTATTCTCAACTACGAGATTATTTCAGAGTTGTAATTTTTTGGCTTTTAAGGGATTAAAAGGAATAAAATACAGAAAAACCATCACAGTTATTCGAAAGTAACTTAAAAATATAATACTTTACTCCATGTTTTTACTAACAAATTTCCAATAGTAAAAGTAATGTACTAAAGTAAAGAACATGACGTAAATTTTCAGTTTTTAAAAATCGTCAAAATAAGGTCATAAATCGTCAAATCGTCAATGTGTTATTTTTGGAGCTCAAAATCGTCAAAATTACGATAAATCATCAAATCTGGCGACAATGATTACAACCCTTTAGTCAGGATTACAACCTAACTACTCACACCACCCATGTTGTGTACTTTAATTTTATACATGAGTGGCGGGACCTTCAGTTTAAAGTCGACTTAAAGCGACAGAAACTTTCGTGGCAATTTTACTTTATTATCAGAGTTTTTGTCAGAACACGGCTGAGAGGAAGTCGCCAAAAGTCGCATATTTCGTTTGAGCCAGGTATTGATTAGAACAGACTCTGGTCTAATAAGCCAACTAGACTACGGCAACTTTAAATATATGCTTTAATTCCTCACTTATATATCTGTGTTTAATCTGGGGCCTATTTGAAATAAATGCAGATCGTCTAACAATTGTCACCAAACGATGTCTGCGTCATCTAAGGCGTTAGTTCTCACCAAATCCTATAAATAGTAATGACCTGCATCGTATTACAAATCAATAACCAATCCAATAAAAATTCTGAGAAGAAAGTTTGTATTGAGATCGTCAACTAGATCTCTGGAGCTCTAGTCCTCCAAAAGCACACTGCTAAAGCACACGAACTAGCTAATGTTAGGTTTTCATGCATCCAAACAAAAAGATCAGCTCCCATGAAAAGGTAATAGAAGACTTCCGAGCTGGAGAATAGCACAACAATGTTATAAATTTTCTAATAAGCGGCTTCACGAAACATTGTCTGACGGTACGACAGAAAGAAACGTTTTTATGATATGACACATGACGAAACCTATTATTAACAGCCTTAAGTTTGCGCTTTTTGAAAATGTGTTTTTGAGTGTTTCGCAAATGATTGTTGCGACCACAGAGTAGGGTATAGATGAGAGTATGCTTGACCAAAGTGAAAATCACCTACAGGCTAAGAATATCTGCATTGTCGAGTTTCATCAATTTGTAGAGTCTCATTTTCTGGCTACTAGAAATTACAACGGTAAATGGAATTTTTACCGGTCCCCTACCAACTTAAAGACCTAACGACAGATGGAAGTTACAAGGCCTTATTGATTTCTGTGTGACCAATAATATATGCAAAGGCTGTTTTCCCTGGATCTGGTCTTCGAGTCATTGACCCCTTATTGTTGAAACTTCACATTTTGGTTAAAATTTTAAAGATGCTTCAGCACTTATCGTTCCAAAAATATACAACTGAAAACAGTCGAGAATGTAAATCCTATTTTAGAGACAACAAGCTGCTTACCATATCACTTCCGACAACCCGAAGATTGGACGTACTTGAGTTTTTTTCTCTGGGTGTGATGAGATTGTTTGATGAGATGAAATGCACACGACTGCTCAAAAAGTGGCTTTTCATACACAATATTTAGAAGCTCTTGAATCAATGTATAGAGAACCTTTCGATTTCATTTGCATTTTTATGCACTGATGCTAGGCTAACAAATAACAAATAATAATAATAACAAATAATAATCGGAGTTAAAGTCGCCGTAGTTTAGTATGTAGTGTGTTGGCTTATTATATGCGCTCTCGATTCAAATCCAAGGCCTTGAGATGTGTGGAAGTATGAAAAAATATTTCTTCGGCTACCCCCTCTCAGCAGATTTCTGGATAATAATAAATTGCCATGAAAAGTTTCTCGAAACATCTGTCGCTTGGAATTGACTTTAAACTGCCGGGACCACAAGACAACATAACTGGTGTGGGAAGCTAGATCGTGATTCTGACTGAAGGGTTGTAATGACGAATTAGGTAAGTATGTAATGTTCGATTTTTGTGTTTCAGAAGACTATTGCTGTACTTAGTGTATAGTGTACGCAGTCGCCGTAGGCTACTAGACAGTGTATTAGCTTATTAGACGTAAAGCCCAGGTTCCAGCTCCAGGCCAGACATCGAAACGAAATATGAAAAAAATATATCTTCGGCGAATTCCTCAGCAGATTTCTGGCAAAAACTCTGAGAGTAAATAACACCTGTCATGTTAAAGTTTCTCAAAAAATCTGCCGTTCGAAGTCGACGTATAAAATAAAGGTACACAACATGTGTGGTGTGAGAAGCTAGGCCGTAATCCTGACTGAAGGGTTGTAATGGCCAATTATGTATGTATGTATGTATTGCTGTACTGAATCTAAAAAAGTGCTAGCAATTGATAAAATCAGCAACAGCATGCTTATAGAGCTGCCTTATATTAATATGAGGAGAGCTCTGATTAACTCAATTGGTATTTTACGATTTTGTCACGCGTAGAAAGTTGTTAATCTAGAATAAATAAAAAAACCGAAGAAATTTCTCGAATAAGGTGGATGAAGCGTAGTCTAATTTATTTTCTCCCCAATCTGCTAGCGATAGCTGCCAAACACAAACTGAATTACGTTGTTTGTTTAAATTTTTAAAGGATGGCTGTTAGCAACAGCAGTGAAGATATGGACAAATCAAAAATCTATGGACTTTTTACACCATCCTCGTAAGTACAAAATATAGTAGGGGATATTAAACTGGGAAAACATAATCACAGAGTTTTTGATGATACATTTTCACCAACACCAAGCAAATGATTAAAAACCTTTTATTACCTTCATCAACTTTTGCGTTAACGTAACAAAATAAAACCGAAGACATCACAACAGAAACTTAAAAATCTTATAAAAATGTTTACAGTTACCTGTTTTTGCAGCTGCATAAACGTTTTAATACGAAATAGTGTGAAATTAAAAATATACAACAACAATTTTACTAAAATAGAGACTACAAAAAAACCAAAATTAAGAAAACTTTTCTTCTTTCTTTAGCAAATAAAAGTTTTCGTGTTGCTCTTTATTTTTTCTTTCTTAGTGTGTCGCACAAAAATGTTGCTTTATTTGCACCTCAAATTCTAATAAACACTTTTGCAAATCCATTTGACACACGTTCACACATATTTTAGTTGCATATACAACCGGAAGCTAAAGTAGAAAATGTAGAAAGAAGATGCACAGTATTTACTCAGTGTATTTGTGTGCTTGTGTGCAACATGACAAACTTTCTAATTTTACACATCATAATGCAGTAAAAAAAGACAACACAAAGAGAGAGCGAGAAAGGGAGAGTGTGTGTGTGTGCGGTAAATTTAAAAGTTTTTCATCTTGTGTCGTATAAAAGTTGTACCTGCTGCTGCTTGTGTTCAGTGCGTCTGACAGCAATTTGAAAATATTCGTACGATGAGTAGATTGCTGCATTCAATTTTACAACCGAAGTTGTAGAAAAACTAGAAGTTCGTTGCTATTTTTAAGTTTTTCTAGCAACTTTGTTTGTAAATTATGTTGTTGTTGCCGTTGATGTTGCTGCTATAGTCGTAAGAGTTTCTCTGTGTGTGTGTTTTTTTAGTGTTTGTGATTATTTTCCATATTTAACAGCTTAAATATTGTTTTGATAAAAGGTACACGATTACATGCTGATGATGATGAGTTGCATAACAAAAAAAAAGGGGAGCAGACTGTAAATAGGTACGTTTTCGATTACGAGAGTAGTCTAAGTCAGTAGACCTGTGGATTAATGCCAGCAACTGGTACAGTTTTAAATATAGTTTCTGATGTCCCTCAGGTTAAGTAATCAACTGCACTTTTTTCCAAACGGAAGCTTAGGCAGCTTGGTGCTCATGTAAGCGAAATATCACAGTTTCAGTTATTTATGTATACGTTGATATTATTCATCGATTAATGCTGTCAATGACTCTGTTTTGCCAACAATGTCTTCTGATAGACAGCTCCCTCTACCTAAATGCCCACCATTAATAACAGTATTACCTTGAACGGTATTACGTCAGAATGATTTACAAGTGAGGTGACACTGCTATTGAGTATACTTATAGGAGACCATTCCTTGGTGGGGAACTTTGAACTTTGGGAAAAGTTCGATTAAGCTTCTAATGAACTTAATTACTGCTGTAGTAGTCTAGTAGATAGTGTGTTGGCTCATTAGACGACAGTTAGTCTGCTGACGCATTTCGAAAAAACGAAATATGGAAGAAATATTTCTTTCCGTGATTTCCTCAGCATTCTCTCAACAGTCTGCTGGCAAAAAATCCGAGAGTAAATAAAATTGTCATTTGGAGTCGACAGTAAAGTGTAGGTCCCACCGCTCATGGATAAAATTAACACACATAACATGTGTGGTGTGAGAAGTTTGGTTGTAATCCTGGCTAAAACGCTGTAGAAATCAATTATGTAAGTAAGTATATGACAGAATCTTAGTCGGAAAGTACTTAAGAAGCTGAGCGTAAAGTGTGACTGCCCGTTTGTACAGGAGTTCAAAACCTAGTGAAGGTCTGACTTATGTTCTGAGCTGTTCCTAAGCTAATTGTGATCAATTTTATTAGTAACAGTAAGTAAGATTCCAATAAGAGTTATATGGATTGCACATTCCAGCTTTTGTCCGGCTTTTGAAAGCTTTCATGGGATTGTTATTGGAAGAGTAAAACAATGTACTACAGAGCCTCGGAGGGCATTCCCGAACTGGACTTTTCCTGTCCAACACAAGCGATGAAATAAAGATATGGAGATTTAAATGTCCAACTATATATTAGGCTTGGTAAGGTTAGTTTAACAAAACCGATTTAAATGTTTCCGAATCCCAATTGACTGTAATTACCTGAGGTCACATGTCGGGTGGGCCATCTATCGGTTTATATTTGAACCATCGATTATTTTAAATCTGGCAATACTTATGTCATTCAACTCTGCCACAAAATTCAGTATATTCTCTCCACTGAACGTAATGAATCGCTTTACGCTTTAGCGACGTTGGAATTTATTGAGCCAACCAAAAACTGCACGACGATATCGATTTTGCAAAAACAAAAAATGATCTTTTTGGATGAAACTCATTTTCAACTTGGCCAATAAGCTAAACTTGCAGTATTTTGACACACAAAATCCACACATGGTTTTACAGAAGCGGAGGGGAAGCATCATAATCACATATTTCTTTGAAAATGAGGACGGCGCAGCTATTACTGTTAATTGAGATACCTATTGCACCATGATAACCGATTTTTTTGTACCCGCTGTATATGGTATGGATGTAAACGATGTTTTGTTTCCACAGGGTTGTGCAACTTCCCACAATCAATTTATTGTGTGAAAATTTTTGATGGCCGTTTAATTAGCCGAATTGGTGATGTCTATTGGCCACCAATACCATACGATTTGATAACGTTTGACTATTTTCTGTGAAACGTCGTTAAAGAAAAATGTTATGCTGATAAACCAGACGCGATTGATCATTTGAAAGTCGACATTCGTGATGCTATTGCTGAGAAACGACCCCATGTACTCGAAAAATTGCGCAAAATTGGTCCGATCGAATGAGGTACTGTGAGAATAGCCGCGGCAGCAATATTAATGAAATCATATTCCATTTCTAACCGGAACAATTGAGTTTTACAACAAAAACATAAATTTGTTAAAATTTAAAATCGTTTATGTTTTATTTAATTTTTAAATTTAAACTTTAAAATGGCCCACGCATTATATTTACTCACATTATGCTGATATTTAATATTTACATACATATGTGACGTATGAGTAATATCTAATTCCGTTAGTTTCATGCATGACAAAATCAAAGAATTTTTATTGCATACTTTTCAGTGTAACTATTTCAGTGCATGTAATATGGTGCGTATGAGTAATATATTTCATATTGAATTAAATAGAAATTATACGACAGTATACAAACTAATATGATATGACAATTCTTATGGATTTACAATAAAAAATTTAAAATTTTTCGAGATATCCTAACATAAAACCAAATACAAAACCCACAATTCTAGGCTATATTCTAGTGGGTAGTACATCATGACCGTTGAACTATTTTATGTGGGACGTCATTTAAGAAAAGTGTTCTGCGGACTAACCAGAGACAATTAAGCATTTGAAGGCTAACATTCGTGATGCCAATACCGAGATACGACCTTATACAACCGAAAAAGTACACTGATATTGTTCATATTATTCATTTCAAAGATAGATTATATATCTGTCTGCGCAGATTTTCATATAAAATTTGACACAGTTGGAATATTTTCTGGGGGCGCCGTTAAAGAAAAGTGTTATGGCAACAGACCACAGATAATTGAGCATTTGAAGGCTAACATTCGTGATGCCAATGACGAGGTACGACCCTATGCACACCAAAAAGTACACAAAAATTGCTCCGATCAAATAAAGTACTGTGAGGCCACCCAGCAGCCGTATGAATGAAATAATATTCCATTTTTAACCGGAACAATTGTAGTTCGCAACAAATAAAAAAATAAATTTGGGAAAATTTAAAACCGTTTTTGTTTTATAAGATTTTTAAATTTAAACTTTTAAATGGCCTACCCTTTATCACATTAATTGACTTTTAACGGCACAGTAAATTGTAATGGAGGTCACAATGGCTTATAAAGAAGATTGAGACGGTACAGTGGCACTATGAGAAGCACAAATACGAAGTTATTGTAGGATATAAGATCATCGCCGTAATAGCCAATGGTAAGTCTGAAAAGAATTATGTTCATTATATAGGTGGCTCTAGTAGGTAGAATTTTGACATACTTTATGGCTATCAATGTATAGGATATCCACGTAAGATTGTTATCCTGCAAAAAAAAAAATCGTCCCTGTATAGCGCTCCAATTAATATGACCCTCTGATATAAATTAATTTTCTCTGTCATGTTTTACACCCAACATAATACTCACATTTCTATTGCTCTAGAAAACACAGATAGAAAGAGAAGATAGCATTAAGAACTTCTTTGAAAACTTTCGAGTTTTTTAACGTTCATCACATATTCACACCCTTTTCGTATTTCTTTATCTTGTAAATTTTTTCCCCCGATTTGGGATTTTGGTTGTGGTAGTTATTGCTGTCGTTGCTGCACAAGTGAGAGAAAATCTTGAAGATATTTTCTGTTTTCACAAATTCATCTCATTTCCGGTAATTAGATGCACATTTACATTTCAAATGAAAGAATAAAAGAATTGCAACATTTAGAAAATATGTTGCAAAGACACATGTGAAGTTGTTCTTTTCTTTAATAAATTACTTGTATTGTGCACACACACACTTACAAATATACATTGTAAGTACAAATACTACAACAACGCAGAATTGAATGTAAAATTCATGTATAAGTGTATGTAAGTACTTCAATGCACAGAAAAAAAACGAATAACATAAGGAAGTGCCTTGGTATGTATGTGCTGCAATGAAACAAGTGCAACATGTGTTGCATTTAGATTGACAAACATTAAATATTCAAACTGTGGAGTGAATGTTTTTCATGGCAATTGATTAAACTAGTGACTGCACTTTCTTTCCTTTTGTTGATAAAATCTTTGAGGACATATTTGGTGGCGACAAAGCAAAAGAAGTTGAATTTCGTATTTTGGGAAAACACATTTCGATTCTGTTGTAAGGGATTTGGTTTGAGTAGGGCATTTAAATAAATTCCCAATACATGGAATGGAAATTGATATTGAAAATGATAAAAAATTTCAATAAAAACTATGGAAATTCGTTCATTGTAGAATGTTCTCAGCTGTTTGTAGTTTAAGTATGCAATTGCATTTAATTCATGCATATTTTCATTATAGTTCCAATGAGAGTTGTAAACAAGAACTGATATAAGGAGCATCGTATCGCAACAGGTTTGTTTCGTCTCAGTGACTTCAATTAGAATCTGACAATGGCATCTGTGTAAAGTTCTCAATCATATCGCTTCTGTTCGAAAGAGTCGGGTGGGAAAGAATACCATTCATAACTACTTTCTTTTGTATATCACATCTGAGTTAATTTCAAGGGCCGTCGACTATCATCGTGCCATAGTTTAATGAAACAAAAATACTTGTTCTATTCGTCTAAGTTAGGTAGGGTTATGTTCACATATAAGATCACTCGGTGGCCATATGGCCCATAGTGTTAACCAGTGTAAAGTAAGTCGTGGTTTTGAGTTACGGCCATTTCTCTTAGTGGCACGTTCGGCACCATACCCTGAACTTCAAACGTTCTGCCACCCAAAAACCGATAATGACTGTCTTGAAGTGCAGGGCATTCATATAAAAGGTGTTGTACCATTCCCATTTCTTCCACATTCTGGCAGATTCTGCAGTAATTCTGATGGGTCAGGCCTAACTTGTCAGCAAAACTGCCAATAGAGCTGTGTCCCGTTGGAATTCCTGTTAGAGTCCGCACCAATCTCTTGTCGAACTCAAATAGTTCCTTGGTTTACCTGCTGTACTGGACACAGAAATCAGATATATTTGACCACCCACGGTTTGTTGTATTTCATGCTGCTTTTACCAATTTGAAAAAGTTTCCTGTAGAGGCACATATATCCCTTTTATCGTATCCTACTCAGACATCTCCGATCCATTTAGTGCTAGTTCGATCCCCTTTTCGCGTCATTCTATGCCACAGTGGTCTGGAACGCAGTAGAGGCGGGTGTAGGGTGGACATATACGGTGTATAAGTATAGTCCATGCAACTTCTGATGCCCTTTGAAAATTATGTGACCCTGAAGTCGACTCTAAACGACAGATTTTTGGGAAACTTTTCGTGGCAATTTTATTTTAATCTGAGAGTTTTCGTCAGCAGGCTACTGAGTGAAAGTGGCCAAAGGAATATTTTTTACTTTCGTTCTATTGTAGATGTCTGACCTGGAGTTTGAACGGTGGTCTCACGTCTAATAAGCCAACACGCTACGTACTAGACTGCGATGAATTGCAGTAAGTTTTATTTATCAAACAAAGAACAAGAGACCAGCACCTATCGCCAGGTCCGGTCTATTAGGTGTAAACATATACCACGGTGCTGCTGTATATGTATGTAAAATCTCATTTTGTCGTCTTTGTATTTTTTTCTATATCAGAAGGAGAGGCAGTTAATCAAAATTGAATAGCGTGCACCATATCGGATTTAGGAATAAATTATAATTGCAGCCTAACCTCTGTTTCTTCTAATTAATCGATAATTTTTAAAAGGTTTCCACTTGATTTGAGCTAATTCTGCTTCTGTTTAAAATTTCCATTGAGGCAAGCTGGGTAGCACAACATGATATTTTTATATGAACGAGGGGTATGTTTCTAGTTGTAACATAAATGTTGATTGTACATATTTTTGTTCATTCATTTTAATTCGCCAAAATCCTAACCATTTATCAAGCCTAAAGATAACGAGAGGCTTTGTGGAAGTGTTCATGCTTGATGAGGAAAGCAGTGTCATCAGTAAAGGTTGATGTGTAGATATGACTATTTGTATTCATACTCTTCCTAGTTAGTTCTCCCAATTCTGCCAGATCTCCGCAAAAATTGTTTGTTGCTTTTGGTGAAGTTTAGTAGGACGACAATTTAACCGGGCGTACAGTGTTGGCTTGGTAGATTGTCGATATCTATAACCTTATAGTTACCTTTTCTTAACCCTACTATCCACCAAACTGGAGCTCCAACAAGCATTTTTTGTTTAACTATTCTCTCATATATCTAAGATGTAATACGTAGATTCAGATTTCATCCTTAGGCAATAGCTACTTAAAGGACCAAGTCGAGGCAGCCCTGTCATGGCTTAATGTGACCAAATAGCACATCAGGGGGAAACAAAGATACCTGGAAGGAAGAAATGAAGCAAATGAAACATTAAGGCCGATTAAGTAAGTAATATTATTTGCAATAAAGTGAGCAATACAAACTTAAAGAGCTTTTTCAAGCATATTCGGCCGTCATAAGCTATTGAAATCGAAGACAGGTCATATTCGATTTGAATAACATTCTCACAAGCGCCCTAAAACATGTTGAAACCCCAAATTTTGTTGATAGAAATGTCATCATAATCATCTCACATTTAATATCACCAACACCATATTTTATTATCACATCACACACTCATGCTTACTTAAATAGTGTTGAAAATTGAATAATAATATCGTACTTCATTATATCAAATTATGTTATAAAGCGTCCTTATTTTTGTTTGTATTTTCTTTTCTTTCTTTTTTTCTAAGGCCTTATGATGATAATACAAATGAAGTGATAAGGAAATAAATATAAACACGCATACATACATATATAAATAAACACATACTATAGATGTAGTTTTCTTATAATTGAATATCAAAGAGAGAAAAAAATAAATACGTTTGCATATGTATGTGTGACTGGTATTTTGCGAAAAATATAACATTTCTTTGCAAAAACTTATCATTTAAAGGCACCAACATGTGCTTTACATACATATATACGTACATATGTATGTCTATGGGGCAATACTTGCCGAAAATTCTTTTAATAGTTCTGACATGTATGTTTCTGTGTGTGTGTGTGTGTGTTGTATTCCCCTCATTTCCGTTTTAATGGTTTCTGTTTGTGTTGTTTGTTGTGTCGACGACATAACTGTTGCCTTTATGAGCATCGCGTTTTATTTAACTTCTCTTTATTCAACGCAGCCTTATATTTTTTCGCACATAACAAAAAGGAAAATCAAAAAGAATTCATATAAACAGACTCATTATACTGAAGCGCAATCAATACATTTATTATGACAGTGTGTGTGTATAAATTATTCAGGCGCTTCTGTTTGCGTCCTTTTGCCAGGCTGTCTTTAATAAGGATGTCATTATTGTATTTTTTTGGTTATTTTTGTTTTTATATTGTTGTGTGTGTGTTTTTTTTTTATCAATTTAATAACACAATATCAATGGAATAAATTTCTTTATGCGATTTTTTTTAATATTTCTTGAAGCACAAATGTGAATATTGGCTGGAGTAAAAAGTGATTTCCTTAAAAAAGTTGAAACGTCTTAGAAGAACTTAGCTTTAGTCAGTTAGAAAAGTTTGTGCATCAAACGGAGAGCACCAAGTTATATCAAGGGAGAATTAAATTGTCTCTTCGACATAGATACATACATACATAATTGGCCATTACAACAATTCAGCCAGGAACACCACTCATGTTGTGTGCGTTAATTTTATACATGAGTGGCGGGACCTACAGTTTAAAGCCGACTCCGAACGACAGGTTTTTTGAGAAGCTTTTCATGGCAATTTTTACTCTCAGAGTTTTTGCCAGAAATCTGCTGAGAGGAAGCCGTCGAAGAAATATTTTCATATTTTCGTTTTGATGTCTGACCTGGGATTCGAGCTCGGGCCTTTCGTCTAATAAGCCAACACACTACCTACTAGACCACGGCGACTTCGACATAGATACGCTATTAGAATTATTGATCACAAGTTTGTCGTTAAGCAGAGCGTCTTCGATCCTCAGCAGATTGTTGTCGGTGTGCCACAGACATTATGTGAGGACCTGTTTTATATTTAATTTATACTTTGGACATGACGTTTGGTAGTCATATCTACACATCTACCTTTGATGCAGATACTGTCTTCCTCAGCAAACATGTGAACTCCCACAAAGCGTCTCATTACCTTCAGACTTGCGAAATCGTTAGGAATACAGGCAATTAATATGAATGAAACATACCCCCCATTTATAAAAATAATAAAGTTGTGCCTCACAGCTTGCCTAAATAAAAATATTAAGCGAAAACAAAATTTGATGAAAACATGTCGAAACTTTTTAACATTTATTGGTTAATTGGAAGAAAGCGCCAACAGAGGTTAGATTGCAAACTCTGCGTTATAGTTCCCTTCTAAAATCAATTTAGAGAAACTTCCTCTGCTTCTTATATAAAAAATATCACAAAGATGACAAAATAAACTCTTAAGTATGAATACAGCAGCACCGTGTTATGTATACATCAAATTGCCCAGACCTAACGACCGTTGCTTACCTCTTGTGCTTTTTTCTTTTTGATGAATAAATTTATTGGAAGTTGCAGTACCCTAGTGGACAGTGTATTGGCTTACTAGACGTAACGCCGTGGTTTAGTCCTCAGCTTAGACATCTTCAACGACTTCCTCTCAGCAGATTGCTGGCAAAAAATCTGAGAGTAAATAAAAATTCACATGAAAAGTTTCTCCAAAATCTGTCGTGCGCAGTCGACTTTTAAATGTGGGTCCTGTCACCCAAGGAAAAAAATTAACTCACACAACATGGGTGGTGTGAGCAGGTCTTAATCCTGACTAAAGGTCTTAATCCTGACTAGCCAATTAATTACTTACCTAAGAAAGTAAATTTATTTTTTACGAAGTGGCAATCTATATCAGCTTATTGCCAAGTATATATTTTTATTTAATATTCATTTCGTATTTTATTGCCCTTAGAAAGCCTTTCATTCCACTTGGGATGAACTCCTGGTGTATTTTTGTTAACAACAATAAACAAACTGCACCGCGTCTTTCAATTAAATTTTAAGAAAAAGAATTGTCAGAGAATATTTATAAGGGTCTTAAGCCTTAGCATGCATAAGAAATTGCTTAAGTCAGTAGCTAGCCATGTTCACCCTGCTCAGAGCGACAGTTGTCTGCAAGTCAAGGAGGTAGAACTTGTTTAATAAAGGTCAGTAAAATTTCCAAACACGTAACCGGCTGGAGGACGCGAAGACATTTTTTAGATAATAGAAAGAAAGATGTATCAGCCTGGCCACATTCATTTTGTCATTTGTCATTTGCTTTTTATAAAACCGAGACACAAGTATCTCTTGCTCTCTCTTGCTGTCTCTTGCTGACAATTAAGTGTCACTAACATATGCGGTAAGTATTTCAATGACGTACTATTTGTTCAAGAAATGGCAAGCAAGTACAAAAAATATTATGAGACTATTGTAATACCTAGTATCTCGAATCCAAATACATTTTTGATTTAAAAAGCTTCTGAATATATTAGATTGAATTGATGCGTATATATATGTACCTAACCGTAGTACCCAGATAGGTAGCATTTAGGACATAATGTGGTCAGACTATATTGGTTACACTCTCATTAAATAATTATTCTTCGTATAATTTTTAAGAACAACGTTCAAACCAATATTTTAAGTTATGACCTTAAAATAGCAAATAAAAGTTTGTTTGAAATTTGAAATGAACTCGTAGGCAACAACACATCTGCTTGAGGAAAGGTTTTGTAAAAGGTTTGATAGCAAGCGATAATTACTTTTGCCTAGAAATGTAGTAAATCAGTTCTGAAATGGATGACAATTAAGCGAAGATATTCCCAATTATAATATAAAAAGAATTTGTAAAACATTTGATTTCAATTAAATTCTTAACACGACTCATAAAACTTGGTGCCACAACTCAATAAAATATTCAAATTCATGCAGATATTAAACAGATTTTTTTATTTTTGAACAAAAAACAAGTCATTGACACTTAAACGAAATATAATAACAAAATCTGTCTTAACGTTTTATCACAATTTTTTTAGGCCCTCTTCCGTTTTTCATTTATTTTTTTTTTTTTTTTTTTTTGAATAAAAAGCAGAAGTAATAATGGCAATAAAAATAATGGTAATAAAAATAAGTAAAAAACGCCCGACTCATATGTTAATATCTTACATACAAATACACAGAAAAAACACACGCATATAAATAAATACCATACATACGCCACATAAACTCTGTCTTGTATTGCAGCCATAATGTCTGTCACAGTGTCTCTCCTATGGTATGTCAGTTTTTATACATTTCTAGGGTTCATTCGTTTCATTTGTATTGCTCAAGAGATTGTGTAAAATGTAAAATGTGGCATTGTATGCCCCAATCTTCTTCACTTTTCTAAAGTACCTATACATACCATATGTGTGAATGTATTAGTTGGCGACTCTAAATAAAAGACAAAATCGTATGTGAAGAAAAAGTTAGGCCTTCATGTTAAAGGCCTTTTAAAATGATAGGAATATCAATTACATCACCTTCTGCTGGCATTTTCTTTATAATTGACAATCCCACTAGCAAGCGCCGAAAACCGGGTATGGAATTTGTTATCCATCATCATACTTATATATCAACGGCACACTTATACAGAGTCATAATACTCATATATTATCACCACACTGATCATCATGCTTTTACATGCTCATATAATACCTCATAAGATAGACAATAAGGTAAAGTGGAGTTCTATGCTAAGATAACATCAAATATTCAGATTTCATACTACAAGCGATCCTAAAAACTTACAGATACAAAGAAGAAGACAGTGTAATGCAAGAAACTGCATTTTCCCAGAGAACGCTGGCTAATATCTTAAATGACTATCACTTTACCATTAACTTATGAATTCAAGCGATATATGGCAAATCATCGAAGGCAACAACCCCAACTTACTTACTCAATTGGTCATTACAATGTTTTAGTCAGGTTTACGACCTAGCTCCTTACACCACTTATGGTGGTGTGTCAAATATACAAATATGAGAACTATTTAATGTCGGACGACAGATCTGAAAAACTTTTCAGGGCAATTTTGTTTTACTTTGAGAGTTTTTGCAAGAGGGCTGCTGAGAGGAATTCGCAGGAAGAAGTGGGTGCCCTGGGACTCTAGTGGGTAGTGTGCTAGACTATTAGCGTGAGTGTCGTGGGTTCGGTTCCCAACAGAGACTCTGGTCTGTGACACTACACCGAGCAAATGGTCAAGTTACTCCGCTCGTATATAATTAGAATATGATTTGTAATTGTATTGTAATAAATAAATAAATGTTTCGTTTTGTTTGAGATCTCTGAGCTAGGCGTTAAATCATGCAGGCTCATCTAATAAGCTAATACACTACCTACGGCGACTTCCAACAACCAGAAGTATTACAAGAATAACTTCTTCAGATTTAAACGAGTTCATTAACGTTAAAAACATTGGTTAAGGAACAGTAAGCTAGCTGAAAGTAGTCAGAGTCAGACATTTAATCTCATACTCAGAAATTAATCTAATTTTATTGCCTTTCCTTCAAAGTAAAATGTAACTAAGTTTCCTAGGAAGGCATTTTACTGGATCAAATGCTGATTTTGATTCATAACATTGTAATGAAATTTTCTCTTACAGTGGATAATAAAAAATACATACTTGGTAGATTTCAATTCGAAGCTTGGAGCAAATGGAAATCCTTCATAGCCTTAGATGCTGCAACTTTACTTTGCCGGGATGCAAAAGAACATTTTGCTAGCATTCGCCATTGATCTGTTTGGCGATTAAAAGCAAGTCAATTTGGATTATATCGCGTGTATACTAAAATCCTGTCGTCATTACTTTATTGACTCAAAAACCTAACTTCGATTTCTTTGCGAGCAATTCACCTTGAGAAACCTTTTATTTGGACTGCTGTTTGGTATCTGGTGCATAACGTCAATATTACGGTTGATTAGTGTCAAATTTCCATGCGGAATTACCACCAGCTGGCGCTTGTGGTCCAATGTAAGTAAAAGCAGCTCCCATGTTGTGAAAAGCTTTCTTCTAACCAAGTGGGCGTATGAAATTGAAACCATTAACCTTTGTGGGATACCTGTTGCTTCAATATTGTCCGACACTATACTACAAAATATTTCAGTTGTAGAGATCTCTAATAGGCATCCGTCCAGAATGTCCGTTTGTGCGGCCAGTAATTCAGGAAGATAGAGTTAATGGACTGTAAAAGAAAAATGCTTAACGAGCACATGAAAACCTAGTGATAGTCTGTTGGCATTGGATGTTAAATGTGGACCAAATGACTCAGTTTGTTTTAATGTTGAGTGCCAACAGTTTATTGACTAATTTGCCAATATCTTTCCCCGGATCAATGAAGACTTCACTCTTCGACGCACCCTTCATCAGTAGTCCAACGAAACAATCGTTATTTGATGTTGGATCTGACCATTAACCTTTCAGACTGATTTCCAGCTTGATTGCTTAGCGGAACGTTCTTAGAATGCAAAGACTGCTTCATGTTGAGATCAGCCACAATATGTGATTCAATATTTTGATTTGACAAATTTTATACTCCCTTCTATCCTATCCTATTGATAGCCATCCTAAAGGGCTGCATAGTTTCTATTATGAGGAGACCTTGACATAGAAGGGTGTATCAAAAATAGAGTCAGATCGGCCACGTTTTTCTGAATGGAGATCTGCAATATCAGAATTAGTTGGAACCCTTCAGAGAGCAAGAGACGAGGTACAGCTGTCTATACCTGCAGATGCTTGTTAGAAATTAAAAATGCCAGGAGTTCTTGCTCTGAAATACAAATCTATTGCGCGCTAATTTCGTATGAAACTGATTGGTTGCTATCCTTCGATCTATACTGGCGCTGTAGGAATTAATGCATCATGACATACCAAGGACTTCAATAGGGCCTCCTTACTTGCTATTGTTATTTTAAACGACATGTTCAATAAGTACTAGTTGGTATGACTAAATGTATGTTTGTTGTTGTTTGTATGTGTGTATGTGTACAATTTTAAATTGTACAACATCAAGTACAAAACCAAAGCAAATTTGCAACAACATTGTAACTGGGAAAAATAATAAACACATACACACTCACAGAGGAGTACACACAGAAACGAAAGAATGAAACTGAGATACACATTGACAATACAAGCCTTTCTGCAGAATAACACTTTGTCAACTAAGAGAACAGAGCAAAAAACACACACACTCACATATATACACAGAAACTGTTTTATACATTTCAAATAAATGACAAGGCAGAGAGACATACATGGCATAGCCCCCTTACACATACACATTCACATCATTCTCACACGAATACTACATTTTAAATGTTTAAGAAGAGGATAATAAAACACAGAACAGAGAACAGAAAAAACATTTGGTTGGAGATGGGGTTTCCTGCTTCCTTTAATTGTTACTTTAAATATTTTTTTTCTCTGTTTTCTCTTATTTTTTTCTAATTTTCTTAATATTCAATGGAATGTCGTACCAAATGTGTGTTAAATTCTATACTGTACTACTATACCACTGGAATATTATTTAAGAATGTTTAAAAATGGGTACCATTACGCTTAAAATAGTATTGTTCACATAGAATCCAGCCACACAAATTAATTTCCTTATAAATGTACGCATTTTTTCCTTACTCAGGATGTTGGGGTGACAGAGACACCGCTGGGGTGACAGGGCTAGCGGGGCACCAAAGATTTGAAATATGTCATGTAGTGCTCAGACAAATGTGGTCTTCAAAGCAGATTCTGCAAAATTTTCTATGCGAGGAATTAGAACATTTGGAATACCATCGTTTTCTATCTCAAGTACTCTCTGAATTGTGTATGACAGATGCAGGATTCTTAAATTTCCCAAAAGCCAAGACTCATTCTTTTCCAAACACATATCCGTGTACACAAGATATTGGACAATCGGTATACAAGCGGAACAAATGGATTTAACTTTTAACCTTTCTCCGAAAGAGACGATCATTTATTTTGTTTATAAGCATCAATGTCTACTCCTGAAATAGTTAAGGTTCTTTAGGGTAACCTTCCTAACAGGCTTGGCGCAAAGTGAAAATTTATATATATTGATTTTTCCATGAACAGCTCAAGGGGGCTGTAATCCTTCTTTCTTCGTTTTCATTTGGGTATTTCATCAACTGCAATTTCAGCAGTATTCTGATGTTAACTGTTTTCGATTAACTAACCGAACATAACCTAACCTAGAGGCAGGATAGCATTATTTCTTTTCCCTAACATGATATATTGGGGATCAAAACACAAAAACAGAACTCAGCAAATATTTATTTTAAATCCGACATGAAGTACAACGAATACCACTCTGCGCAACGCACACTTTTTAATACAATTCTCGGTTGACTGACTATTGACAGCTCTATTGAGCCTGCCTTATTTCACGTCTGGTAACTTCTGCATTTTCTTTGCGTCTTGTTGTTTTTACATTTTTTGAGGAAAACAGTTCTTCGTAATTAACAACGTATTTATTTGTAACAGTCTGTTTACCTTATGATGTGTGTATTTTGTTGCTGTCTGTTTGCTTATTTTCGTTTAAATTACATTTGTCAGCAAGCAAGTCTCTCCGCAATGTCTTGCCTATTAATGTTACAGGTATATCTTTGTGGTTCAATTTAAGCAGTTGTTTCACGACTTATTCTCGGTTCGGGGCTAGATTATTTATCTTATCATTCAGGGAGGTAAGAAGTAACCCATCTTCATAGGTGGATGGGTATTTAGTAGAAGTGAGTATGTATGTTCTAAAGATTTCATAGACTACACAATTATGCATGGTTCCAGAGTTGAAAATTGCACTCGAAAGAGAATGCTGATTGCTGCCTGGCTGCAAGGGGAGGTAAGGGTATTAACATTGAGAACCAGTCTCATATCGTAATTAATTTGCATTACATGGGTCTGAAACATAGTAAAGTAGTTAGGGAGGCAGAAAGATAGTGTAAAATAAAGCTTTTTACAGCATAATTTGTCTATATGTTTACGATTAGCTGTGCAGATTTCAACAGAGTAACTGACAATACCAGGCATCAGACATCTCCCACAAAATGAAATCTAAAAAAATATTTCTGCGGCAGCTTCCTTTCAGTAGATTTCTGGAAACAAAAAACTCTGAGAGTAAATAAAATTTCCATGGAAACTTTCTCAATAATCTGTCATTCGAAGTCGACTTTAAACTGTAGCTTCCGCCACTCGTTAATGTACACAACATAAGTGGCGTGAGAAGCTAGGTTGCAATAATGACTCAAGGGTTGTAAAGACCAATTATGTATGTATGCATATAACTGGTAATAACAATGTCAGAGAATCCAGCAGAATCTAAATGTCGCATCTGGACAGAATTCAACTGAAAGATTCTCGCTGACAAAGGCTGTGTTGTCTGTCAACAGCCATGGACTTATTAACCACCCCTCCACGTTTAGTAATGTCACAATAATCTCATGAGTATAACCAATTGGTATACGTTTTTAAGCATTTATTGTACTGTCAACCACAGTGATAATAATTCGGTTGCCTACCAAATTAAGCTCGATAATCTTTAGCAATAATTGCTGCAATAAATGTAATTTTCTAATTGTGTTTTTAATTTGAAAATCGAAATATTTTATGTTTAAAACACTATCGGTGTTATAGATAAATATTTAAATATAACAACCACGATAATATTTTTATTTTTACTATTTCCATTTTTACTTATGTGCGAATGGAAATGTAATCCAAATATCCAGCAGAGCCGGAAATTATTTTTTATTATTGTATTTCAATAATTTGAAAATTCTAATTATTATTTGAAAATGTTAATTTATTTGATACCATACAATTGCCGAACAAAGGAGGAGAACGTATGCCACATGCATAGAAAATTTGTTTGAGATATGTTGGGTTTCCAAGTGAATATGGAGAAAAATGTGGAGAATGATTCCATTTTGAACATTGAAGTCTTGCAATTTAAAGCAGATATTTTCATTGGCATACCTTCCCTATTGCTTTTGTTGATTACGCACAACGTAGAATGTTTGTTTGACACATTATGTTCGAATTTCAGAGAAATAACAACTACAATTACAACATGCATACATACATACATACATACCTACCTACAAACATAATTTCATACATGCAGACGTACATACATACCCTTCCAGTGGCAAGAAGTATAGTGTGTGAATTTGAGTATTTCATAGTATTTCCATTTAATAGTATACATACATATGTATATGCATGCATGTATTTGAATATGTATATATGTGTATGTACTTCTGCGTAGTTATATTTCGTTTAAGAAAATTACAATAATAATTTGCTTCATATGTATGTATGTACTCATACATATATATGCGGTTTTCTATGTATTAAAGCTCTTAAATTTTCTTATTGTAGTTTAAAGTAGTCGGTTGCACTTAAACAAAATGATGAACACAGAGTTTCTGTCTAAGCCATAGAAAATCTATAAACACTTACACATGCAAGCAATTTAACACATGAATTGTATGCATATTGCACATGTGTTTGAGCCTTATATACACAATCATATATTATGGCACATACAACAAACAAATCCTTGCAGATACACACACACAGAGGCCTACTTAAGCAATCATTCATTTTCTTATACAATTACGTGTATTGTTGAAGTTGTTTGTACGCTATACACAGCAAATTAGTATTCGTAACTACTGGTCAGATGTCTCAATCAAAACGAAATATTAAAAAAAAAATATTTCTTCGGCGACTTCCTCTCAGCAGATTTCTGGCGAAAACTCTCATAAACTTGCCATGAAAAGTTTCTCAAAAATCTGTCGTTCGGAGTCGACTTTAAACTATAGGTTTCCCAATTCATGTATAAATGAGCACACACAACATAGGTCGTGTAAGAAGCTAGGTTGTAATCCTGACTGTAATGACCAATTATGCATGCATCTACGTAATTCGGTTGTTAATTCCTTAAAATTGTTCAAAGAATTTTTATTATTCTATCAGCTACTTAAAAATACTCAATACTCAGTTTTTGAGGAAAACTGTTTTCAAAAGTTCAGAACGCCTTTTATTTATTACAAGTGTATGTGACTAGCTCAGTAGTATGTTATTATAGACTCCGTCCTTTTATTCAGACTTTTCTTTCACATGCGACAGTTCATTAAGTGATGCCTATTATGATTGCCTAGACTGTGTTCGCCTAGTAAAGTTAGTTTATATTGCAACTGCCTTAGGTTTTATTAAACGCGTATCGCGTCATTGAATTCATTGAGTCAATGATGATTTATTATATAAAATTGTTCCAGAATTTTTAGGAATACTAATCTCCTGCTTAAATTTGTTTGATATAAAACATGTGTCGCTTCCATATTTTCCCTTTCCTTCTTCTTTTCCTTTCAAGAGTGAGACAGCTTTACTGGTACAATCTATCAGAGCGTTATTTTCCCCTGAGAGTACAGACATTCGTTGTAAAGTTCTCATGTGATCTACGCCAACTGTAGAGAATTAAAAGCTTTAAACAGGTAGGCCCATCAAAAAATGCATTTATATTGATTGCATTGAAGACAAGTTAAGCCCGAATCGATTAGTACTGCTTGCATTCATCTCAATATTCTCACAAAGAGTAGCCATCCTTACAATCTTTATGCCAACTGCTTTAGCAGTGAAATTTTTTGCCTTTGCACGCCTTTACATTGGTTTCGTTCCATGTATATGAACTTTCTGTGAAATATGCGTCTCATATTTATATAATGATCCGCTCTATTCTAAGTATTGGACATTGCTGGCTACACTTTTTTCCATTTTACTTTTTAGTTTCCCAACTTTTTATTTCCTCGTAAGAATACGATGGGTGAGGTAGTAGCTCAAAGCTTAATGGCTTAGTTGTATCCTGAATAGATTTTACCTGTGTGCAGGTGCGTTGCCATGTTGCAAAATTACCCTGCCGTTCTAGTTATTTTTTGATCAATGCATTGTTCAAATAGACCATTTGTTGTCGGTACTCATCTGTAATAATGGCTTCCCTAGATTGCAGGAGCGGGTGGTACACCATATCTTTCTGGGCCAACCAGACATACAGCTTTGTCTTCTTGTCGAATCGATCTGGTTCTGCAGTCGAAGTTGACGGTTGCCGCGGATTAATCCATGATGTTTTCCATTTAGGATACAAAAACAAAATCCATATTTGATCGCCAGTAACAATTCGTTGCAGCACTGAAATTTTATCGAGTTTTTTAAGTTAAATTTCGCAAAAGGTTTTTCGGTTAACCATCTGTTTGTCATTCAATTCATGTGAAACCCATTATTTAGACTTTTGGGTGTTTCCCATAGCTAATATTTCTATCATTTATTTTATAATCAAGGTGTCATCTTCATTCATCCAATATTGTTTGCAATTCGGTATTATCAAAATTTTTAGTGGTCTTCCATTTTCTTCAATTCTCAAGTCATAATCGTTATCACTGTACAGCCAAACCATATTCTGTATATTGTTGCTGGCCATCACAAGCATTCTATGCGACTTCCTGCATATATCTTCATATGAAGACAAATATTTAATGCTTCCGTAAATCGTTATATCATGGTACTGATTACCAAAAGAACAACCTAACGTTGTATACTTTTACTTACTTTACTTAATTGATCATTAACAGGGTTGGGGTTGTTCGAATTTGTTCACTCGTATGAACAACCCGTTTAATAGATAGGGAGCCTTTGGGTCTTGCGCACCTACTCCAATTGGTCGCACCAATCGATGACGGAGCTGACCTTTCCAATTCAAACAACGTCGTCGTCTTCACTGACTTCCGCAGATTCTCGCAGCAAAAGCCCGTCTCGCCGGAGCATCCTCCTCCATTCGAACGACATGGCTGAGCCACCGGAGCCGCTGGATGTTAATACGCTGCACAACGTCCATCTAGCTGGGAAGCAGATAGAGCTCACTGTCGGATCGTATGCCGAAATCATCGCTAACTCGCACTGGACCGACGATCTTACGTAGGACTTTCTTGCTTAATAGTGCTTTATGCCTCTGCGCCATAAAGAAGCACGGGGAGAATGAGCGTAGAGTATTAGTTTCGTTGTACGAGGACGGTCTCTGCTACTCAATTGCCTATTTAGACCGTAGTAGCACCTGTTGGCAAAAGTGATACTGCGCTGGATCTCCAGGCTGACATCATTTTTGGTGGTAATGGCGAAGCCAAGATGAATAAATTCAAAACTTAGAACTTAATTCTAAGTTTCAAAACTTAGAACTCAACAACTAGAATTAAGTTCTAAGTTTTGAAACTTAGAACTCAACAACTATTTTTAAATTTAAAACTCATGACTATTAGCTTCAAACTCCATCACTATGTCAAATGCTAGTATTTCTATCATTGATTTCCCAGACGAATCTAGTCGATAATTTTATACTTAGATTTCAAAAAATAAGAACTTTAAAAAGGAGACCCAAACTTCTTACAGGTTGATTACTGGAAACAACTGGTAGAGTTACTACCCATACAGAATCTAAGGAGTCGCTATGCAACAACTATCAATATCTGGGTATGTGTAGTAAACATGTTCTATTTATTTCAGACAATATAGGCTATTGTTAGTCAAAAATACATACGTACATAAATATATTTATACATACATATATACAGTATATATGTATACAAACTGCAAATTATACAAATACAATATTATAGTAAATACAAGTATGTATGTATGTATGCATTGCATATAAAATATTTGAAAATGAATAATTTTTATAAAATATTTTGATTTTTATTTTATTTTTTCCATTTTTTCCAATTTATTTATTTTTTTTTTTTCTTATTTATTCATAAATTGTTTAGTTAATACCAAGTATTATTGTACAATAAATAAAATACGATTTTATTTGTGTGAATTTAATTTTTTTATGTATTTCGTAGGTGGGCTCTGTTCCTGACATGTATTTTGTATAGTTCAGCTGTTATCTGGCCAACATTTCTGTTTTGAACATTTTCTTTTTTTCTATTTACCCATTGACCTTAATCGTTTAGCAAACAGTACAACTTTTACAGGTAGTTTGGGAAGAAATATTTTTTTTAAATTCTTTGTTCAAATTTTTAAGCAACTGAAGATTTCAAGATTTTCCAATCGTATAATACCAATAAAGTTTTAACTTTATTGTGTAGTATTATACAGTATTGATAACATTTAAATCGTTTTAGAGTTTTATAAAGTTTGTTCAATATTTACTTAAAATTTTAATTAATAAGGAGAGAATAATTGGTGTTTTCTAAAGCAGATTTCTTCTTTTAAACATTTAGATGATGAAATAATGCCCTGTATTACAATTTATAGGTTTTCATATGATATTTGAAATGAAATCATAGCACGCTTAGAATGCAGAATATGAGAGTGCTAGTGAATCATTGCTAATAATATGTTCATGAGAGAAACGTGGCAATATATTTTAAAAACTTCACTTAGGTTAGGTTAGCGAGTAGCTAGCTGTTCGTAGGCAAGTTTATTTGGTGGCCCATATGGCCCAAATGGCCAATATCACTTCACTTAATTCTATTGAAATTATTTCGAATGAAAGCCGATTAACAGAAAACGTCATAGAAGCATACAACATAAACAATCTATACCCCATCAAAGCATTATTCATTTGACTATAATTAACCTGGGGAAGGATTACATACATAGTTGGCCATTACAACCCTTCAGTTAGGATTACAACCCGGTTTCTCACACCGCTTTTGTTGAGTGTGATAATTTTATCCATAAATGGTGGGACCTGTGGTTTAAAGTAGACTCCGGATTTCTTTCGAATTAATTACTCTCAGAATTTTTGCCAGAAATATGTTAAGAGAAAGACGTCGAAGAAATATTCCTTTCGTTTTTCGTTTTCTTTCATCTTGTGTGTTTGGTTAATCTAAATAAGCTTTGGATTTTTCTCGCCTACCATTAGCACTGCTTACTCAACTTTGATGCCAAGTTGTCCTCCACCACATGCTTACTGCAGGCTACAACATTATCCGCTGACAAGTATATGCTGCTATAACCCCTGCATGCTCTCCAGCAGTTTCATCTAAGAATTTATGAGATGGTGATAAGATGACCATGGCTGTATCTTTCCGGTGAAGCATACAGTGACACTGAGTTATTTACACTCAACTGTAATAGTCTCTTACTCTGCCTTGGTCCTACATTTGGCGTCCTTCAGGATAACAAGTCGACTTAGCCGACACTGTGATATATCCGCTATTATCTTACTTTCGTTTTAATTGTTTGGTTCACTTAGTTTCAAATTATATACAGATTTTCCGCTGAAAGTTCAAGGCCGGCTCTGCAGTATAGACTTCTGATGAACTTTTCATGGCAATTGTATTTAATCTCAGAGTTATTGAAAAGAAAGCTGCTGAGAGGAAGTCACCGAGGAAATATTTCTTTCATATCTCGTATGTATGTTCATCACTCTACCTACTAGACTACGGTGACTTCTAGGATTCGCCGTAAAAATGTTACATATTGTTTCCAAAGACAACCTCGCAGAAAAATTCAGAGAATTCATTTAAAGAAAACTTAATGCTGCAAAGCACAGGATAATATCCACACACATATATAAAGTGGTAAGTGATTGAAAACTTTTAGGTACCGTACCTACTAACTTACTTATTTGGTTATAACAACTCTTTAGCCAGGATTACAACCTAATTTCTCACACCACTCATGTTGTGTGTGTTAATTTAAACATAAACCATGAACGACATATTTTTGGGAAACGTTTCATGGGAATTTTTATTTGCTTTCAATGTTTTTATTAGTAGATTGCTTCATATTTCATTTTGTTCGAGATATTTTGGCTAGGGTTTGAACCAAGGGCTACAGTGAATTTTAGGCACCTTATGACGGGGTAAGTTTTCTTCCATCAGGTTAAAACCATAAAAATCAGAACACAAAGAAGAATTTCGTTTTGTTTCAATTTTTGCCAGAAATATGTTAAGAGAAAGACGTCGAAGAAATATTCCTTTCGTTTTTCGTTTTCTTTCATCTTGTGTGTTTGGTTAATCTAAATAAGCTTTGGATTTTTCTCGCCTACCATTAGCACTGCTTACTCAACTTTGATGCCAAGTTGTCCTCCACCACATGCTTACTGCAGGCTACAACATTATCCGCTGACAAGTATATGCTGCTATAACCCCTGCATGCTCTCCAGCAGTTTCATCTAAGAATTTATGAGATGGTGATAAGATGACCATGGCTGTATCTTTCCGGTGAAGCATACAGTGACACTGAGTTATTTACACTCAACTGTAATAGTCTCTTACTCTGCCTTGGTCCTACATTTGGCGTCCTTCAGGATAACAAGTCGACTTAGCCGACACTGTGATATATCCGCTATTATCTTACTTTCGTTTTAATTGTTTGGTTCACTTAGTTTCAAATTATATACAGATTTTCCGCTGAAAGTTCAAGGCCGGCTCTGCAGTATAGACTTCTGATGAACTTTTCATGGCAATTGTATTTAATCTCAGAGTTATTGAAAAGAAAGCTGCTGAGAGGAAGTCACCGAGGAAATATTTCTTTCATATCTCGTATGTATGTTCATCACTCTACCTACTAGACTACGGTGACTTCTAGGATTCGCCGTAAAAATGTTACATATTGTTTCCAAAGACAACCTCGCAGAAAAATTCAGAGAATTCATTTAAAGAAAACTTAATGCTGCAAAGCACAGGATAATATCCACACACATATATAAAGTGGTAAGTGATTGAAAACTTTTAGGTACCGTACCTACTAACTTACTTATTTGGTTATAACAACTCTTTAGCCAGGATTACAACCTAATTTCTCACACCACTCATGTTGTGTGTGTTAATTTAAACATAAACCATGAACGACATATTTTTGGGAAACGTTTCATGGGAATTTTTATTTGCTTTCAATGTTTTTATTAGTAGATTGCTTCATATTTCATTTTGTTCGAGATATTTTGGCTAGGGTTTGAACCAAGGGCTACAGTGAATTTTAGGCACCTTATGACGGGGTAAGTTTTCTTCCATCAGGTTAAAACCATAAAAATCAGAACACAAAGAAGAATTTCGTTTTGTTTCACTAACACTTTCTCTGCCACATGTATTTATTTAGACTTACGCTAAACAGCATAGTTACATATATGCCAAGCTGAATTACTATATACGGACAATGTACCGAAAATGGTACACGTGGCCTAGAAATTGAAATTTTTCATAATTTTTCATGGTCAACAATTTGCGGACAGGCTTTTTCAGTATTGCTATTATTTTTGCCGCTCTTCATAAAAGCCTCACATGATTTTGCCACATCGCTTTTTAAAAATTTAAAATCTCCCTTAAAATAAAAACTTCATTTAAATTCGATTTTAAACCACTTCATTCATAAAATGTTGTATTTGTGCGAATACTCAGTCACTCTCGCCTATGACGTCGAAATGAAAGAGATTTTTGCTTTCGATGAGACATAAATATTAAAGGCTGAACAACGCAAAACAACGAACACTCACATGAATATTTCAAAATTGCCGATGCAATTGACATTTTCCAAAATTTATGATCAAAAGCAGTGAATGACATTGACTTTTGACACATTCAGTGTGCAGAGTAAAATACGTAAATACACTCAGGAAAAATGTCGAATGCAATCTGTGAGGACGCAAAAGGATTGACGCCAACGTGTGGAATACGTTTGCTAACAAAATGCAGCAGTAAAACGATTACAAATCAGCAATAGGTGATGTCAAAACTTTTGGCATCAAAATGAATGGAAATTTTCAACAAATATCTGTGAAATCAAAAGGAAATAAAATAAGGAACGTGAAAAATATTTGAAGGAAAAGTTTAGGCAATGGTTATGGTTTCATCTACTGACACTGTAAACTCTCAAGACTTCAGGATTCTGTCTGTAATTTCATGTCTTCTTGGAGTATAAGGTTTTTAAACTGAAATTAATCTCACTCGCATATCATGCTCACCCGTCCTGTTCAATCAATCTGGAAATATCTGTGGTAATCACTTAATATCGTTGTAATATTTAGCGTGTATGAAAGGCATAAATGTGGTGGGTTTGCCGACTTTAAAACTTTGTTCTGGCATCTTCAAAGAAGAAAAAAGTTCTATGAATGTCTTTCGCTCAGCAGTCTTGTGGCAGCAGTTTTGGGAATAACTAGGTGGCACGAAATATCTTCTCAAATCCATCCTTCGAGTTGACATATATTGACACATTTGCAAACATTCTATTGGCCATTATTTACTTACCTACATACGTAATTAGCCTTAACCGATTTCAAACTGTCGTAACTTATCGCGACCAATTGATGGCAAGGCTTCCTGGATTTGGTTCTTTCAACTCAAAAAAGATCATCCTCTACACCGACTTCCCCTCATCTCCGCATCGAATACCCGTCTAGCCGTTCTATTCTCTTCTATCCATATGGCATGACCTGGCCTGCGTATCTGCATTATGTTAACGCACTGTACATCGTCCATATCGTTGAAGAGCACACACAGCTCATTGTTGAATTGAATGTAGAAATCATCGCCAAAGCGCATGAGACTTAAGATGCCTTGTTATGCATCGTTGCATAACAGCGTCCACGCTTCTGCGTAATAGAAGAAGGGAGGATGAGCGACATGTAGAGCACTAATTTTGTCATATAAAAGATATCCCATCTACTTAATTGCCTACTGAAACCATAGTAACACTTGTTGGCAAGGATGAGCCTATGCTTGATCTCCAGGCTGACATCATTTGCGCTGGTAACAGCCTCACCAAGATAAACAAATACGCTGACAACATTGAAAGTATAGTTATCGGGCATAATCTGAGATCTGATACGCCGAATATTTTTACTTTTCGACAACAAATACTTCATTCAAGACCTCATTTATCGCCAGAACGATATTCAATCTTCCCGTTCAATAGCGCTAAAGGCAGGATACTTAAGCACCTAGACACTTTTGTGAAAAATAGCAGTGCACTCCCACTGTTCGCAAAACAGGCTCCACGACTAAGTTGAAGCGGTCGCATGTTAGGGAATCGTTTTGTCTGAAACCCCCACTTTTTCAAAAGGTTTGGAAAGATCCATTTCAACCTTGACGGAGCGGCAGCAGTTGCTCAAGGAATAAAGAGCTCAGACATGGAGGCGAAGCGCCGTACCTTACAGGGATATTTAAGGCTACCTTACAGTTTAGGATGGTGTCAATAAAAGATTGGCTTTCAAGTCTTCTCCACGATTTGACGTAATGTGAAGATCTAGTCGATAGTCTGTAGTCGCATTGGTGAGATCAAATCATTTTACATGGCTGGTGGCTTAGTATCCAAGATACAACATCATCTCTAATAACAGAATTGATGTCATTATCACCCCGTAATAGAGGGATGTCCCCATAATATCAGCATTCCTTGTTTTTCCGTTTTCATCCTTACGGGAAAATTTTAATCAAGATTGCGGTCGATATTCGCACATAACCCATGATGTGTGTTAATATTCTTCATAAAAGTAGCTGTAGTTTGCCACCGAAGTATTTTATGATGTCAGAGTGGAGGCTAAAATTCGGAGCTCTCGTCCAATAAGCCAATTTATTACCTGCTAATGTATTGCATCTAGTCCACTATTATAAATGATGCGCATTCATACTGCATAAAAATAAATTTAATTCTCAACCCACAATTTTATACGCCCAGAAGGACCCAAAGATTGTACCACAAACAGGAATCGAATTGTAATCGAATTGTCTATCAGAGGTGTCAGTCATACCACTAAACATGTAAATTTTTGTGTGAGTGTATACAGTTTTTACGGCAATTTTCTAGGTTAGAACATTTTCATAGATGCTGAAAATAACAAAGAAACAGTGAAATATGGCTATGACAAACACACATAGCCAGCTAATCTTCAATGAATATGGAAAATAATGTTTTACGTGTTTAAATAATTTTCCGCTCAAAATCTTTTCCTAGATATTAAAATTGGACTCTACTGTATTTACTACTATTTGGGTGTGCATTTGTCAGATTTGTTAATTACATATGATACGATTGGGTGGAGTACTTCTGTTGATGTTAAGCCACGCACTTTAAATGCATTTTAAAAAACTACCAAAATATGTATGAAATACCAAAAAAATTAAAAAAAAAACTACAACAACAATAGTTACTGATGTATTGATTGACCTCAATACATATTAAATATGTCATCATGATATTTATTTGTGTTGTTGTATAGTTAAGCCTTCAATAAATTTGTTTTCTGTACATATTTTCCGCATATACGCGTGCATTTGCATTCATATGCCAGAGGATATATACTGTCATTACCATTAGCATAGTTCTCGTTCACATATTGCATTGTAGTCATCCAATTTATGAACACTGATTAAAGTCAAAAACATGAATGAAATTTCAATTGGCAGCCGTTTTTTGTTGCATTGAAAGCGTAATTACTATTGTCATAGCGAAAATATAAAATGAAAAGTGATTGTGTGATTATTGCAAGGTCCTTTTTTAAAAGGGCCTCTTTGTGACTTTTGTTAATATGCTCTTGCCTTTATTGTTACATATTTATGTAAGTTTTGTTGTAATACAACAGAACGCAATTAATTTTGATAATATTGTTATGAAAATAAAAATGGTATTACATCGTTTAACATTAAAATGATAAATAAAAGCTACAAGAACAAAAACAAAAACAATGGACTTGTTTACATAATCAACAAGTAAACAAAAATATAGCAAAATAGGCAATAAACAAGTAACCAAAAAGCAACAACCAACATTACCAGAATAAATGTAAACAAAATACGCAGACAACAATGAAACAACGATGTTTACATTTATAGAGATCTCGAGCAGGGGAAGCCACCAACATTCGACTTCAACATCACTCATCAGACTGTTTACGTCGCCATATAAAAGGCAAGGTAAAGCAGGCAACAGAGTTAGTAAAAATTCAGTCAGTCTTGTGTGAAGACGCGTTGCGTGTGAAGAGAATAATCGTGGTTTGAAGATCTCCGTTATGAGGATCTGCCGAATAATTGATAGTGTTTACGTAAAAGAGTGAAAAAACAATAACAAACAAAGTAAATTGTTGTTGTTTACATCAAGTTGTAAACAGTGACAGACAGAATTGTGTGAACAATAAAGAATTTATCTAAAACTAAACACAAATTTATTTTTATTTTATTTGCATTATATGAACTCATATTTTAAACGTTTTCAAAAGTATAAAAACGTAACGATAATACAATGACCATTAATATCGTTTATACATATATATATATATGTATATATATATATATTTTTTTAATTTTTTTAATCTTTTTCTATCAGCAAAAATAATTTAGGCTGTGACGATAGTGGATACGAAATTTTAATGCAATATTCTCTATAAACTGCTTTTCTTCATATTTTGTCGAGTTCGCTTAAGCTCTTGTGTTTTACTTTAATAACCAAACTCATTTTTCTGTCATACATACATAACATAATTGGTCATTACGACCCTTCATTCTGGGTTACAGCCTAGCTTAGCACATAACCTTTGTTGTGTGTGTTAATTTTATCCATGAGTGCCGGGACCTACAGTTTAAAGACGATTCCGAACGATAGGTTCTGAGTTCAGAGTTTTTGCTAGAAATCTGCTGAGAGAAAATCACCGAGATTTTATTACAAATGTTTGATCTGTGGCTTGAACCATACCATAGCGTCTAATAAATCAACATACTCCCTGCTATATGTACGACGTTTTCTGGTAATAGGGCAAGAGTAACAAACTTCATTTGTAATTTGTTTCAATACAATTAAGTGTATGTATTCGTATGTATGGTAAGGTCAGTCATCGCCATATCTTGAGGAAGAGTCGGATAAAGTGAGTGAACATCCTCACTACTACCACTTAATGCCACAATCCAAAATAATTGCAAAGTAGTGTCGTTGTTTTTAGGCAACAACAGATGGCATGCCTTAAATCCAGGACTTGCTTAATTCTCTGCTGAGCTGGAAAATATCGATTAATTAAACCAGAACGAAACAAACAAAAAATAAAAAGTCAAGAGACATGCTCTATTTTGTGTAAGGGAATGGAGAGCAATTATAGAAACAAATTGATCTGTTCCCGTATAAAATCAATTTAATCGTTACAACAACGCTACATAAAAACTATTTTCAGGCATTTTCTTAACTGTCATAACGGACACATTGCGTTTAACAGAGTTAACCAATCAAGAATACATTGTTGTCTTCGTCGAACCGAAACGGACTGAATTTATAAATTTTTTAACTTCTTTCGGTGGATTAGATATATTACTACCTTTAGACATACTTCCTTACTTAATTGGCTATTTACAACCCGATTAACGGATTTCGGCCTGCCGCAAAACATCCTTCCAATTGGTCATACCAATCGATGACAGGGCTTCCTTGATTTGGTCCTCCAACGCATACAAGGTCGTCCGCAGACCCCCGAATCAAATAACCGTCTCGACGGAGCATCCTCCTCTATTTGAAGGACATGCTCGAGCCAACGCAGCCGCTGCTTATTAATACGCTGCACAACGTCTCTGTTGTATAGGATGCGGAAATCATCGGCAACTCGAACTGGGCCGAAGATCTTACGTAGGACTTTTCACTCGAATACTCTCAAGGCTGCTGCATCAGTGCTTAGTAGGCTCCATGCCTCTGTGTCATAAAGAAGCACGGGTAGGAGGAGCATCTTGTAGAGTATTAGTTTTGTCGTTCAAAAGAGGTCTCTGCTACTCAGTTGCCTATTAAGACCATATTAGCATATCTGTTGGCAAGAGTGATCCTGCGCTTGATCTCCAGACTGACATCGCTTTTGGTGGTAACGGCTATATCAAAGGTACAGTTATCAGCCGTAATCTGAGAATCAATACGCCGCACGTCTCTACTTGTCGATAACATATACTTTGTATTGCTCTCGTTTACTGCCAGACCCATCTTAGAAAACTCCCGTTCAATAGCACTAAAGGCAGCAGTAACATCTTTACACATGGTGTCAGATTATTAGAAAAAAGAATCTGGTCGAAAAGGGATTAAAATTACATTGAAATCTTCAGTCTGAAAGGAATTTTCCATAGAATGGTATCAAATAAAACCGAAAATTACTTACAGTCGTCGAGAGGCATGTCTTCAAAAAGGGGGAAGGAAGGTGAAGGAAGGATATCAGATCTTTTGAGGGATTGTTAAAGAGTAACATAATTAGTCACAAAGTGTTCGAGTGTATTTTCTAATCGCAAGCGACCAGTACAATTTGCAACAAGATATTGACTTCGCCTGAAATTTGAGCACTGGCTTGAGTAAAATTTACATAAACTTCTGATAACACCATCCCGTCTAACGCTGTAAATAGAGCATAGACAACGTATAAATTTCAAACAATGTAGAAATGATACAAATTTACACGAAACAATTTCTTTTCCTAGTAAATTGTGGTTCATAATTAAAACTGAAGTCAATTTTAAGGCGAAAATATTGAAATAGATATTGAAAATGGCCTTGTAATTAATTATTCGTGTTACATTCCAATTAAAATTGAATTTATTTTTGTATAGTTTTTCATTCACGTTTTCGTTTTCAGTTTAATTTAAATTTTGATTTGTTTTCCCTTCTTTTTCATTAAAATCCCACTAAAACTTTCATTATGTGCTCGGAGAATAAAATAAATTATACGTGCCATACAAGAAATGTGTTTTTGTATGCCCGATGAGGCATAGTTTTTATTACAAAAAAAAAATTATACCTTTTAATTTTAAAGATAAACTTTGTTTAAAGATATAAACAAAACTTTTTTTATATTTTTTCCATTAACACCATCCATCTCCCTAACTCCCCTCCCCCATATTCATGTCACGGTCCCAGTATCTATTTCGTGCTTTGTTCGCATCACTTTTTTTTATCTTCTTGTTTTTAATTTTCTTGACTTTATTTACAGTGCGGGTATAATTTTCAACTTTTCAACAACAAAACTGAAAAACTTTATTTGTTGCAGAAGGAACAAAAACAAGAAAAAAACAAGATCGAATGAAGAAAATTCAGGCATAAAAAAGATACGAAAGAAAAAACTTTAACTGTCAATAACTTTGTGACTGGCAGTAGAGGAAGCGGTGGACATAAGGAAAAACTTTTTAACCAACATCTCAAGTTAAATCAAAGTTAAGAATAGTGTGTGTGTGTGTGTGTGTGTAGGAAAATGTTGCCATCAACAAAGACAGGGTGAAGAAATGTGGGAGAAAAAAAAAACCAACGAAATTTTAATAGACACTATAACGGTGTTTGATTGCAACAGTTGTGTTGGCAAATTTTCCCAAAATCAGAAGAAATTTTGCTGATGCCTTACCAGCGAGGAATTATTAAGTTAACGTTTTTGAAAACTCAACAACAAAACTTAGCAAATATTTATCACAGTAACTGATTTGAGAATAAAGTTTTATTCCCTCATATAACTCGAGTGTTTTAATTAAAATTAAAAAAATATTTTCTATGAATTATCAATAATCTCTTCAGGAACAAGGCTCTTCTGTGAGAATGTAGCACCATTTGTATTTCAAATAACACTTCCTGCAAAGCTGTGTTTTCGAATTTACTCATCATCATATCTTACCGTGATCAATGGGTTTCATTTAACCACACTACTGGATGTCAAGTGCTACTTTTATTGCGTGTAATATTCTGGCAAGACAGTGTGATGAATTCAAAAATAAGTTCTTTAATATTGGCAGTGGGTATATCCAATAAATTTGCATTGAATCTCTTGTCTAGCTAAGCAATTAGTTCATTCATAATAGTCCTTCATTACCATAATATCCTCTACGTTTGAGAGTTTCTTATACTTTTGAAACATTTCTCTGGGCACAATAATTCAACGCCATGTTGACTGAATTGAAAGTGGAATACAACTCGGAACTTCTTGGCGGAGGGTAGGTTAGGACGAAGGTGCTTACTAACGACATCCAGAATATCCAAATCTATTAATTCATTAGAACACCATCACAACGTGGCTGATACTTCACTGTTCAACAGTATGGTACTCAAGCAAATAAGAGAACTTCTTTTAAAAATTCGAATATTTTAACAGAGTCTATTATGTGCAGTAATTACTTTCGTGGTCGACTGGCTATTGGATCATATATTGTATTACAGAGATAATTTTATCTTCACCTGCACTATATGTTTTTCCTGTTTCGTACAATATTATCAGATTCAAATATAATGTCTGTAATATCCCTGTTTACTCCCTTCCTTCGATACATTAGACAATCCAATACGAACGGGTAAGAACCATGAAAACATGTGATTTTTGAAAACAAGTTCCATTATTTCCCTCGCTCACATTACTTTGAAGTAACGCCAGAACAATGACACATAAGCCACATTATGACGGTGCTTCATATATGTGAGGTCTATCAACAAAAACTTCCAACACCCACGACTTCCGATAACTTTGATAACGACCACTTTGTGCAAGCTACATCCGTCAATTAGTTGCACTTTATTCAGTCTGCTTTGCCAAATCACCATGGACGACCAATGACAATGACTGTATATGGTGCACTATATCGACGAAACGTACGATCTACCGAAAACATCACCGCTATTCATCAGAGTCTGCAGGAGAATCCGTGGCAATAAATTTCACTTCAATCACAAGAACTCACCTTTTCGCAGACAACAACTCGTCGAATTTAGTGTCCTGACTTGGACAGGCATCCATAGATGACTGACTATATCTTAGGCTAGCGGAGTTTTCTGTCCATATTTCAAAGAAAATGACATTATCCAGGCTATAAATGCAAATGCCGAGCACTACAGGTCTATGAATACTAAGTTTTTTAGACCTAAATTGGATGATCTGATGACACGTACGATATGTTGTTTCAACAGAACGATTCTAAGTGCCCGTTAGCTCATGCCATATTGAATGTTCTCACGATCAAAAATGGTTACCGCACATGGCGGTGATGTGAACTGGCCACCGAGATCTTAAGATTTGATCCTGTTGAACTTTTACTTAAGGCGGTTTATTTGAATAAGCTACAAATCTTAGCAGTCGTCATAGTCCATCAGCATCAGTCAAGTTCAGCTTGACTTAAGCGCCAGAATAATAGAAAATTAAGCAGTTTGAATTCGTTTCACCTAGAAAAGGTCATTTGACTGTTGTTATATGCCACACATAATGGCAGCAGTAGGTATTTCAAAAGAATAAAAAATTCCGAAGCTACACACATTGTTTTATTTTAAGCTAAACAGTGGAAGCACTTAGTGGAGGATCCTAGTTGCAAATGTTTTGTGAGTACCCTATAATAGCTTAAGTGAGTGAGTCTCTTTTTGCGAAAGCCTTTACAAATTGCAAAAGAGATCAACTATGCCGGGTAGTAACGCTTTTGTTTAGAATTGTTGAAGAAGGACTTTATTCTCATTATGGTTCCGAGAATATCTTTCATAAGAAAGACAATTTTTGCTGAATATCTCAATTACTGGTAGCATACAATCATAATTGGTCTCTATAACCCTTCAGGCAGGATTACGACCTAGTTTTTCACACCATATATATTGTGTATGTTGATTTTATACATGAGTTGAGAAACGCGCAGTTTAAAGTCGGTTTCGAACTACAGATATTTTGAGAAACTTTTTCATGGCAATTTCATTTACTTTCAGAGTTTTTGCCAAAAATCTGCTGAGAGGAAGTAGCATAAGAAATATTTTTTCGTATTTAGTTTTGTTGTAAGAATGGTGGTCTCAGGTCTGATAAGCTAACACACTACCTAATAGACTACGATAGTAGCGTATTATCGGATACAATTTCCTCAACTTCAACAGAAAGTATTATTTAGTTTGTTCGCGAAGTTCTTAGTAAACAATATCCATGGTAAAAGTGCTTATTTAACAACTCTAGTTGAGTCCATGTTACAGTCTTAAAGGACATAAACCACGCCCAACAATATATGTATGTACTTCGGTACTAAAAGCCTTCCAATCAAGTTGTTGTTGAATTGCTTTGTTTGTCGCAATTTTACTCGATGTAGTCGCCGTAGTCTAGTAGGTAGTGTGTTGGCTTATTAGACGTAAAACCCGGGTTCGTATCCTGATCAGACATCAAAACGAAATATGAAAAAATATTTCTTCGGTGACTTCCTCTCAACATGAGTGGTGTGAGAAGCTAAGCCGTAGTCCTGACTAAAGGGTTGTAATGACCAAGTATGTATGTATTTACGTGTAGATTTAGACTGATGTTGTTTACGATTTCTTGTGAGCATTTTCATTATTAAAGATTTTTGTTTTTGGAACCAATGGGTTAAAACTCTCTGTCTCACATTTAATTAATTTACTACTTGAGACGATTTCCGTTGTTTTTATTAACAAAATAAATCTACATTAACTGCCTCTGGGTCTACGCTCAAGAGAACACCCTATTTATGCAAAACAAAAAAAAAAAGAAGAGAAACCAAAAGAAAAAAATTCGTGTGTTATTCTTAATGTCCGTTTTGGTTTGATGTTGATATTATTTTATTATCGATAAATTCAACTGACTGTCCAAACTTTTAGTTAAACGAGCAAATACAAATAATAAGGACAACAACAACTACAGCGACAGCAGCAGCAGCAGCAGTAGCATAAACAATAACAACAAGGACAATAGCTTAAATCGACTTTAAATAATGGATCATTGATAAGCTGAATGGATATTCGTTTGTACAGATGAAATCCAAAACAAGAAATCATCGATTGTTACAAATAAAATTCAATTCCATTCTACAATTCCATTGATTTACTTGGGTTTTTGGCATTAGAAACGTAAACAAATACAAAATGAAAGAAACTTTACATGTGTGGGTATGGCTGTGTGGGTATGAAAGCAGTGCCTGTAGCTGTGTGTTAGTATTGTTGCTTAGTGTATACAATATTATTCAATATGCCAGGATATGTTTATGCGTCTATGTGTGGATGTAAAGTTTTGTTTTTGTTTATAACTGAATACACATGCATAAATTATAACGCACACATATATATTTATTTACAGGCTTATATTGTATATATATTTATGTATGTAGAAACGCCATACATATGCAGAATATATATATGTACACATCCTGTTCGCTGTCAGAAATCATTAGCAACTATAAACTAAAGTTTTCATTTATTGTTGTTTGTGTTGTCGTTTATTTTCTTCTTCTTTATTGTTATTGTAGTTGGTTGTTATAATTGTTATTGAAATTATTGTTGTTGTTGCTGTTGCTGTAACTAATATTATATTACCGAACATGTACGAGTATGTTGGTATTACTGTATATGAATGCAGCAAATTATTAATAACACGCTACAATTGATGTTAATTAATTAGAAACGTAAACTACTGATTTTGTAATATAAAAAAAATACATGTTTATTGAAACATAAAAAAAAATAGTACATGGATATACACAGTCAATGGTAAGTATGGTAGGTTAGGTCAGCTAATTGAAGTGTATTTTTCATGCGACAGCTGAATACTGAATAATGATCTTGTGTAGCAGTAATGATGATAATTCCAAATATAGTCCCTATTGTCTACTGATAGAATTTACAATTTTGCTGCACTTCGATGTGCAATATTTTATGCATTTTTCAATAACTGACCGTTCAGACGAAGGGGATTTTCTGACGCCGTATTTTCTAGGATCTAATTCAATAAGCAGAAATCACCTCTTTCATATCCATACATTTCTTGTCTGTTTTAGCAGCATAACTTGCATTTTTTTTATTAGTAAAACAACATTACATAAAACAAAAATGGTGTGAAATTTTGTAAAATTTACTTCTTTGTTGTGAACTACAATTGTTACGGTTAGAAATGGAATATTATTTCATTCATATGGCTACCACGACCGGCCTCACAGTTCCTCATTCGATCGGACTAATTTTCATGCACTTTTTCCACTGTATGTTGTATGTTGGCCTGTTGTCGGCATAATACTTTTATTCAACGGCTCCCCCCACAAAAAATAGTCAAACACTGTCAAATCCAATGTTCTTGACGTCACCATTTCGGCTAATTAAACGGCCTTGCGTTTGACGCAATAAATCAATTGTGGCATGAGATGTACGGCAAGTTGCAACATCATGTTGAAGCCAAACATCGTTCACATCAATACCATAAAGAGTGGGTACAAAAATTCGGTTATCATGGTGCGATAGGTGTTTCCATTGACCGTAATGGTTGTATCGTCCATATTTTCAAAGAAATATCGGCCAATAATGCCTCTGCTCGACAAGCAGCACTAAACAGTCACGCGTATTGGGTGCATTGCCTTTGGTAAGACCAAGTGTGGGTTTTCTGAGCCCCAAATATGGCAAATTTTGCTTAACAACGCACCCACCAAGATGAATAGGAGCTTCATCCGAAATAACGATTTTTATTTTTTGCAAAATCGATATCATCGTGGATTTTCTCGTTGGCGCAATAAATCGCAACGTTGCTTTTAAGCGTAAATCGATTCATTACGTTCAGTAGAGATAATATGGTTCAAATTCAAATTTAAACCGATAGATGACCCACCCGATATATATAGGAGTCATGTTCAGAGCCTCTTTTTTAGGCGTTTCCTATCTTTAAACTGAAGCACAACAAAGTACAGATTAGATATCAACTAATTTGTCTGAAAACCGTTTGATGCCATCATTTGTGGAACATAGCATCGGTAAGATATACCACACGACTTCCCTCAGTGCTGTACATCCGAAATAACCAATATTCCACGACTATGGCTCACGGCTAAATCATGCTGAAATTTACCGATTGCATGTGTTATGTTGGTTTTGAAGACCGCTGTGAATAACGGTTTATTTGCATACACCCGCAACTTGAGAAACCCCACAGGAGAAAGTTTAACGGAGACAAATCACATGATCCCGGTGTCCAGTTCATATCATCTGCATGTGAGATGACCATGTCCTCAAATCTTTCGTGCAGAATATTCAATGTGGCATGAGCATGAGTAACCCGTAGAGCCGTTCTGTTGAGACCGAGTCATTGGTGTCCTAATCATCCAATTCAGAATAAAATAAATTGATAATCGTCGGTCTTTAGTGCTTTCCGTTTACAGTGAAAAGAAATGTTGGCCAATAATGCTGCCAGCCCGAAATTCACACGAAATTTTGACTTTTTCGGTAAGCATTGGATGCTCTTGTATCTGACGTGGATTGGTGTCGTCCTAAATTCGTCAATTCTGTTTATTGAAGATAAGATTCCGATGAAAATTAGGATCAGTTGCCATCTTCTTCAGAAGCCATTCAGCGAACACACATCGTTGCCTATGTATTTGGCAGAACAGATTTTAATTTTTAATTTTATTTATTTATTTATTTATCATTAATATAATACATACATGAAAAAAATTTAATATAACCCGCTAAGCCATTGGCTTGTCAGCAGGAAAAGAGAATTAAAATTTTCTAAATATATTATATAAATTTATGAATTCATTGCGAACTTAAAAAATATTTTTTCAAAAGTTTCTTTCTTTTAAATTCATTATTTTCATTAATTATATGTGTTGGTATCTTATTACAAATTGTTGGTAACATAACGCTTAGCTCATTTCTACCATATTCATTAAAAAATTGCTTTACTTTATACCTTCCTTGAGCTCGACGTCTTGTACTATATCGGTGATCGATGACATCAAGAAACCTATTGTCTTTATGAAATTCATTTATTAATGTGAAGTAGTAAATACTTTTAATGTTTAAAAGGTTGAGTTTAGAGGCTAGATTGTTTGAATTGTTTATTGCTGTGTTTGCAGTTGTATTTGTAGTTGTGTTTGTTGTTATGTTTGTTGTTGTGTTTGTTGTTATGTTTGTTGTTGTAGTGTGTGCTGTTGTGCCTACTGTTGTGTTTGTTGCTATGTTGGTTGTTGTATCTGTTCTTGTGTTGTTGGTTGTTAACGATGTGCTGTTTGTTTGCAAATTCCAGGTTACTGATGCGATGTTATTAGAGGACGAGTTGTTGACTGTATTGACGGAAATATTTCGTTGTATTGTATCTGGGCGTATGTTGTTGGATCTGTTAAGTGTAGTATTGAAGTAAAGTGTTGTGTTGCTTTGAATGTTGTTGCTGCTATCATTTAGTGGGTGATTGTTGTTATATGTGTAATGTAAGAAATGGTTATTTTTTTCAAGAATTTTTAGTAATTGATTTTGTGTATTTTGTAGTATTCTACAATGTGTTGAACCTCCCCATGCAGTGATACCGTGTCGTATGTAAGATTCGGCCAATGAGTGATACGCTTGTCTTAGAACATCGTTTGTAGAGCAGTAACTTAAATGATAAAGCATATATGCAGATTTGCGTAGTTTCTTTTGTAGATTTATAATATGGGTCTTCCACTTAAACTTATTATCAACATATACTCCTAAGTATTTGTACGTTTCCACTAATTCTATATTTGTGTCGCACCTATCGTCTATTGTATTAGGGTTTTTGGCACTTCTGTGAATACATTCGTAATTGTGAAATTTTAAATATATATTTGACTGTGTAAGATGTGGAGGTTTTATATGCATAATTTTCGTTTTTGTCGCGTTAATAATTAGGCTGAATCAATGACAACGAATGTAGCAAAGGTACCTTATAGATGGCCATTGCCTATCTGTGTATTGTTTTGCGTTGCTAAACTGAGATTTAATCTTAACGTTGCTCAATGCATGACTATATTTGAGATGTGACCCCAAAGAATCCAGTAGCAGTTCTATTTAATTGATGTCTACTGTGCGTGTATAATAATTATTAAGCATGTAAGTTCGTGTTCATGTTTCACTAAAAAATTTATCATTTTCATGTAACACATTGAAAATCGTGTACATGTTCCGAATGTGTATTTGTGTCTGCTGTTGTCTATACAATTGTATATGTGTACATATTTATGTACATGTATGTTATATATATGTATAGATGTTAAGAAATGTGTATGTATCAATATGCATATGCATGTATATATGAAAGTATTTATGCAGCACTTTGTATTTGAGCATGTGTCACATGACTGCACAACTTAACAGTTAATTGTTCAAAACTTTGTCGTTACTCTTACAACACATACACATAAACATACACAATTTACCATAACTCTGTGGAATGTTTTACACGTATTTGGTAAGCTACACATACGTATATTTGGTACACTACTACATGCAATGTCAATAAAATATGAACACATTACATAGCATACTTTCTTGTTCGTTGTATGCCATTAGAGTAGCAATGACAATTATTTTTCATAATTCATATATCAGGTGAGTCATCTATCGGTTTCAATTTGAAGCATCTGTTATTTCAAAGCTGACAATACTTATGCCATTCAATTCTGTTACAAAATTCAATACCTTATCTCCACTGAAAGTAATGAATTGATTTAGGATTGTGCAACGTTGGGATTTATTGGAAATTTATTTCCAAAACAAAGACAATTGGTTATGAAGAATCTCCATTTCATTTTTATGGATGCGTTCATAAGCAAAATTGTCATATTTGGTCCTCAGAAAACCCACATGTGGCCATTGCACCCTTTACGAGTGACTGTTTGGTGCGGTTTGTGGAGCGGAGGCATCATTCGGCTCATATTTCTTTAAAAAGAGAGCGACACAACCAGTACGGTCAATGGAGACACCTTTCGCACCATGACAACCGATTTTTTTGTACCCGCGCTTCATGGTATTGATGTGATCGATGTTTGTTTGGATGGTGCAACTTGCAGGTGTCTCATGCCACAACCGATTTATTGCATCAACCGTTTGATAGCCGTTTAATTAGTCGAAATTGTGAAGTCAATTGGTCGCCAAGAAGCACAGATTTGACACCGTTGAACTATATTATGCGGGACGCCATTAAAGAAAATTGTTATGAGGGCCAACCAGAGACAATTGAGCATTTGAATCATACAATCGAAAAGTGTGCGCGAAAATTGGTCCGATCGAAAGAGGTACTGTGAGGTCAGCCGCGTCAGACATTTGAATGAAATAATATTCCATTTATAACCGGAACAATTGTACTTCACATTAAAAAATAAATTTTGTAAAATTTCAAACCATTCTTGTTTTATTGCATTTTTTAATTTAAACTCTAAATGACCCACGGATTATATTTACGCATATAATGCTGATATTTAATATTTACGGACATATGTGACGTATGAGTGATATCTAATTCCATTAGTTTCATGCATGACAAAATCAAAAAATTTTTATTGCATACTTTTCAGTGTAACTATTTCAGTGCATGTAATATGGTGCGTATGAGTAATATATTTCATATTGAATTAAATAGAAATTATACCACACTATACAAACTAATATGATATGATATGCCAATTCTTATGGATTTCAAAAAAAATTTAGAGATATCCTAACCTAAAAGTAAATACAAAAACCACAATTCTAGGCTATATTTCAGTAGGTACCACATCATGGCCGCTGAAGTATTTTATGTGGGACGCCATTTAAGAAAAGTGTTCTACGGACTAGCCAGAGACAATTAAACATTTGAAGGCTAACATTTGTGATGCCACTGCCGAGATACGACCTTATACAACCAAAAAATGCACTGAGATTGTTCATATTGTTCATTTCAAAGATAGATTATATATCTCTCTGCTCAGATTTTTATATAAAAATCGACACGGTTGGACTATTTTCTGAGGGCGACGTTAAAGAAAAGTGTTATGCCTACACACCAGAGACCATTGAGCATTTCAAGGCCAACATTTGTGATGGCATTGACGAGATAAGACTCCATACGAAAAAGTTCACGAAAATTGGTCCGATCGAATGAGGTACTGTGAGGGCAGCCGCGGCAGCCATATGAATGAAATAACATTCCATTTCCAACCGGAGCAATTGTACTTCACAACAAAAAATTAACGTGGCAACATTTCAAACTATTTTGGTTTCAATGCATTTTTAAATTTAAGCTTTTATATGGCCCACCCTTTACAAAAATATACTCGACGTAGTGCATATGTCTACTTGTATTGTGTGTGTACGGCATACATACGTTTTTAATGTAATTAATTCTACTAAATGTTAAGTAAAGTTGTAAAGAAGAATTAAAAATAAAAAACAAAATGAAATAAAAAAACGGGAAAATGAAAGAAAATCAAATAAAAAGAAAATTTAACAAAATAAAGCAAAACTTTTCCTTTTTACGTGTTTAAAATTGCATCAACGTGTCATCTGTGTCAGATTGTCAGATTGGAACGTTGTGAGCATAGCGAACAAAAAAGTGTTGAAAAACGTTTGTGGCAAAATATAATAAATTTTACGTTGACAATATCAAATGGCAGCTGGAAAAAAAACATCATAAAATATTCCACAATATGAGGGTCTATCAAGGAAGACAGAAACACGTATGTATGAGAAATTGAATGAAAGTGAAAACAAAAAATTTTTTTATGTGTGTGGCATCAATGAATTATTTTTTGTAAACATAAAATGCCTGGAGTTTTTGTTTTATGTAAATTCATTAATTCTAGTAGGTAGTGTGTTGGCTTATTAGACGAAAGGCCCGAGTTCGAATCCCAGGCCAGACATCAAAAACAAAATACAAAAAGTATTTCTTCGGCGACTTCCTCTCAGCAGATTTCTGGCAAAAACTCTGAGAGTAAAAATTGCCATGAAAAGCTTCTCAAAAAATCTGTCGTTCGGAGTCGACTTTAAACTGTAGGTCACTGTAGGCTCATGTATAAAATTAACGCACACAACATGAGTGGTGTTGAGAAGCTAGGCCGTAATCCTGACGAAGGGTTGTAATGGCCAATTATGTATGTAAATTCATTAAATATTTACGAATTTATTTTTTAACAGGAGGTGGTATTTTTGATTAGATTTCTTTTGAGTAGTAGTAGCCGTATCCTAGTAGATAGTGTGGTGGCTTATTAGACAAGAGTCCGTGATTCAATAGTGAAAAATATCAAAAATTCGTCTCTCGGTGTCGACTTCAAATTTACTTTAAATTAACACACACAACATGGGTGGTGTGAGAAGGTTGTAATACTAACTAAGGAGTTGTAGTGACCAGTTAAGTAAGTATTTGATCTCCGATATAAGATAAATTTGTGAGTCCATCGACCATTAAAAATGTTCCTACCGAGTCATTTTCTACTTTTACGATATCTTTCAGCACGTTTAGATCTTCTGTGTTGCTTGTTTCTTGTGTTTCTTAATTCTTAGGTGTAGTTGCCTGCTAGTCGGAATAGAAATGTCCTTTGTCTACCTACTTATTCCTACTGATACCAAATGATGGGAGAAGATGTGAATTCTATGGGCAGTTGGCAACGGATGTGACCAATTTTGATGACACTTGAAAGGCATCTTTCGTTTGTTTTGGAAAGAGCGTGTTTCAAATTAATTTGGTTACAAGAAAACTTTATGCAGAAGAAACCCTCTAAATTATAAACTTGATGGCCGTGATTGGTTTTAGTGAAATTCCATTTTTTTCTGAATTTAATCATTGAATGCAGTGCATTCATGTGCATATCTCTATTGTTATTTACCGTTGCTATGTAAACAATAATTTTGAAGATAGCTTTGGTTTTCCGGATTAAAATAGGTACAGGACTCATAACTCGAAATAATATTCATTTATTCAGTCCAATATGTATTCGGAATGTGCATAGGAACTGCAACATAAAATGTTTAAGCAACATGAAATTTTTACAATACTCATCAATCAAGTACAAGCATATTTAAGAAGAATTCATTCAGGACAAACGTACCTTGAGTTTTTATTTATTTATTTCCATTCATTTCCATTATTTACTTAATTGGTTATTACCAATCTGTAGCCAGGATTGGAGAATAGCTTCTCACATCAGTTGTAGTTTGTTGTTCTAATCTATGTGTGACAGCACCTACTGCTTAATGTTGACTCCGAACGACAGATTTGATAGATTTTTCATGGTAATTTCATTTATTTTCAGAAGTTTTGTCATAAGACTGCTGAGAAGTATATTGGGGTCTGATCTAATAAGCCAACACACTAGCTATGCATGAAATTAGCTGTTCCATGTATGCGTATGATCACAGTTAGTCCTGCTGAAGTGCGATTTGTATGGTATTAATCAATTGAGAGATACTAACCAAAGGCTATAATTACATTGCGGAGTAGGTAATATTGATGTTACAACGGGACCTTACCGGATCGAAGTAAGGTGCGCATGATGAGGCGGGTACCAAATTAACATAACCCATGGTATTGGCCAAAGTCGCCATAGTCTAGTAGGTAGTGTGTTGGCTTATTAGACGTGAGGCCTCGATTCAAACTCTAAGTCAGACAACTTCAGCAAATTTCCATGAAACGTTTCTTAAAAATCTGTCGTTCGGAGTCGACTTTAAACTTCAGGTCCCGCCACTCATTTATAAAATTAACACACAGAACAGAAGTGGTGTGATAAACTAAGTTGTAATCCTGACTAAAGGATTGTAAACACTAATTATGTATGTTTGTATGTAGTAGCCGTAGTCTAATAGATAGTGTGGCGGCTTTTTAGACAAGAGTTTGTGGTTCAACCCTGGCGCAGACATCGCGAAAAAGAAATATGAAAAATATTTTGTTCAGCGGCCTCCTCTCAGTAGTTTTCTGGTAACAATTCTGAGAGAATGTAGTGGTATGGACTTGCATGGGAACTGCAATAGAACATGGTATGTGTGTCGGCACCAATTGTGGTTAATTTGGAATTTATAGATGAGAGAAAGAGAGAGAGAGAGAGAGAGCACTTAAACATTCTAAAGGACAAATTCACTAAAAATTCGTAAGAAGTAATAAGACGTAGTTGTCAACAAGTCAATGAATCCAATCATATTTAATACTCTTACACAAAATCCTAATATGACTTCAAGAGTGTAGTTAGGAGATCAAATTGGAGAACGGTTACGTAGTAGCTTAACCTTAAACAAAAATAAACAGAAAAACTTGCTCATGAGTGAATGGTGGCAAATATAAACAGAAAATACAACAAAAAAAAACTGTTAGTTTCAGTATCAAATGGATTAAATAGCGTGCTTAATCTTAAGGGATATCCTACTAAATATAACAGATAAAATTATTATATTTTGCGCCGTTGAATTTTAAATTTACTCTGGTACACTTTTGCGGTCCAATTATATGGATTTAATAGAAACGTTTCCTTATTTTTCTTTTGTTTTATAGTGGGTTAACAATACCTCAATACCTCACAATACCTTCTACGATCGGGCCAATTTTCGTGCACTTATTTGAGTGTATTTCGCATCTCGACAATAGCTTCGCGAATGCTTGCCTTGAAATGCTCAATTGGATCTGTTTTGTCGGCAGAACACTTTTCTATAACAGCACCCTACAGAAAATAGTCCAACGGTGTCAATAGGCTAATTAAACGCCCATCAAATTATTGACGCTATATATTGATTGTGGTATGAGGTATGTGACAAGTTGTCCCATCCTGTTGGAACCAAACATTGTTCATATCAAAAAAAAATCGGTTATCATGGTGCCATAGGTGCCTCAACTGTTCGTAATGGTTGAGCCGTCCTCATTTTCAAAGAAATATAGGTCAATAATGCCTCCGCTTCACAAACCGCACCAGTCACTCGTAATGGATGCATTGGCTTCTGTAAAACCACGTGTGGGGGTTCTAAGGCCCAAATATGGCAATTTTTCTTATGAACGTACCGGCCAGGAAGAAAATGAGTTTCAACTGAAAAAATTATTTCTTTGGCAAAATCGACATCATCCTACAATTTCTTGTTGGCCAATCTAGTGAAGTGAAAATGAAGCAGATGATCATGCGGATTCAATTCTTAAACCAATTGAACTTTGTAAGACGTCCTACCGAGATCTGTTCGCAAAATTCGAAGTTATCTGGTGCGTGAAATATTTAATTCTTGAGAACGATGACGAGTTAAAGTTGGTGTCTCAGGAAGAGCTTTGATATTTTTGAAAACACGCACTGTACAAACACGCTCACGTCTTTGCGCCTCAACAATGAAACCAGTTTCACGAACTTTAACAATGAACTTGCGTATAGCGGGCACTGTTGAACCTTCTCTGCGACCAAATTTTATACGAAATTTTCGTGCAATTTTCGACCAATTTTCTGTGTCCTGGAAATACATTTCCAATGGAACCCAACGTTGCTCAAACATAAAACGATTCATTACGTTCAGTGAAGATAATATATCGAATTTTATGACAGAATAGAATGACATAAGTATTTCCAGATTCGAAATAATCGATGATTAAAATTTAAAGCGATAGATGGCCCACTCGATAGTTTTTGTGGAAGTCTTATGGGCTATGTCTTATACAGGAGCTCACTTGTTCCTTAAGAAAACATGCTTAGCCAGTAAAAATTTATTTGAAGAAGGAAACTATGTATTACAGGTATTATTTTTTGGATTTTTAGCAATCACGACAAAAACTCGGCTAGTACTGCAACAATTTTTAACACTACAGGTTGATTACTCAAAGATTTTCTATTAAAATTTACAAAACACTGTGATCATCAATTTGAGGCACCATTGCTCTTGACTTATAAAAGTGTGTCGTTATTAATTATTTTTAACAACTCTATTTACTAGAAAATATCATCTGTTAACATAACCTTAGTGCATGAATTCATACAATGAAATACTTTTTATTACCCCCACCATTAGCAACATACTTTTCTAACTGCCTGAATATATACTTTTAATTTTTATGAGTTTAAATGAATTATTATTAAAATGTATAACATATTGTACATAAGTAGTCATCAAAGGATAATAGGTTGGTCCGTTCAAAAGCAGAAATTCTATAAAATTTCATTAGAAACCATTAACATTTGCTGCTGCAACATCATCACTTGTGTGGCATGAAAAGAACGTTTTTGCTCAAACAGGTAAATTCAATAAAATTGAATTTCAAACTTAACTTTTTAACACACTTAGGAAGTTTTTTCGTTTTGTTTTGTGCTCCTTTTTTTGTTTTGATTCTATGTTTTGTTCATTTTTGTTTGTTTTTTATTTGTTTAGTTTTCACAGAGTATTAGTGGCACTTTTATTTGGCAAATATAAGAGGAGAGAAAAAAACAAAAGCAAAAACAATTTCGTTACGAGAGAAAAAAAGGAGAAGAATTCCCATATAATTGAAAAAGTTTTATTCATTTTAGAGTTTTATTTAACAAAGCACAACACAGAGAAAGAGGAGATAAAAAACAAAAAATAAAAACAACAACCAAAAAAATATGAAATACAGTGAAATACAATATCCATGGCTTTAAGTTTTTTGATTAAATTCTTCCCGCCGTTTGTTTTTGTTGTTTTTCAAACACTTTTATGTTCGTAAATTTTCAATTTTTATAATAAAATTTCATTTTATTAATATTATTTCATATACACAACAATACCAGAGCTGGGGTTTCACAATAACCAAAACGAACAAAAAAAAAATCCAGAAAAAAATAAAGAAAAAATCACAACCAAAATAATCCAAAAAAAGCAAATTTTTTTAGAAATGCAAAATAGACCCACTGGTAAAATATTTATCCGTTCAACTAAACTGCCTTCAAAAAAATAAAAATATATTTGAACACAGCAGCAGAGCAATTTTTCTGTCCCTGCTTGCGGTTCGCTGGCTTGAAACACAGTTTAAACTTCTTTTGATTGTATTTCCCTCGTTCAACTTTTGGTTGCTTTCAGAAGAAAATTAAAAAAAAAACGAGACACTTTATTTGAATGGAGTCTATAAATATTAATATCCTCAACAAAAAACGAACGAACGAACGAAATATAAGTAAAGAAAATAAAATAAACTTTCTTAACTCCAATGGAATATAAAAAGTTTGCAAAAGACTTCAATTGTAAGTTGAAACATTACAGCACTAAAGAGTCGATTCGCTATAAAAATGACTTTTACTTTCAGTCTCTTTATTGTTGTATTTTTTTTTTTTTTTCAATTAGAGTGTATAATTGAATATTATACAGACATTCTATGTTTCGATGGCGTATACTTAACACTCAGTTGTGAAATGCGGTACTCTCAGAACGCGGTTTCCATATAACGCCAACACGCCATAAGTTCCTTCCGCACATCATCTGAATGACTGTAATAGCTAGATATTGTAAGAGGGTTTAATACCAGTTTTATTTTCGACGCAAAAGCACAGCCGTGGTATACAAACAACATGTTTATGTAAAAAGGCCAGCTGATCTATTAGTCGTCTACGACATTCTAAAAATTTTTCTGGAACTCATATCTGACAGTGAGGATGAATGTTGAAAAATTACATAATTCTACAAGTCTTTCTTATTTTTATTGGAAAACAGTCTTTTAGTTTAGTCTTTGTTTCATTTTTTTTTTTATCAATCCTTATATGAACTCTTTAATTCAATAAAAATAATTTATAATTTATCTTGTCTTGGTTTCCATATAACGCGGTACGAATCGTATAATTTGTACTAATTCCAAGTTTCTTTTAGCGCGGTTTCCATACAAAGCGGTAGACGGTTTCCATAGAGCGCGCTACGAATTTGCCAAGTTTCTACGGTTAAATCCGAGTTTCTTACAGCGCGGTTTCCATACAACGCGGTACGCACTCACCGCGTTATAGGAGGGCTGACTCTATTGCTCATGAAATCACAAGATCAAGCATCCTATGTTCGAATTAGATATCAGCAATGAATCGTTTTTTCGCTACTCATAAGTACTCATGAAATTTTCAATATGAGTGAGTCAACAGTATTGAAATTCAACTTCATTCGTACTCACTATAACGTACGTACGCACTAGAAGTACAAGTTGAAATGAGTATAAGTACAACGTTGACATTAAACTCATAACATACGAAATATGTTTGATTCAGACGCCTATTCATTGAGATTCATATATTTAGAAAAATACTTATAATACTCATAAATGATTCGAGTGATTCGAATCATTCATCAAAATTTACAATCTTAGTTGTTGTTGCATTTACAAAAAAAGAAGAAAGAAAAAGACAAAAACAGCTAGCAAAGCAAAGACACAACCTTCTAGTGAGTATTGTGGTATTCGTACGCGAATCATACTTATTTTGCGAGTAGTATGAGTATGATATTAAACTAAGTATGAATGCGTATAAGTATCAGAAATTATGAGTATGATTCGAATCTACTTATCTGTTTGAATACTCATTGCTGAACTCTGATTCGATTAGGTAAACAATTAAACACAGTTGATTGAATTTGTGAAGTCGCGTATTCTAGTGTGTAGTATGTTGGATTAATAAATATGAGTCGACAGTTCAAACTCCCAGGTCAGACATCTCCAACAAAACACGAAATATGAAAGAATATTTCTAGCAAAAAATCAGAAACTTAATAAAAGTTGCCATGAAAAAAGTTTTCCAAAAATCTGTTGGTCGGAGTCGACTTTAAACTAAAGTTCCCGCCACTTATGGATAAAATTAACACACAAAACATGTATGGTGTAAGAAGCAAGGTCGTAATGCTGACTAAAGGGTTGTAATGGCTGTATATGCATGTAGGATTGAATTTGAAAAACTAAAAAGCTTTATTCCTTACGTTCCAGCTCTGTGGCTCTGCAGACAGTATAACAACAATATTAAACATAATGGGGAGGTTGAGCAATGCAAATATCCCCGAATGGCATATTATCATTCTTTCCGATATTCAGGCGGAAATCCAAGGCAGTGTACGCCTGTCGCTGTCGATCTCAATGAGATCGCAGAAGGATACAATATCCATATCACACAGTGATATTCCGGATAACTGTAGAGCACGTAAACTGGCCAGACGTGACATAACCATTGAACTCTCCGATGAATCCTACACTTTAGGAACCCCTCTGAAAAACTGCAAACTTATAATTGACGATGAGGTCGTCGATTCTGTTAACGATAGATAAACAGCTTCAGACACGGATATAACGGCGCAGAAAATCTAGCCAAAGCTGGATGGAAGGCTAATGACAAGTCTGCTTAAACTCCAATGAAATGCGCTTAATATGAGCACGAATGCGCTCAGTATGGCCATTCATCTTGATTTTTGCAGGAGCTACAGAAATGAAAATTAGAAGAAGACTGTCCTCCACCTAGTTCACAGGCACTATGGACTAGAAGAAGGAGCATTGGTTTTGGAGATCTTGATATTTATTTTTGCAGAAGCAACTAAAGACAACTAAACTGTTCTTCAGATACCGGGCACTTGTTCAGCACTATATTATAGAAGAAGAATGCATTTTGAAGCCTACTATGTAAACGATCTGACACAACTGTCACACATTGACATTGTCAGTCTAAGTTGCCCCATCAGAATCTCCAAATAAATTGAATTGGTTATGAACAGTAAGACGGTATCGAATGGTTTTTTTTAATCCATTGCTGCTGGGTTCGGGAATGCCGCCGAAAATCCGAAAATATTAATTCTGTGACATTCGCAAAAACTTAATATTTTAGCAGGGAATATACAGGGAATTTTGAAAAAAGGACACCACCTTCATGCGTACTAAATGCAGCTTACTCAGAAGCGTAAACCACCAGTCTATGGAAAGCTTTGACAATTCCTTCAATCCGTGAATTCAAGGACAATTTTTCGAAAAAAAGTCATCCTCTATAATGAAGTGTATTGCCTTTTAAATTCTTTGGTTCAGTGTACCAACAGCAAACGCTTAGTTGCGATTTTGGTTTAACTTACTCACTTAATTGGCCATTAACAACCCGATTAACGGATGCCGCAACACATGCTTCCAGGCGCCTCTGCATCTTGTGCGCCTACTCCAGCTGGTCACACCAATCGATGACAGTGCTTCCTCGATTTGGTCATCCTCTTCGCCGCTTCAAATACCCGTCTCATTCGTAGCATCCTCCTCCATTCGAACGACATGGCCTAGCTAGCGCAGCCGCTGGATATTAATACGCTGCACAACGTCTAAGTCGTTGAGGAACTCATACAGTTCAATGTTGGATCGGATACGGAAATCATTGCCAACTCGCACTGGACCTGGAAGATCTTACGTAGGACTTTTCTCTCGAATACTCTTAAGGCTGCTGCATCAGTGCTTAATATATTGGTCAGGTGGTCTTATTATGCTTTACATACTTGAATAATCGAATCGAATATTTATTTATTTATTCAAGAGATTCTAAGTTCAACTGGCCACCAAAATAATGTAATTTTTCTAGAGATTTCTAAGCTTAAGAACTGAATTCCGTGATCCAAAACATCGTTAGTGATATACGACCACATCTCAATGAAGAAGTCATGGAAATTTCATCAGAACCGCGTCAAGGCAACTTTTATTAAAGACAAATCTAATCAAATACTCAATATTCTCGTTAAAGTAAATTTTCGTGAATCTGTTTTACTGAATTTAGCAGTATTTACTGAATTCGATCAGTATTTCTCTTCAATATTCCTATACTTTACTACAATGTAAAGCAGAAATATTTCATTACTTATTGTATAAACAAAACAAAAAATTAATTTTTATTTGACTAAAACAAGTCACTACTTGACGTCCTGTCTCTTTGTCTACCTTTGTACGGAACAATAATATTTCAAATCCTCTTTCAGTTTTACTCGCTTTGTTCTGTTTGTAGGTGCATGACGTATTTGAAGTCAATGCTGTTGACTTTTAACAATTTTACACGTATGACTTCATGTAAAAATAAAAACAACCTTTAAACGAACAATTCATTTGTAAATAATTCAAAAAGCATTTCTCTTTGATTAAAGGTAGACAAGAAGTGCATATACCAGGTGAAATGGAGAAGAAAACATAAACATCTGCATACAGACAGAATTATGCATCGACAGCTAGATCTTGAATTTTAATTAAAAAAAAAACACCATCAGGATGATATTTAAGGATTATGATTTTTATTAGTAGAAGTAATATTTGACATTGATAATGCAGCAGATTCTTTAAAATTTAAAAAGTACTTCGTAAGAGACATTGTTTCATATCATTCTCCATGAAAACAAATTTTGAATCTGAATGAAGCAAAGAATTATGTTACCGCGTAGCTTGCCGTTCAGAGACAAATTCACACGGCGGCCCATATGGCGGATTGTGGCAACCAGTGACCTCCATATGAAACTGGACAATTCCTTAGTGGCACGATCACCACCACGTAAAAGGTGTTGTACCGATTACGGCCCTCCATGTCATGGTAGCTTCTGGCGTAAATATGGTGAGGCAGACCGAAGTTGTCAGCGAACCTATAAATAGGGCTACGTTCCATTAGAATTCCTGTTAGAATACGAACCCTTCTGTTGTCGAGTCAAGTAGATACCTAGTTCTCCCGTTGTCCACTGATGTACACTGAAGTTTTGAAATTGGGCATACTACGGTTTGTTGAATTCCATGCGGCAATTTGAAAAAGTATTCTTGTAGAGGCGCATATATTTCCTCTTACGTCTCTTTCTCAAACATCTGCAATCCCTCTTTTCGTCGCCACAGCGCGAACACCATTCCCAGTTGTGGAGAATACGATAGAGAAGGACTAATTGACGGATTTTTAGCATGGAAACTGTGTCTGAGTGCATACTTGCATTAACCTAGTGTGATGCGACTTATTTTTAAATCCTTCTGAAATCGACCCAATCCGTGGACATTGCTTGTTTTACCCTTTTTAAGGGAATTTGTTGTTTTTGTTTTTTTGTTTTATTGCATTTTTAAATTTAAACTTTTAAAACTGTCCCACCCTATATATCTGTCCATGCTGATTTTGCAAAACATATTGAACGAAAGACAACTAATTTCACATATGTAAGTTCGACTGTCAAAGTTCGAAAATGCCTATTTGAACACCCGATTTTTATCGCTTAACTTTTAGAATTTTTCGATTCTGTCACTTAATTGTAGGGAAATTTAAAAAGTCACTGGCTTCTTGACTCTCACGCTTAAAGCTTCTAGTTAAAGTATTTAGTTATTAACTCTCTCATCCTTCAAATCTAATCCTGTAAAAATTGGTCAAACCAAAATTCTTATAAAAAATAATGTTGTTTCTCTCTTTTGCTGCTTGCTACACTACTTACCCATTATACTGGCTAATGGAAAAACTTGGAACGAAATGTTTCATAATCTTACGGGCAAAACAATGAATGAAAAGATTTTCTTCTTCGTTTGTTCATAACTAACAATCGTAAGAATGAAAAAACTTTTAATTTCTATATTTCCATAGAAAACCATAATTTCTGGAGAAAGTAAAAGAAATCAATTTTCAGAAAAATCCTAAGATTTCCTACTTCCATTTTATTTTTTGTTGTTGTGTTTTGTTTTGTTTTGTTTTGTTCTGTGTTGTTGTCGTTTATTGAATAACAACATCAATATCTAAATAATTCATTTTTCCTATTACAATAACAGAAATAAAAATAAAAAATAAAAATATAAGAACTCTTACACAATGAATGGCTGATCTGGCAGGCAGGCAGGCAATAGGGACAAAAATAATCATAATTTTGTTTTCTTTTTCTTGTTTTGTTACTTCAGTTATTGTTGTTTTTGTTTTTATGTTTGTTTGTGTTGTCGTTTTATGCATTATTAGGCAATTTCTCCTATTTAGCACTTACAATACGTGAGTATTTTCGAAAATTACTACTTAAGCTGTCCATTATACAGATATGGGGATAATTTATTTGAATATTGAATATTGAGTTGTTTATTATTTATTATTGAATAATGGATGGGATTTTATTTTAAAAAAATATACACTCAGGCATACATACTTACATATTCATTGGGATTGAAATAATATTCAAATAAATTAAACCGATATAGGAATTTTCAATTTTAATGTGAAAAAATTGATGGCCTAGTTTGTAGCATGCTAAACTTCAAGTGCCGACGCCATGGGTTCGATTCTCAACAGGGACCCTGAATGATTTGATTGTTTGTCTAACCTTATATATGATTACTTATAGGGTGCCTCAATGGCCTAGTTGGTAGTGAGCTAAGCCTCATGTGCCATGGCCGTGGGTTCGATTCCCAACAGAGACCATGGGTGATTTGATTGTTTGTCTGACATTATATATGATTACTCATGGCCTTGTGGGTACGGTGCTAAACATCAAGTGCCAAGGCCGTGGGTTCGATTCCAATCCGTAGTGATCAGTCAATGCTTTCATCGAGCAATCTGGTAGAGCACAAAAGATGAAAAATAAATAGAAGATTTTGTGCTCGTTTTCGTCTTCTACCCATCATAAGATTGTGATGATTTGAAGAACAATTTCACTGGTCCATATCCTCAAATATTGGCGTAACATTCCACCTAATCTATAAGTTAGGCTTAAGTTTGATCCCCAAAAATATATGCATATGAAGGACCAACCAAAGAAGACTTACTCCTTACCCCTTAGTCGGATAAATTCAGCAGGTACCCTCCCGCTGCCAACGCATTATACGCAGTTTAACTGAAGCAATCGGAACACATATGCCCAGCTACTTGTTAGAAATTGTGAACTGTATACCAGTTGTGGCCAATAACTCAGATATGTAAATTCCAACAATCCCCGTACCTTGAAACCAATAGAATCTGTATGATCTGAAGTTGGTCTGAGTGATGATTTGTTAAAGACTTGAGCAGATCCTGGCTATCCAAGTAAATCTAGAGATTTTCGGGTAAAATTGCATTACCCAACTAACATACGACAATTTCAATATGGCAAACCAGTTCATTCTCTCCTTCCTTAATTAGCCATTAACAACCGGATTAACGGATTTCGGCCTGCCTTAACACATCCCTATGCTCCTAGCGCACCTTCGCCAGTTTGTCACATCAATCGATAACAGGGCTTCATCGATTTGGTCCCTCCTATGCAAACAAGATCGTCCTGTTCGTCAACTTCAGCAACACCCGCATCAAATCAACGTCTTGCCAGAGCATCCTCCGCTATTCGATCGACATTGCCAAGGCAGCGCCTAACGTTCATATAGCTCAGGACCTCAAACAGCTTATTGTTGGATCCGATGTGGAAATCATCGCCAACTCGCACTGTACCGAAGATCCTACGAAGATGCCTGCTGCATCAGTGCTTAATAGTGTATATGCCCTTGCTCCATAAAGAAGCATGGAATGGATGAGTGTCTAGTAGAGTATTAGTTTTGTCGTATGAGAAAGGTCGCTAGTACTTAATTGCCTATTGAGACCGTAGTAACACCTGTTGCCAGAGTGATTCTGCGCTTGATCTCCAGACTGACATCATTTGTGGTGATAAGGGGAAGCCAAGATATGGCTAAGACCTCCACTTGATAAACACTGCAATTTTCATATAAACCTAAATTCGAATGGCCGAATCAGAATATGTTAAGTATTTTGGAGCCATGGATAGATACCTCAAGAGTCCACAGGAAATTTCAGTGTTATAAGACCTAGAAGCTCCCAGTTGGTCTACAAATCAGGCTGTAAAAAAAATCTATCCTTCAGAATCGACCTTAAACTTTAGATCTGGCCAGTCATGAATAAAATTAATACACACAACATAAGTGATGTGAGAGGCTAGGTCGTAATCCTTACTGAAGGGTTGTAATGCAAATTTCTGCATGTATATATTTAAGAAAAAACGTTTATGAACCAAAAATGTTGTTTTATATAAACGGCAATATTTCTAGACTAGTTCTAGACATACCAAAAAGTTATGCCTTCATTTAAGTTGACAAAATTTTTAAATTTAATACCTGAAGCTCTTACTAGGAGCAAATATTTATCTTTCGATCTCTAATCACTCGAAATAGAATTCTTTCTTCAAAAGCAATCAAATTCTTTCGAATAGAAAAGAAGGCCAATTTTAATGCTTTCTATTAACTGCACATAAACAGTAACGACACTCGTATGCGAGTATTTTCTACAAACAGTTACGTTTAATGTAAATGAAATTATTTTATTTCCAAAATAAATTTTTCATTCAACAAAAATGAAAGAAGAAACCCATGCAACAAGTGTTATTTTCCTCAGTGGTTTCTCTCAATTTCTTTTTTTTTTTTTTTTTTTTTGCTGTTTTATTCCCTCATTTGCATATATACGAAGTATATGAGTTTAGTTGGCGTATCTGTGTGTGTGTGCAAGTGTGTGCTAGAGTAATATCCTTACTTTGGTTGTCTATGTATCACTGACAAATCTGCTTATGTGTTTTTATTTCGGTTTGCTTAAGTAATTTATGCAAATTTCCATTTTTAGTATCAAAAAAACAAAAACAAAAAAACATCAACAAAAAAAGGAAATAAAATTCAATTCTACATTTCTAAGTATGTATTGTGTGTGTATGGGTATATGTGGGTATATGTGACAGGAAGCATTTGTAAAATTGTTTCCACAAAAACATCGTGTCGTTCGGTGGGGTACACTTGTTTTCTTTTTTATTTCTTCGGTTTGAAACTTTTTATTCGCAGCGTTTTAAAACTAATGGGGATTTACAGTTATTTTGTATACCATATTGTTAGTATTGGTTTTAGGATTTATTTAGGAAAAAAAATCTCAAATGAAATCTAATAAAAGAAAAACTGTTTATTTGGATTACTTTTTATTATTCAAAATGAATAAAATTAACATTGTTTAGCTCCTGGGGCCACGATAATAGAATTCTTGTCAGTCATTAAATTAAAACTGCCACACTTCAAATTATCACAGATTAAAAAAAATTGTGAAAAAAAATCTTTTTTGTTTTGATTTCCTTACGGGCAAATTGCATAAATTATGCCTTTGTGGTGTATGTAAATCACAAGTATGAGTTAGAATTACCATGTAAATTATATATTGTTTTACACCATTATGTATGACAAATGGTAGGGGTATATTAAATCTCATCACATAAAATAGCTTTAATAGCATTAAAGTGTTTAATAGTCTTAATTTTTGGATTACAGGATTATTGCAAATCTAAAAAAAGAGAACAACTTCAAGATTTGGTGTTTTATTCGTTGCTATAATATTATTTAAATAAATTATTAATTTACTTAAATTAATTCATAATACTGCACTAGCCTCTAACAAAAATTCCTTTTTACAGCAAGCGCCACGCTTCATTTATTTGTGTTCTGGTAACTTCGAGGACTTTAATTTTCCTATGTAGTTTTGTTATTGTAATTTTGTTTTTTCAATATTCTTTTATTTTATTGTCTTGTTGTATTTTGTTGTTTAATTGGCTAAAACAGGCAACAATAAAACGATCTGTTTCTGGAACTCAATCGGCCAGCATAAAAATGAGATTGATTTTTATGATTCGTACTTAAAAAGAAATTATTGTAATGCATGAACCTAAAACGCATTTGTCAATAAATCTTCGTGATACACATTATTGCAAGAGTTCTCAAGGTAGAGCGTGTGGGAATTAAGCCGTTTTCATGATTAAATTCAAGAATTGGGCATCATTTTATGTGCGACTTGTGTAAACATCTGCATAGAAAGGTTTCATAAAATTTTGTAATATCTTCAGTTTACTCAGTCAATAGGTTTGGTAATACTGCGGACTACCACAGCAGCAAAAGTGAAGGGGTTCCTTAGTACTGCAGCCATATGATCTATTGTATTCCCTTAAGGCATTAGAGGGAATCCCTATGCCTGACAATCTTCAGAATGGCAATAGCTTGGCTACTGCTAACATCCCGAGTGTTTCCTTCTGGAATGTACTAATGCCTCATAGCCTCTAATAATGTGTTCTGCTGACTCATTTTCATAGTCATAGGATATACATTAAGTGCACACTGAGTCTACAGTGCTCTGACAAAAGACCAGTCCTTTTGTTGTATTTGCCTCAAACCCACTTGGGTTGAGAAAAGTCTTCATCCCTTCATTTTACCTTTCACTAAACACACTTTTCAGACAGTTGCTGTCACTCCAGTCAAGAGCTCTGGTCGCGTCAACGACGTAGAAGCTCTCTTGGTTGAAATCTTGTCTGCTTGCTCTTTGCTGTAAATTTCCACATGACCTGGAATCCAGTATACGGTAAACGTATTTTGTTTAAGTAGCTGATTTCGCTTTTCCTTTACATTCTTCGATTTAAAATTATAAGATCCGAGTGCTCGAATGCCAGACAATTTTGCAATGTTTTGTCTTTTGCGCCTCCTATCCAAGTTCCATAACTCTCGCTTAGAAGATACTCGTAAGTTTCCCCATTGGCTCGGAATATTTTACTGCTGCTCCTGTTACTTGGAGTGGTAGCGTTCATATCAAAGCTGTCTTGAGCACGCATAGCGGCCCGTTTTGATACCACAGATAAGCGCATAACTTGTACTGACCGAAGTCCAGTAATGTGTCTGAGATGACATTGTAATCAGATTTGAGTAGACGGGTGGTTCGCCTCCTACCGAATGGTATCTGGCGGTGGAACAAGATTCATCATTGACCCAGGATAGCTTGGCGACCCGGAAGAATTTTTGCTTTATGGGCAATTTAGCCGTGGTAAGTGTCATACCCAATTCAAATGGCGAGGGTTCCGAGAGCTGTATAGCTGCTCTGGCGAGCTTATTGGCCATACAGTTACCTGGAATGTCCTTGTGCCCAAAGACCCATGCAAATGAGACACTGTAGCGCCCAGAGAGAACGTCGAGACAGCGTCGACACTAATTAACAAATTGGAGTTGCCTGTAACACTCGAGAGGGATCTAATAGCAATTGTCAGAAAAGATATAAAAATCGTGGAAGGAGCAACGTTGATGAGAATCCTAAGCGGCTTAGTAAATGGCCAATATCCCAGCATGAAGCACTCTACAGTAATCCGGCAGTCGGAGGTAAATGTACAGACAGAATAGACAACGCTACCAACCCCATCGATGTATACATCCAGTCATGCCTACTTGGACTTAGAAAAAGAAATCTCCTGTCCAAACAATATTCTGTAGGAAAATAATTGCCTCAAAAATAGAAGAATTACTGGAACTACTCACACAAATGTTGTAAAACGTAACAAAGCATCAGGGCTTATACAGAGACTATGTGCAGTGAATAAATAAGAAACAATCACAAAAGCTTAATCTAGACTACACCCCACAAACTAATAACATAAACGATGCATTGAGAGCAAAGTTGGAATATAATTGGCGTATTCATATTGCAAATGGAGATGAATGGAGAAGAGTGGAAATAAAAACCAAAGCTAACCCAGGGTTATAGGGCTGAATCACGATAAATTTACTTTAGAATCGGACGCATAAACCACTTAAAAACTACTTTTGGAACAAAGAAATTGCAAAAGTACAGCGGATCGTTGAAAGCCTATCGAAAAATTGCTCTTTGCAAAATCAATTCGAATATTTATTGGTGAAAATTGCTCTGAAAGCTTTCAATACATGACAGTAAATAAGCGCAAACAAAAATTTTTTTGGAAGCAACAAAAATACTTTAAACCAAACAGCTTTTGACCAACAACTCTAATAAAATTTAATTAAAAATGTAACCACAATATTTAAATATTTTTAAGTACTTATTGCAATTAAAATTTATTTTTATAGGAGAGAAGCTTTAAAATTAAAATTTCATTCATTTAGAATTGTCATTAATTATTGAGAGACAGTATACCGGATATTATTTTCATTAACAGTAAATAATTTATTGGTAGTCGTTTACATAAGAACACTTGAATTATGAATGGAAATCCTTTGTCAAATTGTAATGGCCACCTGTAATATAAAAACTCACTTACAAAACAACAACACAATCATGGAAATTTTAAATATGGCTTACGGAAAGGCAACAGAACAAAACAGAAAAAAAACTGAAATTATTATTAAACTCACACAGGTTATGACACTACGAAAAAACATTGTCATTTTAATTTCCAATATGAGAGAAATATTTGAAATATTCTGGCAAAAGAGAAAGGAAATGATTTACAAAATACAGGAACTTAATTTGCATAACAACAGTACAAACAGGAAATACTTTTGTCCCTCTACTACTACTACTACAATTCTAAGGCTGGGGTTGGATTGTGTGGCATCATATTTGAAAAAGGCAACCATATTGTGTATTCATGAGTATGACAATAAAAGTTTGGGTTCAGAGACTGAAATATGAACTCTTCTGTTGTAAAATATTGTCATCATAAATCAAAAGGTCAAAATATCTTAAATCTCTTGTAATTATAGAAATTAATATACATAGATGTTATGGCAATAGCAACAACAGCAACAACAACTATAATAAAAAGAAAATATGATTAAAAGCATTTTATATCTTGTGGGAGTTTCTTGTCATTTTATTATTGGCTGCTCATAAATGATTTGTATGCAACACTGGCTAATAAAATGCCATAAAATAAAGCAATTTTGTGATTAGTTACAGGCTATAAAAACTAAATGGTTGTGACTTCAGGTTGTAATGTACTAGGTTGTGTCTGTTATTAGTTACACTGTTAGACTTAATACATAGACTGTAACGAATTTTGTTGAATATTTACTCCTCTTTGATAATTAAAATTTATTAAAATTTTCTTAATACTTTTCTACACATTTATATCATACACACATACAAACATAATTGGTCATTACAATCCATCAGTCAAGGTTACGACCTAGCTGGCTAACATTCGTTATGCCATTGCCGAGATACGACCACATACAATCGAAAAGTGTGCCCGAAAATTGGTCCGATCGAAAGAGGTACTGTGATATCAGCCGCTGCCACAATATGAATAATATCATATTCCATTTCTAACCGGAACAATTGTACTTCACATTAAAAGAATAAATTTGGTAAAATTTCAAACTGTTTCTGTTTTTGTTGCATTTTTAAATGTAAACTCTAAAATTGCCCACGCATTATATTTACTCACAATTCATAATGACATGTACTTACATATGTGACGTATAAGTGATATATAATTCCATTAATTTAATGCAATAAAAAATCAAAGAATTTTTATTGCATACTTTTCAGTGTAACTATTTCATTACATGTAATATGGTACGTATGAGTAATATATTTCATATTGAATTAAATAGAAATTATACCACCGCATACAAGCTATGATATGACAATTCTTATGAATTTATAAAAAATTTTAAAATTTTCAAGATATCCTAACCTAAAAGTAAATACATAAACCACAATTCTAGGCTATATTCTAGTGGGTACTACATTATGACCGTTGAACTATTTTATGTGGGACGTCATTTAAGAAAAGTGTTCTGCGGACTAACCAGAGACAATTAAGCATTTGAAGGCTAACATTCGTGATTCCATTGCCAAGATACGACCAGAAACACAGATAGACCATATACCTGTCTGCGCAGATTTTTATATAAAAATTTACAAAAATCAGAGTCAAATATACTTAGACATGTTAGTTTACATGGGCACCCCATTTTTAGGAGTCAGTCAATTTAGTGATTATCCGCTGTGATCACTGTGATTTTGCATAAAAAACATCGTTTCCAATGAAGCTCATTTTCATCTTGGTTGGTACGTTGATAAGCAAAATTTCCGTATGATTATAAGTGACTGTTTGATGCGGCTTGTGGAGCAGAGGCATCATTAGTCCATATTTCTTTGAACATGAGGACGGCGCAACCATTCGATCAATGGAGACACCTATCGTACCATGATAACCGATTTTCAGTACATGTTTTTCATTGTATTGATGTGAATGTCCTTTCGCAACCAAGAGGCTGCGATTAGACACCGTCGGACTATTTTCTGTAGGGCGCCCTTAAAGAAAAGTTTTATGTCGACAAACCAGAGACAATTGTGCATTTGAAGCCAACATTCGTGATGGCATTGCTCTCTTTTGAGTGTTTGCGGTCGTATCTCGGCTATAGAGACATACATACAACCCTTTATATTGTGTGTGCTCCTACTGTCCCTTCCATGCCCTCACGTCTAATAAGCCAACACACTATTTACTAGACCACGGGCTTAAATAACATTTCATTCGGCTCTTTTTGCCAGACTTGCATATTGTCAGTTCATAGTCTACATATCAATGAAAGCTTTCAACTGACAATCTAATTAATCATAGCAGGTGGATTCCGATGCTTTAAATAAAGGTCCTGTTTAAATACAACTATTTCAAGATGCGGTAATACAATCCTACATACCTTTGGTAGATGCCATATCCGACACGACTATATGAACTGGCTTCAGATCGGAAGTTTAACTTAGCTACTTACAAAACACTGTTCGGATCACTGTAGATCTATAATACCCATTCGGTAACTCAGTTAATATAACTCCAGATATATAGCTTGATAAACAATCTTCTTTAAGGGATCACTATATCACGCCGACAAAGTGTGCTTATGTCTTATATTTAAAGACGAGATTACATCACGCAATTACCCCAAATGCATCATTAATTTTAAATTGTTTTCCTCTTTAAAAACAAAACCAAATAATTAATTCACGAAAAATCACAAAATCACTGTACATTCGATAAGAATGAAGTCAATATTCAATATCAACTTATCACTTTTGATTCACTCACTCAGTTGGAACGTTAAATTATTTGAGTTTCGATGTGGAAAAGTATCTTATAAATGAAGTTATTTGATTTCGTTAATCTTTACAGTTACAAACACAGACGGTCCTTTACACAAACGAACATTTATTGGCTTTACGATACACATATATACGCAAAGACTTTTGCTTTTACACATACACTCGCACACATTGATATATAAAAACTAATTATGTTGTATGTTTGTATAGACGATTGAATATTAAAGACAAAGCATAGCGTAAGGCTAAGTATGCCAAAAAGGAAGAGAATATCAATCTAATCAAGAAATCAGAAATTTTCATTCAATACCATTAAATTCCTTTTGCTTGTCCTTTTTCGCTCTTTTTCTTTTATTGCCTTCTTCTCTTTTGTTTTGTGGTATATCTGTCGATTTTATACCCTACGCAGTTTTGAAACATCAGTTCAAGAATCATTCATGATTATGTTGCTCAAGCATTTAAGAAAAAGAAAATGAAATTTTGAATATGAGTTCCTAATAATTCCTGGTATACAGACGCCTAATAACCTGATGCAACACTCCTCCACAATTACATCCTGTAATTGGTCATTACAATACTTCAGTCTGGATTACGACCTTTCTTTTCACAACACTTACGTTGTGTGTGTTAACTTTATATATGAGTGGTGGGACCTACGGTTTAAAGTTAGTTCTGAACGACAGATTTTTTTGATGTTGTCATTGGAAGTACCCAGAAAGGATAGTTTCACACATTGTAAATGTCAATTGGGCACGATTGGGCGCGGCGTAAGATGTGCGAAAAATCTGTTTCTATGTTATACTGTCATAGGTAGGTTGTGTATTGACTTATTAGACGTGAGGCCGCGGTTCCCAAGTCAGACATCTGCACCAAATCGAAATATGACTTTCTGTCAGCAATCTTCTGGCAAAAACTCTGAGAGTAAATAAAATTGCCATATGGCCATTGTTGAAACCACAATTGCAGGCCTAAAAACAATTGTTATCATACGATTATAGCTCTTTGAATTTATGGCAACCATTAGTACAGAGGCCCAATGAAATGCACCATACAAACACGTTCTAAAAATGCACTGTCTTCTCTAAAAACACATCTGGATTCTCCGAGCCCCGTATCCACAATTTTGTTTATAAACGTAACTGCAGTAGCTTTGCGAGTAAGATATGTGAAGAAAATTTTATGAATGAATTTATTAACCCAAAACCAACTCTACACTGCTATAATGAGAAGGAAAATGGGCGCAATAGCAGAATCGAAATGGAATCAAAAATTCCAATTATTTGCTTCACATTCTCTAACACAAACGTAATGCTCGAAAAATTTGCATGTTTGTATCATCACTTGTATTGACTATTTTATTGCTTAAGTTATTAAACGATCCACATTCGCAATTGGAACCGGCGGGTTTTCAAACTACTAAAAAGATACCGCGATATTTTCAAAGTTTTATCAAAAATCTATCTTTGGGAATCTACTTCAAAATGTAGGTCCCGGCACTCATATATAAAAATGAACACACACAACGTGATTGGCGTGAGAAAGGTTGTAATATATGTAAAAACGACTGCTCCACTAAACGAATGTTATCGAAAAAAATTAAAGCTCTTGAAGATTGAATTAAACTCTATTTAATTTTAGACCTCAACCTTTGGGCAGTCTTCCACTTATCATATATTAATGATTCAACATCAATTATGACCCCTTTTCCTTAAATCTAAATCTCCAAAATTGTGTAGTACAAAATTTTTTAAAGGAGACCGTTGTGGTAGAGCGTATTCTATAGTCAACCATTATCGACTTGTATTTTCAAACATATTTCTTCTCTTTGTTAATTTTTTTTTTGTTTTTTTTTTTGTTGGGTTTTTCGGTACATTTTTCCCACAAACGAAAACCATTTGAAACAAATTAATTTGCAACCACACGCATTTAAAAGTAAAGCAAGTAGAAAAACTTTCAAACATGCCACTGTTAAATGCCAACACAAAACACAAACTTCCTTTATTAGGAAGGGTCAAAAGTATTGTCTTTCAAAAACTTGTTCATCAGAAAAGATTTGAAGCAGTCGGACATATTCTACTGTTCATTATAATGTATTTTGCTAGTGGGTTTGCACAGCCATATATACAAAATTCAATTCACGCAACTATAACTCATATAGCCAGCAGATAATTTATAGCGCCGCTTATAACATGATTCTGTGCCCGAGCAAGAGATCTTCTTATCGAATAAAATTTCTGCTGCAGCTTCTTTCTTACTCACTTACACGCTAAATTGTCACATTTGACACCAGGACAACCCAGAACGGAATGTGGAAAGGCCTTTGTATTAGGAAAAAGCGACTATTTGTTAATCATTTTGGTCTGGAGGTGTCATTAGTTCTTATTTTTTGCAGAGGATTCTGAAATAACCGACACCATAAATTTAGATCGCTATACGTACATTATAACTAGGGTAGCCAGATTTGGAATTCGGAAAAACAGTACACTGAGTACAAAAAACCAGTGCAATTAATGAAAAAACAGTACGCTTTAAAAAACATAACAATTTATTCAATTCATAACATTTTGAGGTATTAATTAATTAAAAAACAATTGAAATATGAGATCATATAGTAAATTAATTTCTAATATACATAAGAATATGCTTTTTTTTAACAAATATTAAAATATTTTTAAATATAAGTATGTACATACTATTAAAATGCTTTTTAGATAGATAGACATATATACATATAAAGTTACAATATTATATTTTTTCTTTTCAAAGTACAAAATAGTTTTGTATATTACTTTTTAAAGATATTTATCACTTTTTTATATATTTTAAAATGCCACTCTTCCCATTTTCTGTTTTTAAAACATTGTAAAATTCATTACAATTGTATTCATAGTTTATTTTTAAATTAATTCACCTCGTGTCGGCAGATGACGAAGCATTTCACTCCATTCTAGTTCACAGAATTCGAACAATTCTTTTAGACTTGAAATCTTCTTTGTTGATGAGCTAAATTTATTAAAAACTTTTATTACAATATTCTCTATATCGAGTTTTAAAAGTTTCAATCCATTCTTAAATGCATTATTAACGATACGACACAAACATCCCATACCGATGATATCTGTATTATTTTCCTTAAGCTCAAAAAAAACACTTTGTTTGCATCCGAAATTAACATTTTCATTATCTGCACAAAAGCTGGTGACGTTGGCCAAGTTTAAATTTCTGCCTTCCAATTTAGACTTCAATAAATCAGCAATATCTTTTGACATTTCGGAATTTGACTTATTAAAGTTCAAAAGTTTTGTATATACTCCCGTATGCTTAGAAAAGTATCGGAGGACAATTGCAAAGCTTTTAATATATCCTTTGTTTGACGCATCGGTTGATATAGAAAAAGGGTGATCATCATTCAAGTCCTTTAGCACAGTTTCAATAGAATACTTCGCCAAAATATTAGTAGCGATCTTCGATAACTTTGTATTACCACTTGTAAAATTAGAAGCTACATTTGAGTCTGGAAACATTTGTTTAAAAAGCTTACTACTGCAGTCTGCGGATTCGTAGCTGTGGCTATGTATGATGGTATGATAGACGAAAACTGTTTCTGCCATTAAACTTGTTTAAAAAAAAACGACTTACAGGCTTTTCTAAATTCCGCATATGTTTTGCTGTCTTCAAATGGCGTTTAATATCAGTAATACCGCCATTTGCATTTGGCATTGGATTCCTCGTTAGCTCAGAACAAAATTTTTTGTTCTAAAATATTAAAATAGAGATATGTTTTGTATTGCTACATCAAAAGCATTTAAGAAAAAAAAAACGTACAAAAACAGTACAGATGGTAAAAAACAGTACATTTGCGTATTGATTTGGGTGTTGTGAATAAAGCAGTACAATTGAAAAAAATCAGTGCATGTACTGTTAAAAACAGTACGTCTGGCACCCCTAATTATAACCGACAGCTTTGGACCCATAACTAAAGATTATGAACTGGACGGTATGTGGTTTCAACATGACAGTGCCAAAAATCACACAACACGACTGAGCGTGGTTTTAATGAAGGCAAAGATTTAACGAAGAATAGATTCACATTCTGACTGCTTCAATAGGTCACTAAAATCATACAATTTAATGATCCTAGATTTTTGTGAAAGTGCGTAAGAGATCTTGTTCACACCCATAACAGCATTAGCAACGCTCTCCGCCAAAGTGTGCTTAAATCGTTTCGAAAAACCATCTCAAAAGTACCGACTGCTGCAGGAAATCCAAAGGCGATCATTTAAATCAGATTTTCCAGGTAACGACATTCGCAACGTTTTGTGCAGTGATATCGGTGATCGACTCCTGCGACAAATCCAAAGGCAATAATTTAAATGAGATTTCATTTACTACACATGTGACGCCCCAAGGCCCAAGCATTGTAAGGAAATAAAAGTTTCATTGCAATCATAGTTTTATGTGTGTTTTTTATGTTTTGCTTGAAATTACTTTTTCCCCAATCCAATAAGACAGAAACTTTATCCGTATGCTTGTGAACTATTCTGTTGAATTTTCTATAACGTGACTTCCTTCTTCGTTGCGTGATTTGATTCCATAAGGAAGACTTGAAAGATATTTTAAGATGAATGAATATTATCATCATCAAATATACGTTTTACTCTGCATCACTTTTACTGTCTTCAATTCGTTTCTTCTTGTAGATTTGCAATATATTTTTCCCATTTTTTTTCAATTTCCATGCAGCATCATAACAGATTTCTATATGCAACTCATGCATATTTTTAAAGAAATTTTTAAAGACAAACTTATTTTTGTACGTCAATTAAAGCATTGTTTACATAAAATTTGGTCACTCTATAAAATACTACACATATAGCATTTGTTTTGTATACTTTTTAGCTCAACATTATTACCGTTAGTCTATCACATTCCACGATTGACAAGGAATAAGGAATCAAAATAAAATATGAATAAACAATAAACAGACGAAGTTGTAAAGTGACTTCAACGAACCATAAGCACAGCTGAGAGCAAATGGTATAAGCAACCCAGAGCATAAAGTGAAAAGCAAGACTACCCGATAATGGTCAAACAAAATGAAATGTTTTTAATTACTTGATGGGTCATTACGATGCTTTAGTCTACATTACAATCAAGCTTCTGAGACCACCAATATTGTGTTTGCTCATTTTATCCATGGCAATTTTATATTCTCTTAGAGCATTTTCCTGAAGCCTACTACACCCGGTAAAACGTTTGATGTACTTACCGTTGGCTCTAACATGCTAGACAGGGTATAAGGCTTCTAACATTCATCTTTCATACAGCCTGATGACCACCACACTGTTTCCCTGATGGTGGTCCTGAAAGCGTCGCAATGCTTCTTGGGTCAAAAATCTTTTAGGTTACTCGGACAGCAAGGCTACTATCGATCGTGCGCCATCTTAGTGTCAAACCTCATCCAAGAATGCGAAAGATTTTTGTTAGGATTTCAGACCACTTTCAGGCCTTGGTATTTCCTCATATGACTTCTGCAGTGGCTTTGCATTTGAATAGGACCAGGAAACTATCTTCTAATGCATTGTGCGGTATCCGCTCTTGCTATTAAAAGATGAAGGTTCTTGAAATCTCACATTTTGGAAGTTCAAAACCAAAGTGAATGAAACGGCAAGACTCACTTTAGAGTCGGTATAATTTCCTATAGGGAGTGTTGGCTATCTAACCTCATTGTCTCCAACATCGACCGATTGAGCAATACTGGGCTATTATCAAAGTATGTTTAAAATGTTTAGAATACAGCATATTGTGTGAGCTTAATAGACGAAATCCATTTAGCTCTGTCATTCGAAATAAAAAAATAAAAGAAATAAAAAAATAAAAAAAAAACGAAGAAGAAGAAGGACAAAATATTTTCTTCAACGTAACCTCTCCTCGACATTTTTCTGGCAAAAGTGTCAAAAGCTCACGATGCTGATGTTCTAACTTACTTAGTTGATCATTACAACACCTTAGCTAGGATTTCAACCTAGCTTATCACAACACCAATGTTATGGGTGTCAATTTGATTCGTGAATTGACGTGCTCTTCTTAGAATCGTTTAACCTTTGCTACTCAATATTTTATAGGCATAAACCAAGGAACAGACTTCTGCATTGAGAGTAATAGAAGAAATGATCGATACTTATGGATTTCGTAAAAAGTTTTTGGAACTGTACTCTATACCAATTAATTGCCTTACGGTGATACGTGAGTTGCTGATGACTCTGTTAGTAAATCAGGTTATTTCGAATGTTCTGTCTGCACAATTCCACTAAAATCAATGCTAACCAGTTGAGGTTCGAAAAAGTTTATAAGTTTAATGGAGCAATGATCTTTAAATTTTTGTTTCGATAAGTACGATAGTAAATGTCAATCTCAGAAACAAAAAGGACCGAACGTATGTATTGTCCTGAAATCTACAATATTTTTATTCAATTTGCTTTCCGTTCTCTATTCCTTTTTCAAAATGCTGCTTTAAGGACAGACAGACTTTTGTGCACTGGTAGCGTTATTTGAAACAAAAATTGTTCTATGAATTCAACTCACTATGAATCCCTATTCATATTCTCACTCACGTATGCATGAACAAATACGTTTAAAAATGCATATACAAGTATGTACTGTAGTGTATGTACCTGCAAGTTTGTTTAAAAGATTTCAAATAAAATTTTCTCAGATTTTTTCTTATTTTTTTATACAGAAATTTACGTTTTTGCCAAATGGAAAGACAATTCTATTGTGATATTTTCTTTTTATATTTCTTTTATTGTAGTTTTTCTTCTTCTTTTTACTTAAATTTCTATAAAATTGTCACGTGTTTGATTGCACTTGTTCATGGAATATTTATTGAATTTAAAGTTTCTTCAAAGTGTTGATATTCGGGTATAAAACAGAACTTAACTGGTGCTTAAAATGTGTAAATAGGCTTAAAATCATATTAAAAGTTTTGTTTGTGATGAAAGTATATGCTAGAATGAATATAAAACGCTTAAAAAATTATTTAAAATTTTTTTTATATTGCTGTTGAGTCAAGGTTACAATATTTGGAACTGGAAATTAAATCTACATTCAAGTTAATCATTATTTCCTACATAGCTATTAGAGCAATTCCAATAAGCATTAATTCATGTATCAGTTATAGTTCATTACAACGTGACTGAGATTTGCCATTATTGTACATTTATGTGGGATTAGTCGAAAGTGGTCTAATAATCGTTCATCTACGAATAATTCGTTCTAATCCTTTTTGAAAAAGGATTTCCAGTCAGTATCTTGTAATATTCAAAAGTTATATTTACTATAATTGATTCAGAAAAACTGGTGCCATGTATACCATGTTTACATAGATACATACATAGTTGGTCATTACAAACGTTTAATTAGGATTACGTCCTAGCTTCACACACCGCTTAAGTTATGTATGATAATTTTATCCATGAGTGGCAGGACCTACAGTTTAAAGTCGACTTCGAACGACAGACTTTTGAGAATCTTTTCTTGGCAATTTTATCAGAGCTTTTGCCGAGGCCTCGTGTCTAACAAGCCAACACCCTAGCTACTAGACAACGAAGACGACATAAACACATCGAAATACTCACAACCCATAAGGAAATTTTCGACTTGCTTCCAGGCAAAATCTTTCACCATCAGAAGATATTTTTATTCCATCTTAGTATGGAGGACGAGACATTACTATACCATCCGACATTCAAACAATTTGAAACAGAAGCACAGAAGAAAACCTGATGAGGATAGAACCCTTTTGCGTGGAGAAGGAAGAGATTTGAAAGGGATTGGACTGAAGACTGACGGACGCTCTTTTCAACTCGAACAGATTTGAAGAAATCTTAACTTGTTTAGGTAATAACAATAAAAAGTGATTTTAGTTATGCATCATAAGGATTATAACTGAAATTTTGTCGGACAAGAGTAGAATCAAAGAACACGTGTTATGGAAAACTCTGTGACAAGAATCACAGAATACATACTGGAGCATTTGTGACTTAAATGTAACTCAGAAGTAAACACCTGGATGTTTATCAAGCAATACGCAGGTACTTATTATAAGTCTTACAAGAGACATGTAGGCTGCGGACAATAAAATATATCGTATGGTTAGAGTACTCCACTGCGCAATAAAAATTATATTCTATTTCGTTGCTTTCATTTTGTTACAAAAATCATTCAATGTAGTAGCCGTAGTCTAGTGGGTAGTATGTTGGCTTATAAGACATGAGGCCACGATTCAAACCCCAAGTCAGATATCGAAACGAAAATATAAAAAAAATATTACTGATGCGACTTCTTCTAAACAGATTTCTGGAAAAAAAAACTCTGTGCGGAATAAATTGAAGGGTTGTAATGACAATTTATATATGTATGTATTGAGTGCACAGAATACATCGATGTACTTTGAGGAAAATCAATATAAAATCGATGCATCTTTGCGATGCATTGTATCAAAGAAAAAAATGACGTTTTCCTTTAATGCATATCACTAGAGAGTGGACTAGAGAGTGGACATGGGTTGGTCAAGCAATAAAAAAACAATAATAAGGACATTGCATGGACCAGCTGCAAATGGAAAGTTCATAGCAAATGTAGCGTAAACTGCCAAAAATTAACTGATGTAATGGGTAGAAACTGTAAACCGGAACAATATCTATCCTGGTTCGTTAAATCTTAGTATCTGCTGAGAGGCAGTCGCTGAAGAAATATTTTTCGTATTTCCTTATGTTGGCCTTACTTCTAATAAGCCAACACACTTCCTTCTAGACTAAGGCGTCTTCAACTGTTCAGATCTTCCGAATTCAAAATTAGTACTGCTACAATTAAACCACCTTGTTGCTTAAATTTGCAATAAATTGTAGAATTTGCTTACTCCAGTTGTCTTGTGTTAAGTCTCATCTTCAGTCTTAAGGGCGTTGTTTTAACGAAAGATTGCTGGTTTTATATCTGAATCTTATATTTCAGTTTTTGATAGCAAATTTTAAGCAATTAAATCGTTACATGAGATAGTAAACTGATACCGGAGAAGTGGAAATTCCGAAATTATTTAAGTTTTCTTTTTTATCTTTAATCTCTCTTTAATCTGTATTTCATGTGCTGAAAACCACTCCATAAATCTTAAATGAAATATTTTTGCTTCAAAGGTCACATTTATTATTATTTTTTTGTTTTTTTTTTTTTGAGCACAATAATGGCTGCAATAAAATACCCAAAAAAAAAAAAAACAAAACGTCTCAGACAATAAAAAAAACGCTCAACTTTTTTTGTTTTCCTTTTTTCTTTTTTCTATAAAATAAACTTTTGACGCAACAAAAACTGTTGGTTTAATCTAAAGTGTCATAAAAACCAACAGCTATTAAAAGTAACAATTAAATCCTTAAAATCTTGCACAAGTCCTTTCAGTTTCTCTTTTTTTTGTTCTTTCCCTGGTTTTTTATTTTTGTTTTCTAAAAACTTTCGTTGTTATAATTTTATTGTTGCACACTTAACCACTGGCGGACAGATTGGTCAATAGACAACCACAAACACTGGAGAGGGATTATAGTTTTTGGAAAATGTTAAAACTTGATCAGGGAGAACAAACTAAATAAATGAAATTACGATAGACGATTTGCATTCTTGGCTTATTGGAAGAAAAATTCAGTAAATTAAGCCAATAAATGCAATGTATAGCCCACGTATGTCTAATCATAACTACTTAATAACAAGAGAATCTAGTTTCAAACCAGAAACTATTTGTATAATCCCCTTAAGGCAAATGAAACAGTCAGCCTGATCAGTAGAAAATCAAATTCTCATGCGATTGTCTTACTCACATCTTCTTTGTAGAATATGAATACACAAGCCAGAGCCACTATTGCTATACACACAATAAACGCAGCACACTAAGCATTGCAATATTGCAACAAGCATATGCTTGTCGTGGCGTTGCCTTTAAAATAATCATTTCCATGTACACGTATGTAGTCTGTCTTTGAGAGATTGCTGCGTTTGCTGCGTTACGTTTATTGTGTTTATAACATAGGGCACCAATTGCTATTTTTCTATTCTGTTCTATTCTATATTCTGCTAATATTATTATACACTGACTGCACGACTTTGCAGTTTTGTGATTAGCTTAGGAGAAAATCAATGATCAAACCCGGCTTCAGCGTAGTTGACTGGAGAATGAAGGCGATTATGGTAAAAGACGCTATTAACTAGGTGAGTGGCTACAACCAGACTACAATATGTAGGCGTCACAAATGACAATGAAACTGACAATGCGACAAAGTGTATCAAAAGCATGGAAGTGTAGATGTTATTTAAAAATCTTCGGTATTGACGATATGAATCAATACAGACTACACTATATCTTGAACCTGCTGTTAATCTCGATTTTTGGTAACGAGAATGTCACACGTAACCTTTATGATAAGGAGTTAAAGCTCCCTAATATTGTCATGCAAGCACTCACTGATGGACTTAGATCGCACAACAAAGTCAGATGTGGAATGTCTTCGAATGAGACGCTGTTGTATTGAAAGTATCAACAAAGCTGACACACTTGCAGAGAGGCTAACAGATAAACACACACAAACTATATTTATTGGCAAAAAAAAAAGATGCGCTAAAGAACCCTCCTGTATAGAGACCAGATAAATCTGGACAGCTACATATATATGCAGAGACGTACCAATTATAACGTCACATTGGCCCCTGAATATACACACAAGGAGGCGTTGGAAAAACGTACATTTACTTCTCCAAAGGCTGTAGTGCTGATGAAGTAAAGGACACAAAAAATCATCTGATTTTTTATTGTTCGACACTTGGGAATTAGAAGTAGAAGATACCTGACCCCCTCGAACTTACTGACAGTTGAGTTCAACAGAATGTACTTCCGCTCAAAGCTATCAGTATGAACGCAAATGTCAGCCAGGATATAGAGTTGAAGGTTGAAAGTAGTACTACTCGTATAACAAGTGAATATTATGGGACCGCAGTAAACTGTGCTCTTGGAGGCAACTGCCTACTTAATTACATTTAATCATTTGCAGTAGTCTAGGAGGTAGTAGCTTATTAGACTCCAGATCAGACATCTGCAATAAAACGAAATATGAGAGAATATTTTTATAAAATAGAGGCCATAGAGAACGTCGTTGTACAAGTTCGCTCTTAATTCCTCTTTGCTAGTATCCTCCCAAATGGTATGCAGCAATTGACGCGGTTATCTGGGGTCTGCAATGCAGTAATTCGTTTGATTAGTGTACGTCTCCATTGAAGGCCACACCAGTAACGCCGTTTGATTTACGGCATCAAAAGTGCTAGCGCCATCGATCAAACCAATCAAGAATAATACATCGTTTTCGGATGGATTCAAATATTTGACCATTGATTCCGATGGACAATACTGTATATGATTTACAGGATTTCGGCTTCAAAGCTCTCACTCTTAAACATATTGTAACAGTTTGTCCTTGAAAAATGAAATGCAAAACATTTACAGAATTTCTTAACTTGTTTTAGCAAGAATTTACTTCCGATAACTATCACAAGCACCACAACCATCAATATTAGCTCGTGTCCTCGTTAAGTAGCACATCTTAATCTTCATGCAACGTATCCCCTATAGGATCTTAAAAATCCTTTACAACATACGCTGAGAAAGAAAATCTCTTGAAAAATCTTTGAACGAACAAACATTTGCAAGTGCAAGTAACTGCAAATACAAACAAAAACACAGATCTAGAGACAATGATACTAAACGCTCAAGTGTATGATATTTATACACACCCAAACACACATAAACATCTATATGCATGCATGCACACATATGTAGTAGTAATGAAACTTAAGTTCTGTTTTAAATGTCTGTATTTGAAATATAAATATCATTGTGTTTGTATGTTTGTATATTTTTTGTGTATATGCCTCACATTCACATACGTTTACACACACATATAGTTTTTAAGTACAATTATAGTTTAAGCAGATGTGGTAACATGCCTCTGAACTTTACACGGCTAATGTGCTGTATAGCTACACACATGACCACGTAAGATTGCTGCAATGCAAGGATTGAATAGAGGAAGCATGTGTTGGGAGAATACTAACACACAGATACATACGTACACGCATTAGAAATGCTTGTTAAAATTAGCCAACAAATTATTCTGTACACGTTGTACGTTGTATGGATTTATAAATACACACACTTATATGACACTCTCCCATACACATACATACTTACACTTATATGTATGTATATGGTATGGATACACTTGAAAACTAGAAGTATTTAAATGGTATTCTAGAAAATTATACAGAAATAAACACATTTAATGGCTGCGTACGCCTGTGTGTGTCTGTTTTTGTGTTTGTTTGTATGGAGTGGTGTATGTGTTGTAAATACTTTTTAATGAAACTACAAAATTATAATGATGCTTTTAGTAACACATACAAACATACATACCTACATAAGTACCTAGAATTCGTACAGTCACGACATAATATCACGACTCTGTAATAATGATAATGACAACATTACTGATGGTTATGGAGGATGGTAATGGCTGGTGATGATACTCGTATCTGCGTAAAAGTTTTCATTTTATTTTGTAGCATACTTATTATTGTTGTTATTGTTGTGTTACTTAAATATTGCAAAAGTCATTAAAAGTATTTACGATTTCATTTACTTATAATTGTCCCTTTTTCTAGTGCTTTAATCTCACATTTTATCAGCTGTTTGTGTGTTAAGGGGGTAAAATTGGAGTTTGAAAAAGTTTAAAGACTTTTGCAAATAGGATTGTAGGGGAATAAGGGATGTACTAAGAACAGAAGAACAGAAGGCCATTACAGGAAAACAATGAATGAAAATATTCACTCGGATTGGCTACTCAAGGCAGCTCACGTAAATCAATTCATATAAATATCATTACAGGCGATAAAAAAAGAAGTTTTTAAAAACGGCATCAGGTCAAAAAAAAAAAAAATACTAAATGAGAAAGAATTTTATGGAACCAACAATTGCAAATAACCCGCAAATGTCCCATGGAATTTATGAACAATCTTCGTTGTGGTGTACACATTTCCTACGGATCTAATGCATGCTTATGATATACATTGATACTGGATTCGCACAGCGGCAATCTTTATATACATTATATCAACCTGAATAGTACTACAGTAATCGGATACAGTAAATGGGTAATCTAAAAACATTTGTTTTCACAAGATTCCATACCCGATGTGATACCATATCATGTGGACTGTAATGTACACATAAAATATATCATTGTACTTCAACCAAGGTATATACATATATCTATTGATAGAGGATCGAACTAAAGCAGGGCTGCGGGAGCCTATAATTGCAATCTAGCAGTCGAGTGAGGGGGAATTTTTGAGAAAATTCTAATTGCATAGAACGAAAGCTACATGAAATTTCCAGTTACTCAGGATTGCATAATAGATATCCGATCAGCCAGCAACTTCACTAATTGGCCGGCCGAGTATTAATAAAAAAATTGTATATAACATTCCATATATTGCCATAATATTATATTTGGACATTAATCATAAACATTCCAAATGCAATTAGTTGCATTATTTAAAGCAATATTTAAAATATCAAATAAATTTGTTTAAATTAATTTCTTCATTAATAGTAGAAAGTAGACACTTGCAGCATTGTTGATGTACTCTGGCTTTTATCGCAGCTTACAGTTGTGCAGCATGTTTATAATATGTGAATGTTATTTTCTGATCGAATAGACATTAAACAGTTTGAACACTATGAGGTGCATGCTAATGATTTTAATAAAAAAAAAATCCGATTTGAACTTCCAACAAGAATCGTTCACCACAGGTCGCATTATTAAATCCTTGAATTATATTGTGTTAAGGTATCACGTATTCTATGGGTATATGCTCATCAACATTTTGGCATGACTTAAGCTGCTATACCATCTTATATATAAAAATGAATGTGTGTTTGATTGTATGTTTGTATGTTTGTATGTTTGAAGTTTATAGACGATTAAACGGCTGAACCGATTTTCTTGAAATTTTCACAGTATCTTCCTGTATGTCTGGAAGGAGTTATAGGCTACTTTTTATGTTGATATTCCAAATGAGCGAGGGGCCATGCCCACGTACGCTACATACTACATACTTAATATTTAATTGCATTTGAAATATATTACTCATACGCATAGTTACCCCTACAAGTATGCTATCTGTGATTCTTGATGTATAAAACCAAAGAAAATAAAGTGTAAAGAACGACGCGGGGGGAAAGATAGAAGGGAAAGAAAAAATTTTGTAACCAACATTTGTGAAAAAATTCACCAAATAAGAAAAAATATAAGCAAAATTAAATTCGTAGACTTTTGTTTTATTTATTTTTTTTTTTCAAGTTTAAATTATCTATATATATAAAAATGAATGTACTTTATGGAATCGTAAACTATGCATTTAATCTTTAGCAAAGTTGTTGCGCATGAGCCGACGAAGGTTTCTAAGTTGGTATAACCAATTTCCGACAGGTGGCGCCACTGAAAATTCTTCGAAATTAATTAAATCGTAAACTGTGCATTTGATCCTGTGTTGAAAAGAAAAGAAAAGAGCATTACTAGCCTCAGAATCAGCATTGAGACTGAAAAATCTTCGAGTACATGCCGCACAGATCAGACAGATAATTGGATATTTGTCTAATGTCTTTCCTTCAAATTTATTTTAGTTTGTAGTGCAGCACGCAGGGTACAGCTAGTGATGTCATAAAACCTAACGAAACGTTCAAATAATATTTTATTTTGTTATCTTCGACAATTGTTTGAGTATAAAAAGTCTTATAATATATTATTAGAAAATAATTTATTCTGGGGGTCTTAATTATCTTCTGTTTTGGAACGAACCAACATCATTTCACTGCCTCCAACCATATTTTTCAACTTATTTCTTCGATTCGTCTCTGCAATCATAATTTTACATACCTTTCAAGAATTTTTTTTTTATAATATTTACTCACCACTCTGATGTCCTTAAGAACAGTCGAATAGTGTGAATGCCAATATATTTTATAAGCGATTGCTAAACCACTTGATAAAAAGTACTGCTGAGTGGGGATATTGCTATTGCAGCAATCCTAAGATTTTGGGAGTTATGTTCACCTGGATATAGGTGAGGGAACGAAAAGAAGAACAAGTTTCTAAAATAATTAGCGGACTCGACAAGCGGTAAGTCGAAGAAGGTAATACGTTCGACGTACGATAATCTATAATAAGTTATGCTGCCCCAATCCCCAAAGAATACAAAAAAATGTGCTGAGGACTGCGACACGGACCTTGGCGATGACGGTGCGGACCACTACACGAAGAAATACCGCATCTACTAGCGTAGACGTATAGTGTGATGAGTCCAAAGCAATTTCTACTGGCAAGCTTTTATACTCACTACCCTGATAACCACATCTTGCTGGAGAGTCCTGCTTCATAGCACATTCTAATGGATATCAGGAGATCTCTTTTGGGCACTCAGGACATAATATCTTTCATTTTAAATATTATTCGGCCCAGAAAGAGAAAGAACAGAACCAGCTTGTCGCGAAATGCGATATTACCAACTACAATTTGAATTGGGTTGTAAATACGCAACCATATGAGATTACGTTGTGTAATAGACAACTCCCTGAGAGAGAATAACACTCTCTCAGACTAAATTGGGATTCTGCGAAACGCTAAAAAATATCACACACGATAGACTAATGTTTGATATACCAGTAAGGAGACCGTATGATACGGCACATCTTTTTGTCTAGAGATACACAACAATCTAACAGCTCTGGACAGCTGGTCAAGACCAATTATAGATCGATGTGCAAACTAACAAAACTGCGAAATGAAGATCAATCCGTTAATTAATTAGAGTATCATTGATCTTATATTTCTTTACCACTGATCAAGTCTAGAACATGCCAAGCTGTTGCAAAAAACTATAAAGGTCAGCTGTTGGCTGTTCGATATTGGCATACAGTTTTTGGCATCAGTTCTATACACTTTCCCGCTACTAACCAGCTCGAGATACATCGGAACGTATTAAGCGAATTGTTCTGTACCATATGTATTCCTGTGACATAATCTAACATATTTTTTACCGTTATATTGTATGTACATCAGCACTATACAAAGTCTTAAAGTAATTTTCCAGTGGTTTATAATGTTTATCCTTTTTTCTTAGAATCCTTTTTCAGCGACCACTATTTTGCAAATAATTTTGAAATTTTCGTAATGAGAAACTAATTCTACGAAAATGACTAATATGTAGTACTTCTGTTTACGTTGTATCGCATTGCACCCCTTGTTGCGTATGAGTGATATGTAATTAAGGATTGAATTAAATATTCATCATACGTTCCGTAGAAACAAACAATTGAAATCGTACACCTTTAATTACAAATACAAGAGTATTTGTCAAACTACACTCTATATATTTAAGCAGAATGATTATTAAAACTCAAGGAAATTTATAAGTTTCAGTTAAATTTCTGCTTAAATTTCATATTTATTATTACAAAACATTAAGAGAGAAAAAGAAAAATGTTCACAACTTCCGGTATCATTTTAACAAGCCATTATTTAGACAAAAATATAAAAATCTCACTGCTGCCAGATTTTATTCGCGTCACAACATCCCTTTGTTAGTCTTTGTCTAAGAAACAGCCATCAAGAGTAGCAGCAAAACATGAGAGCCGCAGCAGCAGAATAGAACACAACATGGGAAAAAAAACCACAAATTGTTGGCACTTTAATTAAACCTTTGGTTTTCGTTGTACATAAAAGCATGTGAAACCACCAAAAACATTATACTCCTCATTTGACAAACATGAAAATCTACACATAAACATATACAAGTACGTGAAGCGTTGTTCACATAAAATCTGGCCAAGCTACAGCATATAAGACAACAGTATTAATTCGTCATAAGTTTTATAACAACTGCCCGATAGCATTAGTTTGCGCTCTTATACTTTGGATGGGTATGCTCAGGGCCTACTATCTCGTTATAACCTCCATAAGAGTATTAAGACAGACTCTAAGTAGATTTAAAGCAAGTCGAACTTTCCATAATGAGGGAAATCTATACTAATCTGTCAAAATTACATACATATGAACTTATATACGTACATACATAATTGGTCATTACTGCCCTTCAGTCAGGATTACAACCTAGATTCTCACACAAGTTATGTTGTGTGTGTTAATTTTATACATGAGTGACGGGACCAACAGTTTTTAAAGTCGATCCCGAATGATAGATTTTTAAGAAATTTTGCATGGCAATATTATTTACTCTCAGAGCTATTGCTAGAAGGCTGTCGCCGAAGAAATATCTTTTCAAACTTCGTTTTGTTAGATGTGTCTGACTTGAGTTTTAAGGCGTCAAATAAGCCAACACACTACCTAATAGACTACGGCGGCTTTAAAATTACTTGTCATTTATTTAATCTGTTGCCAAAACATCGTCGCCTACCATAGACAACAACATGTTTGTGATGAATGGGCTCTGGAGCAGCCGGCAACTGATCCTAACTTTCAACAAAAAATCTTTGTTATTAGAGGGGCCCATTATTGAATGATGAATGGGTGCACTGCATCCCGAAAATGTTATTGTTTGGCGTGCGTTTGAGGCTGCCGACATCGTCTTTATATTTCTTTAAGAAAAACGTTGACCAGGCCATTACTATCAATGGCATACACTGTAGATCGATGATTACCAACTTCATTTGCCATAAATTGGATGATCTTGATACCAACGACATGTGACTTCAACAGGATGGCACTACGTAACATACAGCTCATGCTACATTGATTATTCTCTACGAGCGATTTGAGGACATACTGATCTTACGTGCTGGTGATGTTAACTTACTATTTAATCCCGTTAGACGTTTTCTTGCACGGTTTTCCTAAGTAGCAAGACTATGCCGTAAACTAAGCCAATATAACCCCCTCCATCAATGTAATTCAGCGTGATTTAAGTGGCAGAGTCATGGCAAATTTGAAACTTCGAATGCCCTCTACTCAGAGAACCCGTTCAGACATTTCAACGATGTTATATTCCACACATAAGAGGCCTTTCATACAAATTTAAAATTTTGATGATATCTCACTTACATACCTACATACATACATAATTGGTCATTACAACCATTCAGCCAAGATTACGACCTACTACAGTTTCTCCGGCCACTTATGTTGTGGGTGTTATTTTTATGCATGAGTCGCGGGACCTTTAGTTCTTAAAGTCGATTCCGAACAACAGATTTTTGAGAGACTTTTCATGGGACTTTCATTTGCTCTTAGAATTTTTGACTACAAACAAATTATTATTTTAGATATAAAGACAGCAAGCGCTTAAAAAGTCTCTATTTTTAGATGGAGTATGTTATTGGCCTTCACGACATGTATGAATAATTTAATCAATCAACCGGATACTCTCGAATAAACAAGCAATTTAGCCAAAAAAAAAATTGAAAATTAAGAAAGAATCCTGTCAGTACCAGTTCCTTTATCACTTTTCATTGCCACAGTTAATAGAGTCCCTCAAAGCGGAAATCTAAATTTTTGTAAGAGGAAATGGATTCTAATTCTTCTTAAACCTATTGCAGTTTAATATCAGTTTGATAATAAAAATTTTCCAGTAGCTTTTTTTACAATAAATTGTATATTTTAGCTTTTGTGGCCGAATTTTAATTGAACAATAATTTATTTACACTAACAATTCAACAATACAATGTATATATCACATACTAACACATAGCAGCAGACGTAAGAAGAGTGTACATAGGTATGTATGTATGTTGTGACTTAACCCAGTTCATTGTAATTAATGAATGTCTACAGCAGAGGTGTGAGCTTTGAGAGGACGTTGAAACATTACCGTGAAGCAAAAACCTTTTGTCTCAATAACCAAACGATTATTTATGATAACATTTTTCCGATAAATATAAACATATTTAATCCATAATGTCATAGTACCACTGAAATTAATAGCAATAAAATGTGTATGTGTGTGTAACATGTGCACACTTTGTTGTTGCCTGTGTTGTTTTCTAATTAATATTGTATGCGAGTAGAAAAACCATTATGCGTGTTGTATAGGAGTCATGAAATGTTAATAAAAAAAGAAGAAATTATTACAGTAAACGATAAACGATAATTTTTAATTAAAAGCGAATATTTTTATTACATTCACAAACAACAAATTACACGTTGTGTATCATCATAACCGTTCATATATCGAAAGTAATAAAAATTCATTTGTACAGAATTGAATACGAAGGCAAATGTGCGGCGGGATAAATTCATCTGGAATTTGACGATCATTCATCAGCACTTGGAAAAAATTAATTGAATGATAAATTCATTTGAAAAACATGAAACAGCAAAAAAAAATACATTAAGAAAGCGAAATTGATTATAGACTATCTTTCTTTTTTAACTTTTTTACTTTTTTACTTTTTTAACTATAACACCACATTATATGTATATGCACAAACGGCTAGCTAGCTGTTGCAGTGAACCAATTATTTACTGGACTGGAAAGAAAAACTTACAAAAACTGAAACAAAGAAAAGAACAATAGTAAGTGGATAAGCTCCTTAAAAGAACAAGAAGGTAGTAAAAATTAAACAAATATTTGGGTGTCCATATTTTTAATTGACTTGCTTTCAACTTAAATCTTCAACAACAAACTCAATTTAAACTTGATAAGCTTCAAGCGTTTTCAGCGGTTACCAATCGAGGGCCATTTTTGCGATGTTGTATGATTGGGCATACAGTATCATTTCTGCAATGTTATCTCCAGTTTAGTGAATTTTTATCTGCAACTTCTATAAAGCCTTGAATTGGAAATGCAATTCAAGCGAATATATCTCAAGCAGCGATTGATGAGAGCTTGCAGTTTATTTGTTATTTCCACTGACACAATTTCCAATGTACAAAGGAGTACATATATCACATACGCATTGCTTTGGTTGTTGATGCTGGCAAACATTCGATTCATTTATTCAGAAATACAATTTCACTAACCACAAGTCCATTGCTTTCACATAACTTTTAACAAATTCCCATTTTCATTTGAGCAACCAAAGACACTTTGGTCGCTAAATTTAAATTGTTACTCCTCACTTTATCATTCATATCGAGCATTACCATTATGATACCGCCTCCAGAAACATTCTGGATTCTGGAGTGGTACTTAATGTAGATCTGTTAGCTCACGTTTATCTTCGCTTTCTACTAAGGCTTCATAGCACTGCACGATAGCAGCGTATTCGTGATGTAAATCTAGCCACAATTATCCGCCAGCCAACATTTGGCACCGTTTGGTCCAACAACACTGCCACGCCATAATGGTGTGGGTCCTGAATTCTAGAGTAGGGCAATAGCTATTCACTCTCAGGAAAATCAAATCAACTTGCATCGCAGAAATGCCTAAGATGGGTAAGTTTGTCTGTTTGTGATAATACTATTCGTGTCCTTTGCTTGCGTTGCATAAAATCATTTGGCTATTCCTTCATATTTCATGAGACCTCGAGCAGATAGTTGGTAGCCTAAAGTCTAGGCAATAGTAATTCGCCGCCGTTCTAGTAATTCGTCGCTACTTACACAGAAAATAGATGCAATGTGTATCCACTTGTTCCGAGTATTGACGCAATGCTGTATATATGTGATAGCCCCAATCCGTTAACTACGCCACCATCGGCATCGCTCTCGGTTTCATTGCACTTACTATGTTCCCTTAACACAACAAGATGTCAGTCACCGAAAGGGACATACATATATACATACAAATTTTTAATCACCTTCAAAAGCATTAGAAACAATTCCTTAGAGATATGGGTTCGATATGAAGTTTGATACGGGTTCAATGTGAAGCAACTCATACAGCGTATCGTCTTCAGACTTTGGGATGATGAATCAACCAGAGTCACAAATCGTATCATCAGGATATAGTTGGGATACTAGACGGTATCTCGCTTGTTATGTTATGCTCAACATAACAATTGAATCACTCTTATGCCGCATCGATTTTTTTGGTCAAACGGAAACATGCCACAAAAGGGACTGAGTCACTATATAGATGAATCAGAAACCAAAGCTTGGCTCTGGCTACAAGACCACAATACGATTTCTACAGTGGAGGTACGCGTGGTCCGGGGATGTATGAACTGGGCTAGTAACCATTTGGTAAGCTTAACGTATGGGGATTTTAATATCTTTACGAATAGTCAACTAACAATTAAGGCAATAACATACAGGCATACAGGATCAAATACCGTCCTGTAGTGTAAAAAGGCGATTAACAATTACTCCAGGCAGGGAAGGATACGTATTATGTGGATTGCCTATTCATAGGAAATGAGAAAGTGAATATTCTGGCTAATACAGCCAGAGTATTACATACTACAAGCTTGTATAACCCAATGCCTTTAAGTGAAAGTGAGTGGAAACTTCACAACGACTATTGTGGAACAATGGACACAGAAGGATGAACTCGAAAAATATTTAAGGGAGAGAAGCATAAGTATTTTATAACTAAATAAGGGCCATCCGAGATCAGACCATACTTATGGAACACTCCGCTTTACATAAACACCTGAACCGTATTGGCGTGGTGGAAAATATTAAATACTTGGCATGCGGTGAAGACATCGAAAAATGGAGCACTTTTTGTGTCAATGACTAGCTTTCGAAAGCTCGAAATCCTGATATTAAAGGAGATGACACTATACCAGACATAACTCGTCGAAGGAAGAAGTTATTGAAAGTAAGAAGGTATTCTTAATGATTAGAGCACAACAAGACGGCTTTGGTGTATGTCAATAGACATGAGACATATCTTACCTACCTATTTGGAATTTCTACTGGGTGTTCAGTATTTTGTTTGTTCTTTGCCAGCAATATGACCGCCAGTCATAGGAAAGCTAAGCCATAATTCTGACTAAAGGGCAGTGATGGCCAATTACATATGTACACACATACATACATAATTGATCATTACAATCCTTCAATCAGGATTACGACCGAGCTTCTTAAACCACTTATATTGTGTGTGTTAATTTTACACATTATTGGCGGGGCCTACAGTTTAAATTCGACTACAAACGACAGATTTTCTTGAGAAAGTTTTCATGTCAATTTTATATTTACACTCAGAGCTTTTGCAAAAAATCTGCTGAGAGAAAGTCGTCGAAGAAATATTTTTTCTTCTTATTTATTTCGTTTTGTTGGAGTTGTCTGACCTGGGGTTTGAAATGTGCATTCACGTCTACTAAGCCAATGCGCTACTTTACTAGACCACGGCGACTCTCTTCAAATGATTACTTTTATTTTCAAATTTATTCATTTATCCCCGAGGAGAATGACCTGCACTTAACGAACGACTGGTTAAAAAAAAATTAAATTATTCAAGGCAATTAGATACGCCTCAAAAATTTTTTGAAGGCTCAGCTCCGGATTCAAACCTTAGCTCTGATAGAATATAAGATAAGATTTGAAGAGAGTCTCCGTAGTCTACAAAAGTAATGCGTTGGCTCGCCTAAAAAGCCAATTTTCAAAACGTATTCGCTGGTTTCGATGGAATTTTTGATCCCTGAATAGCGCCGTATGTTTATAAATTTTCTTATAAATAAAACAATGAAAATCATTTGATGGAGGATTTTCGCGCAACAATAATAATATTTTCACAAAAGCGTAGAAAACCTTATAAATTCAGTGGCCATAAAAATGTATGTGTATGTGTACCATCAGGGCTTTGTGCTTACTAAGACAGACCGAGCTATTGTTGTACGTTTTTTTGTACGAGAAAACCTTTTATTGCTACAATATCATCATCATTTAATATTAAATGTCAAAATTTTAAGACGCATTAATTTTGATAAAAGAACAACGGTACGTCTGTCTGTCCCTCAGTCCGTTCGAGCGCCTGTATAGCACTCCGTGTACCTTAACCAACAATTTCTGGAAAATATTTTGTTTGTTTTCCCTGCTTTTTTGTTGTCCTCTTTTCGAAACAATAAATAATTGTTTTCATAAATAACCTTCACAATTTTCTACGACAGTGAGTAGAGAGCAACAGTGGAAAGACGGGAGAGTAGCTTTGTCAAAAAAGAACAGGAGAGAAAGGATAGGTTATAGAGAGAAAGGGGAACATTTATTTATTATTATAATGTTTGCCTAATAAACAGCCACTTTCTATGGTTAAATGTGTTTTCACACTTTTGTGGACAGGTTGCAGATGTTCATAATAGAAGTGTAATAAGAAAAATAGAAAACAACCAACAACAGCAGCAGCAAAAACAGCAACAGCAACAACCATGACAAAGATGTTGATACTGATGAAGAAGAATAAGATTGGAGTTCATGTTACTGCTTGGAACAATGCATCATTTTCTATTGTTGTTAAGGAGACTAAAAAAAGGATTGTACAGGAGCATATAATATTTGGTGAATGTACAACAGCAGGACCTTATGAAAGGATTGTTTATTTTAAACAGTTGCTATTAAGTAATTAGGACAAGAACATGAAATTAACAAAAGTTTTATAATTTAAAACTAATAACAACTATTAAAATATTTTATTAGGAAAGATTATTCTCTCGATTAGTTTATAAGTCAAGCGTAAATACCTTTGTAAAGAAACTTCCTCCGTCCCATAAAGCAGACACATCGAAACTCGTCTACGACTGTGTTAACTACCACACGTAATGAAAACAGAGACATCTTTCAATTTAAATAACAATATGTGAGAGATCTAATCGAAATTTTTGAGTCGTTTGTAAAATGCCATGATGCCGGGAATATAACACGATTCGCTGCCCCCCATAAATCAAACCGATGGGGAGCGCTATGGTTTGTGACTTATTCGCGACTTAAGAAAACCGCTCAAGAAAATGTCTAATGGGGATAAATTGCACGGTTTCAGTGACCGGCTCACATCACCTTCGCGTAATACGAATATTCAATGTGGCATGAGCTCAGTGGCACCTAGAGTTATTCTGTTAAAATCAAATGACGTTGGTCTCTAGTTCCCATAATTTAGGACAATATAAATCCACTCTCATCAGTGCTCTTCGTTGACAGTGTTGATTATACGCCAGCCCAAAACCCATACCAAAAGGTGAGTTTTTCGGGATGCTTTTCGATCTTAAGTGAATGGGTATCGTCATACCCGTCTAAAAGTGGGAGTCATAGGTGAAGATTTTTTTTCGATGGAAATTTTGATCAGTCAACTGCTTCTGAGCCCATTTGGCGAAAACATGTCGTTATATACGGCCGTTTGCCATCAGTTTCTGATTCAGTGGATTTTGTACGAGTGCGAGCACAAAGCACCACATAAATTTCACCAAGTTCTGCTTTACGACAGGCCGATGCCTTATGAGCAACGCGAAAACGATAGCAACTGATTCTCCTCTATACCTTGAGTTTTGTCAACGTAAGAGTAATGGTCGTTCACTTACTGATACAGTGGAATCGAGTTTATCTACCACGTTGAGAATAGTCATTCCGGTTGCACGATTATGGAACGGAACGAACACCCATTTCGATAAAACAACGTGCTGCCTAACGCTGCGTCCATCTATGATGATTTCATAAGACATACTGATTAAATGACAACTAATCTGACAAAGATAACGGTTATCATTTGACGTCGCTTTCTCACTAGTTTAACGGAGCAAACGCTAAATAACCTCAAGTAAATCGCAAGATTTATTGAACTTATTGGTTGTTTTTCGGCTTGATTCGAGGATGGTTACGCTTTAAAGTAATACTCCAACTATAATGATCGGAGCTGGTTAAACTAAACTTGTCAGTTTGCTCTTGCACATCGATTTATGTGATATCTTAAAAACAGGATGCTGTGAGTCCGCAAGTTCGCTTTGCTTTCAATAAAGCTACCACTCTCTTATTTATATTCTATCCGTTCGTATGTCTTGTCATATTCTGGAGAGTTCTTCCAATATTTCTTCCCTAATTCCGAACAATTTCTTCACTATTCTCCGAAATCTCGGCAGACTTCTGGCAAAAACCCTGAAAGCATATACAATTGTCATGAAAAGTTTCACTTTGACTGAAAGCTTGTAATGACCAATCATGTATGTATGTACCATAAATACCATAACCGGTAGCATCAAATGATGATAAGACAAGAGTAATGCTCTGTAAAATTATGTTCTTGAATTTATTTACTTCTAATTACGTAACACCTGCTGTTTGAAAATTTATATGTTAGTCTATCGTAATAAATAAATTGTGTGTGTTTGTCTTGTAAACTCTCATAATATTTTTGGAAAACATTGTCGGAGATGCAACGTTTATAACATGAGTATACGTGTGTGTGTGTTTGAAGAAGGAGAACGAAAACTTTTCATTTTTAACAGTAAATATAGAAGCTTATGCGTCTGTGCATGTATGTGAATGTGTGAGTATTTGGTTAGTTATGGTTGAATATAAATTTTGACAAAGTTGCACAATTTTCAAGCTCATTAGTGGTATTGCTTCTGTCTTCTTATTCTGTTGGTTATGCTCCTCTTACAGGTTTATGCTTGCCATACAACAAGTTACACTCACTTACTCACTGACTCGCTCACTTACTGCTTCGCTAACAGACTCTTTTAAAGATGCATTCATAGGAGTGGGATTCTTTAGTTTTATGTACAAGCAACAGATCTTCTGACAGCAACAACAACATATTGAGAATAGTTTAAACAAAAACAACAACCATATCGTATTAAAATACTAAGAAAAATATAAGAATGTGTAGGTTTAAGAACAATTTATTTCCAACCGTCACAATTTGGTAAAGTTTAGCAATTTTTTTTGCTTGTTTTTAATAAAGTTGTCACAGGCCAATTTGACTCCACTCACATACCATTACAGCAATAAAGATCTGTTTAAGGGTGTATACAATTTCAAAATGATTTCGAAAACTATAATTACACTTGTGGCAACATTGTGTAAATGCCTTTGAGCAAAAATATTTTATTTAAATTGTTATTGTATTTACCATTTTGTTGTTGTAAAAATTATCAAAAATGTAGTTTCATATCCTGCACTTATCTTTTTAAACAAATGGTGAAGGATTTTAAAAACTCCAATAATAATACTTAAATTTTCAAAATGTTTTTATCCTCTTGAAAAAACCCCATTTAAGATTTAATTTGGCATTTAAACGAGAAGAAAAACAAATTTATCACTGCTGCTGCAGGGTATTTGAAACAGATAGACAGACTGTGTAGGAATAACCGAAAACGGAAACTTTAGAACACACGGAGAACGAATAAGAAACGTTTATTTAATTTAGATTTCCCTCCAATTTTAATTTAATCTTTAAGTCTTGCCTCTAAGAAAATGAAAAAGAAAAAATAAAAACAAATTTTAAAGTTAAATGCTTAAACAGTCGTTACAGCATCAAAATATTTATGTTTGCGTTTTTGTTTCTCTTTGTAATGAAAACACAGAGCAGAGTGGTAGTATGCATCGGGATGCCATCAAAAACGAGTGATAGAAACGCAAAGAAACAAATCGCAGCTGTTCAGATATGTAGGAAATGATCAAATAATCAAGTATACATGAGCTTAATTTTTAATGAAAAATAAAAAATAACAAAGTTTTCTATCCACTCTTTCATATGCATCATAGAATGATGCATCCACCAAAAATGTGCAGATTCCCGGTTCCTTATCGAAACGTTGGGAATCCATTAATCTATAATTTGGCATTGAAAACAAATTCAATCGATATATCGGGTTATCCATTTCGTGGTTTCAAAAGTAATCGCAAATAAAACACATACAAAATATTTTTTTCATTATGTGTGAAACACTAGATCATTTAAATGACCTCCACGCGAAGTGTTGCAAGCATTGATTCTTTTGAGGTAATTTTCGACCACTTTTGACACATATTGGGCGGTATCTCAGCCATATCTTGACGAATGTTGGTTTTTAAGTGCTCAAGAGTTGAAGGTTTACCTGCATAGACATGGTCTTTCGCGTAGTCCCACAAAAAAAAGTCTAATGGTGTCAAATCGCATGATCTTGGTGGCCAGTTGATATCGCCACGACGAGAAATTACGCGGCCAGGAAATGTCTCTTGCAATAAAGCCATATTCGCTCGAGTTGTGTGTAGGGTTGCCAGATTCCGATTCGCAAAAAGCTGGACATTGGGTTTTAAAAATCTGGACAAAACAAAAAAAAGCTGGACATAAAAAAATACTGAGAAAATGTTAATAATTATCAACATATGTATATAGTACATATGTATTATTACAGACATCAGCTGTTCAAGTGTTGAGACATGTTATCAGTGATGATAGAAGAAGAAAATCATAACTTAGTTGTATAACAAATATACAATCAGTGTTGGCTAACATGATCTGACAAAGATAACATCAAAATTATTGCCCATGTTATTGCAGTGTACTAAAAAATTTCTATTTAGCTGGACAAATTAAATTTTAGCTTGAAACTGGACAAGCATCAAAAAAGCTGGACAATCCATCCACGTCCAGCCAGGCTGGCAACCCTAGTTGTGTAGCATGTGGCACCGTCTTCTTGAAAACACATATTCTCCAAGTCGTATTCTTCAATAGTAGGCAAAAAGAAGTCGGTTATCATATGACCATAATGCTCCGAATTGACGGTGACAGTCGTTCCATCGTCGTTTTCGAAGAAGTAAGGTCCAATCACGCCTTTGGACCAAAGAGCGCACCAAACAGTGACTTTTTCTGGATGTAATCGCCTCTCTTCAATTACTTGAGGATTCTCAGAGCCCCAAATACGACAATTTTGTTTATTAACATACCCACCGATTGTGAAATGTGCTTCATCGCTGAAGAAAATTTTGTTCGAAAAATTGCCGTCCATCGCCTGTTGTTCAAGCACCCATTCCACGTATCTACGACGTTGTGAATGGTCAGCTGGCTTCAGTTGTTGCGTGAGCTGGACTTTATATGGATGTAGGTGTAGATCTAAATGCAAAATACGCCATAATGTGCCGTAAGACTGTCCTAATTCCTGAGAACGACGAGGAATCGACACATTCGGGTCTTCGGCAACACTTTTGCTTACAATTGCAATATTTTCAGCGGAACGAGCGAAACGATGATGCACAGGCATTTCAAATTTCTTCACAATTTTGCCAATTGTTTGCGTAGTTGGACGATTATGTAAACAATAATCTCCACTTAAAGCACGATACGTGGTTGTGACAGAATCACCATTTTTGTAGTAGGTTTTGATCATTTTTATGCGTTGTGTGATAGTTAAGTGATCCATTTTCATCAATGTCAGACTTTCAACTGAAAAGAAAAAAAAATCGTTTCACAACTTAGTTTGACAGATGTCGAATTCCAGTCCCATACTTTTGAACCCACGAAATGGATAGCCCTTTATGTATGAGTGGAGAAAAATGGAACCCGATGAATACCATTGAAGTTCCTGATAAACCTCCATGATTTTACGCACAACTCACTGATACTACAGATTGCATTATGACATTAGGCAAGCAATCAAAAACAAAGAGAATAATAAAACACCTCGAATTAACTGAGATACTAAGAATTAAACCTTCTGCCATATTTTCGACTCCAACATCAAATTTTGGGCGACAAATAATCCAATCGATCGAATCTAATAACCGAGTTGAAAGTCGATACGATATACAAAATTTCGGAAAAAGATGATGCTACAGAGAGCAAAAACTGTAAAAGCGTTATGACCCTTAGATCGGCGAACAAGATTGTCTCCAATATAATAAAGTCTGGTAGGCACCCAAATTTAATAACTTGGAAACAGAAGCAACCTTCTTTAGTACCAGAAGAAGCATAACGAACAACATAATAATGGGAATAAACACGGTGAATACTCACCAATCAATAGAAACAATAGCAACAAATTGCTATTAATGTAGTGGAAGCTATAGAAAGAATGTAGCGAGCAGCATAAGCAGCAGGTCCTATAGATGAAATGCAAAAGCAAGAAAATTAACACTTTCAATACACGTGTTAAATCTGTTACTTTTTAGAGCTGACAGTCATCCCAATGCCACACTAGTGTCATGCAAGGATTTATTAATCAATGTCTGGCCAAAGATCATTATGAACAATAGTTTATGAGCCGCGTAAGGACAATTAGATAACGGATATGGTACGGGTTGGACATACATTTCACATTTATGCCCCATTCACCCCAAACCAGACCAAATAAGAGAGACCAATTTACCCTTAACGGCTACAACTAAACATGGAAATAGCAAAAATTAAGAAAACGTGTAACGAACTGAAGACTGTAAGGACAGATAAGCAAGAATCAAACACGTTCGTTAAGACCCTGTACTCCTTATAAAAACAAATTGGAATTTGAATACAAAGACCATCGCGTTAAATTTTAATGACTTCGAAAGTAAATGTTTTAAAACTATTATCCTATAAAAACTCTTTCGAGTGACAATTCCATCATATAAGTTGGTTAATAACTGCCGCGATGCCTTTGATCAACTCTCGCAGCTGTGTTCACATCATTTAGATTTATGGGCACAAGTACACATCGGATAACTGTGCTCTGTTAAACTCTCTACCAGGCAAAGGAACGTCGATAAATCATGAAATGAAGAATAATGTTGCAACAATACCAGACTCATCTGACATTGAATGGAAAAGGTATCATAAGGATATCACTGAAACGGGGTTTACTCTTAAAAGTAACAGTGTATGAATGTGCCAACATTTCGCTTACGAATTAGTGACTTATTTAGAGAATGTAAATCGATCAAAAGGATATACATAAGTATAATATACCTCATATGCCAATGTCCTCCCCTCTCGATAGCCTAACCTCACTGCCATTAATTGTCATTAAATCAATCATTAGGTTCATTAAACTTACTGGTGAGTTTCTATCTTAATTTCAAATCGCTACTTTTTAAGCTTAAAAAAGCTTCAATAAACATACAAAACAGAAACGAAATTTATACGCCTACGCCTCTGTCTCTGTGAAATTATATCTCCAGCGCCTGTGTTTTCGTTTCTGTCTGTAAGATGAACAATCTGAATTGGATGCCGAATACAACGAACAACCATTTAAAGTCCCTCGCATATCGCATTATAAACTACACCAATAAAAACGACAACAACAACAACAACTGTAACAGCAATAACATTAAGAAGAACATCAGTTTTCATATTTTTGCCTTGAAGTGCTGAGTTAAGATTTCGAAACGATGATAATCTCTTTACACTGTGCACAGTAATTTGAAATTAAATTTACAAAAAACGATGGGAAAAAAAGAAGAAAAAACTCTGAAAATAAATTCGTTTTTATTTCTGTAAATGTAAACATACGTACACACGCATACTCATACTCATATTTACAAACATTTGATTTCAAGATGAACATCTTCGTGGGAAGACAAAATAAAAGCATTTGAAATGCTGGAAGACAAAAAAACAACAACAATAATAACAAAAACCCTAAAAAGAGTAAAAAAAAAGATTTAAACGATTTTCTGGAAATGAGTTGTTTTATTTTATTTAACGTATTTCTTATTCCCACTTTGGTTTGAAAATGTTAAAAAAAAAACAACGAAATTTGTTAAAATCAAATGTCTGCCAGCCATAATAAATGTTACAGCAAAAGCGAAAAGATAATTTTGGCGGTGAATACGCAATTATTCGTAAATAATTTAAAAGGAAACTAAACGAAGATATAATTCGAAATGAATAATTAATTTGGCTGATAACTAAATATGAATTATTAGTACAATTCTAAGAACCAAAAACATATAATTTTTTATTACAAATGTGATAAAGAATGTTAAACAATCTGTGCCTTAAAGAGCAAAACACAAGACAGAAGATTATTTCACTACTCCCAACCACAATTCCTAAATGATATTAAAAGCCACATAGTAAGGATTTAATTGTATGTAAGTAAATCTAGTAGGTAGGCTTATTGGACGTGAGACTATGGTTCAAACCCCAGGTCAGACATCTCCAACAAAATTGAATATGAAAAAAATATTTCTTCGGCGACTTCCTCTCAGCCGATTTATGGCAAAAACTCTAAGAGTAAAATAAAATTACCATGAAAAGCCTATTAGAAAATCAGTCGTCCGGAGTCGACATTAAACTGTAAGTTCTGCCACTCATGTACAAAATTAACACACACAACATTGGTAGGGCACTTACTCTGAAAATCATATAACTTCCGTTCAGTGGAATGCACAGTTTAGTCACAAAGGAGGTCGACTAGCGTACATATGGATAATAAAAACCGATTACAACTGTCTTGTAGAACATGTTGCTCACAGAAAAGGTGTTGCATCGATTGTGTTTCTTCCACATCCTGTCAGCTTCTGCAGTAATTCTGGTGCGCAGTCTGAGCTTGTCAGTGCAACTTCCAGAAGAGCTGTGTCCCGTTAAAATTCCCATTAGAGTTTTAACCATTCTATTGCCGAATTCAAATAGTTTCTTGGTTTCCTCGCTGTCCACTCCAAGACACATACATAACATAATTGTTCATTACAACCCAGTCAGTCAGGATTACGGCCTTGCTTCTCAACACCACTCATGTTGTGTGTGCTAATTTTATACAAGAATGACGGAACCTACAGTTTAAAGTTGATTCCGAACGACAGATTCATCATTGTAAATTTTATTTACTCTCTGAGTTTTTGCCAGAAATCTGCTGAAAGAAAGTCGCCAAGGAAAGATTTTTTTCATATTTCGTTTTGATGTCTGACCGGGAATTTGAAATATGGCTTCGCGTCTAATAAGCCAACACACTACCCACTAGATTACGGTAACTTTCACTCCAAAGCACAGCTGTCTTGATATTCAGCAATCAGACATGTTGGACCACCTACGGTTTGTTGAATTTCATGCTGCTTTTTGAAATTTGAAAAGGTATTCTTGTAGGGGCGCATGTATCTCCTCTATTGACTCTTTAGCAGACATCTTCGATCCTTAATTGTGCTAGTTCGCCTGCCTTTTCGTTTCATACTATGCCACAGCGGCCTGGAACCCAGTAGAAGTGGGTGTTGTGTCGACGTATACAGTGTAGAGACTCTATGTAACTTCTAACCCTTTTTAATTTGACAAGATGAGATTCCAGTACATTTTATTGCTACTTCACTGTCCACACATATAGTCAAGTTTGAAGCACGCAAATTTCTGGTGTCTACAAGGCGCTCATCCTCTCCATGCTTCTTTATAGTACAGCGGCATGGACACTAGCACTGATGCAGCAGCGTTGCGAATATTCGAGAGTAAATTCCTACGTAAGATTTTTGGTACAGCCAACAATAAGCTGTATGAACTCATCAATGACATGGACGTTGTGCAGCGTATTAATATCCAGCGGCTGTTCTGGCTTGGCTATATCATTTGCATGAATGAAGATGTATTTGCAGCAAAGAGGACAACCATGTTTGCGTTGGAAGTTCTGTCATCGATTGGTGTGACCAACTGGCGAAGGCGTGCAAGAAGCGGTGACTGGGAGGATGTTGTAAGGCTGGCCAAAATCGGTTAATCGGCCATTTAAATAAGTAATTAATCTCCGCTTGAAGTATTGGCCTGTTTAGGTAATCTATAGGACCTATTCAGTGCCCGTTTATCCTAATAGACCCCAGATCTAGTTAAACATTCCATTTTTAAGGCATCGATGAAGACCATTATATCACCGTAACCGTTGACAGCTTCAGCAACTCATTCCTACCGTGTGGGAGTGTGAGTTTTGTATGTTCGTCCGAAAACAGTCTCTGGTACCATGCAGTAGTCGCATTTAAAACCTGGGTGATACGGTTCACTTCATGCAGTATTTAAAGCGTGTTATGCCTTAACTGGCCTAAATATATCTGAGAAATTAAGCCTCAGTGCAGTTCTAGCAGCCATGTTTGGGAGGAAGATGTAAAATGGGTGTAGAGACAAGATGAGCTCGAGGTCAACCTGCATAGTGGACTTCAGAGCACCCGTAATGCTCAACCTTACCAACCTCTCTCTGTACTTTGTTCAGCATAGATGCTGTTACGTATGTATAATTATTTTCATTTGTTTATATGTTAAGGAGCTCCAGGTCAATTTCATTTAAAAAAAATTTTTTTTTTCTTTTTCATGAAATGCATTTTTTTATTACTTTTCTGTTTATGATTCGCTAGTTTTTAATTTTCATTGTAATTGTAATTGCCAATATAAAAATGTGGTCAAATCAGTGCGCTTTTATTATGGTTTATTTAGTTTTTATTATTCATTTATTTATTCTGTTTTTACTCTATTTATATTTTTATATATATGTAACAGTGTGTGTGTATGTACAATATATACATACATATGTATGGATGTGCGAATGTATCGGAATATGTAAATTTCTTTGTTTTTTTTTTCGTAGCATTTAATTTTATTGCACATTTTTATTAAAGCGTTGTTGTATTTTTTAATTTATTTTAACGTATAACAACAACAATAACATATCAAATTAAACAATATACACACACACAAAATTGGAATTTTCGCCGTTTTTCATAAATACAATAATATTTTGCCATGGGAGTCTGACAAACACACATAACGTAAGCATATACTAGTATATTGACGTTAAAAAAAAAGTGGAAATACAATACAAGTATGTATGTACATATCATATGTATAATTTATATAGTTCACACATACATAATCAAATATATAGCTACTAATACATGTATTGTATGTAACGGTTTTTATATATAACCTTTTATTTAAAGTATGTATGAATTTAAGCGTATTGTATACATTACCTCTATCTATCTGCCTGCCGGAGTGTATGTATATATTCGTAGAAATTGTTGTTGTTGCTTCACTTTCCGCTATTATGAAAGTATTTATTCTTCTGTATGTATGTGTTAATGTTTGTGTGTGTATTGGTTTTAATAGTATTTTATTCATTTTTTTTGTAGTTTTCCAATTTTTTTTTTTTGTTGTTGTATTATTTAACACTGACATTTTTTACACTTTATGTCGTGAACGTTTTTTTTTCTGTACATTCATATGTATTGGGCGTTGGCCAAAGTAAATATTTTATATTTAACACAATACATACATATATAAATAACAGTTATGGCAATTATATAGCACATCCTGAATAATCTGTTTCGAGATAATACAATCTATATTAGTGTTAAAAAATGCAGTACTTTAGTACTTTTTTCAGTACTTTCCAAAAATAGTACAAAAATACCGCAGTACCCCCGCTACACTTTCAGTACTTTTTTATTATTACATATTTTATGAGTCGCGCTTTTCTATTAATTATTGTATTAATGGGTTAGGAACACGTTCAACATAATGCTATAGGTACAATTAGTCTTTAGCCCCGGTCGTTGGACGTTGGGCTAGTCCATACAACGTATGTTCGTTTTTTCGCTTGCCGAATCGTAATTTAATTTCGGTAAGTATTTAATTTGTTTTACATATGCTAAAATAAACGTACATTCCGTTTCGGTCCGTCGACAATTGACTAAGCGGAGCTTTTACGTTTTTGTTTTTGTTTTGTAGATGATTAACATTTATAAGTCGTTAGTTTTTCTATTCCATTCCGTACCTGTATTAAGTATAAATAAATATTTTTTTACAGATGTATCATTTGATGCAAAAAAGTACTCTTTCAGTTATAGTTCAGTACCATTTGAAAATTTCAATTTTCCAACACTGATCTGTATACCCTTTATGATCAAATTAAACTCGGAGGTAAATTAATCTTAAAGACGGTTTAGTTTGCTTATTGTGGTCCAATATCCACAAGATTAGTTTTGATTGTGTTCTTTTACATGCCGATCTGATACATATAGAATTGGTCATTGAAATCCTTCAGCTAGGATTACGACCTAGTTTCTCACAAGCACCCGCGTTTTGTTTGTTAGTTTTATAGATCATTGGCTGGGTCTGCAATTTAAATTCTAGTCCGAACGAGAAACTTTTTCATGTCAAGGAAGTTATGGAAGAAATATTTTATTCATATTTCATATTGCTGAAGATTTCTGATTCGCCAGATTAAAGCATGGCCTCACGTCTAATAAGACAATACACTACCTACTGCACAACGTCAATGTGATACCACCTAGAAAAGTCTTCCATATCTAGTATGTAATTTTAGCATGATTTTACAACCTAACTATACCTATGTAAGGGAAAGGTCTTGTTTAACATCCTCAACAAATCGGATTATTTATTTTGATTTATTTTTTCTGGAATAATTTGGAAGAGATATGTTGTTAATGGGCTATAAATCGGCACTCTTGACTATATTTATCTTAACGACGTTCTCTAGTAAAATGCAGGCAGTGCTTGTAACGTTCGCTGAGACTATCCTCTATTTCGACTATTATGTTAACTTTTCATCGAAAACCATCATAATAATCATATACATACAACCATTTACATCTCTATAGATATGTGAAGAAACATAATTATTGCTTCTGGGGTACCAAAAATTCGTGTGGTGTGATGTTTATATATAAAACAACGACGAACCCTTTAATTTTCTAAAAAACCACAAGCAAAGTGACTTGTGTAAATGTCGAGCACTAAGAAGCCATAATACAAAGTCATACTCAACTGGAAATAAAGAATATTTAATTTCATCAGAATGGTACAACGGCGCATACTACACGATTTAGGATGTGGGCTTAAGTGATTTAAACTGGGGATGTAGATTGTACTATTTAACCATTTTATACATCTTTTTGTGGACTATATTTAAAATCACAATTCTGTGTAAACAAAACCGCTGTGCCCTTACGGTGTTCTGTTCTGGCGACAATCAATAAGGATAAGGTGACAAATTTTCAGTCATTTTGTATAAAGAGCATTGATCTATTCTGTGCCAGTAGCTTTATCTCTCTCTTTACTTTCCCACGATCTGTTATACCCATGTATAAGCTGCTCGTGCTCATCTTTGTTTCGCCTGGGGTTTCCGATCTATTGCAACTCCAGATAGAGATATCTTTTACTTTCTATCGTTAATATCATATAAAAAGTACTGTTAACCTGTAGAGTTTGTTTCAGTTCTGAATTTTAGAAGGATATGTGTGAGGATTGTAATTTACTTACTCTCTTAATTGGCCATTAAGGATTACGATCTAGCTTCTCACACTATCTATGTTGATAACAGGTTTCCGTGAGTAGCAGTACCTACAGTTTAACGCCAAATCCGAATGAATTGAGAAACTTTTCAAAGCATTTTTAAGAAAGAAGACTGCTGAGCTGAAATCGCCGAAAAAAATTTTTTTTCATATTTTGTTTTTTACGAAATGTCTGACCAGGGGTTTGGAAGCCGTGCTGTCGTCTAATAATACAACACACTACCTACTTAACTACAGCGACCATAATTTGACGTTCCGTAATTATTCTGTTCCTTTAAGAGTCAACGCGTTAAAAAGTATTGGTTTGTTGAACTTTTTTCCGCGATGAGGATATTTGAGTCGTACTCTTGGCCTGAAAGGTTCCCCTACTTCACTTTACCACGATGTACGTTAATTATGTTATCCCCTATCTGGGAGGTTCCAAAGTCATGTGGCTTCTTCTATGTATAAGTTTCGAAGTGAGATAGAAGCCGCATGATTTTTAAAAGTTCGAAAATCATTAAAGAATTGTTCACCTTTTCGGTGTATCGGGCATGGATTACTCATGTCCTTAGCCAAGCAGTTTAAGCCACTAATAGTCATTTTTTGCTTTAATTTGGATGTTGCAACATTCACTGCACATCACAATATTACACCGTTTTTGTATGTATATGCAATGTCACTAGTTTTCTTACTCTTAACTGTCGTTATCGATCGGATTCGATTCATTTTTTTGACACACAAAGTTGATAAAATGTGGCAATTAAAAATTTAAAAAGAATTTAAAAATTTTTTAAAATAAACGAAACGGATTTACTGTTATTAAAACATACAGAAATTTATTCTCCCATTTTCTATATTTGAAAAACGAAGAAAGAGAATAAGTACGAGAGTATCTATAGTTAATTATAGAATACCAGTTCACTGTTGTTACGTTACGTTATGAAATATTTTATTGCGTTAATTACTTTAATAAGGATCTTACAAGTTATTGCCAATTACTTACACATACAGATTAAGGAGGAGACATTCTTAAGAGATAATGATGACTGTATTTTAGCATCTACTGCTACTACTACATTGCTTGCTAATGGCATTTTAACAGAAAATAATACGTAAGAATGTTAAATAAATTCAGAAATTGTAAAAACTTAATTGAACTTCAGACGGAGACAGAGACGAAGAGAAGAGCCAAAGGCAAATTGTTTACCATAAATGGAAATTTTGGTCATTTAATTAATTTGGAATGTTGTTGGTTAAATGCTTCACTTTTTCTTGTGTTTCGTTGGCAATCTAATAAGCGTTGTTTGATATGCAGTCAGAACTACGACATAAACTAATACAGCAACTCATCCGTTATGGATATGAATTCCATAGAGTTATTGGCATTTACTACCAGCCTCAAAAGTATGTACTATATGTATACATAGAAATGAAATATAATATTTTATCAACATACGTTTATACGTACATACATGCATACTTGCATATGTATATTAAATTTAATTTAATTAAATTTAATTAAATTACTTTACATTACACTTGACTGTGAATACTTTACGCATTTCCTTATTAAGACTATGAATTTATGTGTAAATATTTGCCATTTTGAAAATAAATCATTTTTTCAATAATTTTAATCATTTCAGTCGGGTTATTAACTCATTTGGAGCAGGTATTATTGCTTTGGTTAACTATTAAGTCTATCTTTTGCAAGAAAATTAACATTCTGCCAACACTTGTCAAAACTCTTATTTATTAAATTTTCTTAATTTCTACTGATTTCAATGGCTTATTACCTGTTTTTTTAAGGAATTGCTTAGACCTTAGAGTAACCATAAAATATCTTCGAAAAGAGATTAGCATTTGCCCTCAATGCCTTAAAACATTTATTGCTGATGCTTATTGCTTACAACAGTGTGAGGTATTAAATAACTTCCTGGATTTAAAACGATTGTTGACTTTTTGTACAGAAACTCGTCTCTGGCCGACTATGGTGGGGTCCTCTTGTTCGAACAACATGGTGGCCGTGGTTTATGCACTCTTATCCATTGTCAAAAATTAGTTTAGATAGTCTCCGACCCCTAGCCAAGAGGAAAGTCATCTCCAAATACATGGCTTAGAATTGGTACTCACGTACTGTGATGCAACCTATGGCAATAGTATCATGAGGCTGCATCATTGCACGTGGTGGCGTTAGTAGACCCATTGCCTCCACCCATGCTTAGAACATTGGGGGGAGTGCCATCATGGCGATATTTGCGTTAAGCCCTACTCTAATGTCGACTTTTTGTAGTCAGGGATTTTTAGGCAGCTCAACATGCCTTCTTACTGCACTTCTAGTCATCGATTAATAGCTGGAACTCTGTTATTGTGTAGCAATGCAGGTCTGACAAAAGTAAAAAGTCATTAAAAGTACTTGCAAACAAAAAATAATAATATAATAATAAATAATTATAAAAAGCTGATAGAATAAACAATTATTCCAAGAGGTTTAGGTAACACGAAATCTTTCTGTAGGAGAAAAATTGGATAATCACACGAAGTCTGGAAGAAAATTGTACTTATATCGAGTTTTCCAACAGCACCTTCCGAATTTTGGCAGTTGATGATGACCATCTTATTGAAGCTATATCTGCCAATTAGTTGTGATTTTTTCAGTCACTTTTGCCATATCACCATGGACGACCACAGATAATGAAATGTGTTCGCTCAATAAGGAACCTATATAATTTGACCATATATGTGGACAGTCAAGCATCAATTATAGCGCTGGAATCCCGTCTAGTCAAATCATAGAACATTAGGAGTTGCATAGACTCTCTACATGTACATATACGTCGACACAACACCCCCGTCTACTATGTTCCAGGCCACTGTGGAATAGAATGAAACGAAGAGGCGTACGAACTGGCACGAAAGCGATCGTGATGTCTGAGAAAGAGACAATAGAGGCGATATATGCACCCCTACAAGAATACTACAGATTTTTTGAGAAACTTTCCATGACAATTTTTTATTTACTCACCGAGTTTTTGCCAGAAATCTGCTAAGAGGAAGTCACCGAAGAAATAATTTTTCATATTTCGTGTTGCTTGATCTGTCTGACCTGTGGTTTGAACGATGGCCTCCAGTCTAATAAGCAAACACACTATCTGCTAGACTAAGACGACTTCGATTGCCTTGTGGCTCAACAAAATTCCATTTCCGACCACGTGCATAAAGCTGGCTACCAAAGCAAGTTCGTTGAAAGTACCCTGTCGTTTACCAAAAACAAAATCTCATCTTGGACAGGACATTCATCTGCGAATCCTTGATGAAAACTACCCCACATACGTCAATATCCAATGAAACCAAAAGTGAAGATCAATGAAATTATTCGATGCAGTTGCTGGAAAGGGCAGAGATATTCATCTACTTTGAACTGACTTCCTTGGTTCTATACTTATCATAATGAGATGGGACATTGACATTAATATTAACTAACCATTTTATATGAACATGTAGTTTAAATCCTCTTCCTTTTTATAATAGAGAACCCTGTTTTTGTATGTGAAAGAATCGTTTAATTTGAAACAATCAAACCACTCTTCGAGACTGTTAAAAAATGTACTGAGTTGCTGATGATGCTAACAATCGCACTGAGGTTATAGTACTCACTAAAGCCCAATGCCAAATTTCCACTACATTTAGCCTTTATGACGTTATGAAAGATATATTCCTCTTTGTATTGAACACAGCGAGGTCAAATTCAAACGTTTACTAATCTAGGAATCATCCGGGATTTTCCGATTGTCTTTTATAACTAATATCAACACCAGCCTATTTGTCAATAATTAGAGAATGAACCACATCATATCCTGTACTCCAGATAACCATCAATGAAGCAGTGACCATTAATCACTCCAACTACAAATCCCAAGTAGATAATGACTCTTATGAACATAGATCGGCAAGGAATGACGCATTATTGTAAAAGAATTTCCTCCTGCCTAACTTGAATGCGTCAGTCGTTTAACTACTTCTGGTATAAGTTTGAAGAAAAAAAACACCAACCATTTGGTTAATTCCGTATTTACCAGCTTACTACCTCGCTTGTGTCACTCATAGTCCACGTATCCATTCCCTAAGTTAGGGTTACAGCAGCCAGCAGTTAGCAAAGGTATGTAGTAGTGTTGTAACCAAAGTGATTTACATCAGTGCTATGGACTGCTTTAACTGTTTATTTAAAGTCCACTACCAAATTGAACCATAAATTATAAGAAGGAATGCAAAAGGCATATTCGAGAGATATGATATGATCTCCGTTACTTCCGTTTTAATCGATTAACCGCTTGTTAAATTAAACCTTAAGTCTGTTATACAGAAAAAGAAATTGCGATGAAAAGAAAACAGTTTATTTTGGAATTCCCTGCCGTTGCCTTTAACTATTTTTTTTTGTTTGTTACCATTCAAAGAAGTTTTAAATTTTCTTTGGTTTTCCTCAAAGTAGCAAAAAAGGCATGAATATTCTATTGTGTTCTGTATGCAGATATGTTTGCCAAAAAACGATTTCAGTATAAAAGGACTTAAAATCCATACAACACTAAACATTAACATGAGCATTTTGTTTTCAAACATTAAACGACTTTAAAACAGACTGATGACTGAAAACTGAATCCAACTTGATGCATAAAACAAATGTTTTTGAGATTTTTTACTACAAACTCATTTTTTCTAGTGCCCAGTTAATCTAAAATGGACGAATGAAGTATATTTCGTTCATTGATTATGACCATCGTTGTAGTGGTTGCCTGACTCTCTCTCTCAGCAGACTTCTGGCAAAAACTCGGAGAGTAAACAAAATTGCTATGATAAATTTGTCTAGTCTTTAGTTCAGAGATATGTTAAACTGTAGGTTCCGCCACTTATGGATCCAACACACATGGGTGCTGTGAGAAGCTGGGTTGTAATCCTAACTACAGAGCTGTAACAAAGAATTAAGTAAGTAAGTACTGTTATGATTTGCTAGCAATTTTAAGTTGTGAGCTGAAAAGTGAGTCGTTTTTGTTTTGACAACAGTGGCTCCAAATATGTTGGACGGGTGAGTATGGGAGAAATCTGGCCGCAATAAAAGAAAAATATTTCAACTCACGTAATTGTCGGCCAAAAAAGGAAATAATTATAAAAAGCTGATAGAATAAACAATTATTCCAAGAGGTTTAGGTAACACGAAATCTTTCTGTAGGAGAAAAATTGGATAATCACACGAAGTCTGGAAGAAAATTGTACTTATATCGAGTTTTCCAACAGCACCTTCCGAATTTTGGCAGTTGATGATGACCATCTTATTGAAGCTATATCTGCCAATTAGTTGTGATTTTTTCAGTCACTTTTGCCATATCACCATGGACGACCACAGATAATGAAATGTGTTCGCTCAATAAGGAACCTATATAATTTGACCATATATGTGGACAGTCAAGCATCAATTATAGCGCTGGAATCCCGTCTAGTCAAATCATAGAACATTAGGAGTTGCATAGACTCTCTACATGTACATATACGTCGACACAACACCCCCGTCTACTATGTTCCAGGCCACTGTGGAATAGAATGAAACGAAGAGGCGTACGAACTGGCACGAAAGCGATCGTGATGTCTGAGAAAGAGACAATAGAGGCGATATATGCACCCCTACAAGAATACTTTTTCGAATAGGAAAAATCGGCATTGAATTCAATAAACCGTAGGTCAAGGTCTGGACATGGTGGCTAATGTGACACTAAACGAACTGGCCGGTTTCATCCGAACCTGAGGGTGGTTCAAACCAACCACTAATGGATCATGACAAGGGGGCTTACCTCATACTGGGTAACACAATAGGCCATATGGCTACCGAGTGAACTAGCTTGTGAATACCAAACTACCGGCTAATGTAACCTAAGTGAAACACAGATCATGCCACATTGGATATTCTATACGAGCGATTTAAGAATCAAGGGAGGTGATGTATACTGACCACCGACATTGTTCCCATTAGATTTTTTATTGTAGAGCTTTCTTTAGTCGGAGGTGTATTCGAATAATCCACAAACTACAGTTGTCTTCTAAGCTAAAATATCCAGTTGGCATCTGTAAAATTCTGTCTGATGATGTTCACTTTAAATGCGTTTCATCCGTTCCAAACATAAAGGCATCAAATAATCCTTCACATACCTTGTTTTACATAAATTTAACGATAGGAAGCTCTTAATAAAGGACCCGATACTTTCTTCAGACAAGTATACTCGATTTAATCAACAAAACCTATTAAATTTTTCAACAGAATCTTTTATTACACAGTATATGTATATGGATTGTAAATTACTGCACTTAGTCCCTTTTATTAGATAACCATCCTTAAGTAATTCAATCTTTATATTCCATTTTTTTCAAAATCCTTTAGTAAATAAACAAGATAACAAAAAACGAAAACAAAAAAGAATGGCAAGAAGAATAAAAAGGTAAAAGGATTTGTATTTTGTTTAACAAAAAGGTTAAATCAACATAAAGTTTGAATTGTTGTGCAAATAAACTTCGAACTGGAATTTGATTATTTGCAAAGTAAGACAACATAAAACATCCCAAGGTAGGTCAAGTCAAACAGATTTTTTATTCCACTTTACACCTCGAAAGTAAAATTTTTTTCTTGTAAATTTTTAACCTCAAATATTTCACTTTTCAATACTTGATGGCTTTCCGATTTTATGGAAATTTAATTGAAATTTTTGCACAACAAAGTTATTTATATCCACTGGTGGCAGGGCTGCTCAACAACACTTGTTTAATTTTGGAGGCGTTCATTTCGCCTTTTTATTATTCATGGTTTTCGGAACAAAAAAAAACAAACATATTTTGAGATTTCCGTTTTGTATTGTAAGAACACATTTTAATTTATGGGTAGTAGTAGTGCCAATCGAAAGGGATTATTAGGGTAATTTTGTTTATTTATTATCCTTTTTTATTGTTGTTGTTTTAACAAACGGTGGTGGTTTTTATAATTTAGGTTGTAAAGGTTTTTGTCAGATGAGGTCGATAAGTAAATTATGTGGATGCGTTTTGAATTAAAGGTGAGACCCTCACGTAAACATATTGATTATAAAAAGAAATTCAAACCAATTGATTTAATTGAATTCATAGATTCAATTGTATAGGAAATGTGTGTGAAGAATAATTAAAGAAACTGGTGATCCTATTAAACTATATTTATCAGACCTTAGGATAGTTTTGATCTGAAATAAGAATCGTAATGAAGGGTAAGAGCCCACTCGCACGAATCATTTTAAAAACAATCTAGTAGACATATAACATAACAACAACTTACAAGCCTTTAGCCAGTATTACGACGTAGCTTTTCACACCACTTATGTTGTGTGTGTTACTTTAAGACATGAATCGCAGAACCTACTTATAGTTAAAAGTCGACTCCTAATGATAGATTTTTGAGAAAGTATTCATAGTAATTTTAGTTTATTTCCTATCCTGGTTTTTGCCAGAAATCTGCTGAGAGAAAATCGCCGAAAACCTTTTTTCATATTTCGATTTGTTAGAGATGTCTGACCTGGGGTCTGGCCTGGGATCTGACATATTAGACTACGGAGACTTCAGTACAACATACAACACTGTCAGTAAAATAAAAATATTGCCACTATCAGGCATTGTTGGCCCATATGAATAATATTGAGTGATGCAAAACGAGAGGGGTCACTCAGACTAGTAGACTTTTACTTCTTTTGCGGTCCATATGGCCCTTTGCGTTACCCAGGGAGAGGTAAGCCCCCTTGTCATGATCCGTTAGTGGCGGGTTCGAACCACCCCTTCCCTTAGTAGCAAATTCGCCACAATGTCCAGAGTGCGAACCGTTCTCTTGTCAAACTCAAATAGTTCCTTAATTTTCCTGCTGTCACCTGCTAAGCACAGCAGTTTTCAAATTCGGTTTGTTGAATTCCATGCTGATTTTTCCAATTTCAAAAATTATTTTTGTAGGGGCGCATATATCACCTCTATCGTATCTTCCTTAGACATCTTCGAACACTTTCGTACCAGTTCAGCTGCTTTTCGTTTCCCTCTATGCCACAGTAGCCCGGAACTCTGTAGAGACGCTTATTGTGTCGACATATACGGTATAGGGAATCCATGCAATGCCTGACGCCCTTTGATTTGACGGGTTGGAATCCCTGTGTTTTGATTGCTGCTTGACAGTTCACACATACGATCAAATTTGAAGGAGGCAGGTATGACCCGTTCAGTGCCAGCTTATCCGAATAAACCCCAGATCCAGTTCCACAGTCCATTTTTGAGCCATCGGTAAAGATTGTTATATCACTGTCGCCAATAACTGCTTCGGCAACCCATTCTTAGCCTTTGGGAATGTTTTATATGTTTGTTTGACCACAGTCTCTGGTATCAAATTGTCGGTTCTGAAACATGAGTCACTTGTTTCTACTGCATGCAGTATTGAAGCATGGCACACCGTACATGACCTAAATATATCTGAGAAAAAAATTCTCAGTGCAGTTCTCGCAGCCATGTTTTCGAGAAAGATGTCTAAAAGTTGTAGAGACAAAATAACCTTGAGGCCAGCCTGCGGCGTTATCAAATCATTAATACTGACATATTGATGAATTCAGAAGTTTTTATTTTCTATTTCCATTAGAGCCTCAAGCCATTCCCCAAGCGTTGGAGTCAATTAATTAATCATATATGATATCCACCCAAAACAACGCAAAAGCAAAAACCTATGGTCAAGACAATATTGTGTGAAGTCGCCATAGTCTACTTCAACCCCTCGCTTTGTTGTGTTCGAGATACAACAAAATATAAAAAAATATTCCTTTCGGCGGACTGCTGGCAAAAACTCTGAGTGTGAAAAAAATTGCCATGAAAAGTTGTTCGAATTTATCGTTCGGAATCGACTTTAAACTGTAGATCCCACTAACCTTGAGTTTCGGCCAATTAAGATTAACATTTCTGCGAATTAAACGGCGATCAACCGTTTGATGCAATAAATCGCTTGTGGCATGAGATGAGGGGCAAGTTGCACCATCCAAACCCAACATCAATACCATGAAGAGCTAATATCAAAAAATCGGTTGCCATGGTGCGATAGGTGTCCGTAATTACTGTAATTGTTGCACTGTGCTCATCTTCAAAGAAATATGGGCCAATAATGCCTCCGCTCCACAATCCGCACCAAACAGTCACTCAAAACGGATGCATTGGCTTTTGGAAAAGGCCACATGTGGGTTTTCTGAGCCCCAAATACGGCAATTTTGCTTATTAACGTACCCACCAAGATGAAAATGAGCTTCATCTAAAACGATGATTTTTTTGCAAAATCGACATCATCGTGCAGTTTCTTGTTGGCCCCATAAATCCCAACGTTGTTCAAGCATAAATCGATTCATTAGGCTTAGTGGAGATAATGTACTGAATTTTGTGACATAAGTATTGCCAGATTCAAGATAAACAATGGTTCAAATTTAAACCGATAGATAGACCAACCGATATTTAGAAAAGTGGTATTGATGCCAGATATTTGAAAACAGGCCATTGGTTATATTTGTTAATAAATTTATTAATTTATGATGTACCAATGTTAATACAATAAACTTCCAAAATGTCCCAAATATTATATATTTTTATGTGACATAAGCAATATTTACCACAATTTTATGACCGTATACAGTTCGTTAAGTTTTAAATCATCATTTATTAGTTTAGCCACTCAATTTAATATTTATTTATTAAATACTCCTGTTACAGATAAAATATTACATTTCATTTGTATTAGCAAAACTTATCATTAATTTTTAAATACACACACACACCCACACATCATCATATGCTTCAGTTCAACAATATTTTATACAATTCATTACATCAGCATATGCAATATTTTCCACAACATATACAGATGCTGTGCGTGTAAGCACCTCTTCTGCCCCTGGGGAGTAGTAAAAAATTTTTAGAAAATACTCGTACAAGTAAATAATTTATGAAAGTCATCAAATTGTTTATTTATCATGCTTGGTAAATATTTTGAATACACACATTTTTAAAATGCATGTGTATTGGTATTTTACATACACTTTAATTATAAAGAAAAATTGTAAAAGGTTTCCTAATAACATTTGGCAAATAATTTGTAGATTTAAAGAAATACGGAAAAAGACAAAACATTGCTCAGGCTGTTATCCTTTTTTCAGTTTTTTTTTTATTTTATATTGAGAGGGTCATCATGTTGTTAGTTTGCTTGCCAATGTGGTTGTATTTGCTGTTGATATGGTCACGTTTAGACGACAAATGCTTTCAATAACACCTAAACGGCTGATATATGTTGTGATCATCATCATCATCGTCGTCCATTAAAAACAAACAAAAAATTGTAAATAAAAATTAAAAAAAATGCTCAAATAGCTGATGAAAATGTAAATGTAAAACAAAAAAAAAAAAAAAGAAAAGCAAAAAAACACATTACAAGTGGAGGAAAACCCAGATAATAAAAGTAATTAAAGTTCAGTTTTTGGCCACACTTGTGTGTATGTGTGCATGAAATTTTAATTTTATTCAACTTCAAGTATTACATGAAATAACCAACAGCAACAGCAACAACAACATTTCATTTTATTTTAATATTCAGTTTTCAACATATTGTATAAAATTTCACAACAACAGCAACAGCAACAAAAGGAATAACAAAAAAAAATTATGAAAAATAATAAAATATTTAAAATTAAAAGTGTTTCCAGTAACATAAACATCAACATCCACCTGACAGAACACGAAAGAACATCAGGAAAAATGGATTTTTTATTTTAATTTAAATTTTTATTTTTTTTTTTATTTGTATGCAAATAGTTAAATGAGCAGGATATTAATACTGTTTTAATAAAAAACAAAATAAAATAAATAAAAGGGATTAAGGGACAGAGAATATTTAATACGAAAAATAATTAAAAATATTTTATTCACTTCTATCGTTCGCTCAGAGGGAGAAAAGAGTTTTAATAACGTAGCTGGTTCAAGCCCATCACGAAATAAACATAACAAGAGGGCTTACCTTCTACTGGGTAACATAAAGGATCATATTACCCGCCGCTAACAGCTAATGTTACTGCTACCTTTAGTGCTATGGACATAACGAAGTATATGTTGTGGACAAGTAGAGGGCTTATCAGATCCTATATTACATGCATACGTACATAATTGGTCATTGCACCCCTTTATTCAGGATTACGACCCAGCTTGAGATCCCAGATTACGGCCGATAATTATAATTACCAGCAAACATGATATCAGTCTAGAGATCAAGTGTAGGATCACTCTTGCCAACAGATGCTATTTCAGCTTCAGTAGGCAATTGAGAAGCAAAGAGCTCTCTCGTACGACGAAACTTATAATCTACAAGTCGCTAATCCTTCACTTTATGACACAAAAGCATGGACACTATTAAGTACCTATGCAGCAGCCTTGAGAGTGTTCGAGAGAAAAGTCCTGCATTAGATCTTCGGTCTATTGCGAGTTGGCAATGATTTCCACATTCGACCTCATAATGAGCTGTATGAGCTCTTCAACGACATGGACGATATGTTGCCCATTAACATCTAGCGGATGTGCTGGCTCGGTCATGTCATTCGGATGGAAGAGAATGTACCGGTAAGTCATTGGAAGGACAAAGTTGAGAAAGCCCTGTCATGACTGGTGTGGCCAGCCGGTGAAGGCGCTCAAGAAGCAGAGGCGCCTGGAAGAATGTGTTAAAACAGACTGAAATCCGATAAACGAATGAATCAATAAAACGATTAAGAAAATAAGTACAAATTATAAATATTATAACTTAACCTTATGCTCTAGAGACAAGAGTCTATGATAGTGATCCTAAAGAACCGCACTCAACACGTTACCGGCAGTCGCCACTCGAAGGCAGTAAGTTTTCTTCTGCGGTTGTCCATAAGCATCATCTGAACCTTTGCCTTATGAATCCACATCAGACCGCCAACCTGGCAGCCGCCACTCGAAGGCAGTAAGTTTTTTCTACGGTTATCCATAATTATCATCTGAAACTTTGCCTAATGTATCCACATCTGATAGTTGCCGTAGTCTAGTAGGTAGTGTGTTCGCTTATTAGACGTAAATGCCCGGGTTCGAGCCCCAGGCCAGACATCAAAAACGAAATATGAAAAAAACAAAAATATTTCTTCGGCGACTTCCTCTCAGCATATTTCTGGCAAAAACTCTGAAAGTAAATAAACTAGCCATGAAAAAGTTTCTCAAACTCTGTCGTTCGGAGTCGACGTTATACTGTAGGTCCCGCCACTCATGTATAAAATTAAGGCACACTACATGAGTGGTGTGACAAGCTAGGCCGTATCCTGGCTGAAGGGTTGTTATGGCCAATTATGTATGTATGTATCCACATCTGACCACCAACCTTAAATACATCTATGCTTAAGACTTATATTGGCAGATGGTCTTGAAGCGACTGTTAAAGTAGCACAACAAATTTGAAAACTATTGTGTGCGTATAGTTTTTTCAATCAAACCAAAGCGGAGTGACTCAAAAAATACTGTTGAAATATTAAAAAAACGTGCAAAAGTAAACGAACTGGCAACCAGAAAGTTTAATTGGTTGTAATGACATTCAAGGAGGTATGTAGATGTGAGTTTCGCGTATATCCAACACTCAGCAGATGGCCCCTACTCATCCAGTACATTGTGTTAAAACTAACGAAAGAGGACACTAGATTTGAATCTCTAGATATCATAAGGTCCTCTGCAGGAAAGTAGTTCCACATACGAATAATCCGGATGTATACGATCCACTGGCCAATCGATCAAAATGAATGTGCTTGGCGAGAAAGATTAGTGTTACGTTAATTAGTTTTTCTTTTACGATTACATTCATACATACATATATATATACATACATAATTGGTCATTACAATATTATGACTTACAGTATGACTTACGGTACCTACAGTTGAAAGTCGACTCCGAACGACTGATTTTTGAGAATCTTTTCATGGTAAATTTTATTTCCTCTCAAAGTTTTTGTCAGAAATCTACTGAGAGGAAGTCGCCGAAGAAATATGTTTTTATATTTCGTTCTGTTGAAGATGTCTGACCTGGGTGGCCTCGCATCTAATAAGCCTACACACTACCTACTACGACGACTTCTTACGATTGCCAATGCATATATGGATAGATTTGTGAAATTGGGTAAGAATGCAGACATACTGTATTCCGAATGGGAGGAATTTTATTATTATTCTTTTACAACAAAACTTAGGAGTATCGAATATAAAAAGCAGAAATTTTTCATATCAATACCTGCTATTAAAAACAAAACTTGATGCTAAGTACGAAAAAATATTCTGTATCATTGGTCATGAGCCACAGACACACTCAATTTCACATAATTCTTGAACGATAAATTTCAAGAAAATATTCAAATTGTTTTTAGCCTACAATTACATTTCAATGCCATGTTTTTATCACCGATGTGAGCAATAAATAAAAAAAATCGTTCATTCGCTACCAGTAACCAATATTTTATTCGACCTGCCTTCTTATCACAGCTCTCCAATCCATAGCATTTAAAAAACCATTGAAATTAATTGAATAAAAAACAATTTATGGAATATTTTCCTATTTAATGTATGATTTATTAGGGCCAATACGAAACGTACCCCCAACTTCATGCTGCATGAACTGTAAATATCTATGCGCCTCATAAGGGAATCAAAGAAAAAAAACAAACAAAAACACGAAAAGAACAGTATTTACATACAGAAGTGTACGTAATATGCTAAAACAAACAAATAAAAAGAAAACAGAAAGAAAGAAAGAAAGATTGAGTACGAGCCAAAAAAACACGAAAACAGAAAATAAAACGAAAATCTACCTAAAATATGTTGAATATATTAGAGGAAAAGACCATATAATCAAATTTTTACAATACCAATTTCCCTTGTGGAGATGCCCCCCAAAAAAAGGAAACAAAAACAACAAGAACAACAAAATAAGTAGAATAAAAGACTAGCTCACATACATTTTTAAACAATAAATAAAACGAATAAAAAGCAGAAACCAACCAAGATACATACACTCATTGGGAAAACACATTCTGAGACAGTTTTACAGACAGACATGAGAACAATTTGAAGGCATGACTAGAGGGAACACCAGTTGCTTTATGCATTGGCAACACTTATGGTTGCCAACAAAGTCTGTCTTCGGTATTAGCGTTGCTGTTGTTACGAATGTTACACTTACTGTTGCTTCTGCTTCAGCATTTTTCTATTGGTGTTGGTGTTGTTGTCGATGTTGTTGTATGTAAAGCAATGGAATTGTGGTTGAAATGGTTAGAAAACTTTTCAAATTGTTTATAAACTCTTGCACATACACACATACCCTGACACATACAAAAGTTCACACTGCTGCTCATATATCGAAGGAAACGAAACGGAAAATAACACACATGGAAAATATGTTAAACACTTGGGTAAGAACAAATACACAAACACACACTACACATGAAGATAGTACTACCACAAGCCTAATATGAATGCAAAAAATCTTAACACAAACAGGCGACATATAGACAGTCACACACACATTTTGCCTCTTTCTCTTACACATGTTAAAACACGTGTAGTTTATCTGTCATTTCTTTTTGAAAGGCAATTGGGATGTATGTATGTATGCAAGATAACAAGGAAACGGAAACCGTACAAAAACTTTAAAAAAGATGCAGAGAAATGGGAAGAAAAAGAATTTGAAAATTTTGATTGAAAAACTTTTCAATCTTTGGTTAATTTTTCAAATGGAAATTTGACAACTTTTTCTATCTTCACCTCGGCAAAAGCATATTCTGCTTCTCTTTTTAGACATTAAAGTCGATAAAAACAGAAAACAAAAAAGAAACACACAACTGCCAGCAGTATAAATGTGTATAAATGTTCAAAGTTGCAAATATTTGGTCAAATTAATCAAAAAAGATTATCTTTCTCTCATTTCTCTCTTTCTTATTATCATTTTTATTTGTTTGTTTTTTTTATTTTTTCTTGGTGCACCGTTGTGGTTGTTAAGTTTGAAAAAGTTTCTTAATTCCATGCAAGAAAATATTTGAAATTTTCAAATGTGGGGATGAAAGTAATTTCTTGCTTTTTAGCTGTTACACTGAAAGTATCATTTGAGTAAGAAAAACGAAAAATAAACAACAGCCATACCATGCAGTAGCATTAAAATAGTGTTCTTGAACAAATTCATTGAACATTTTTTTAAATTATTAACAGAAGCCTGTTTTATTTTATGGAGAGGACAACTGTGAAGTTAGTTTTGAGTAGTGAATGGTTCTTAGCATTGACATACATATATAGCATGTGGCACGAACCGATTTAAAAATAGACGAAGGTAGGTATGCTCAGATAATTCGTTATTATTATTACAAATGATCCATATTCGAAACAGGTGTAATTTTAGTCTAAAGTGCCATGAACGGCTACTAACAACAGATTATTCCTGGATAGCCAAAAGCCTGTCTTAAGTTTACTCGTACTGTAGTATACCAACAATAGTTTTAATTCCATTATATTGCAGCAGATTTCTGGCAAAAACTCTGAGTGTAAATAAAATTGTCACGAAAAACTTTCTCAAAAAATCATCCGTTCGGAGTCGACTTTAAAGTATAGGTCCCGCCGCTCATGTATAAAATTAACACACACAACAGAAGTGTTGTGAGAAGCCAGGTTGTAATCCTGACTGAAGCATTGCAATGTATGTATGTATGTAGTTCTGATTACATCAAACTCCCTCAGCTTGAAACAAATCTCTGTATTTTTTCCATTGCTTAAGTATACTTCTCTAAATATCTCTTCCCTCAGGAAGACTCTGGTCCAATCCCGGACAATATCAGCTCGACTTAACCTCGTAAGTGTCGAGTGCTCGAACAGAGGCCTGACTGTGAAATAATTGAATTGAGCACATATTTCATTTGCATACATTTTCATTTATAATCGAAATCGAAACCGCTCAGATCTGTTGATGATCCACTCGCAGATCACAAAATGGTCCTTCTGTTGCTTTAAGATTATTCCATTTACTTTTGATACTTAGCTTACACCAAAACACGCTAGACTAGTTGTATTGTTTTGTTTGTCTGCCCCATAGGTCACTATTGGTCTGTCCATTATGGTATTAATACAGTGCATAACTATATCCCCAGGATTTCCCGGCAAATCTTCTGCATTGCAAACCTTCTGTATTTCATCAACTTACAGTTCAGTGATATTCCCAAATATTTTTACCACCAAACTTCTGTGATATTATTTCACACATCAATGGAAAAATTTTCTATTGATGAACTTTCCCCTGCTTGTATATGGTGCTGTTGTGACCTCAGACCCACTGACATGCACCATTGAATTAAAATCCCAAGTCCTCTTTGAATTGTGTGACAAAGATGCTCTTGAAATTTTATTTTAGCCAACAAAACTATATCATTTGTATATCCTTAGCTGTCTATGGCCTCCTCAGATACATTTCTCCGATCTAAAATGTTAATTTTTATTAAACCTATAATATGAGTCCTACATTAATACTATTAGTTTATATTTGTTGAAAGAAAACTGGCATGCCAACAGTAGCGATCATTATCACTCGATCATTACTATATTTAAGAAAATAAGTCTCTAGCTCTCTATAATTTCTCTCTTTAATAGAACTGGTTTATTTCAGAACACATAAAAATACAACCGAAAATAGAAATATGTAGATAGAAGCACAAAATGCAGTGATAATTTGCATATAGTGAAACCGAACATTTTTGATCGAACATAGTTGATCAGTTAATGAAGTTTTTGTTACATGTTTATAAGCATTATATCAGGCAAATCGAACATGTTTAGTTGAACTTAATTGGTCAGTTAATGGAAGTTTTTATTACATGTTTGATCGAACATAATTGATGCAGTTTTTGTTACATGTTTTATCGAACGTAACTGATCAGTTATTAGATTTTTATTACATTTTTTTTTTGTATGTTTGATCGAATAGAATTGATTAAGTTTTTGTTGCATGTTTGATAGAAAATAATTGATGAAGTTTTTGTTGCATGTTTGATCGAACATAATTGATGAAGTTTTTGTTGCATGTTTGATCGAACATAACTGATGAAGTTTTTAATGAATGTTTGATCAAATATAACTGATGAAGTTTTTGTTGCATGTTTGATCTAACATAATTGTTCAAGTTCGATGCATGTTTGATCGAACATATCTGACGAAGTTTTTGTTGCATGTTTGATCTAACATAATTGTTGTAGTTTGTAGCATGTTTGATCGAACATAATCTATGAAGTCTTTGTTGCATATTTGATCGAATATAATTGATTAAGTTTTGTGTTGCATGTTTGATCGAACTTAATTAGACATTCAAGTTTTAATACATGTTCGATCGAACATAACTGATCAGTTAATGAAGTCATTATTGCCTGTTTGATCGAACTTATTGATTAGTTAATAAAGTTTTTATTACATGTTTCATCGAACTTATTGATCAACTGATAAATTTTTTGTTACATTATTATTATTTGTGATACATTGGGAGAAAATTCATTCACTTCTTTTAATTTTACCCCTATTTTCATGAATAAATTGTTAATTTGAACAAATTTGAATTGTTGCATTCTAAAGTGTTTCCGTAGTTGAGAAACAATTTATGTGCAAAAGGACCAAGATTTGCGTGTTTTGAGACAGGCGTTTCAACAAAACCAGATACCGCTCGTAAATTGGTTTTGCTAGTAAAATACGCCCTTGTTGTATTTAAATTTTCGCTCTTGTTTCAATTTTTTGTTATTCCATTTAGAGTACGTAAATTATATCTAAAAATATGGAGTCTATAATAAAGCCTCCGCATATGGACAGGCTTTTGTTAATGGAAGAACCCACACGCGACTGTTTGCTACCGAATCAATGGCTTCCGCAGTCCTTACTTAATAATCTCTTTCAGCACTATTTCTTTTTGATGTTGGATAACAAAAAGCGTTTATTCGTTCGGTGCCTTTGGTTACATTATATTACGGTTACTTGTGTACATTACACATTAATGGTTAGAGAGCACCACCGTGGTCATATTTTAGCTGAGCCAACACTTATTATCCCATTACCTGTGTTAATCTCATGTATACTTTTGTTGCCCTGTATATACTTAATGACAACTAATGGAGTTTTACTCACCAAAAGTGGATTAGCCTTTAAATAAGGAGCAGGAAATATACTTGAATTGTAAAAACTCTGCGGCACTACTAGTCTGATCTGATCGTATGACGATTAGCGTACGAATTTTTGTAATGACAATAAGAACAAATTTTTAAGTGGTTACCAAATTCAAACCTAATCAAACCTAAAAATCTTCTGGGAAATTATAAAAACAACAAATAAAAAAATTACGTTTAAGACTGTATATGACATTCTCGTTAAGTTTTTAATTAAATTGAAATATTTTTATGGTATATCATAACATTCCATAATTCTCAGTAACAAAACAAACATACTCTTCTAAATATTTCGTTTATTGTATTATGTTCTATCTACACGTTGAGCAGGTTTTATTATCAAGTAAAAGAAATTTAATTTTTTCCTATAATTTGATAAAATTTTTGAACACGAGAGTTTTGAAGAGTTTCGCTTCTCTTCTATACTGCACAACTACAACGAAAGAGTTACTTACACTGCTTTCCGTTTTTTTTTTTTTGAGTTCATATTTTGATTTTTTCTTCTTTCTTTTTTGTCTCGAAATAAAGCAGACCAATTTAACGCATATGTTCACATTTTATTTATGGAAACCGCAGTCAACAATAAAGAAAATGAAATTAAATTTATTTCAACAATTGTTGAGAATTTTTCTTCTTTATCAAATCAAATCATAAAAAACATTTGACGCTTCCAACAACACTCCAAAAGCACTCACTTCTAAACACATTGAAACACAGTGTACAGAACATACGCAGACACATTAACATCCTGTAAAGACTGTGACAGAAATTCCATTCGTACGCCAACGTACAAGACTGTGTGGTATGGTTGAAGGGAAAGCTCAACTTGTGGAAATGACAAGAAAAGGAAGCAACGTAAGCAGAACAAAAAGAAATAAGAAAATATGGAAAATAATAGAGAAGAAGAAAAATTTTTATGATTCGTTATGTTGGCCGTAGTTTCAATGTACTCGTATGTGTATGTGTTTGTATGTTAGTCCTGTCTCGGACACAACAAAAATTATACCATGGACAACAGCACATTCGAAATCTATGGTAGTTGTAGTGGAAAATTAAATATTATTTACTCATACTAACACAACAGAGTGCCTTACACTCACTTACCTATACTCACTCATACAGTCACTTACTAAGATTCTTATTTATCCATATCAAGACCAAAGATAAGGGACTTTTTTCTTCTATTGGTCATTCCGTTTTCCATTCCAATTTCATTATACCCGCCTAGATTCTTTTTTCTAAAATAGAAACGGAAAATATGGCACAATAACTGGACGATATTAGGAAGTCCTTTAAGAAGCATATAAGTAAAATGGAATTGAAAAGTAAAACACAAAAGGAAAGTATCCTGATTCATGTGCTCTTTAGGAATAGAGATCTTTGGAACTTGCTTGGATTGACACAACTTTCACATCAGGTATTGCAGCTGAGTTTTTAGGTTCTTATTTATTTCTTATTTATTTATTTATTGTAATTAACATAGCACAACAAGACATAAATCTTATAAGTGACAGTGCTATGTTTAGAATCAAAAAGATGTTAAGTATATAAAAAATTAACATTAATTAAAAATAAAAAAATTAAGTATAAAGTTCAAAGTGTATATAAAGCTATTAAATCAAATATAAAGAAAAAAGTTTTAACACATAGGAACTTAGAAAAACTAACAATATTTCTACAATATAAAAGAGTTTAAAGATAATAAATTATAAAAATATAAAAAAGGTAATAATTTAGAAAATCAGTTTAATAAAAATATAATATAGATGTAAACCTAAAAAAGTAAAAACAAAAAAATTATAAATATGCACTTCCTCTAACTTAAGGTGTTGTAAAAAATATTATTTATGAAAATAATTTAAATAACTCCTTTTTGAACGCATTTGCATTACCTAGATTTTGAATGAAATTTGGTAGAGAATTCCAAAGACTAGTAGTGTGTATAAAAAACTGTCGCTGAGACAGAAGAGTCTTAAAGCGTTGCTGAATAATCTTCATACCACGATTTGATCTAGCAAACTTAATTCTACTAAATAAATATTCAGGCTGTTTGGTATAAATTATTTTATGAAGTAGAATAAGACATTTGATCTTCAGGAGATTATCAAGTTGTATACCAAGAATCCGGTATGCCAAATGAGAGATGTGATCACGACGCCCTTTACGAAAGACATATCTAGCTATGTTATTAAATGCCAAATTAAGTTTCCGGTTGTCATCGTAGTCGCAATTTGCGAAGATTTCACACCAATACAAAAGTACTGGAATTAAGTATGTTCTAGCCAGCTGCATTCGAATGGCAGAAGGAGTCGAATCAATGACAGTCCACAAGTTCCTAAGCATACAGTAAATTCTACTGACAATGACATTTACATGGCTAGACCACGATAAACTGCCATTGAAGACAATACCCAGATTTTTTGCAGATGTGACAAAGTCAATTTTATTTCCCCTGATGCTCAACTCAGGTACGACAAAAGATCTGTTGGTCCTCGAAAGCATAATACACTTAGACTTAGTCCATTAGCCGAGGCCCAGCTGTCAATCCTTGCTAAATCACGATTAATGTAATCCAAACAAGAATTAATATTCTCCTTAGGAGTACTAGTATATAGCTGCACATCATCAGCATACATATGAACATTACAGTTAACTAAAACATCTGACAGATCATTTATATACATACAAAACAACAGAGGCCCAAGTATTGACCCCTGGGGAACGCCTCTACTAATGCTAAGTGGATCTGAAATATTGCCATCAAAATGTACTTTTTGAAATCTGTTCATCAAATAAGAATAAATTAGATTGCACGCGGAATTGGAAAAATTGAACAGTTTCTGGAGTTTTTTTATTAGAACCTTGTGATCGACTGTGTCAAATGCCTTGGTGTGATCAAGGAGAACCAAAAACGCTACACTATTTTCATCTAGTTCCGACCTAAGAACCTCGACTACATTTATTAGAGCGGTAGTACAACTCCTACCCTTCATGAATCCAGACTGACTTACAGTCAAGTAATTGTGACTCGCCAGATAAATGTTGATTTGTCTGGCCATAATATTTTCCAGTACCTTGGACAAAAAAGGAAGGATTGCAATTGGCCTGAACTCATTGTTAGTCTTGGGAATGGGAAGGATCTTAGCCAGTTTCCAATGTTCTGGGAAAGTAGATTTAGTCAGAACCGTATTAAATAAGTGAGTAAAATATGGCAATAGTGTAGGCGTCAGAGCCTTCAAGAATAAAGGATCTAAATCGTCAGAACCAACTGCATTCGATTTTACCGCCGATATACATTCAAAGACCTCAAACTGATTAACGCAACGAAAACTAAAGGAATATTGTGGTGGAACACAACAAAGGTCATCGTATAAGTTACCGCTAGACATTGGAATCTTAGCATTGTACGAACTGGTCATTAAGCTTATTCACGTCCACTTCAATACCGATTTTAGGACATTTGCGGCCAATTCCTATTTCACGAATAACATTCCATTTAGACCTGTTGTCCATTGCGTTGGAAAACTTTTCACCATAATACAATGCCTTCGCAATTCTTATGCGCTTAGTAACTTCGGTCCGTGCAATTTTATGTAAAGTTTTCAAGTCATCAGTCCTAAACCTCTTCCATCGCCTGTAAGCACTATCCCTTCTCTCGATGAGTGCTTTAATCTCCGTATTAAACCACGGCTGTTGTTTTGCTCTGATGCGTTTGGTTCTGACAGGAACGCACCTGTCATAGAGCAGACGCACTTTCTCCTGGATAAAAGATAATTGGTCGTTCGCACTACCCAGTGTATATACCTGGTCCCAAGAAATGTTATTCAGTTCAATATTCAGAGTTGTATAATCTATGTTCCTAATATCACGATATGTAATATATTTATCAGCAGAACAAGTAACAGATAAATCATAATTAAGAAAGAGAAGATCGTGGTTGGAGAAGCAAGAAGCAGAAATTTGGTCATATAGCAGTACCCTATCAATGTGATTCACAAATATAAGGTCAATCAAGCTACTGGACGTCGAGTGGAAATGTGTAGGTGTTGATACATTTACAGGACTGAGATGAAGTGAAAGCATTGGTTCCATAAGTGAATTATCCAGCAGAAGGTTGTTATTAAAGTCCCCTAGAATAACTATGTCGTCATAATGAATTGTAATATCCTCAAGAATCGAAATAAAAGGAACAAGATTTAGACTAGAATGTGGTCTATATACACAACCCAAAAGAAGTTTCCGCTTATCGGTAGTTGAAATTTCCAGAAATAAATATTCAGTTTCACTTCCAATGTGGGTTAATAATTTCTCCTTGCATAGTATACCGTTACGGACATAAATCGCAACTCCACCACCTCTAGCCCTAGTCTCAATACCGTTAACTAAGTTACGCCTATCTGATCGGAAAAGTTTAAAGCCCTGTAAATCAAAAACTGAGTCTTGAACATCTACGGGTAACCAAGTTTCAGAAATGCAGATAACGTCAATACCAGCTGACACAAATAAATACCTGAATTCGTCAATCTTATTGTTCAAGCTCTGAGCATTAATGTGGATAATATTGAGACCTTCTCTTTGCCTGGCAAGAATTCTAACCATGTTATACACACTGTCCCTGGAATTATAACCACTGGAAGTCATCAAATCGTATGAGAATTTTGGCAATGCTTTCAATAGTTGGATGTAAATTAGAGGTTATAATAATTGAGCGTTCAAATAAAAAGGAGTTATACATACGTGTTTGAAAAGTATAGTAGAAGTACATATCATTTAAATTAGTTTTGAAGATGGTGAGATTTAAAAGCATCAGTGAATAACTTAGGCGTTCAAACAGCATGGCCAGGAAATAACATATTAAGGCTGTCCATATCATCTATAAGTATGAGGTCATCATTCGTAGCCTTTTTTACGTAAACACAGCCCCGCATAGTAAACGCAGCAGATAACATTTTTTGCTTTTTGAGACGAATTGCCGCGCTCAGTAATTTAAAATTGGGCTAAGTTAAGTTCTCGTTGACATAGAACTTTTCTTCTGAGGCGAGACCAATATTCCTAAGGCGGAAGACAAAACCATTGTGTAGTTTCCTGTAGTTTGCCAGGGTTTTCAAGAAAAAGTTCCTATCATATGCAGACCACAGTTTCACAATAATAGCGGCGTCTTTAGAGTTCTCTCTGTGTTTGTTATTATGATTCCTTAGGCGATAGATAGATTGAATATTCGGTACGGGTGTATTGATGGTGTTACAAATTTTATGGAATATTTCCTGTAGGTTTTCGTCCTGCGCGTACGGGATTTCATTAATCCTAATCTCGGATGAAACCGGGTAATTCTCATGTTGCTTTAATTTCATTTTTAGGGCACTTATATCCTCACGCATCTTATCAATTTCTACAGCTTTATTCTCAAGAACGGTTACTCTTTCAGTAATACTCGACAATTTACTTTCAATTATGCTGTATTTTTCTCGCAGATCAGTAAATAACTCCTCTTTAAACTCCTTAAATTTTAGATCAATGGTACGCAGAATTTGCTCCGTAAATTTTTCAAACCTGCTGTCCACACAATTTAAAAGTTTGAAGGGTGATTCTAATAATGAAGACCGAGAAGAGCCAGCCCCAAGCAAATGAAAATGGTAATGTTTCCTAAGGTATCTGATCTACCACAGGTCATGTAAATAAAGCCACTATTTTAAGTGAAAAGAATTCCAACCAACAGTGCAGGTACCTGCAATTCCACATATAAAGCATCACAGCTCAATATCTTGAATCAGCAAGTGAATGAGATGCTGTAGCATACGGTTATTGGTAAAAAGCTCAAAAACCAATTCCTTGGACGAATCTCGATTTCATTCGAAGTCTTTCTGGTTGACTAGTCTAGAAGGTAGGGTGTTGGATTATCAGACGTAAGGTCACAGTTGAAACATCAGATCAGACATCAAAACGAAATATGAAAAAATATTTCTGCGGCGACTTCCTCTCAGCAGATTTCTGGCAAAAACTCTTAGAGTAAATAAAATTGCCATGAAAAGGTTCCCAAATCAAATCTCTAGTTCGGAATCGACGTTTAATGTAATGGAATTAAGACTAACCAGATAGGAAACGAAAAATTATGTGTGAATGTCATTCAAGAATTTTGCTTGCCTTTGCTTTGACTTTGTCTTGATGAGAAGGCTTGTACTTCAAGGACTCAGTGTGCTATATTGATGGAGAGCAAATCGTTTTCTGGCAGGATCTCCCATGAAAGGAAGACTGTTGACAATCAGTAATTCTTTCAAGGGCCGAGGTAATATATTATGAAATCTCTGCTCCATTCGATAATGGAGCTTCTTGAAAACGAGACCAAAGTGTATGGAGGCCTTGCTGGTCAACTACTTATTCCCGATTGAAAAGAAACTCATGTGATACTGTCATTACTCAAGACAAAATTACGAACAAAATAAATTAATGATGCAGTCGAGCACAGTCCGCAACAGAATTCGCGGGTAAAATTCCAAGAACATAACCTCCAATATTGGAAGAAAATCAGCAACTCCAAAAAAAAGATCCAATCCAACTAAAGAAACAGGTACAATAGAGCCAATGGTAAAATCAATTAAAAAAGATCACTAATCACTCATTTAATGGAGAGTTTGCTTGAGTAGCAACGTCACCAATCACAAAAGTTGATAAAAATAGCAAAGTAGAGTTAGATGATGCACCCACACATACCGTTTCGTAGCATTGCACAATGAAGATCACTGCCAAGGAAGGTACAGAAAAAGAAAAGGTTCAGTAGCATATTACCCCTTACGTACTCAATATACCACTTGCTAGTCAACCTGGAGTAGTTGAAGATGATACATATCATCTGTTACTTGGAAATGGGATTAATCAGAAAAGACGCCAGGAAGAAGGCCGAAAAATACTTGGCCAATGAGAAGGGCAATGTTTTACCTACACAACAGGCGGTCAAAAGAAGGGGAATCCCAGAGAATCTAAGTCAAGAAGGGAAAATAGTTCAATAACGAGTCCAATGAGAACATCGAAAAAATAGCAAACAAAAGGTACAGTAAGGAGTGTCAAAAGCAGTCAATTTGACAGCCTTGAGGCAGACTGACCTCAAAGATGCAATAATTTATGAAGTAGAAAGGGAATGAATGAAAAAATATTTCTTCGGCGACTTCCTCTCAGCAGATTTCTGGCAAAACTCTGAGAGTAAAAATTGCCATGAAAAAGCTTCTCAAAAAATCTGTCGTTCGGAATCGACTTTAAACTGTAGGTCCCGCCACTCATGTATAAAAATTAACACACACAACATGAGTGGTGTTGAGAAGCTAGGCCGTAATCCTGACTGAAGGGTTGTAATGGCCAATTATGTATGTATGTAGAAAGGGAATGGAAGCGTTATGAGAATGCCTTCTACTTACTAAATACATACATACATACATAATTGATCAATACAACCTTTCAGTCAGTATTACGACCTAGTTTCTCACACATCTTATATTGCGTGTGTTAATTTTATACATGCGTGGCAGAACCTAAAGTTTAAAATCAACTCCGAACAGCAGATTTTTGAGGTACGTTATCATGGCACCTAAGAGGCTGCGGCGACTACATGATGCTTTCGACTATTCATGGGACAAACGTTAAAATGCAAACGTCAGTATTCTTGTGAATGTCGCCGAAGTCTAGTAGGTAGTGTGTTCGCTTATTAGACAAAAAGCCCGGGTTCGAGCCCCAGGCCAGACATCAAAAACGAAATATGGAAAAAAATATTTCTTCAGCGACTACCTCTCAGCAGATTTCTGGCAAAAACTCTGAGAGTAAATGAACCTGCCACGAAAAAGATTCTCAAAAATTTGTCGTTCGGAGTCGACGTTAAACTGTAGGTCCCACCACTCAAGTATAAAATTAAGGCACACAACATGAGTGGTGTGAGAAGCTAGGCCGTAATCCTGACTGAAGGGTTGTAATGGCCAATTATGTAGGTATGTAGTATTCTTGTGAGCTCACATAATAAAAAAAAATGTGAAAGTCGAGCGTATCGATGATGCATTTATTTCATATTTTGGGATTCAAAGAGATTTTACGAGTGCATATTACTAAATGGCGAGAAACTGTTTCAGATATTTTCTTACAGACACAGCATCCATAAATTCTAATTCAACACACCAACTGTCCACTCAGCTACTAGAAAAGAGTAACTGCTTAATAATATTCCTTAGGAAGCAAGAAAAAACCACAATAAATTTTTATAATCCTTCATAATGAAGTTACAAAACAAAAACAAAAAGAAAAATTAAAAAATATTCGGTCTTCAAAACCCAAACGCGTGTAAAATATTCGTTAATTTGTTTTTAATTTCAAATCTTCTACAACATCTTGAGCTGAGTAATAATTATACCCGTTTCTAACGATTTCTGCTTATGGCAATTACAACAAACACTTCATAAAAAAACCCAAGAAAAGAAAAAAAGAATGAAAGAAAACTAAGCATAAACAAGAAATGAAAATTAACGAGAAGAAAATATTAATTTTTAAAAAATATTTCGTGCGTATGAAACACAAAAATAATCAGAAAGGAAATCACAAAGCAGTTTAGAGCGCTTGGTAATACCCTACAATGCATACGGCTATCAGATGTCATTGACTGGTAAACGAAGTCAATTTTTATTTCATCTCACACTCATTAAGAGGAACGAATTTATTTATGAAGTGACTGAAATAAAATCGAAGAGGACCATAAAATATTTGGGGCTCCATATCGACTACAGGTCGAACTTCAAGGACCACGTGAAATTCATCAATAAAAAGGCATCTGTGACCCAGGGAGACTGACGAAAATAATACAAAATATTTGTGGGAACCGAATCCTCGGAGAAATTATAACCGGCGTATCCCGCAGTTTTCGCAAAAATTCGGCTGAGAGGAAGTTTGGAGATTAGGTTAGGCTAGGACGGAGTGGTATCTCTGATATCACAAAGCTCACTGGAGCACGCATAGCGGCCCATTGTGATGTCACAGGTGAACGCAGTCCATGTACTGACCAAACTCTACCAAAACCAGGGAAGAAGAAGAACCAAGGGCTGCCCATCGAAAGCACGACAACCCCGCGCTGGAAAACTAGCCAGAAAGTGTGATAAACGAAGCTATATCCTTGATGTCAATAGATGATAGCTCCGTCCGTCAAGCTGACAAAGTTTGGATATAAAGAAACGAAATTTGATTTGAGAAAGCTTTAAAGCTAACCAGTCCTCTACGAAATAATACCTAATGGCGGCATAGCGGAAGGGGTGTGGCGGAAGGACTTAGGGGGTGGATTTAGTACTTAGGCACCAGGGATGGTGAGTCCTGTATTCTTACGGTGAAACATAAATGTATTTTGAAGATTAATACCTCTTACCTTCATATAAGCTTTGTATGGCAGGGACGATTTTATGAATGACTAGTGAACCTTTCTGTAACAAAGTCTTCAGGTCACTTATTTTTTTTTTGTTTAATGTAAAATGCAAAGAGTCCTTCGCGTATATTATCACTTTCATAACAGTGGTAAAATGTTGATATCATTTTGAAGAGTGCCAATTGAGATCACTTTTCTCATCCATCTTCCTTAGCCAATCTACATCATTATCAGTCCATCTGTACATTCCTATGCTAAGGGAATCATTTCTGTAGAGAACACAAAAATCCTAACGTAAGCATGTCTTACTCCTAACAGCCTTACCCCTTTTCGGAAAACGCGTTGAGCCCTACAGAAATTTATGATTGAAATGGAAAATATGAACCGAAAGAAAGAAAGAAAAAATTGTGAATTTTGTTGTTACATTTGCAGTGCAAAAATCTACATCATTATCAGTCCATCTGTACATTCCTATGCTAAGGGAATCATTTCTGTAGAGAACACAAAAATCCTAACGTAAGCATGTCTTACTCCTAACAGCCTTACCCCTTTTCGGAAAACGCGTTGAGCCCTACAGAAATTTATGATTGAAATGGAAAATATGAACCGAAAGAAAGAAAGAAAAAATTGTGAATTTTGTTGTTACATTTGCAGTGCAAATGAGAGCAAAATTAAGTGGATTCGTAATAAATTTTAAATCATAAACAACATTTAAAGTGGCTTTAAATGTGGATTTTTCCATTCATTCATACTCAATACAACAGCAGCGCAGTATCCTTTTTACCGAACAGAAACAAAGTCATAATTTATGTGTGTCAGAAGAAAGAAATCCTGAAAATGTAAATAATTAACGAAAGAAAATACATACACACACACACAGTAAAAGAAAAACAAAAGAGAAAAAGGAAGAAGAAAATGGCGAAAATAGTATTAATAAAGATTTGGTTTCTTGTTGAGTTAGACTTTAACCCATGGGGATAGATGTGATTTGAGATTTCATCCGCAAATAGCTCGTATTAAGGGTAAAGTATTTCCCAAATGTATGTCCTTTAAAAAAACACTTGTTGCACAAAAGTCACCAAACATAATGAGCTGGTATTTGTAACCTTCATTAGGCTGACGACCATAGATGCTAAAAATAAAAGAATTTTTTCACGGCTCTTTAACAAAATATTCCACCACACATTATGCCTTGATTGATTAACAAATGGAAATGGCTCACTCTTCATAAGATACACTGCAAGATTTCTCCATCTCTGTTCCAGTATAGCGGTGTCCTTAAGCCCTACCATGTTAATTAAATATTGCCTCCACTTATTCGTAAGTAAGTACCTCAGTTAAGGCTTCAAATTTTAACAATTCTTCGAAGATTGCGGTTAGTGAAGACTTTCGTAATAAACCAAGTTTCACATCACCAGAGCTGTACAAATAGAAAACAGCCTACGATCTAGCTACTTGCACTACTTATGTTAGGTTAGGTAAGGTTGGAGTGGTAGATACCAGAAGCTCTCTTCAGCACGCATAGCGGGCCGTTGTGATGGCACAGGTGAACGCACTCCCTGTACTGACCAAGTTCTACCAAATTAAGGAAGAAGAAGAATTTGATCAGCGCAAGGGCGGCACATTAAAAGCACGACTATCCTACACTGGAAAACCAGCCCGAAAGTTTGATAAACACATCTATATCCTTGACATCAATAGATGATAGCTCCGGAATTGGAGAGCCATCTGTGCCTCACAAGAGATGGGCATTGACAGTCTCCTCTTCCTCAGAGGATCTGCACCCACGGCAGAAGTCGTTAAATGGGAGCTGCATCCTTTCCGCGTGTCTAGCCATAACACAATAACCCGTAAGCATGGGCACAGTGATTGAGATGATGCTACGACCAAGTCCGAGTAACTGGTTGGTGTGCCTTCGATCCATCAAGGGCAAAATGAGTCTAGCGGTGGAGCTAGACTCCTCATTGACCCAGTGTAGGTTGGGATTGGCAAATGCCAACTTGACTGAGATAAGTGGCATACCCAAGTCGATTGAAGAGGATTCCGAAAGGAGTGCACCAGCCCTGGAGCCATCGTCGGCCCCGTAGTTTCCCGGAATATTATTTTGCCCAGAGACCCAGATCAGTGAGACAGCGTCCAGAAAGAAAGTCGGGACAACGGCGACATTCCCTAACGATCCTGGAGTTATTTACAACGCTCGACAGACACCTTATGGCGGCGTCCTGACTATCAGAGAAGACAGAGATGCGGGTGAAAGGCGCTCCGTTGACGAGGATCCGTTGAGTGGTCCGGTAAATTACCATTACCTCCGCCTGAAACACGCTACAATAATCCGGCAGCCGGATGGAAATGTTCAGGTCCAGTTTCCCAGAGTAGACTCCGCTACCAACTCCATTATCGACCACTTATGTTATGTGTGTTAATTTCGTACATGGGTGGCGGGACCTACAGTTTAAAGTCGACTCTGAACAACAGATTTTTGAGAAACTTTTCGTGGCAATTTTATTCACTCTCAGTGTTTTTTCATGTTTCGTTTCATTTGAGATGTCTGGCCTAAGGTTGGAACCGTGGCCTCAGGTCTGATAAGTCTACTGGACTATACGTCGACTAAGGAATAATAAGGATTATAATATAGAGTCGCCAGACGAGTTAAGCCAATGCGATTATTGCTGATTAAATGCGTTTTCGAGCCATATTTCTTAAAAAAAATGCCAATATGATCACCTAGTAGTCGCAGCAGTCTAGTCGGTAGTATGTTGGCTTATTAGACGTGAGGCTACGTTTCAAACCACAGGGCAAATAAGTCGAACAAAACAAAATATGAAAGAAATATTTCTTTGGCGACTTCCTCTCAGCAGATTTCTGGCAAAAACTTTGCGAGTAAATAAATTGGCATGAAAAGTTTCCTAACAATCTGTCGTTTGCAGGGGACTTTAACTGTAAACTGTATCGTAATCCTGACTGAACGGTTGCAATAATCAATTATGTATGTATGTATATGTGATACGAACACCTAATGTAAGCAATCGACTCTTACTAAGGTTTCCTGAAGTCATGAGTACATGTATGTCATCAAGTTTCAAAATTTTAGAATCCTCAAAGGAGGTATACATACATACATAACATACATATTTGGTCATTAAAACGCTTTAGTCAGGATTACGGTCTAGCTTCTCAACACCACTCATGTTGTATGTGTTAATTTTATACGTGAGTGGCGGGACCTATAGTCGACTCCGAACGACAGATTTTTGAGACACTTTTCATTTCAATTTTATTTAATCTCAGAGTTTTTGCGAGAAATCTGCTGAGAGGAAGTCACCGAAGAAATATTTTTTCATATTTCGTTTTGATGTCTGACCGGGAATTTGAACCGTGGCTGCACGTCTCATAAGCTAACACACTACCTACTAGATTACGGTGACTTCAATGGAAGTATACGTGGCTCAAGTAGACATCAGTTTTGGCTGCAGTCATTTAAAAAATACACCCAATAGTATGTCTAATCCAAAAGAGTTTATTAAAGAAATTCTAGGCAAAGAACATTTCGTTGCAACTTTTGGGTATGAGTTAGAAGCCATGTGACAGGAAAAACATATAACTGTGGAAAGTATACCGTTACTGTTTCTCAGTAAAACGCATGCAATTCATAAATGTTTCAATTTGTGTGAATCTAAAGTCATCATGCATCAAAAATACTTTTTTTTGTCCATACGCATCATATGGGTTAACAGCTACCAAAACTGCAAAGAAAAAAATATATTTTTCTGATTTTCTATGCTCCTATTTCTACCACACAAGTAAACTCTTTTTCGTTTTATTTATTTAATTTTAATCCACCAAAAAATAAAAACAAAAAAAAAACACAAAAAATAACGCAGAAAATCCCTATAATTACTCTTTTCTTTAAATTACACATTCCGCTTCCATGTTTTTACTTATTTTTCCACAATTTTTTCCTTCTTTTTTCATTTACTAGTCGTTGCTTTTCATCGTATTGTAGAGGAGAGAAGAAAAAAAGGAGTATTAATTTGTTTTATGTCCCTCTCCGCATAGCACGCAAATATGGAGACAAACATTAAGGCTCGGAATAATGGCAGGCAGGCAACCCAAACTTTATAAATTCTTTTATCATGTAATTTTTGTTCCTTTTTCTGTGTTTTTGTATAAATTTTAATCCCACAACATTCAGCTGGGAAAACTCAAAGCAAATATATGCACGCAGTTAGACATATACTCTTCCCAACACCAGGACCAGCACCAACACCAATGCCATCCATGTACCATCCAGTATGCGAGCATAAATTTTTCAACTAAAAATTGCTTAATAAGCCAAACAAAAAAAAGGAAAGAAAAAACAAACATGAAATGAAAAAGGAACATGTTAAAGAACAAGATTTTAAATATTTTTTAATCAACTTCAAATTGAATTGGATTAAAAGCAAAAAAAAACAATGTTTTTATTTTTAATTTTTTTCTTTCTTTTTAGAAAATAATTACAACATGAGTGTAAGCACTTAAGCAGGAATTGCAATTTCTGTTTTAAATCGTTTTTATTTTTAAAAAAATAATTGTCATTTTAGTCTGATTGTGATAAACCTTAAATGCATATGCTTGTAAAGTTACATAGATGAGTGTAATTAGTTAAGTTTTAATATTTGCAGTGAAAACTGCAATGGATTGATGAACTCATAATATAGGGTGAGTCCCTAGCTATCGGTGTAAACTTTAACCATCGGTTATTTCGAATCTACCAATACTTATGTCATTCTATTCTGTCACAAAATTCAGTAAGTTATCTCCACTAAACGTAATGAATGTAGTCGCCGTAGTCTAGAAGGTAATGTATTGGCTTATTAGACGTAGAGCCCGTGTTCGAGCCCCAGGCCAGTCATCAAAACGAAATATGAAAAAAATATTTCTTCGGCGACTTCCTTTCTAGCAAAAACTCTGAGAATAAATAAACCCGCCATGAAAAAGGTTCTCAAAATCTGTCGTTCGGAGTCGACGTTGAATTGTAGGTCCCGCCACTCACGTATAAAATTATAAAATTAAGGCACACAACATGAGTGGTATGAGAAGCTAGGCCGTAATCCTGACTGAAGAATTGTGATGTACATATGTAAGCGTAATGAATTGATTTACGCTACAGCAACCTTGGTATTTATTGGGCCAACGCGAAACTGCACGATGATGTGAATTTTGCAATAAAAAAAATCGGCGTTTCGGATGAAGCTCACTTTCATCTTGGTGGGCAAGCTAATAAGCAAAATTGCCGTATTTGGGCCTGAGAAAATCCACACGTTGTCTTACAGAAGCCAATGCATCCATTATGAGTGACTGTTTGGCGAGGCTTGTGGAGCGGAGGTATCAGTGGCCCATATTTCTTTGAGAATGAGGAAGGCACAACTATTACTGTCAATGGGGGCACCTATCGTATCATGGTATGAACCGATTTTTTTGTACCCGCTCTTCATGGTATTGATGTGAACTCTGTTTGGTTTCGACAGGATGGTGCAACTTGCCAAAATAAACGGTTGATGGTCGTTTAATTAGCCGCCAAGAAATTGCGATTTGACACCGTTGGACTATTTTCTGTGGGGCGCTGTCAAAAAAAAGTTTTATGCCAATAAACCAAAGAGAATTGAGCACTTGAAGGCCAACATTCGTGATGCCATTGCCGAGATACGATCCCATACACTCGAAAAAGTGTACAAAAATTGGTCTCATCGAATGAGGTACTAGGAGCAATCAATGATATGCTCATGCATATCATATATATATCACCATATATCAGTACCAATTCGAAGCCATGCATTTGGACATGACTTCCCCCTTGGTTAGGGCTAGGAGACTATCTAAACTCCTTTTTAGCAATGGTTAAGAGTGTAACGCCACACCGAGCTTGCGCTCTCACCGCGATTTGGGTATAAACCACATTCACCACGTTGCTCCCAAATGGGGGCCGCACCATAGTCGGCCAGAGATAAGTCTCTGGGGCCCCCGACACCCGTGGCACCAGAATTAAGCCTTCGGTCAGGCCTCGCAGTCCAGGCTACCAGTTGAATCCCAAACTGTTCTAGACTGATGACCCAAAGAGAAAACAAATATGTACGCTTAAACAAACACAATAGTGGACACTACTCACCAACGATGGACGCGCACAACACAGGCTTCCCAACTCAGCAACCTACTGGCATAGGATGTGCACGCAAACGTCGAGCTAGAGGGCCGTAATTGTAACCTACCATCAACCTACCTCAGTTTTCTCCTACTAAAGATAAGACGGGCGAACTATTCAAGCATGTGCTTAGTCCGATCCGTAGCTAAGGCCCTACTAAATTTCACCATATCCATGACACCCCACGCTTCTAAATCCCTAAGGTCTTCGTAGAGCGAACATGAAGTCAGTACATGCCGTCAGTCCTGCCACACCTACAGTCCTCTGTCTCACTGAGACCCATCTTATGCAAGAAGGAAGTCGCCATGGTCTTGTAGGTAGTGTGTTGGCTTATTAGACGAAAGGCCCGAGTTCGAATCCCAGGTCAGACATCAAAACGAAAATATGAAAATATTTCTTCGGCGACTTCCTCTCAGCAGATTTCTGGCAAAAACTCTGGGAGTAAATAAACCTGCCATGAAAAAGTTTCTCAAAATCGGAGTCGACTTTAAACTGTAGGTCCTGCCACTCATGTATGAAATTAACGCACACAACACGAGTGGTGTGAGAAGCTAGGACGTTGTACAATGGGTCAATTCGACCTCCGGGTACTGTACTTATCACAGCCTAACCAATGCAAGACGGCATTAAGCGAGCCGTCACTGTCCCATCAGTAGGAATCCCAGACTTCAACTAAAGCTAAAGTCAAGGCGTTGCAGTACGAATGTCGCTTCAGGTATGAATTCATACGACACTCTGCCCTTGTCCCTGTTCGTCCAATGTGATTTCCACTTATCGATGAGGTACCCATCGAGAAGGGAAATTGAACTCCTAACTTCCCTTTTTGCCAGATCATTAGCAGAAACCCAACTAAATGCAACAAGTCGCAAGCAAAGCACATTTTGGTATTGATAGCTTGATGTTATAAGCCCGGCCAATTATATGTCTGTCTGTTCAAGGATCTCGAATAACTTCATCTTCATTTTTCATTCACTGGCAAAAGGAATGTTACTCTGATGGAAACTTTTTGTGCTTATTTGAGCCATGAGGTCTAAACTCAGATGCGCTACTAGTCCAGATATAATTTAATACCTTTTAAACATTGTCCGTTATGTTGTGTAAGTTATGGTTGGTAATAAATTCAGTTACAACTGTATTAAATTCTATGATTTTTGTAATACAATTCCAGTTCAATAATAATTTTATGTCAGTCAGTTTTTATTATTGTAATGTTAATGCTATTTAATATAATGTTATATAATTTATTTTATAACAACAACAATAACCATATTAAACGAGTCATTTATGAGTTACCCAACACATACAACAACAATCACACAACACAAATATGAAAAATATTCGCAAATATTTCATAAACATTTCGAAATCAGAAAAGAGTAATAAAATCGTGACAAGGAATGAAAGAAAGAAAGGACACTTAAACTATACATACAAACATACATATATTTATACAATTACATAAAATAAATAATCTATGGTTGTATACACACATATATATGTACATACATATCAACATATCAGTAGGTATGGTTACACACATAAAAACTGTGTGTTTATACTCGTATATGCACTTGTATGGTGTGTATGAGAATATGCTCACATTACTCTTCCAATAATATTATTCTCGTAAAATTTTATTACAATCATTTGCATAAAAATTGTGACTAATATACAGTTATTCTCGCACTCTCTCACAACAGAGACACACACACAGCCAAATGGATAGTGTGTATACACACATATGAAAGTTTTTTTTATTACAAAATACGAAAATTATCATAAAAATAGTGAAATATTTCAACACGTTAACATACCATCCATATACTCATTCAGTTTTATTACCAATAAATGAAAATGTGATATAATGTGAAATATACAGTTGTGATGAAAATTATAGCATCAAAGCAAAAAATATCCATTTCAATTGCAATACGATCATAAGTATACTTTGTAAGCGTTAAATGAATAACGAACCCGCAAAGTATTTACATACATACATACATACATACATAATTGGCCATTACAATCCTTCAGTCAGGATTACAGCCTAGCTTCTCACACCACTCATGTTGTGTGCCTTAATTTAAAATTGAGTGGCGGGACCTACAGTTTAATATCGACTCCGAACGTCTGATTTTGAAAAACTTTTTCATGGCAGGTTTATTTACTGCCAGAAATCTGCTGAGAGGAAGTCGCCGAAGAAATATTTTTTTTTTATACTTCGTTTAGATGTCTGACCTGGGGCTAGAACCCGGTTCGTTACGTCTAATAAGAGTACACACTACCCACTGGACTACGGTGACTACGCAAAGTATTTAACATCGTTTAATTATGGAGACATGAGGTCACCGTAGTCTAGTAAGTGTTGTGTTGGCTTATTAGACGCAAGAATGTGTTTCAAACCTGAGATCAGAAATGAATCGTTTTTCGGCTACTCATAAGTACTCATTAAATTTTGAATATAAGTGAGTAAACAATATTGAAACTCAACGACTCTTTTGCATTCGTACTCACTACAACATTGATTTATAAGTGCAGGTTGCAATGAGTATGAGTACAACGTTGACATTAAACTCATACCATTCGAAATTTTTTGATTTATAAGCCTACTCATTCAGATTCATAAATTTAGAAAAATACTTATAATACTCATAAATGATTCGAGAGATTCGAATCATTTATCAAAATTAAAAGTCTTAGTTGTTGTGGCATTTACAAAAAAAGAAAAAGACAAAGACAAAGCCAGCAAGCAAAGCAAACACACAACCTTCTAGTAAGTATTGTAGTGTTCGTACGCGAATCATACTTATTTTGTGATTCTTGTAAATGTTAAGTCATGAAGAGTCGAAATCAACAACACCATACATACGTGTTGTTAAGTATGAGTATGATGAGTACTTCATACTATGAAAATGAGTGGTATGAGTATAATATTAAAATAGGTATGAATGCGTATAAGTATCAGAAATTATGAGTATGATTCGATTCTACTCATCTTTTTGAATACTCACTGCAGATCTCTGGTTCAAACCTTAGCTCACAGATATTTCAAATACAATGAAATATAAAAAAATATTTCTTTCGGCCACCTCTCAATAGTCCACTGGCAAGAATTCTGTGGGTAATAAAAAAGCAATGAAAAGTTTGTCAAACCTTTCGTTTGGAATCGACTTTAAAATATGGGTCCAGCCATTCATGGATAAAATTCAAACACACAACATGAGTGGCTAGATTGTAATCCTCACTAAACGGCTGCAGCGACAAATTATGTAAGTAAGTGAGACGGAAGAACCATTCTCTCTGGAGTGTAAATATCATTGTGTACCAGCTTAAATAATGCATCTTTTTTTGATGATACTATTATTATGATCGATACTGTGGACATATTATTGCATATAAAACTTCAGGCTCTTATATTTTTTTATGTGGGAAATGATTATATTTTCACATATAAACGCGGGGGTTAAAAATAACTTGAAATTATTGTAAAATTTTGTAATACAAGTTCTTATTGTTATTGTTGTGTTGGATTACTTAAGTACGACGAACAGACGATCTATTGTACATTCTTTCTATCTATACATATTCTATATTCGTTTTTAATAGGGAAAAATTTCTGGCTAGAGTTCGATATATACTTCTGAAATGCATTTACGCTACACAGGCTCAAGGTATGTCCTCCAGTGATTCGTTGTCCTAGTCACTGAGTCTACATATTGTGCTTTAAATGATCCCCATTCCGGAAAAATTTAATTCTACAGAATAGTTTAATGTAATCCCGTTATAATTAATTAGGAAAAGTTTAGACGGTCCCATATCAGTTTCAAGCTCGAAGAAAACTATCCAATTTTCATCATTATTTTCGAATTCATAAAATTCCAGCAATGAAGCAAGCATAAGTAGCAGTCAGAGCAATACTTAGGACTTTTAATACAAGTACTCATTATATTCTTAGCTCTCCAAATTTAACTGGTTTAATGTCTAGTACTTACGTCTTTATTTAGTCAAAACTCAATTATTTTCATGCGCCTTTTCAGCGTTTGAGTTAAGTTTTAAGGGAGCAAAACCACAAAGAGTAATTTGCTTCTAACAAAACTTATTTTAAAAGCGAAAAGATTACACATTGATATTGTAGTACGACTGTCGCCGGAGTCTAGTAGGTACTGTGTTGGCTTATTAGACGTAAGGCCACGGTTCAAGCCCCAGGTCAGACATCTAAACGAAAATATGAAAAAAAAAATATTTCTTCGGCGACTTCCTCTCAGCAGATTTCTGGCAAAAACTCTGAGAGTTTTATACATATACATATATAAAATTAACGCACACAACATAAGTGGTGTGAGAAGCCTGGTCGCAATCCTGACTGAAAGGTTGTAATGACCATTTATGTTACGTGTATTGTAGTAGGACTAAAAGAAATATTAAAATATTTTATTTTAACCTCATAATCGTATATTGTTGAGTCGTGAACAGTGATAATACTGGTACTATTGAAAACTACTAACTAAAAGCAATATGATATAATTAGCTGGACCACACTAAATCGTGGTGCATTCCTTATTTTAAAATCATTTTTTTATTAGCCATTTATCATACATTATCATACATTTTTAATCGCTTACTTAGTAAAAAATAAAACACCAGGTGTTTTTATTTATCATTTAGAAATTTTTATATAGTAAAGGGTTATCCATTACTCGGTTTTAATGAACATTTTATTTTCCACACATGAAATACATTGGCTTTAATCCACCTTCTATATGTTCGTAACAGCAATCGATTATTTTGTCATATTTTTGATGAATTTATAGATGATGAATTTTTTAACTACACAAAAGTCTGATGGCACCAAATCGCTTGACCTTAGCGGTCAATTAACATCGCCAACACGTAAATTTTGCCTTTCTTAAAACTTCCCAAGCGATAAAGTTAAAATTGATCAAATTGTGTTGCTCGTGGCATCGGCTTGTTGAAACTACTTAGTGTCCAATTTATAAATTTCAATTACTTACATAATTGGTTATCACAGCCGTTTAGGCAGGATTACAAGCAGGCTTCTTACACCACCCATATTGTACCTACGGTTCAATGTCAGCAATTTTATCTATTTTTAGAATTTTTTGACAGAAGACTGTACTACACGCCAAAGAAATATATTTTTTTTTGTATATTCATTTTGTTCGAATTTCAGAGCTTATATTTGATCAACACACTACCTACTAGACTTGCAGGCAATAAAATCATCTGTATTATGTGGCCGATGACATCTTCCACAAATGCTGCTCTCCAAAGAGACACTTTTTACCGGTTTCAATTGCTTTTGCACATGCTCTGTATTGCTAGTTAATGTAACCAGCAGCCGGGAAGTATACTTCATTGCTAAAGAAATGTTTGTTCGAAAAACCAGCATTGTTGCTCAGGCACAAAATGAGCATATCTATGACGTTACCATCACATACTGGCTCTATTGGGCCATGGTGGAGACAACCTTGCTCTACGGGGTACATGTTTGGTAGGCGGTACACAGGCACCAATGCCACTGATTGCTGTTCTGATTACCAGAGCTTTCTGTTCCACTCCAACTAAAGCATTATTTGCTATACTATACTGGCTGTCCTCTGACCATCTATTAAAACAGACGACAAAGTGCATTGCAGTAAAACTCCAATGCAGTCATATCATGGCCCTATCTGGACTATTTCCAACGGAACCTTTGAAGTTTACATTACTTGCTCAAAGATGGTTGAGAAGTTGAGCTGTGATATCCTTATTAAGGTTCTTAATATTAAACAAACCTGCCTGATCATACAATGTTTCCAAGCAGAGTTCATGGCAATTTTGAAAGCAGTGCAATGCTTGTTGAGTTGTAGGGTTTTCCCTGAAAATCTTTTGATTTACTCAGATAGCCAGGCTACGACTAAGTTCTTAAGGAACGCAATTTCAATGGCCATCCCAGGTCTAGTGGAACACTTCTCTTAACATGGGCGTACTCAGGACACTCTTATTTATTTCCTCTCACAGGCACTGAATAGACATATCAATGACGTTATGAATGTTCTGTGAGTTTCACTTTACACGGAGGAGGCTGCCAATCCATATGCATGGCGAATTATTCATTAGGTTATGAACTAAAATAGTCTTAATTACTGAGAACGTTATGGAATCGGCAATTCGGATTTCTTGCAAAATTTTCTCTAACAGAAGCAATATTTTCAACAACGTGTACATTGCTATAAGTTACAGCTTTTAACCATATCTTTAATGTTTACAATCTCTTCTAATTTCCTTCAATTCTTATTAATTCCTCGTACAGTAGATCACCTTGTAATGTTCACGTTTGAATTACCATTTTTGTAGTAAGTTTTACAGCTTTTTCACGCTTTTAAAGGACTTAATAAACAAATAACAAAAATTATTACTAGAAGTCGCCGTAGTCTAGTAGGTAGTGCTTTAGCTTATTAGACGCGAGGCCATGGTTAAACCCCAGGTCAGACATCTCCAACAAAAGGAAATACGAAAAAATATTTCTTCGGTAACTTCCTCTCAATAGATTTCTGGCAAAAATTTCATGCAAAGTTTCTCAAAAATCTGTTGTTCGTCAAAAACGAAAAAAATTAACACACACAACATAAGTGGAGTGAGAAGCTAAGTCGTAAGCCTGACTGAGGGGTTGTAATAACCAATTGAAAAAATAAATAAATAACACCCCTGGTATTCAATATGAAGTCACCATAGTCTATTAGATAGTGTGTTGGTTTATTAGATGAGAGTCCACGATTTAAACCCCAGCTCAGATATCAAGTGCAAATTTGAAAAATCTACATTTCTTTCTCTCGGCAGTCTTCTGGTAAAAACTTTGCGAATAAATTAAACTGAAATGAAAAGTTTCTCTAAACTCTGTAACACAGAATCGACGTTAAACTGAAGGTCTTGTCACACATAGATAATACTAACACACACAACCTGATTGGTATGAGCAGCTAGTTCGTAATCCTAACTTAAGAATTGTAATAACTAATGAAGTAAGTAAGATATTTAGAATGATTTGAGGCCACTAAATGAACAACCATTTCAAATGAAAAAAAAAATTAGTCTTTCTTTAAAAATCTTCCGTTTTGTAAATCCCTTTTGTAAACAATAAATTTTTAGTGATTAATATTATTTATTTTTAATTTTCACTATTTTGCTGAAGCTGGTTATCAAATAACACAAATGGGATTTCAATACAGATTTATTACAAATAATAGTCGAGTTTTTATTTAAACAAATGAAAAATATTAAAAAAAAAAACAACAACTAACAACTGAACCAGTAAGCAAACAAAATTTTAAGCTGCCATTATTATGCATATGCAATTTCGTTTTCAAACAACAACAAAAAATACATACAAAATGAGGGAACAAAAATAAATCATAAAAATGCAAATTGATAATAAAATTTATCATAAATCAATAATCGAAATAAAAATATATAAAAAAATTGTATTCAAATGAGGGCGCTTTTTTTATCGCTTTCAGTAGCACAGAGAACAAAAGCACCACAGTGAAGCAAAGTTTAAAGCTTTTCTTTTTCGTTTTTATTTTTGTTTTAAATGCCATAAAATAAAACAAAAAACAAAAAAGAAAAAACATTTTTGGATGATTTTATTTCCGTTTCCGCTACACATATTTACACTCATGCATACATAGTGATATTTGTAACCACATACGTTTCAATTTATTTTTACTGTTATACACCATTATGTTGAAGTTATAGCCTGCTGTCTGCATGTATGTATGGTATGGCATGAATATGTATGTGTGTATGTGTAAATAAATAATAGCGAGTGTATAAATGATTGGTTATGTGTGAGTGTATATGGTGTTGACAACTGCCTAATTGTGACATTACACTTGATACTCGAACACAATAAACAAAAAGTTGTCGAAACTTGTGCTAGTATGTGTAGGAATTTGTGTATTTTATGCGTAAAACTTACTTACTCTCTCTCTCTTTCTCTCTCTACGAATACAATTTATTCTTTCTCTTATTTCAAGAGAACTAAACTACGTGCGTATAACTGCGTACGTATACGTACGTGCATGGGTGCTTTATAGTGTCGGCAAACTCATTACAATTCTTCTCTGGATTTCTCTTTGGTGTGGTGTTTTATTACAAACACTTTTTAATTTTGCTATTTGCTTTTCACTCTGCCATTCCGGCATTTTAAGCGCATATTCAACACTTGCTTGTTTTTTTTCTGCTGCTTCCTTCGTAATATTTTTAATAGAGCTCTCTCTGTTGCTTGTATTTGTGTCTCTCTATGTATACTGTGAAACCGCGCCAATATAAATGCCTGTGTATGTGTTGATTTTTATAACCTACCCAAATATTTTTTATTACACATTTTCTATTGCTCTTTAAACAATTTTCGTTTCTTTTTCAGCGTTGGGAGTAACGCACACACTTTAATAAAAACTGTAAAAAAAAGAAGAGAGAAAAAACCAGAGAGTAAATCCCAAGTATGCATGTTTTATTTAAATGCATGGGAGTGTGTTTAATGGTTTTTATTGTTGCGTTTGCATATCTGTACGTGTGTGAGTGTGTAAATTACAATAGTAAGTGGAGTTTAAATCAGTGATGCCACAAGTAAGTAAATTAATATGCATTTAGCAAGTTTTACTCTTCCAAAATCATGATGATTTGTTAATCTGTAGACTTTGGTCCTGAAAACAATTCATGTTTTGTATAAAAAAAAAATCGTGATGCATGCTGCTTCGAATCTGATAAGATTTTCGAAAGCAGATAAGATCAGAAGAAAAATTCAGAAGATGCAATGAATCGTTTTTTCGCTACTCATAAGTACTCATGAAATTTTGAATATGAGTGAGTCAATAATATTGAAATTCAACGACTCTTTTGCATTCGTACTCACTACAACATTGATTTATAAGTGCAGGTTGCAATGAGTATGAGTACAACGTTGACATCAAACTCATAACATTCGAAATATGTTTGATTAATACGTCTACTCACTCATTCAGATTCATAAATTTAGAAAAATACTTATAATACTCACAAATGATTCGGTTGATTCGAATCATTCATCAAAATTTACAGTCTTAGTTGTTGTCGCATGTACAAAAAAAAAGAAGAAAGAAAAAGACAAAGACAGCAAGCAATGCAAACATAAAACTTTCTAGTGAGTATTGTAGTGTTCGTACGCGAATCATGCTTATTTTGTAATTCTTGTAAATGTTGAGTAAGTGGAGAGTCGAAATCAACTACGTCATGCATATTTTTAAGTATGAGTACGTGGAGTATTTCAAACTTTGAATATGAGTAGTATGAGTATAATATTAAAACAAGTATGAATGCGTATAAGTATCAGAAATTATGAGTATGATTCGAATATTTGAATAGTCATTACTGATTTCTGATTCTTAACGATAACGATTATATGGGTAATACCATGTCGCCGTAGTTGAGTAGGTAGTATGTTGGATAATTAGATGTGAGGTCACGGTCAGACACCTCGAACAAAACCAAATATGAAAACAGAATATTTCTTCGGCGACTTCCTCCCAGATTTCTGGCAAGAACTCTGAGATTAAAAAAATTGCCATGAAAAGATTCTCAAAAATCTTTCGCTTGGAGGCGACTTTAAACTGAAGCTTCCACCACTCATGTCTAAAAATTAACACACACAACATAAGTGCTGTGAGAAGCTAGGTTGTAATGACTAATTATGTATGTATGTATGAATAGGATGAAGAAGAATCAGGAACAAATGGCAGAAATATTAAATGTTGCAAAAAAAACTATTTCTGATCGTTTAAAAATGATCGGAAAATGAGTGCCACATGAGTTGAATGACAAACAGATGGAAAATCAGAGAGCCACTTGTGAAATATTGCTTTAAAGACACGATAAAAATTATTACTGCATCGTATAAATACTGACGGAAAATGGATTCTTTTTCTGTAACCTAAACGGAAAATACCATGAATTAATCGAGGCAAGCTATGTCCATTGTGGAGGAAGACAATGTTATGTGTCCGGAGAGACCAGAAGGTACGAGGTACTAAAATTTTCTAGAACTTGGTGGAACGGTTAATACAAATCGCTCCCGATAAGAAATGATCAATTTGAACCATGCATTGATCGAAAAACGAACATAACGGTCCACAAGACAAGTCAAGGTTACATTGCAACATAACAGTGCACCTGCTCACCAAGCAAACCCGGTTCAGGATATAACCAATGCACTTGGCTAGAAATTGCTACCCCACACGGCATATTCTTTAAAGTTGACTCCTCTTCGGACTACTATTTGCTTTCATAGATAGCACACGCACTGGCGGAGTAACACTTCAAATTTACGAGGAAAACGAAAATCTTCAACGATTTTCTGCTTCTGAAAAATTGTTTAAAAAAATTCCTAACAATTCTGGCAACACTGGTGCACACATATCTCTATATATTATACATATGTACATACACATACTATGCATAACATTATTAAATATTTCAATTACACAATATTTTGTGAATGCTGTGGGTGTTGAAATATTCAACACTTATCACAGTTTAAATGCGTTCACAAAATTTCAGACATAAATTCACTTCCTTTTTCCTACTGTCGTATTAAGTATGGCAGAATATATAATATATACGTATGTATGTAATAAGTATAAAACAAATTTATGCTTGAATGTAAAACAAATTAAAAGATGCCTAAAACTTCGAGAAATTAAATTTTCTTTCTGCAGAAACAGACATCAAATGCGAGTAAATCTATGGGTAAACCTAGTAAATGTAGGGGCTTAATCATAAAGGTTGAAAACTTTATCAGTTACGCAAGCGAAAAATCTAGGAGTCGCTAATAAGACAACAAAATAAATACACAATTCAACACCATAGCAGTTCTTCCAATCTCATCATTGAGTTCTCACAAAATGTATTCGAGTTTAGTTTGAACTTTTTCCAGTTCTCAAACGTAAGGAGTGATCAGAAAATAAATCCTGATATTGCAGCAAGAAGCCTTAAATAAGAAAATTCCATAAAGGATATTAGAAAGTGAGGAAGTCTCTTAAGGACAAGAGCTTGAGGTAAAAGACCCACAGCTCCTGCACAAGTCATTGTGTAAACAAAACACTGGGCGCTTGTTTCAAGTATTTTAATTAGTAGTGCTCTATATTAATTCTCTAAGTGTTGATCTTAATTTAAAGAATGTTTATCAACATTGCTTTAAACAGAGTTCAAAACCAGAGATTGGAATTAGGTTCTTGATAACTTTGCGCCGATTTTTTCTTATAAGAAGACAAGCACCATCTTCACAACCCAGCTTTTAGCTTGAAACTTGGCAAATATTCTTAAAACCATTATCCCACCAATAGCCTTAATTCCATTTTACACAAAAACTTTTGGTAACTTACATACATATTGTTACGAAAATAAAAAAAAAATATAGATACTGGTATTTTACTTTTACATCGTTTAATATTAGAATTATAAACGAAAACAAAACAATGAACTTGTTTACAAATTATCGCACTGTTTAATGTAACAACAAACACTACCATAAAAAATGGTAAACAAAAATATACAAACAACACTAAACAACGATGTTTACGTTTATAGAGATTGCGGGAAAGCGGAATTCGCCTTCAAGAACATTCATTAGACTGTTTACTTTGCCATACAAACGGTGAGGTAAAGCAGGCAACTGAATTAGTGAAGTAAAGTCAATATTGTGTGAAGACGCGGTGCGTTTGCAGATCTCTGTTGCAAAGATCAGTCGAAAAATTGTCTAGTAATTGTTATTGTTTATGCAAAGGGTGTAAACAGAGGAATAACGAAAAAAGCAATTGTTGTTGTTTACGTAAAGTTGTGAATAGTTGCACACAGAATTGTGCAAATAATAAAGAATTTTAATTAAAACTTTATCTGCAATCTACGAGCTCTCAGTCAGGATTATGGCATAACTTCTCACACCACTTATATTGTGTGATAATTTTCTACAAAAGTGGCGGAATCTGCAGTTTAAAGTCGACTTCGAGTTTTTTTTTTAGAATCATTTTAATGGCAATTTTTATTTCCTCTCAGAGCTTTTGCAAGAAATCTTCGAAGAACTTGGTAACTTACGAAAACTTTAAAAACTTTTCATCGTCTCTTTAGTTTTACTTCTTTAAAAGCAACACAAAGTGTTATTTCTAAAGCCATTTAAATAAGTCATGCTTCAATCGACCTACAGTGTATGAACATGTATACAAAGAGATAAATTAGCTATGAATCCTATAACAAGGCAAAGGCATCCTTTTTTCCTTCCGTCCTTCCTTCCTTTCTTCCTTTTTCTATTGTTCTACTACTTTATTAAACTTTAGGGAGTATCTGCAATGAAATTAATGTTACTTTGTAGCATCATAAAAAAATTTGTTCCACTGTTTGGGAACACAATTTCAGATTTGAGCGTCAAAAACAAAGAAATCTTAGTATTGGTTTCTCAGGGGGACCCTTATTTTACAGCATTAGAGTTTTTACAAAACTATAAAAGAATGTTGTTTTCTTAAGAAATTTGCCTTGCTCATTTAATAGCGAAGAGAAAAATTTCAATTTATGGTATCATCGATCGGTTTAAATTTGAACCATCGGTAATTTCGCATCTAGCAATACTAATGTCATTTTATTCTGCCACAAAATTCAATATATTATCTCCACTGAATGTAATGAAGCGATTTACACAATGTTGGGATTTATAGGAAATTTATTTCCTAAACAAAGCCAATTGGTCGGTTGGCACAAAAATATCGTACAAAATTTGGTAGCAGGAAGGGCCAATAGTGCCCGGTATATGCAAGTTTATTGCTAAAGTTCGTGAAACTGGTTTCATTGTTGATGTGCCAAGGCATGAGCGTGCGTAAGAATCCATCAACATCAAATCGTTATCGTTCTCAAAAATTAATCATTTCAAGCACCAGTTTACACCGAACTTTGCAATCTCGGTATGACGCCTTAAAAAGTTCAATTGGTTCAAGAGATGAAGCCGCATGACCATTCGCTTTGTTTTCGCTTCGCTAGGTGGTCCAACGAGAAACTGCACGATGACGTCGATTTTGCCAAAAAGAGACACATCTTCTGGTATGAAGCTCATTTTCATCTTGTCGTATTTGGGGCTCAGAAAACCCAAACGTGATCTTACAGAAGTCAATGCACCCATTACAAGTGACTGTTTGGTGCGGCTTATGGAGCGGAGCCATCATTGGCCCATATTTCTTTGAAAATTAGGACGGCGCAACCATTACGGGTAATGGAGACACCTACCGCAGCACGATAACCGATTTTTTATGACCGCTCTTCATTTGATGTGAACGACGTTTGGTGTCAACAGAACCGTGCAACTTTCCACATATCGATTTATTGCGTCAAATGTCTGATGGTTTTTTAATTAGCCGAAATGGTGATGACAATTGGCCGCCAAGAAACTGCGATTTGACACCGTTAGACTATTTTCTGTGGAGCGCCGTTAAAGAAAAGTGTTATGCCGACAAACCAGAGACAATTGAGTATTTAAAGGCAAACATTCGTGATGCCATTGCCGAGATACGACCCCATACACACGAGAAAGTGAACGAAAATTGGTCCGATCGAATGAGATACTGTGAGTCCAGCCGCAGTACCCTTAAGAAAGAAGTAATATTCCTCTTCTAACCGGAACAATTGTACTTCACAACAAAATAATAAATTTGGCATAATTTGAAACCGTATATGTTTTATTGCATTTTTAAATCTAAACTTTTAAATTTTCTACCCTTCAGTATCACCGTATAGTACTACAGTGTGTATGAGTAATAAAGAATTTTTTTATTCTTTAATAATCATACGCCTACGCAGGTAATTTTTTAATTTCAAATAAATTGTTAATATTTCTTATAGTACCTGTCATTGTGATTCCTAACTACCATTTACGATTTTTAAAAATGTTTGTTAAGTTGGCAACAAAATATGCCAGCCAACAATGCCTGGCTGGCAATAAGAATTGATGTCATTCGATTAATACGCTCATTAATTAGATTTTCAGTTTATTTACAAGGTTGGCATTAATCTCTGTGGTTGTGTATGAAAAACCAAACCAACAGAACATCGAAAAAAGAACAAAAACTGTCCAACAACATATTTAAAACATGTGTCTTTGCAACACATAGGAAACTGGAACAAAATGTTCAAAATTTTTTTTTTTTTATTTTTTCTCATGAATTTTGTTTGGCAAAATTTCTAGTTGAATGGGAAATGTTAAATGAGTTCTGTCATGTACACTGAACAGTGGTTTAAATAAATACAACACTCTTAAACAGTTCAAAATGCATGATATGTGTGTAGAGCTCAAAACAAAATTGAAAGGAGTTACATCAGGGGCCTTTGGAAGGGCATGCTGCGGATTGATTTTATATTTTCTGTCATACTCCTCCACTTGGGAACCTGAGAAAAATAATTCATTAGTAGCAATCACTTATTAATAGAATTTGGATAAAATCTGCTCCACCATGAAACAATTCAGGTAACTGAGAGATGCCAAGCAGGAGTTATAATTGAGTGACGAAAAATTTAACATTATGACGGTCTTATGACGGGAACTTATAGCACCCATTTTCTGTTATTCTTATGCACTATGGAACTTAAGTAGAAAAATTTTTGAGCAACCACACCTATTGATAGAATACGGATAAAATCTACTCCATCATGAAACGATTCGGGTGATTGACAGATGCTAAGCAGAAGTGACAATTGAATGAAACAAAATGTAACATCGGTCTTACAACGGGACCTTATAGGACCCAAGTGAGCTCTAAAAAAACCTACATTTCAGTAAGAGGTGCCATAGTGTAATGTTTAAACTACTTGCCACGAACCATCGAGGTAATGAATAAAAATATATCATGGTTTTCAAAATTGAAGTCACCCTAGTCTAAAAGGTAGTGTGTTGGCCTATTAGACGTGAGACCACGGTCCAGGTGCATCTCCAACAAAACGAAAAATGAGAAAATATTTCTTTGTCGACTTCCTCTCAGCTGATTTCTGGCTAAAACTCTGAAGGTAAAATAAAATTGACATGAAAGGTTTCACGAAAAAACCTGTCCTTCAGAGTCGACTTCCATCCCCTTCAAAAGACCAGCATCTGTTCAGGATGTCTCTTCAGAGAGGATAGTGTTAACAATGAATATTATGGAGACATCAAGCAGCGTCACTAGCCCTTCAAAATGATTTCAATCAGCACCAGAAGATGATGAACATATCATCCTAAGACCTACAACAGTAGATGAAACAGCTTCCTAGCTAGTGAACCTTGTTTGATATGTACGTTCTTTTGAACAAAAAAGAGTAAAACTGCCGTTGCCTTGCAAATTCATTACCAAGCACTTATTGAGGCCACTTGCCTGTAAGGCCTTCACGTATATATATTAAACGCCGTTATACACGTTGTAAATGCATGGTGATGTATCAGTGCGTATTTCCATAAAACCACACAAATGCACACATTAACCAATACATAAGTACTTTCATATACAAACCATTTGTACACACAAAGCTATATATTAACAGTTATACGTTCACATTATCCAGCTACAGTTACAGTTGTTGTTACAATTTCAGACTCTCTATATATATAATAGAAGAAGTTGTAACAATATCCATCAGATGTGGTTGTTGGTGATGTTGCTGTTTTTGTAGGCAACAAACATTGAAATACAAACGTACGTACAAATTGTCATGAGGTCTCAACTAGTTACACATTTACCTGTGTGTACAATTGTGATTCCGATCCGTTAGTATATAAGTATACTTACGCACAAATCTATGTAAGTATGTACGTATGCATAAATATAACACAGTTACATTGAAATAAAATATGTCTGCTAATCTAGATGTATGTATGTACACATTGATATACGTGTACATCCATTGGTCTGTATATTTGTAGCAGGCAATAAAAACACCAAAAAGTCATTGCCTTGTTGAGGTATATTTTTATCCTAGAGTGCTTATATCTCTGAGCGTAAATATATGTATGTATATATGGTAGGCACATACAAGCTCATTTATGTAGTACATAAATATCTACTTACATATGTATATGTAAATATGTTTACCCGATAGTATATGGTATGCTGTTGATATAATTTACAAGTTAAACGTTTAGTGGCCAAAAGCTATACTAGACTCACCTGTAATAATTGACACGTTCATCATGTATGTATTCATAGAATTACGAGATGTATATATATAGCATTCTCACATATAATATATTTGTGTGGGCATATGTAAGAGAGTTTGTTAAGGCAAATGTATTGCAGAACATTCCTTTTTTTTGTATACCTCTTATACTTGTTAGTATTGCTACCATTGCTTTAAAAATAATCAATCCCCGCTTACAGCACCTCATCAGTGGCGTGGAAACTACTCTTCTCGCAATCTGATCCACCTGCTCACTTGCCTGAATACCAACTTGGCCTTGGTTTCCATTCTAATCTAAAGTCAATCTCACAGGAGTTCAGTGCATTGTACATGAGTTAATTTTACTGTGGTGGTACTCTGGCAGTGGAATTGCACTGAAAAGATTCTCAAACCTTAGACTTCATTTCTTCTTCTTACTCATTTTCGTTGCGAAGCATTTCCCAAAATAATAGAGTTTACTGTCTAAGGGACAATTAACCCATATATGCTTATCGCATCATTTTTCAAACGGTAAGATATTGATGAGCTGTGTGGTATGGCATATAGATTCCAATAAATACAAAAAATCTATATTTTTTACGAGAAAAAAAGTTGGGCACATATGGGTTAGGAGGAAAACAGTCAGCCATTCGATTTGTAAGGTTACGAAACTGCCTGAGGTTTCCCACATTAGACAGCTCATTCAGGAGAACCAACCCACTGTATTTCCACACAAAAAATTGGAAAAGAGATAGAAGAAGGGAGAAAGGAGAAAAGAAGTAGGAAATGGATAGATACAGCAAATGTCCCCCATTGGAATAACCATGGTCATCATGGGCGGTGATCCTCACTACCATCTGCTATGGGCTAAATTCCAATAAAGCTTGCAATATCGTTATAGGACATGTTTATATCGTCGACCGGAGCTGTTTCTAAAAATGTATTTACATATAGTATATGGGTTGATTATGTGTGCCATATTGTGTTTAAATAAGTATCTGTATTATAACTTTAACATCGATGTAAAGAATCAGAAACATCCAAAATAATATCGAATTGCCTTGTTGTGTCGATAAGCTACCCTGAGTGTTCTTGTAATATCGATGTATAGGGTGGGCCATCTATCGGTTTAAATTTGAACCATAGCTTATTTCAGTGGTGTTGTGCTAAGTTTTTTTACCGGAACGCGTTCCGTTTCAGCAGAAAAAAACGTACCGGACTCCGGTTCACGGTTCGGAAAAACAAGCCGGTTCGTTCAGGTTTTTGTTCCGGTTCGGGTTCAAACCCTTGTTTATAAAAATACATATAAAAATTCGTCAAAAATTAGAAAAAAAAATCAGCAATTGTTTTCAATTTTTTTTTTTTCAAAACGTCAGCCAATTCTCGTTATCAGAAATTATCTTTAGTGCCGGAACGCGTTCCTGTCCAAAAAGTAAGTGCCGGAACGACGTTCCGGAGCGTACCAGCTCGACAACACCACTGGCTTATTTCAAATCTGACAATGTTTATGTTATTCTGTTCTGTCACAAAATTCAATATTTTATCTCTACTGAACGTAATGAATCGATTTATGATTAAGCAACGTTGGCATTTATTAGAAATTTATTTCCATAACAAAGTCAACTGATCGGAAATTGCATGAAAATGTCGTGCAAAATTTGGTCACAGAGAATATCGTGCTCGACACTGTGTACACCTGACAATATCGAACCTGTGGCTGAGAGTGTGCGTAAGTCCGTCAACATCGATTTGTCATTGTTCTCAAGAGTTGAGCATTTCGGTATGACGCCTAACGAAGTTCAATCGGCTGAAGAATTGAAGCCACATGACCATTCGCTTCCTTTCCGCTTCGCTAGGTGGGCGAAAGATAAACTGTACGATTTACCAAAAAAAACATCTTTTCGGACGAAATTCATTTTCATCTTGTTGGGTACGTTAGTAAGCGAAATTGCAGTTTTTGGAGCTCAGAAAACCCACACTTGGCCTCACAGAAGTCAATTCACCCACTACGAGTGACTGTTTGCTGCGGCTTTTAGAGCGGAGGCATCATTTGCCCATATTTCCTTGAAATTGAGGACGGCGCAACCATTACGGAAACTTCTATCGCACTATGATAACTGATGTTTTTGTACCCCCACTTCATGGTAGAAACTGCGGTTTGACAACGTTAACCAATTTTCTGTTGGATGCCGTTAAATAAAAGTGTTATGTAGAAAAACCAAAGACATTTGAGCATTTAAAGGCCAACATTCGTGATGCCATTGCCGAGATACGACCTTTTACAGTGGAAAAACTGCACGAAAATTTGTCCGATCGAACGATTTGGCCAGCCGCGGCAGCCATATAATGAAATAGTACTCTATTTCTAACCGGAACAATTATACTTCAGAACAGAAGAATAAATTTGGCAAAATTTCAAACCGTGTTTGTTTTTGTTGCGTTTTTAAATTTAAACCTTGAAATTTCCCAATCTTCAGTATCACCGTATCATACAATGGTGCGTATGATTATTAAAGAATACAAAATTCTTCATTATACATACGCCTAAGCAGGTAATTTTTTATTTTATAAATTTTAAAAGTATCTGTATTAAATTTTTATAGAATTGCTTCGTTGTGTCGATAAGTTAGGTTAGGTTGGAGTGGTTGCTCTGATATCACAAAGCTCACTTGAGCACGCATAGCGGCCCGTTGTGATGCCACGGGAGGACGCAGTCCCTGTACTGACTGAGTTGGTAAAAGAAAAGTTGATTGGCTACATATTAAAAGCACGACTATACTACGCTGGAAAACCAGCCAGAAAGTTTGATAAACGAAGCTATATCCTTGATATCAATAGATGATAGCTGCGTCAAGCTGACAAGAAATGGGGAGCCAAATAACCTATATCTACACCTAGCCAGAGACGGGCATTGACAAAGAAAGTAGATAACAGTGTCCTCCTCCTCAGCGGATCTGCATCCACGACAGAAGTCGTTAAATGGGAGCCCCATTCTTTCCGCGTGTCTACCCATAACGCAATGACCTGTAAGCATGGCCACTGTGGTTGAGATGACGTCACGACCAAGACCAAGTAATTAGTTGGTACGCCTTCTATCCATCGAGCGCCAGGTGAGTCTGGCTGTGGAACAGGACTTCTCATTGACCCAGGATAGGTTGGCGACCCGAAAGAACTTCCGCGCAATGTTGTCGATAAGTTACCCCGATTGCTTTTTGTTACATCGATGTATGTATATCCTGCACTACTATGGGGCAGTTTATTTCTCTGCTCACGACCTTAGACTACTGAATAACAAAGTCTAAACGAGTTACAAAGACAAATTAATAGGCCTTGGCTAGAGGCGACGTTTGAATTTGTCGTGTGCAGCATGTCATTATGGCGGTATTTAAGAAAACATATGTTTTTCTCGTAATTAATATCATTTCACACATAATAATGTCGATTGAAAAGAGAAGCTACTCATTGCTGTTTGATCTGCGTGCAGTTTTATGTTCCTTTTTTAATATTAAAAATTAAATTCAAATACTTTCTCTTAAAGACTTTGCAATAAAAATCTGTGCTGTTTCGATTACTATTTGCTTAGCTTAACTTTAAAGTATTCCTTCCAATGGAAAGTACTTTCAGAAGCACTCATCTACACAACATTTATTCCTTTAAAGTACAAGGACAGAAATTTTAAAATTTTACACCTCTTTTGTGTTTGTATTTGGATGTAAATAAGAAATGGCTTGGAGATGTATTCGTATGAACAATAAATTTCCTGTAGGCATCACAACACCATCGCAGTGGAAATGAACATTTACTGCAACCAGAAAGGCCTGTAGCTATTGTTGCAACAGTTGTAGTAAATGTCAAAACATATATGGGGTTCTGTTCTATTTCGTGGTAGTAAAAGGCCTAAAGGACAGCTTAGTTATGGTACTATTTGAATTGCTTTTATGGCCAAAACTCAAGAATCTCTGTCTGTTATGCATGCTTTAGAAAACTATCGAAATTCAACAAAATTACAAATTCTCAATTAAAATTCATTTCTATTGTTGTTGCTGTTGCAATAATATGCCAAAAATATTTAACAAATGCATGAGTTTTTATCAAAAAAAAAAAAACAATAAATTTTTTATCATAAAAATTAAAAACCAAACAGACACAATTTAAAATATTTTGATGACCATAAAATATGTTTAAAAGAATTTTTTTTATTTTAATTATTACACTTACACTGCATCTTAACACATATGACTGCATTACAATAACAAAAAAAAATTCAAATTTAAATAAAATTGGTAACATTCTTTGCATGTAAATATATTTATGTGTATGTGTGTGTGTTTTTAGTTTGCAACATAAATTTCCTGCAGCCTTGACAGCAGCATCATAGTACACAAGCACTGCATGTTGCAAAAAGTTAAAGTGTTTGACAAAAGAAATTTGTTTGGCTTGCTTTTTTTTCTACACTTTTTTTTTTTTGGTTAATAGGCCTTATAGTCATATTGTGTTCCTATTCTTCTTCTTCTTTATGCCAGATTTTGTACTCATTCATTTACACACACGTTTGTATGCATCCAAATGCATACACCAAAAATGGAAGACCATGTAGAAATGAAGGCACATAGAAATACATACAGTTGAGGGCGAATAAATAGAAATAAAACGTGTTATTTGTAATGAAGTTTCTTGTCAGTGTTCTTCAAATAAAATTGTGTCCAACTTTTAAATACAAGGACCCACCATATTATTTTGAAATTAGGAGCCTGAAATATATTAGAAGTTTACATCAGTATGTATAACACCACTCTAATGATATGAGATCAATAACATTCTGCAGTGAATGGTCATCTACCTCTGTCAGAATCAATCAGAATCAAACTGGGTACCACCCCGATAGCCTGGTTGGTAGTGTGCTAAACTTCAAGTGCCGAGACCGAGGGTTCGATTCCCACCAGATACTCTGGGTGCTTGTGAGTGTCGGAGCGAAGGCCCAAAAAAAAAACAAAAGAATTAAGGGATTATCATGCTTCCCAAGGATTTTTTCCGACATCGGCGGTGTTACGGTCGCCTAAAGATGAGCATGTCAATATCTGACGACCATGATATGAGAAGTTAGGAGTGACCCAAAGCAAAAATCCAATGGATTCTTATAAAATATGTTACTGGCTATAGCCTGAGCAATGATATTTTGAAAACATCAAAAAATAACAAAGTGGGTGTGTCCTGTTTTCATATATTTTTCTGTGTTGATTGTTTAATAAAATTATTTATTAGTGCTGGATCAGAACTATCTTAGTTTAGGCTAAAACTGCTCATCTGTGGAACATTGTCCAAAAATTTCAACAAAATACTCTTGGCTCTTAAGAAAATCTGAAGAGCTTACTCAAGAAAGCCTAAAATTAGACATTATCTCAATAAATGCTCAGAAGTCTTGGCTCATAAGATGAAGAAAAATATGGTCGATATTTACATGGACTACAATATATTGATAGTACCTAAGAAGCCTGTAACTTGTAAGCCATCCATTAGAAACATGTTTTTACTTCAGAACTTCAGTTGTCAGTATGTGATGACTCACGTTAGTACTTATCTTCTCCAGAGAATAAGACTAAGCAGGATTATGTGTACTTTACTTTGAATTGGAACATAGTCCAACTACGATTATCTAAGGTATGCTTTCCTGTATATTTTTTCATAATTTTGAAAACATGCTCCATGAATTTCCATATCTTTCTCCAATTTTCTTTGCCACTTAACATTTTGTCCACTGTTCTCTGTTACATGTTCAATTTTTTAATTCAATATTCTTCTCTGATTGCCAGTAAAATATGTGTGCTTAGAATCGTAAATGTTGTCTTCACCAAACATACAATTTTTTTAAGGAAATGTTTTCGAAAAAACTCTGCTTCGACTACTATACATTTGATTTTATATTGACGTCTCTGTCATCTAATACGTAGTATGTCGATTTATTATACGAAAGCCCTTGGTTCAAACCCGAGATCAGACATTTCGAAAAAAACCAAATATAAAAGGAATTTCTTTCGATGACTTCCTCTCATCAGATTTCTGACAACAACTCAAAGAGTAAAATAGAATTGCTATAAAAAGTTTATCAAATCTGTCATTCGAAGTAGACGTTAAACCTTCAATACTGTATAAAATACTGCAGATATCGAGTATATACTATCCTTTAATAATTAATACTTGAACTACGTAGTTCATCCTTCCAGCTTTCTAGGCCTCATAGTGTATCAAAATTACCTCCCTCAAATCAACCATTCTAAATTCAGAGAAATATTCTTCTCTGGGCCATCCTCGTTATACTCTTAGGCTACTTTCTGATAGTGTGGCCGATTTTCTTCCATTTCCTCCGTTTTGTTTTGTGTTGTCATGGGTTTCTCGCTGTTTTCAGAAATCCATGCTACTGATGATATTAGTAAAGACTCTCCTACATATGATTCTGACGCACTTCTTGATGAATGTCTGTGGTTTTTGTCGACTTTACACAAGCATTGAATAAGCTCGTTTTATCTGTTTCCACAAGTTCTTGTCACTCAGTTTAATCTACCCACTGCTAGATTTTCGACATCCAGGCAACTTCAGTATCGACGCGGCTTCTCCAGAAATTCCTCTCTAAGAGGAAGGCTTTGGCTTTGCTTCAATGCAGTTCATAAAACTAGTTTTTTTCCCAATCTTTAACGATTAGACCATACACGACTTCCATGTTGAAAGCCAATTTGCTTCACAGACAATGTTGCTAATGGTGCTTATTCGCTCCATTTGAAATGTGTAAGTGAATCATGAAATTTTCTACAAAAACTTGTTAAAAAGACATACTTATAAGCAACCATTACTACTTAATTGCCGCTAGCTGTTAATAATGTATTTCAAAAATATTTATTCTTTTGTTTTTTATTATTGTTCTCTTTTTTTTGTTGCAGTTGTTGTTGTTTTTGTTGATCTTGTGTTTCTGTTGATGTTTTTATTTTGATTTTTTGTTTTGATTTTCTACATCTCGGTCGCTTTCATGCCTATTGAGTGTGTGAGTGCGTTTGTGTGTTTTGCGTGTGAGTTTTTATGAAACCAGGTCCAGGGGGAATAACCCAAATTTGTTGATTGTCTAGCAGTCTATATGTATGTACATATGTATGTTTATACAAATACATTTCAACATACATACGTATAGGGATGAAGATAGTGAGTGTTATGTTGTGTGCATCAGGAGTATTGAAATGAGTGCATAAGTATTTGGAAAACATTATTTACCCTTATATGGTATGTATGTATGTATGTATGACTCCAACTACAACTTGCTTTTTGCTCCACATATAGTATGTGTAAATAAATATATGAATGCATAGGTATGTACGGTATGTGTGCGAGTGTGTATATGTGCATTTATATTTATGTTGCTGTTGCTGTTGTTGTGTTTTATTATATTCAAAAATTTTAATAAATACTTCATGACCTGCTGACCTTAATCCAATTTTCTTTGATTTCTTCCATGAATTTTCTGTACGATACGATACGATACTCTCCGTTATACATACACACAGTTATTAATAATTGTGTGCATTGTGTTCTGTGTTGTGTTGCTATTATTGCAAATTTGTTTTGCCAGAGAGTGTGAGAGTAAGTACAAGAGTGTATGTATTTGTATATATATGTATATATGTGTTTTTTAACTGTGTTTATTTCATATTAATTAAGTTTTAAATTGCTTGAAAGTTTCATTTATCAATTATTAAAGTCTGTTTACATTTACTGTGTCATTATTTATTTAAGTTGCCTCTTTCGTTTGGTTGCATGGCTGGATGGTTGGAGATATGTACTTGGATGGTGAAATTTGTTCATTTGAAAATATTAAAACAGAATTACATATTCAAACGACACTTGTGCTGTTTCGAAAAGTGGTTAGTTTAGCGTTTAATTTTTAATACAATTTGACGACAACAGTTTTTGATTTTTGGAGAATTCATAACAGCTTCTAAAGGGCATTACTTTGATTAGGTTAGTGTATCAATTAATTTATTATTTAAATTGAATTTATTTACACAAGAGATTTATGGTGTAATCTTTTGAATTAACGATTACAGTAATCTATTAAAAGACAAGTTAATGTAATTATTACATAATAAATGAAATAAAAAATTAACACGGTTTTATTTCGCACCTTGTCAATCCAATATTTTTAATTTCCAACTCTAATTTCGAATTTTTCAAAAGCAAGCAAATGCTGCCTTAAAAAATAAAAACAATCCTTTGTGTGGACTATCTCCTTAAGACTATCTCCTTAAGACAAAACCGATTCAGATCTGTTATTTCCTTCTAACTTCGCAGTGGATTGGTGCCTCAATCAGAGCTCTTTTCCGGTAATTAAGACAGTACTTCATATTTTTGATGAAAGATAATTACTCTCTCTAAGTTATTATTATAGTCGTGAACAGGTGAAATATAACAGGTAACTTCACAATTTATTTCATTCAACTTCGTATGCTCGGTACCAAAAATGCTGCATTCCTAGGATACATTACTGCTCCACAGGCCCCTAGCATGTGTTCCGAAGATTTATTCACAGTATACCTCGACTCTAGTCAACCCCCATTCTGAGAAAGTGTACTCTGGTCTACAGTGCTCAAAAGACCGCTCAGGCTATTCACGTCTCCTCATATTGTAATTTTTCAACAAAAGTATTGATTGCCTCAAACCCATTTAGTTTGAGCAGAATCTTTGTTTCTCTCTATCTTCCCTTTCGTTGAGTATACTTGTCTATACACCCGCTTTCAACCCACAAAGTTTTCTGGCCTAATTAGCGGCGTGAAATCTCCACTCCTCGTAAGCTTGTCCGCCTGCTCATTGCCGAGATGTCCCACATGATATGGAACCCAGCAGATGATAACCATAATATCTCTACCTAGCTGATTCATCTTCTCTGGCTGGCTATTATGTTCTGTGTTTTATACCTCTTATCAAAGTTTAGGTTAGGTTATGTTGGGCGGCCGACCTCCACGAAGGAATACATTCCACTTAGACTATCATTTAGGTCGATTGTGATATCACAATTAATTTTATCCGTGGGTCAACCAGTCCGTATCGAAAACCATTTCGAATCCAAAATAATTCTTGCTATTACCTGGTCCTATTTCAAGGTCCGTAATTTAAACTCTGTATACCTTCTTTTAATAAAGTTGCTTCCAGACTACTCTATTACTTCCAGACTACTTTACTACTAAATCTCGTTACAATCACGGAGTCCATTGGTTCTGTCTAGAGGATAGTTAAGGAGGGAGCTGCTAGACAATTGATTCGTAAGGACAGGTTTCTCTCTCTTGTCCCCAGTTATAGCAACACTTGCTAGATTTGCCCCATTTGTCAATACTGGTCTGACCATCATGTTATACATCCAGTGCATAATACCTCGTTTGCATTCCTAGAATTTTTCTGCAAAACTTCTACATGTCATTATGGAATGTTTGGCCATTCTGAGATGCTTTCTACACCAGCCTTTCATGTCAATTTACTACAATTAGTACTATTTTTAGATATTTTCCTCCATTTCGTTTGATATTATATCATGCAGGAGTCAAATAATCTTTCATTTAAGATGTTTTCATGTTTTCTTGTAAATTGTATTACAGTGCTTTCTTCCAGGTTTATTATTAAACCCACTGCCATGCGGCAACGACTTGCAATGTCAAGTCCTGTTTGAATGACGTCCATGGATCTCTTCAACTTTGTCTTGAGGCATATCTCATTGAATTGATCGTATATCTCATGTAACTCATAAATTAAATCCATATACATATGTAGGAAATCCTGTCTAAAAAATAAATGCCATCGAATGCTTTACGTTATCATAATAAAACAAAACTTAATTCCAATAATATTTAAGAAAACATCCCAAAAGAGAAATTTAATTTCTATTTTATTATATGTTTTGTATCAAAAAACTTCTAATTTTTTATCGTGCGTACATTTAAGACTATAATACGTATAATAAATTATTATTTACTACTGCTGGATTAACAGAAAAAAGTCCATAATCACTGGAATTATCACAACCACAAAAGAAAACAATTTGCAATTCATGGCAAAACTTTAAATTCATATTTTTTCAAAAAATATGTTTCAAATCTCCCCAACTCTTTTTGTTCTCTTTCTATTCGAAAACTTTTTTGTTTCTTTCCATGTTTTATAGTTACACTTGAAATTTTATTCACTATTTACTTTTTTTTTTGTTTTTTGTACGCAAAATAAACACAGAACATAAGTTGTGATGAGGAAAAAAAACTCAACAATTTTGGAAGAGTACCCTACAGTGGGCATACAAAAGTCGAAAACCAAATTGTGTTGAAAAAAGTTTTAGATTGCCAGAGGCTTGGAAGTTACAGAAAATCCTAGATATTTCAAAGTCTCTTATACTCTGAGTCGTACATGAAGGATGACAATAATCTTAACTCTCTGTTGATATGTTTCGCTTGTTGTCGTCTCAATTTGCTGTAAGAAGTCCGGTTGCGACCGTGTTGCATTGTAAGGTCACTGGCTACAGTTATATCAAAGATATTGTGTCAAAAACAGTACGGAATTTTAAACGCTCCATATAAAACAGACCGAACAGTTAAACTAACACTCTACAAGACACTCATCCTACCCGTGCTTAATTATGGCGCTGAGGCATAGACCCTATTAAGTACTGATGCAGCGGCCTTGAGTGTGTTCGAGAGAAAAGTCCTACGTAAGATCTTCCGATTCAACAGTGAGCTGTATGAGCTCCTCAACGACATTGACGTTGTACAGCGTATTAACATCCAGCGGCTGCGCTGGCTCGGCCATGTCGTTCGAATGGATGAGGATGCTCCGGCGAGACGAATATTTGATGCGGGTATCTGCGGAAGTCGGCGAAGAGGACGACCTTGTATCCGTTAGAAGGACCAAATCGAGGAAGCCCTGTCATCGATTGGTGTGACCAACTGGCAAGAAGCAGAGGCGCCTGGAAGGATGTGTTGCGGCATTCAGAAATCCGTTAAACGGGTTGTTATGGCCAATTAAGTAAGTAAGTAAGCCTGCATACGACTTATATTAGCCACATATGGCAGCTTTTGTTCTGTGTGTCATAATCTGTTTAGAGGAGAAGAGGAAATCAGTACTCAGCAGTCATTCTTAATAGGAATAGATTTTTAATCTAATGATACGATCTGTTGTTCCCATGCCTTAGTAATCCTCGTATGCCGGCTTATCGGAGATAAATAAGAGAATTTGTTTGGGGCTTTAAGAATATTTGATGTTCCGATATTCGAATTCTTACTGATGGTCAAGTAGCTACATAAACATTATGTATTAGCTAAAGCTATTATTATAAGGGAACAGGACACCTGCAAGGGAATGACTAAACACCTTACACGGATTAGAATCAGACAAAGCATATGTTGCAAGCAAACTATAAAAGTTGACAACAGATAAGCATAAGGTTGCGTATATCGAAAGTTAATGGATGTGTCACTTTGTTCTCTTAAAAGGGTGGTTAACTTCATGTTAAGAATTATCGGAAGACATACCATTTGCTAAAGACTGCCTCTCAGCAGGCTTTTAGCAAAAACTCTGAAAGTAATTCAAATTGCCATGAAAAGCTTTTAAAAAGTCTGTCGTTCGGAGTCGATTTTAACCTGTAGGTCCCGTCACTCAGGTATAAAATTATCAATCACAACATAGGTTTAGCTCGAAGCTAGATCGTCATCCTAAGTATGTATGTACGAAGCATCGAATGATAGTCCTAATAAAATAAAAACTCGTTCCAGAAAGATCCCTTTATCATTTACAAACAACTTTAGATATGCATTAATAACACTATAGGAAAGCTTTCTAAACATAATCCTCCCTTGAATAATCTTTACATTTCAACTACGATATAAATCCGACACTTACCGCCATAATTACCGCCTTTTACTGAAAGTGGCAATAGTTTCTTAAAGGAACCTGACAGGCAAATCTTTAGCATTCAACTTCTAGTCCCAACTTTTCAGAAACTGACTATCACAGTGTGATAGTCAGTCACAATGTGACAAATTTTATTACTAGGATATACTTTTGGAAATCACTGTCTACATATACATATTTCTCAATTAGGCATGAAGGTTTCGAGGTAAAAACTACGAGTAAAATTACTTCCTTACTTAGATGGTCATTACAACACTTGAGTCAGGGTAACAACTTAGCTTCTCAGAACACATATGTATGTTGTGAGACGTTAATTTTATCAATGAGATGTGAGACCTACTATTTAATGTTGACTCTGAACGACTGATTTGACAAATTTTTCAGTGCAATTTTATTCCCCTCAAAGGGTTTTTGTTAGAAGACAGCAGAGAGAAAGTCTGAGCTGAGCCAGGCGTACAAAGGAATTACTTTTCATATGGAAACAATTTATAAATATTAAATGGCACTTTCAAATTCATGTTAAAATGCATCTTAATTCAAAATTTATTTGAAGCATAACTACCTGCATTGCTTACCAATCATGCAATGCTACAAAATGTTGCATTAACAATACTATCAACAAAAAAATTTATTCTGAATTGTTTCTCTTTCTCTCTCTCTCTCTCTCTTGGCTAAAATGGGTTTTGCTTAATATTTGTGTTGCTTCATTGTTTTACCGAAGGGAAAAAACTCAACAAATTGAATAATAATAACGATAGTTTAGCACAATGCCAAGCACCAAGCAGCAGATAATAGAAACAGAAACTAAAAAAACGAACTCAAAGGAAAAACCAGTAAAACAAACAAAAAACACTTTCTAATGAAAAAGTCATGACACAACGAAATATTCTGTTTTTTTCTTGTTTAATACCTCATAACACTTGTTAGTTTTTCTTCCACTTCAAGACAGTAAAAACGATGAGCAATTGCTACACAAAAAAGCTACATGATAAATTTTTTTGATTTCGCCACGAACAAAAACTTCAAAACAAAGGATTAATCCTTAAAGCGTTAAAAAATGCAGAGAAATTTCATTTTATTTACGTGTCATACAAATATTGATCCAATAAACTGAAACCCTTGGGGCATTGTTTGAAAAACCGAAAACAATTTGTGCCCGCTCTACCCATATCATAGGCTTGACCGTATACCGCATCCACATCACCTTTACCCGGACTGTAATGTAACAAAAAAATATTATTTATCCTGATAAAATAAAAATTAAAAGAGAAAACACTCACGTTAATATCACATTTAGAATTTCACTAAACAAGTCCACATGATGATGAATTTGTGCATTTTCACAGATCGCTCGCAGTAGACATTCTTTACCATAACCATGCTTGGCATTCATTAGGTTCTCCAATACCAAATACAGAAATTCCCGCGATTCATCGGGTTTTAATTGTGCTCGTCCGCCACGACTTGAACGCACATAAAAGTTTTCCCATTTATCCCAGGGGTATAGAGGAGTCGTGGGTATATTGTAGTTGCCCACATGGATGTTATACGAGCAAATTAAACTTCTCCAGACAATTGGATCAGCCAATGTAATGGGCTGTATAGGTCCTATAACGAACTAAAGGAAAACAGGCGTAAGGCTTTTTAAAATTTTTTAAGGAAATTTTGTAAACTATAGAAAACGCCTCAGACTTCTTACAGAAGCTGAGCGCATTAAAGGTTTATTTGATATCTTAGGTTTATGCCGTTAGGCATGAGACCTTAGGTTGGTGTCCTCTTCTATCAAAAAAAAAATGTAACAGCATGAGCCACTTAAAAAGCAGTGTTGACGGCAGATACTTCAATCATATTCTATTATCTTTTCTCCGTTCTGCGATGTCTTCATCAATACACGAAGGAGTTCAATATCAAAAGTAAAGTTTATCAAAGAAAGCTTGCGGACCTATTTGGAGAAGCACCACTTATTACCTCTAAGAATACATATGTAAAGCAAGGTGTTGCATACGTACATACTCTTCTGTGTATGTGAGGCTTATTTTGATACGAATATTCAATCCGGAAATATCACCCCAAATTTAAAATTGATCTTTAAAGAATTCAATAATGAAAATAGAAGATAAGGATTAAGATGCTAACTACCTTCGCCTTCTAATAGTAAAAGCTTAGAAGTGGTACACGAGGTAAAGGATATACTCCACTCTTACATCCATCCATAATTCATAGAGAGTAATGGATCAAAAGCCTGTAAAAACCAATGTTCCACACACGTACGTGCATTCTTAACTGGTCATTACAATCCTTCAGTTAGGATTGCCTAGCTTCTCATTTCACTTATGTTGTGTATGTTTATTTTATATATTAGAGGCGGGACCTACAGTTTAAAGTCGACCATGCCATATTTCAAAAGATGCCATACGACACACTGTCAGAGAAAGTCTGGAAATGAGAAAGGTAAGCGTATGAAGGTAGTTTCTCACGCCACTTATGTTCATATGTTATGTGTATTAATTTTATACCTGAGTGGCGAGACCTTCAATTTAAAGTCAACTCCGAACGACAGATTTTTTGAGAAACTTTTCATGGCAATTTTATTTACTCTCAGAGTTGTTGCCACAAATCTGCCGAGAGGAAGTCACCTAAGACATATTTTTTTGTATTTCGTTTAGTTGGAGATGTCTGACATGCGGTTTAAAATGTAGCCTTACATCTAATAAGCCAACACTACCAACTAGACTACGATGACTTCAATGCATCACACTTCAGTTGTAATTCAGGCACTGAAGACGTCATCATGTCCCAATCACCATATAGTTGACGTCAACATACATACATACAAGCATAATTGGCCATTACAACCCTTTAGTCAGGATTACGGCTTAGCTTCTCACACCACTCATGTTGTGTGTGTCAACTTTATCCATAAGTGGCGGTACCTTTCTCTCAATATTCCGAATTAATCTGTAGCTCTACTGACAATAAGGACGGCTTTCCTATCTTCATTGCTATTTTTGCAGAAATATAACTTCCCACCTTCATTACTCGGTTATTTTATTTTCTGTCTTATCCATGGGAATAATTCCCAACCCAGTCAATTCTAGAAATATTTTGTGATATCCACTACTAGTCTTTCAGCAACTAAAAACTGATATTTTTTGGCTGTATTTTTCAGTATTCCTTTCCATACTGCTGGTGCACTGACTTTGAGCAATTAGCAATTCATATGAGACTTTAACAGCCATGCTGAAAATACAATCTCTGGTATTTGTTGGGCCCTGATGAATTCATATCGCAACCATCAACTCGAATCATAAGAGTTTTCTTCTTTGCATCCTACTAGCAAATATACAAACATTTGACGGAATTTGCGTGTGTATATATTGTGTCCGATAGACATTCCAAAATACATTCTTGAGGAATGAGTTGACGAATTCGTAAAACTAGACCTTTCCGACAAATAAATCCTACCTTTGATGTGTCGCTATTTCAAATATCCAGCTTAATACTAATGAAAAGCGTTTCTTTTATTCTCTGTCGACTTTCTGGGTGTTCTCTTGCATACAGTCTGTTTAAGACTCACTCACTCGATCTGTTTAAGACAAGGAGCTTAAAGACCTAATTAGGAAGTTTTTTAGGCATACGTGTTAATCGTATATGTAGGACACGACTCAGAATTAATTTAGAATGGCCTACAGTCCACTCTTATATGAGTTGGCAAAGAAAAAAACATTTCTTACGCCTGTGATACCTACTCTAGGTCCACAAGTCGTATTTATATGCAAACGAGAGAGATGATTTGACTGGACTTTTCTTCAACAAAATGGAATATGAAAAAAATATTTCCTCGGTGGCTTCTTCTGATAAAAACTCTCAAAGCAAATAAAATTGCCATGAAAAGATTCTCAAAAATCTGACTGAAGGGTTGTACTGACCAATTATGTATGTACTATATGTACATATGTATGTAGACTTGCTTTCTTTACATTGATCTCACATTGATAGGTTAGTCTATGATTGATTGTATATTTCAATCGAAATTAGCGAGTACATTTGGATACCTTGTGGCCATTTTATTACCCTTCTATTAAAAGGTCATTCATGAGTTTGTTCAATCATTCAATTTGTAATCATTGTCCTTCAAGTTATTTTTTATAAAGGAACATAGGCTTTAAACCCTCATAATGAATACCTTACTCAAATTTATTTTCCAATAACTTTTTTAAAAACACTTGACATTTACTAGCATAAAATAATTTTATTATGCGTGAAACGCCTGTAACACCATTCACAACATTTTTTACCTTAGCAGCACCACCATTATTAAAAATCAAACCGCGCTTTTGCCTATGCGCTAAGAAGTTCGTTAAGTTTACATTGACAGAATAACCACCGGCAAACACCCACGACAAGTGGCCAAATAATAGAAGGCAAATAAATAAGAATATTCCCGTTAAAGCCATTTGTTTAAGGCACTAACGAAACCGAAAGCAACGCTAAGGACAATACAACAAGATTGACAAAATCAAACTGATTAAGTTATTAACACAACATCTTACTGACACCACAGTTTCACGAGACCAACAAAATTAAGTGAGAAAAAAGAAAGAAAAAAAGTGAAAAGTAAACATACGTCTTTGAGTTGTTAAAGAAACCGAAAAGAAATTTGGAAACAGCTAGCTTAAATACAAAAAGCAAACAGTAGTAGTACAAGTAGAAAATGGGTTCAGATTTCGTTAACCCACTACCGCAAGCAAATAATAGAGACACTTTCACACATTTTTGTTTGTGTTTGCGTTTGTGTAAAGCACTTTACCAAAATACTTAGTATTTGTCTTTAAATCAGTCTGTATGTCTGTCTGTCTATTTGTTTAATAGAACGACTGTTCGACAGACAGCTTGACTATGGCTAGAAAGAAAATTTATGTACGAATTTCTGTGTATTGCTTGAGGAGGATGACACACATTGCATGCATTCATGCGAATTAGAAGAAGTCGAGTATCATGTTCTGTCTTTCACTCTGAGTTCTTCTTCTTCTACTTTTATTTGGAAATGTTCCAAAAAAAATAATTTTTAATATTTATTCAGATTATTAACAGAACTGAACAGAACAGAAGAGAAGAGAGCGTAACTGAAGCACAAACCCACTTACTACATATGCTCTCATTAATAGAGCAAGATTCACATACACTCCCACACACACATTTTAAACCGAAACCACAAATTGTGTTATAACCGTAAACAAATACTGTTTACACACTGCTTTTGGCTTTTCCTCTTACACACATACATACATAATATGTTACTCTGGCTCTCTCCCACGCTCTTTTTTTTAATATGAGTTATAAACGAAATTAACAACAACAACAAAAGAAAAGAAGAATAATTGAAGCAAAAAAATTGGTAACACACAACAACAACAACAGCATAAGTATGGCAATAAAATTGTTATAAAGATGTTTAATCAAATTAATATTAAGAAACACTTACACTTAAACATACACACACGCGCAAATACATACATACACGCAAATTGCCTCTTCTTCTTCTCTCTCCCTTTCCCAACGCATACACTCACGCATACCATGTTTATGAAATTAATTTGTCTCATAAAATTCAAGTAAATTTTGATGGCAACACATTACTTTTGCGTTACGATGGCTGGCTATCAAACGTTTCAATTAAATGAAGAGAAGCTTTTTTTGGGGGCCGTTTTTGTTTATACTTTTAATGTTTCTCAAATTACGTGGGTAAGAACGTGTGATTAAATAATTTATAAATAAAGGTATAATATTTATAGGGTTGGAGTGTCCAAATCTTCTTAATTATTTAATTACACTGCGCTAAAAATACAATGTAGAGATAGTTTTGTCACGGCAATTAGATGGAGACTTTAGAAAATGTTTAAAACCGTACATAAACTTTGTTTGAAGAGATGAAAAACTCGTTGTGTTTCTAAATACGTATCTTTATTGCTGTCGTCTAGAAGTGTCATAATATTGCAACCATATGGTCCCTTGTATATGTAAATTTATATGGGACATCCCTAGAATGTCTCCCCTAAGCCTATTACTCCAACAAACTTCAGGATGCTGCTCAGTGTCAACAAGGTTAATTCACTTGTAGTATATATAAATGCCTGATAGGTTCCAAGTATGTGTTCTGTTGATTCATTCTCCTCATCACATAATCTACATATAGGGTTCGAGATGATCTCCATTCTAAACAAATGTACGTTGAGTCTACAATGCTTAGTCAAAAGTTTGCTTACTAAGCCCAGGTTATTTCCTAATAGTTGGATGCAAGAATCAAACCCATTTGGTTTGAAAAAGAGAATCGTCTTTGGTTCTCTTTATATACTCCTGTTGATAATGTATTTCCAAATATCGGTTTCCGCTCCACAAAAAGGTTGCGTCATCTAAATGACTCAATTTCGTCAGATAATCCAGACTGTAAGGTATGATAGCTACATATGTTTACCCAACTTGAAAAAGATATGTTCTTTCGATGACATTTATTTCTACTTGAAAGATACCCGCGAATTACCCCATATTCCAAGAATATTTCACTCTGGCACTAAAAACTCCCTCTGCCGTTGCAATACGTGTTTTTTATTCATCCATCATCAATAGGCGTACTACCGGTGCGAAGTGTTTCTCAAAATCATAGAGTCTACTGGTTTTTTACAGAGTTCAGTTAAGGAAAGGCTGTAACCACTTGATTCATTAAATCACAAAGATGAATCTTGTATTAGGTTTGTCTCTCAAAATCCAGCCATAATCTCCAAGGCTCTACTTTTTATTACCATGAATCATAAGAATCATAAGCGGCTGTAGGGCAGGTTACGTTGCCCCTGTTTATCACCACACACTTGTCTCAGCATTTTTCCAAGTCCACTTCATCTGTTTTAAAATTTGTTCTGTCAACTCAGAAATTTGTTCCATGGGACACTATTGATCTACCTATCGGAGTATATGTACATCCACTGAATAGACCTCTCATATTACAAACTAATAGTCTGATATCGTTAAGGTGCAGGGCATCGAGCTGAGATTTAGCTATGACTTGAATTAGTTTGACTTTGAGAAGCGCTTATTCGCATACACCTGGTACTTAGGAAAACCTGGTGGCTAGTTCACATAATATTCATGTGCGATGACCATGCCCTCAAATCGCTCATGCAGAATATTCAATGTGATATGAACTGTGTGGCATGTAGCGAGTATTTTTAATCGAATGGAGGAGGATGCTCCGGCGAGACGGGTATTTGATCTTTTTTTGCGTTGCAAGGACCAAATCAAGGAAGCCCTATCATCGGTTGGTGTGACCACCTGGCGAAGGCGTGCAGGAAGCCACGGCGCATTAAAGGATGTGTTAAGGCAGTCGAAATCCGTTAATCAAGTTGTTAATGGCCAATTAAGCAAGCACTATTGCTTTGTAGAATACTCAATACTTTGAGAAGCTTTTCTGTCATTTACTATGCAAACGGATTCAAAACAACTTGAAACATAATACGCTGCATAAGTCATTTCCTGAAAGATGGTTGCAGGCGTTATACATATCGATTTTTGAGATACCAGTACTTTTTACAGACGTAAATTCATATTTAGAAATTTGCTTTTAAAACTTGCCTTTATAAACAGTACCCCCTTACTAAAAATTCTTCAGAAAACAGCGAAAAAAGCAATCAAAAATAGTATTTTTACTTACTTAGTTTCCAAAAACAACCCCAATTTGCCTTCATAAACAGTGCCCTTCTTAACAAAAATTCATCAGACTATTGTCGAAAAGTACCAAAAAAAATTATGGGGTTTTTGTAGAGAAAAGGTATTCAAAAATAGTTTTTTAGTATTATCTTATCCCTCTTTCTTTTAATATTCATTTTCAATTTTTCTCCCTCTCTCTGTCTCTCTCACTCTCTGATTATTGAAGACTTTGTTTTTGTTCATTTCCAAATATTTTGACAAGACTAGACTCTACACATGGCTGGCATAATCATCAAGATGATGTGGGATTTTAAACCATTACACATACACGTTTCCTTACTCTCTTAGAGGAAAACTGTGTGTAACAGAAACAATATTGTACAAGAGTATGGTTGAGTGTATAAATAATATATTAGTGAACGTACATACATATGTATCTACTAGTTCACATGCAGGTAAACATGTCTGTGTGCTACATGTTTATAATATTGAGTGATTTCTAGTTTGAAGAAGCTTAAGGTCTCCACTTCTCTATCTACAGCTGCTAGGTATGTCGGCATGTGTAATAAAGAGCAGTGGAACTCTATCAAAATATTCCAAGCGTATCAGAAATAAAAGGGCTACCAACAACGTATCACTGTCAACACGTTTCGCTAGCTTAAGTTTGTTTTTTCTTTTTTTCGTAATTTGTGAACGGAGGTGGCTGCGGGAGAGGGATTTTTAATATGTTTGCTTGTGGTAGTGAAAGGGATTTTATCATATTCCCTAATAGAAAGGCTTTTATGACACAAGCAAATTAAAATATTTTATGATCGTGTGACAAGTATGACAAGCAGAATGTTTGCACGTGCATGTATGTGTTCAAGTGAGTTTGTTTAGTCTCTCTAAAGGGATAATTAAAAAAAATTAAAACAGAAATTTATGAAGAATCATAATTTTTAGAATGTGAATTAGAAAATTCGAAATTTGAGAGTGTTAATAAAATGTTTAAGGATTGTAACAACGGGAAAGAAATTAATGTGCTGCACAACACCAAGTACAAGATAGATCCTGGCGGGTAGGATACACAGAAAACTTCAAGATCCGAGCTTCCAAACAAACAGAAACTGCACAGATCAGACTAATACTGTACTCTGCGTCCGCTGTTTATTGATTTTCTAAAAGTCTTTGATACCATCGAACACAGAGCTCTTAGCCTTTCTGCAATGGTTGCAGCAATCAATCATTTCGTACTAACCCTGAAGTTAAAGGAATATGGACCCTATCAGTATCTTTTAGAATGAATACACGATTAAAGTCAGTTTAAACAGAAGAGGCATTTCAGAGTAGAGGAGTACAAGTATTATATTGTACCGACGATATTTGTAATCTCTCGCACAAGATATTTAATAGGAAAGCAAGGAAAATGTTCATGTAATTTTAGAAGTAAATATCAAGCAAACCAACTAAATTGGTTATTAGAACCCTTCAGCCAGGATTACGACCTAGTTTCAATCACCACTTATATTGTGAGGTTTAATTTTTATAAATGAGTGACGGGACCTACATTTTAAATTCGATTTCGTACGACAGATTTTTTCAGAAACTTTTAATGGCATTTTATTTATTTATTTTATTTATTTATTTATTTTATTATGTAGGGGAAAAATCACTAAAAATATAAACCTTTCATATTGAATTTTGAAAAAATTCTGTTTCATTTAAAATATTCCCAAACTGAAACAGTCACTGATAGTGTAGGAAACAATTTTGAAAAATTCGTTCAACAATAATTTCAATGTTTCATATGCATAGTTCGTGCAACGAGATAAATGACCTCATAGTGATCAACTTTGCATGCATGGCGGTTTAAAGGATTTTCGGTTTTTTTTTTTTTTTTTGTTAAAAACTTAAGCAATTACAAACTGCCTGGCTCATTAAAAATTGGATGTTCCATTGAAACTCAGCTAGTATGCTATTGCCATACATTAAGCGTATAAAACCAAAAACCAAGCGTAGTTTAGTGTTTCACACAATGAAAAAAAATTTGGATGTGGATTTGCAAAATGAAAGACGGAAACAAAATTCCAACGAAATGTCATTGAATTCCTGCAGCGTCTACAAATTAACCAACTATTTAAACAATGTTGTACGAGCTGATTCTGATGCTGATGTTTATGTTACTGACATACAGCCATTACCGCCATACTGAGATCCATGTATAGGACTTAGAGAGCATAGACACACAGACACACACACACACACACATTTTCGCATAATTCTACTGCAACAATACCAGTGAATTACAAAGAAAACAAACAAGAGCACACCAGGATATCCACACACACACAGGCACACACAGCCACATACAATTACACAGACATTTAGACATGCAGAAGAAGAAGAATAAAAAGAAAAAGAACAAGAAACAAAAATGCTAACTGAATACCAAATGATTTCCCGCCCCACCAACAACAACTTTTAACGTAATCCCCTGAAAAAAAAGCAAAGAACTCATGGCTGAAAATGTAAAACTAGCTGTGGTAGAGAGAGAGAGAGCAAGGGGGAGAGAGTGAGAAATAAGAAGACAGTAAAATGTTAAAAACTAGACAAAGTTCGTCCATGGCAGTGATATTGAAAACTGTGAATCAGGCTTATCCCTGTCTACAGTCAAATAGATTTTAAATAGATTTGTACGCGTACATGACACTGACATCAGCCAATATTCTATAGAAACTGCACAGTTCTAATGAAAAAGGAGCAGAACAAGTCAAAACAAGACAGGGAAAAATAGCGTGAAGAAAAAAGAAAAGAAAACAAATACCAACTGCGGAATAAAGTCTTTAGAAAAACTGTGTGCGATAAACGAACACACAGTGGGTTTTTTTTACAAATGATTACGGGTCAGATTTTAAACACCCTTCATTGGCTTATAAGATGACAACAAATTTATTTGTGATATTTAATCTTCAACTTATTGGTGATGGTTTTAAATTTCTCAGGAAAAAAAAATTAAAAAAGATTAAATGGGGATTCATTATCAATTAAATATGCAGGCACCTTTAATTATCGCAATTATTTAAAGAATTAATCATGAATTCTTTCGAATTCAATGAATTTTATTAAGATTTCATACAAAAGTGCCAAGCCAATTGACATGTGTAGCTTTTTCTTTCTACTAAGAGTAGATTTCGTAAAATAACACCACGTGAGAGAGAAGAAAAAACTTAGAAAATCCCTGCATTAAACCTTATGACACAACTTTTCCATGAGCAAACATCAAACACGGTTAGGCAGTTTGTAAAAGAATGCATTTTTAAAATATTTTGATTATGACATCAACTTGTTTCAAGGCAGTTTGGTTGATTACGTGTTTAATGAAATCGTAGTAGTCTAGTAGGTAAAGTGAGGCATCTCCAACTAAACCAAATACGAAAAAATATTACTTCGGCGACTTCTTAAAGATTTCCTTCCAGATTTCCTGCAAAATAAATTGCCAGGAAAAGTTTCTGTATTATTCGGAGTCGACTTTAAACTATAGGTCTCATGTGAAAAATTAACACACAACATAATTGGTGTGAGAAGCTAAGTCGTATTACTGACTGGCGGGTTGTAATGACCAATGATGTATGCATGTCTGCATAATGCATTTAAAATTCGAAAAATTTTGTGATTGGTGGCCTATTTATATTTCAATTAATCACTCATGTAAAAAGTATTGTTGAAAAATTAGTAAAAAATAACCCCAAAGAAAATAAATAATAAAACGTTGCACTAACAAGGAATACCCTGTCATTTGTATGATAAGAACTATGACTATGAGCAGTGCTGGTATGCCCGATATTATTCCTAAAATTTAAGTTTCGAATCGACTAGCCAGAGGAATGAAATTTTATTGCTAACAACCTCGGCACGTTACGCTCTATACATCAATGGCATTAAAATGTATAAGAATTAAAGAAAAGCCGGCTACTTAAAGCAGTTCAACTAAGCGTGAATGGAAGATCGGCTTATTTACAACGAAATTGAAGATCGCACATAATGACAACCTAACCTAATATGTACTATATTCAACTATGTAAGACACTCATGTACTATCCTAGACACTGAGGAGGAAAGAATACCTGGAGCAGAGGGTTATAAAAAATGTGTTGGTGACTGCATTGCGAGAATGGTACACTAACGCCTTAAGAGTTTTATTAGACATAAACAAAATACGTCAAAGGGTTCAATTGCTGCATCAGCATAATGCCAGCAAGGACATTGGAAACGATCATAACAGTTCACTCATTTGAAATACGAATACGACTACGGTTTCAAATAATATGGAAATAAATTAAATGGCAACATAAATCATATCAGCAACATACATCGGGGCCAATCAACTGGGACCGTCGTATATTGACAGCTGATATAGGGCATCTTATTGAAGCTACATCTGTCATTTATTCGAAATCACCACCGACGACCATAGATAACAACATGTGTTGGCTGAATGGGCTTTAGAGCAGGCAACTGATGGCATTTTTGATCGAAATTACACTTTCATGATACCAATCCACATAAGATCCAAGAACACTCAATACATCCAAGAAAACTCACCGTTCCATGTGGTTTGGCGGCGTTATCGGTCCATATTTCTTTGATAAGTACGTTTGCTGTGACATTACGGGCAACGGTGAGCAATGTAGGTCGATGATTACCAACTTCTTTCTTTCTCAAAAATTCAAGATGTCGAATATCAAGAGGAAGAAGACCAGAAAGCTTCATGGTCATGTAAGTCACGGTCATGGTCGTATTGGCAAGCGCCGTAAGCACGCTGGTGGTCGCGGTAATGCTGGTGGTATGCACTACCATCGTATCAACTTTGACAAGTGCTATCCCGGTTACAACGGCAAAGTTGGTATGAGAAACTTCCACTTGCGTCGCCAACACAAATTCTGCCCTACAATCAATTTGGATATATTGTGTTCTTTGGTTGGTGTTGACAAAGTCGCCGAATTGGAAAAAGAGAAGAGTGCCAAGGCTGCCGTTATTGATTTAGTCAAATTCGGCTACTACAAATTGTTGGGTCGTGGTCATTTACCTAACTTGCCTGTCATTGTTAAGGCAAAATACTTCTCCAAGAAGGCTGAAAACAAGATCAAGAATGCTGGTGGTGCCTGCTTGTTGGTCGCTTAAGTTAAGAATTTCTTTGTCAATCTCTTTGAGCACGCTGTGAATACATTCGACCATCTAAAATGTATTTGTTTTTTTGTTTTAATAATAATTGAAAGAACTAGAAACCAATGAAATGTGCTTTAGCCACAACGGCGCTATGTGCAACACAGCCCATGTCACACAGCTCATGCCACATTGGATATTTTGATAGAGTAATTTGAGAGGGTCCTCATAATATTAATTGGCCACCGAGATTGTAAAATTTTTCATTGTGGAATGTTCTTAAGCATTTCACAAAGCCTACAGAACCCATGCCATTGGACAAATTGAGCCTTAAATATACACCAGAGCCATGGAAAATTGCATATTTCGAATACGCATAACGCCGTGGCGGACTTTTGAGCCATATTATGTTCTGCACAATGGCATTAATAGGTCTTTCAAACTTTTCAAAAATTCTGATATCTAGTACACACTTTTTTGTATTTGAATTTAAAGACTAACAACGCTTTAAGGCTCGAATATAATTGAGTAACTGGATGCATATAGGCATCATAAACATATCTCTTCCAATCAATCGAATCATTTCGAATCGATAATCCTTTAACAGGGAACAACTTGCTAAGCAGAAAGCAGTGAAAGTAGCAATAAAACTAAACTGGGTATTTACAAAATAAAATCTGAAAATAGAAGGCCCTCCCTCATCTATCGTACATCTCTCATCTGTGGAAAAAGTATGTGCCATGGGTTAGCCTGTGAGCTGGATCATACAAAATCTGTATAGAAATGGTTAAGGAGTTCTCACCAGGAGTGGTACGATAAGCATTATATGGATACCTAGTGTCCAAGAAGTACTGCGATGAGACGATCCAAATTATCTTGATAACAAAGCCAGGAAACGTGCGCTCCGTGCGCTGAACTATTAAAAATCTTTGCACGCGATCCAAATATGGGCATTTTAAGTTTAAATAAAATGTATCTGAGCAAGATACTGAAGGTCTTGACGGAGAGTTCAACTTAGCAAATGCATTTGAACCACTTAGATGAGACGAATTACAAAAGTAGCAGAGCATGTGGAAAAGACATCAGAAACGATGGAAGATTTTCCTTTATCTTTTTGGATGCATGAAGTTCGAATATTTTACGGATGATACTCTGATGGACATTAGCTATTTAAAAAAAAATAGAATTCAAAGAAATTTTCTATGTACTTACATGTTTGCATCCCTTATTTGTTGAGTGCATTACAAGCCGAGGAGCAATGCACATTGAAAGATGAGCCTTTTGATGCGCTTTGTGTGCTGACGAAAATTATAACCCTACAGCCGCTGAAGAAAGGGACTGAAAAAAGCTGAGTACTGAATTTTTTTTTTTATTTTCTTTTTGTCTTGGTTGAACTTGCTTGACATGTGATTTCAATAAGACGATGCCACACGACAAACAATACCATGAACCTATTGAGATGCCAGTTTGGTAGGCAATTAGTCTCACGTTTTGAAGCATGCCATCGTATAAGTATATCAGAATGGGAGATCGAAGACAAACTAATTTGTGTGTAGCCACAGGCAGCAATTGGGTGAGGTTAGACCGAAGTGGTATCTTTGATTACCAATGCTCAGTTGAGCACGCATAGCGGCCCGTTGTAACGCCACGGGTAAGCGCAGTATCTATACTGGCCGGGGTCCACCATACTAGGGCTGCACATTAAAACCACCACTACCATACTCTAGAAAACCAGCCTGAAAGTTTAATAAACGAATGTCATTGACATCAATGGATAATAGCTCCGTTAAGTTGACAAGGATTAGAGAGCCAAATAACCTATATCTGCACCTTGCAAGAGATGGGCATTGACAAAGAAAGCGGATAACAGTTTCCTCTTCTTCAGCAGATCTACACCCATGGCAGAAGCCGTTAGATGGGAGCAGCAGTCTTTCCGCGAGTCTTCCCATAACACAATGACCTGTAAGTATGGCCATTGTGATCGAGATGCCATTACGATCAAGTCCGAGTATCTGGTTGGTGTGCCTTCTATCCACCGAGGGCATAATCGAGTCTGGCAGTGGAGCAGGATTCCTCATTGAGCCAGGATACAAAAGAATTTCCGCCCAATGGCCAATTTAACTGAGGTAAATGGTATACCTAAACCGATTGACGAGGGTTCCGGAAAGGGTGCGCCAGCTCTGGCGAGCTCTTCGGTCATGCAGTTTCCCGGTATGTGCCTGTGCCAAGGAACCCACACAAGTAAGACACTGAAACGCCCAGACAGAAAGTCGAGACAGAGGTGACACTCCCTAACGAGTATAGAGTTATTCATAACCCTCGATAGAGATCTTAAAGCAGCCAGACTATCAGAGAAGATGAAATGCGGGTGTAGGCAACAATTACATGAAAAAAATGTTCTTTGTTTTCTACAAACATATTTAGTGTTTAGACCAATCTAGCCCTCATAAAAGTTGTAAAGCATAAGGTGTTTAAGAATTTAAAGCTGGCTCAGGCACGATTGAGCTCTCAAAAGTTACTGACAATTAACTCAGATATAATGGGTATCCTTTGATGATAAAGTCCAATAAAATTCCTGAAGCCTTGTGACATATTTTCTTACTTTAAAGGAAATTCAAGAAATTCACTGAAACAGTAGTCAACAAAACACTAAATTTGGAATAAAATGTTTCCTTTATGGAATCCAGAAAACTTTTTGGCGTTTAAAGATTCCATATGTTTAAACAAATGCTTACACATACATACACACAGACAATTTATTCAACTATTCACTTCGCCCTAACTTGCTGTAAAACTGTGTTGAGGTATTTACAATACTAGAACAAGGAAAAAATATATAATCACGGCGTAGAGTAGATGGAATGTGGTACAGAAAAGAAAAAAGGAAAGAACAAAAATAAAAACAAAAAAATATAAAAAAAAACCAAGAAATCAAAGTTGCTTGTTTATTTAAGGTCGAAAGGGAGGTAAATACCTAAACGTTTAAGGAATTCATAAGATTATGCTGAGGATTTAGTTTGTGTTTATCATCATCTTCTTTTATTAGGATTTGCTTAGCTTGTTGAATAACTTTACTGTTTTTCTTTATTTTTTTTCTTACATTTGTTGTTGTTGTTGTTATAGCTTAACATTAAAGTTCATCAATATATTGATCCAGTAGACTAGAGCCTTTGGGACATGCCTTAAATAATTCAATGCAATCAGCACCATGACGACCAGCTTGTAAGGCCATGCGATATGAATTATCCAAATTCTCTTTGCCGGGTCTGTTTAATTAAATGAGAAAGAAACAAGAATATAAGAACAAAAACAAAAACAAAAACGAAATTATAATTATCATTGTTTAATAACTTAATCAGTAGTTTTGTTTATATGCATACACATACATACTTACATACATACCCATGGTACTTACGTTAATACAACATTCAAAATTTTCGCAAATACATCCACATGCTCATGTATTTGTGCATTTTCACATATTGCCCTTAGTAAACACTGATGGCCATCATTGCTGTTACGTGACATATATTGCTCCAGCACCATATAGACAAACTCTCTGGATTCGTCCTGTTCATAGTCTCCGTAACGTTCAAATTTTGTTTTCATTTGATTAAGAGAACGAGCAAACGTATCTTCCCATTTGTCCCATGGATATGTTGGTTCTGGCGGTATTTTATAGTGGCCTCCTTGCAGAGTGAATGAACATACCAATGAACGAAATGTTATGGGATCAGCTAGGCGCACTGGCATCGATGGACCTATGGATAACTTATGGAAAAGATATGGTAAAATTAAATTAAAACTCATCTGTTTACAAGAAAGGATATGAAATTTATATGGGACTAACGGGAATTTATGCGTGTGATATTAAGAATTAAAAATGCTTTAAAGTTACATGATTATTTAAATTATTATAATTGCTCCATTTAATTGAGGTAATCAAAAACGACTAAAACTATTCATAAAACGTTATTGATTGATAGTCGGACTATAGCGGATGAATGGGATATTCATCGTATACTGCTGGTAAATTTGGACATGCGGAAGGTGTCAGCTTTTGCTGAGTACTGATGCAGTAAAATAAAGAGCGTCAGGAAAATGATAGAACCGAGTTGATGCAGCCATGGCTATGACAACCATGGTTATTACAACCCTCTAGTCAGGATCAGAGATTAGCAATGAATCGTTTTTTTCGCTAATCATAAGTACTCATGAAATTTTGAATGTGGGTGAGTCCACAGTATTGAAATTCATCTACTCTGATTCTTTCATACTCACTACAACATTGATTTATAAGTACAGGTTGCAATGTGTATGAGTACAACGTTGACATCAAACTCATAACATTCAAAATATGTTTGATTCTTACGCCTACTCATTCAAATTCATAAATTTAGAAAAATTCTTATAATACTCATAAAGGATTCGAGTGATAATCAACAACATCATGCATATTGTTAAGTATGAGTACGATGAGTACTTCAAAATTTGAATATGTGTAGTGTGAGTATGATATTAAAATAAATATGAATGCATATAAGTATCAGAAATTATGAGTATGATTCGAATCTACTCATCTTTTTGAATAGTCATTGCTGACCTCTGGTCAGGTTTATGCATAAATAGCGACACCTAGAGATTAAAGTCGACTCATAAGGACAGATTTTTTTGTGATATTTTTCATGGAAATTTTATTTACTCTCACAGTTTTTGTCGTAAAACTGCTGAGAAATATTTTTTTCATATTTCGTATTGTTTCGTATTGGCCAGACACCTTCGACCAGGTGGTTCGAACCGTGCCGTCAAAATTAATAAGCGAACACACTACCTACTAAACTACGATATAAAGTAGAAGTTTCACATTTCTTGAAAAGGAATCTGAAAGCATTTTTACCGTCAACTCAGAGTGCTATTGATTATGAACTACACAGATAATATGCGGTTCCAAAAAGACAGTATCACCAGCCACACGTTGTCATCCGATTTTGGCTTTTTTGTAGGATAAGTTTCTAGAAAAACTAATTTTGACGACATCAATTGCAAACCAAGATCTTTCCTTTTATGGGACTTCTATAATTCCCAACGTTTAATTGGGTGGGGCGTCTATCGGTTTAAATTTGAAGCATCGGAACGTAATGAATTGATTTACGCTCGATCAACGTTTGAATTTATTGGGCCAACGAGAAACTGCACGATGGTGACGATTTTGCCAAAAAATCAGTGACTTTTTTATACGGCTTGTAAAGAGGAGGTGTCTTTGAAGATAAGGACGGTGCAACCATTACGGTGGAGACACCTATCTCACCACGATAACCGATCTTTTTGTATCCGCTCTTCATGGTATTGATGTGAACGATGATTGTTTCAACAGGAAACATACATACATACATACGTACATACATACATAATTGGCCATTGCAATCCTTCAGTCAGAATTACGGTCTAGCTGCTCTCACCACTCATGTTGTGTGTCTTAATTTTATACTTGAGTGGAGGGACCTACAGTTTAATGTCGACTCCGAACGACAGATTTTTGAGAAACTTTTTCATGGCAGGTTTATTTACTCTTAGAGTTTTTGCCAGAAATCTGCTGAGAGGAAGTCGTCGAAGAAATATTTCTTTTCACATTTCGTTTTGAAGTCCCACCTGGGGTGGGAACCCGGGCTCTACGTCTAATAAGCGAACACACTACCTACTAGACTACGGCGACCACAACAGGAAACATGCCACATTCGATTTATTGCGTTAAATGTTCCATGACCGTTTACTCAGCCGAAATGGTGATATCAAGATGCTGCGACAATTGAGCATTTGAGGGCCAACGTTCGTGATGCCATTGTTGATAAACGACCGCATACACTTGAAAAGTGCACGAAAATTGGTTCAATCGCGTGAGGTACTGTGAGATCAGCCTCAGCAGCCATATGATTGAAATAATATTTAATTTCTAACCGGAACAATTGTGCTTCACAACAAAAAAAAAGAAATTTCACAGAACTTCAAATCGTTTTTGTTTTATTGCATTTTTAAATTTAAACTTTTCAGTGCCCCACTCTTTACATTTGAAAATCAAGTTGTTGCTGAAATACCAATAGGCAAGTGTTTGAAAACCAACTTAAAAAAAGCGACAACTTCAACCAATACGGGGGCGGTCACTTAAATGGTATTTGAGGAGATTTTTTCCAATGCTGAGAGTTTATTTTGTTTGACGAATAAATGCGTCAAGGGCGCTTAACATATATTTTTTTTTTCGAATTTTATTATCGGCTGACATTGCGATTATGATTGAAATTAGCACATGGATTATAAAAATGTTCATTGTCAGCATATTTAGCAAATACGCCAGATGTCTCACAGTTGACACAATTTTCATTTCACAATATTTTTTTTTTTTTTTGGGCTTTCATTCTATTTATTACATCCATAATTAACATTATTATCATTCATTATCATGCGTCAAATTTCATTTACTTCCTTAGTGGACTTTTTTTAACTTTTTCGTTCGTTAATCATAATAAAAATTCGTTTTTATTGATAATCTTGTTTTAATTATTAATAATTTATGTACGTGTAATTACTACTGTTATTATTAACGTCAGTTAATGACGTAATCGTTTACCTTCAATGTACCGCCATTTGTGAAAATTAAACCGCGCCGCTGACGATGTGTTCGAAACTGAGTCAAATTAACACTTGACGTACCAACATAACCGCCAGCAATGAGATTGAATTGTTCAAATGTCAGCAACATCAATAACACGGCCAACATTGAATTGAATACGAAATTGTTCATTATGTCAGTTACACACACACCGACACAAAAAACATACACTTTTTTTAAAAATTCACTCACGCACACTAACAAAAATGTGGAAAATCAAAAATAAAAAAAAAAGAATGATAAAATGCTTCAATTAATTGATAAAAGAAAATCATCAACTAATGTTTGAAATTGATGCTGATGCTGAAGCTGATGTTGATGTCGACGTTGATGTTACGGCTGCTAATGGCGATACGTTTATTTCTTTTCAACCAAAATTTTGTTTTTAGCTGTTCAGTGCTAGTTGTGTAAAGAATTGTTGGCTTGAATTGCTTTTGACACGGTGTGTGTGTTGAAAGTTATGAAGCGTAAAATGTAGCGCGTCGAGAACATGAGCACACAAACGATTTAACAAGACTGGATTGAGTTGTCAAATGCCGATGATGATGACAACTATCAATATAAGCTGAATTTGAAATATCAGAATGAGAATGAGAATGTTTGTTTGGTTATTTATTTACTTTTCTATTTATCCATCCAATCTAATTGGAATTATTTTACTGAGATTATGGGTAAATGCGTGCTTGTATTTAAAATAATTGTGCGTAGAAATAGAAAAAATGGGATTACAATTGGGCTACTATGGCTATGCTATCTCCTACTAGTTGTCATCAGTTGTATTAGAATAATATACCGCGCCCAATATAGAAGTTGAGATAAATATCAAGAAAACCAAAGCCATGACAATTAACAACGTAAACATCGACTACTTTATGCTACAAGTCCAACCAGTCGAATACATAGATAACTTCTGCTATCCAGCCAGTATAGTGACAACAAATGTCGGCGCAGAAACATATGTAATCAACAGGCCCAATAAAACGAGAACGACATTCCAACGACTACAATCAATATGGAGAATCTCACAAATATTCAGAGGGACCAAGCTCAGAATATTAAACGCATGTGTAAAATCAACCTTGTTGTACGGAAATGAAACCTGATCACATCACACAAAAACTACAGATATTCATCGACAAGAGACTCAGAATCATATTGTGGCATAATAACATCAGCATCATGAATCTCTGGAACGTTACCAAAGAGGAACCCTTAACAACGCAGATTAAACATAGGAAATGGAGATGGATCATGCACACTCTCAGGGGGAATACTGATAGTATAACAAGAATACCACTTGAGTAGAATCGGCAAGGCTCAAAAGGCAGTGGCTAGCCAAGAAAAAACAAGTGGTGACATTCAATACTCCACTGTTCTAGACATTACAATCCTACATGGGAAGATACATATATAAAACAACAGTCACACGGATACCTACGGAACTTGCCTCAGTGGACGTCAGGAAATCAGCAAAACTATATTTGTTGGATAAAAAGGTACCATTTTTAGTCGATTATTCACCAATTATGTTAGATTCCTTCCAAAATCCCTGAAAAATAATTTTTCAAATTCTTTCTTTTAAAAATTGTTTTGCAATCACGATCAACAACTCAAGGTTTACATGAACGGAAGAACATAGAAAATAATCTGAAACTGTTTTTCCCATTTTTCCTAAATATATTCACTCTTTGACCTCAAATCCTGACTACTTTGTAGTAGTAGTTGTAGTGTAACAACAATATTTATTATTCATACTGCTTTAATATTAGATCAAGCCTTGTATTTGAATTCCGGAAAGAAAAAATGAGAACAGGTTGGATTTTAAGATAAAGAATAATAGGTTAGATTTTCTGAGAATGAAAACTCAATGCGATAATCGCTGTAAAAGTTTAAATTTAAAAGTGTAATAAAATAAAAAGATTTTTAAGTTCTGCCAAATTTGTTCTTTTGTTGTGTACAACTGTTCCGGTTAGAAATGGAATATTATTTCATTCATATGATCGGACCAATTTTCGTGCACTTTGTCTAGTGTATGGAGCCGTATCTCGGCAATGGCATCACAAATGTTGGCCTTCAAATGCCCAATTGTCTCTGGTGTGTCGGCATAACACTTTTCTTTAATGGCGGTGCAAATCGCTGCTTCTTGGCGGCAAATTGATTTCACCATTTTGACTTATTAAACAGTCATCAAACACATGCATTTGTAGTAGAGAATACAATTCCCTTTGTTACCGACTCTAATGATTCAATAGACCGAGATAATAGTAATCTGTGGATATGCTCAATATTCTATTGCTTTGTAAAATGTTTTATGCCCACCCATCTAAGCATTCCCTCTGTTACCGACTCTAATGATTCAATAGACCGAGATAATAATAATCTATTACCGTCGTCTTCTGTGGATATGCTCAATATTCTCTTAAAGTCGTTGTAAAATGTTTTATGCCCACCCATCTGAGTAATCTTTGTGGAGGAACTATCTTAAGAAAAAAAGAAATTATTTTCCAATTATCGTCTAAAATATTAAAATAGTCAGTTAATAACTTCCACGACTTTATTCTGCTGATGATCTTATGATTGTCATGCTTTATTGATAATACAAACGAAGCTTGAAGTATGACAATTTTATTTATTCGTAGAACTTTTGTGAGAGGAGGTTGCCGATAGAAATATTTTTTCATACTCGAGATATCAGAATTGAGGCTTGAACTCACGAGCTATCGCCAAGTAAGTCTACAATAATTAATAATCGCTAAGAGGTGGTTACTGCAAAGAATAACGAACTTAATTATCAATTTATGTGCCAGTAGTGTGAGAGAATCTACTAAATGAAGTGTTTTTCACATAATCCAAGAAGCTGATAATATCGAATTACTGCTTGAGATTATTTAAGTCGAAACCTATTTGGCATACCTAAAGGAAACTAGGTGTAGTCGCCATAATCTAGTACGTAACACACGATCTTATTAGACGTATGTATGTCCCGGGTCAGACATTTTAAACAAAACGAAGTATGTAAAATTATTCCTTCGGCGAATGTCTGTCAGTAGATTTTTTGAAAAAAAACTCTGAGAATAAATAAAATCGCCATTAAAAAGTTTTTCAAATTATTTCTCTTTCTCTCAAATCTGCCTTCCGAAGTCGACTTTAAGATGTACTAATACAACATTAGTGGTGTGAGACGCTAGGTCGTAATCCTGACTGAAGAATTGTAACGACCAATTATGTATGTATGTATGTCACAGACCTTAGCACATAAACATTGTACCCAATTATAATAGTGTAGGGCATTAGAATCTTAATTGATGTTGAACATTTCTCTACGCATTATTTAAAGAGTTTATTAACACCATAATTATAGAAAAATTAAGACATTCACATGAAATTGTGACTTTTTTTCTAAACTAATAGACCATCTAATCAAAATAAAGGCATTTTTATGCTTCAATGAAATCTAATGTTTTCTTCCATGTGTTTATTTTATTTATTATTATTGATTTGTAAACATCTATACTCAATCGGCTACGAATTACATGAGCCCTCACTTTGCGAGAAATCTGCTGAGAGGAAGACACCGAAGAAACATTTGTGTGTATTTCGCTATGTTGAAGATGGCTGATCTAGGTTTTGAAGCGTAGCCTCAAGTCTAATAATACTACTAGACTACGGCGACTTCAAAAGTAATACCTCTCGGTAAAAGTTTACGGTGAGGCAATCTGGCAAAAAAGAAATTGGAGTCTTTGGGTTCTTTTTTCCACTTTTCATAGAATAATACCAGCAGGTCACCAGTAGAAAAGGCGACCAAATGTTATAAAGTTTTAATTGAATGTCATATTTAAGTACAACATTGTAATAGAATCCAGGATTTTATAAAAAAAAATTGTTTCTATAGACAGACAGCCCCATTTAGCCTCAAAAATGTCAACCCTTCGTAACTCCCGTGTACATAAAACATTTCAAATTCCATTTTCTGCATCAAATTGGATTTTGAATCCGTTCGAAGCCTCATAGCATACATACATACATACATAATTGATCATTACAACCCTCCAGTCAGGATTACGACCTGGCTTCTCACACAACCTATGTTGTAATGTTAATGTTAATTTTACGCATGAGTGGCGGGACCTACAATTTAAAGTCGACTCCGAATGACAAATTTTTTAGAAACCCTTCATGGCAATTTTATTTACTCTCAGGGTTTTTACCAGAAATCTGCTGAGAGGAAGTCGCCGAAGAAATATTTTTCATATTTTCGTTTTGATGTCTGGCCTGGGGCTTGAACCGAGGCCTTAGGGTCTAATAAGCCGACTCACTACCTACTTGACTACGGCGACTACAAGCCTCATAGGCATATCTATAACTACAGAATTTTTAATTTTAAATCAAAATAAGCCACACTGTAAATAGAAAAAAATGTCAAATCATCGTTTAATAAATAATAAATCGAAAAACATTCTCTTCAGTAAATTTCTATTCATACAAACGAAACATGTGCCATTAAAAACGTGATCCATTGATCAATAGAAAATAAACAATATTATGACAGCACAAATGAACTAACTTTGGCCCTCAACTTATATATTGCATGGAAATAGAATAGAAATTAAACCATTTGAACAAAGCTAAACTGTGCTCACTCTCATTAACACTTGCCTAGCTCGCGTTTTATGTTTGACCCGTATCCTTTCTACTTATATCCATAAAGGTAGTGTTGCAATATTATATGTGTATGTATGTATGCAAATACAAGTATGTAAGCACCATAGATGGGCACTTTGCAGTACCAGTAAAATTTCAGTAAAAATTGATTTTTACTGATTACTGAAAAAAATTACAGTATTCAGTAAATTTTTACTGGTAATGAAATTTAGATTGCATTACCAGTAAAATTTTACTGATTACTGAAAAAAAAATCAGTATTCAGTAAATTTTACTGGTTACTGAAAAAAAAATCAGTATTCAGTAAATTTTACTGGTTACTGAAAAAAAAAATCAGTATTCAGTAAATTTTACTGGTTACTGAAAAAAAATTCAGTAAGTCAGTAAATTTTTACTGATTACTGAAAAAATCAGTACCAGTAAATTGAAATCCATTATATATTACCAGTAAATTTTAAATTATCAAAAAATTGTCAACAATTCTAATAGATGTTATTAGTAGAAATAGAGAGTATATATTTGTAAAAAACAAAAATTAAAATAATGTCTAATATGTATTTAAAAAAAAAGATGTAGCCCACTGGGTTTGAACCGACGACCACCCGATTTCTGATCGCCGTTGTACTCACAACACCACCGAAATATTTATTTAAGTGTGTTGTTTCTAATACTAATTTATTTTTTATTCGTGTGAAAAACAGTTCTAAAAATAAATATATAGGTTTTTACTTTCAAATTAATGGTTCTTGGATTCAAATTAAATTTTTTTAAAGTCAAACACAATTTTTTGCAACACAAATTAAATTTTTTTCATTTCAAATTAAATCGTTTTCATTTTAAATTAAATTATTTTTATTTCAAATTAAATTTATTTAACTTCGATTTAAATTTTCTGTTTATTTGGCCAAAAATTTAAAAATTATTTTATAATAATACGATGGTCCTTGATAATGCATAAAACTCAAGAAGTAAAATATAAGGTTGCAGAGTCCGGGCATATTTTAATATTTCTTCCTCCTTGCTCACTTATGCTTAATCCAATAGAAAAGTTTTTCTAAAACAAAGCTACATGCCCGAAATTTATTGGCTGATCGGGACATTAATTTGGTCCTGGTAACAATAATTAAATAATCAGTAGAAACGGTAACACATTCAGATTGTAACATTTATTATCTCGATATGACCATGAATTTGTCATTAGCTTCATCTAGAGAAATGTTGCAATAAAACCCGTCCAAATATTAAAAAAAATGAATTGAGCAATAAGTTTATTTTTATTTTATTTAGTAAATTTTTAGTCAAATAAACAAAAAATTTAATTCGAAGTTAATAAATTTAATTTGAAAAAAAAAATAATTTAATTTTAAATAAAAATAATTTAATTGGAAATACAAAAACTTTAATTTTAAATAAAAAGAATTTAATCTGAAATGAAAAAAAATTTATTTTGTGTTGCAAAAAGTTGTGTTTGACTTTAAAAAAATTTAATTTGAATACAAAAATCGTTAATTTGAGAGTAAAAACCTATATAAATAAATAGGCAAATTGACAAAAAGTAACTGTTCAATTTATCTACAAGAAACCATTCTTTACCTGGCCGAACAAGACACGACGACCAAGTGCTTCAAGACTCACATTGCAATAAAAAAATTTGTTTCCTAAATACAATACCCCGCCCCTGTAGAGCGATTATTTTCATTCGCTGGAATTGTAAATCGTTCAAGAAGGCAGAAACACAGAGATGCAAATTTTGAAATGTTGGTCTTAAGAAAAGCTAACGGTGGACACTAATAATAATTTAGTGTATTTGAAATTTTTTTTTTAAGTATGTTCATTAAATTCCTATTAAGAGAGTGAAAGTAAAAAAAATGGAAAATTTCTAATTTAAATCATCAAAAACTATATAGTAAATGAAAACTTTATAGTAAAAACTTGTAAAAAAAAGGTACATGTATAATTTTTGATTAGTCGATATTGTGAACTATTTTGGTTTTAAATTGTTCTGACAATAATGTAAACAAAAGGTAATTCAAAATAGAACTTGTAATAATTTGCAACGATAAAAAATGTTGACAATTTTAGTTTTTTGTTCTTCTTGCAAGTTTTTTGAGGTAATGAATGTTTTTCCAGTAACAATTGTTAATAATTCAGCTTATTGAACAGAGCAAATTTTATTCGAATCCTTGAACTGTAGGCAATTTTTCCAGAAAATAATTCCACTAACATGTAATTAATAAATTTTACTGATACTGATTTTTTTCAGTAATCAGTAAAAATTTACTGACTTACTGAATTTTTTTTCAGTAACCAGTAAAATTTACTGAGTACTGATTTTTTTTTCAGTAACCAGTAAAATTTACTGAATACTGTTTTTGTTTTTCAGTAACCAGTAAAATTTACTGAATACTGATTTTTTTTCAGTAATCAGTAAAAATTTACTGGTAATGCAATCTAAATTTCATTACCAGTAAACATTTACTGGTAATGCAATCTAAATTTCATTACCAGTAAACATTTACTGAATACTGAAAAGCTTAATGCATTAGAATTATAATGCAGTATGCCCATGTATGGTAAGCACTAATACTTACATATAAAATAACATACAAATATTTGCATAAATATTTGCTTTTACAATACAAACACACTTTGCATAATTCGACTTACACTGTCATACTGTGTACCAAAAGCCAACACACAGTGCAAGTGCTTTATGAATAAGTACTCGTACTTTATAACTGTATTTCTTGTATTTTCCAGTAAAGACTTCTTAGTTTATATTCATACAAGTGTGTATGTCTATGTGGGTGAGAGAGAGTTTGTGTAATGTGTTTGTAGCACAAACACCTTTTTTTGCATTTCAATCCTTAAAGCTTATAAAGTCAAGTTTATGACCAGGTTTAAGGTTTATTTATAGTTTTTAGCAGGATATACAATCATCTCACAAAAAAGTACTAAAAAATCTACACCGAGATGGATGTCTAAGGCAGCATATTCTTACCAGGTACACGCATACGCACTTAAAATAAAAAAAAATTTTCGGAACTGTTTAGTATGCTGCAGGTATAAGAAGTAAAAAGTTTAGTAAAAAGTTTTTAAATAATTTTTTAAATACAAATCGATATTTATTTATCGATAACTTAAGAAAAAAATTTTGGAACATTTTATGGATTAATTGTTGCACAAAACTTAGACTCACTTAAGCAGCATAACGCCTTCACAACAAGAGTACCTCTAGACCATATGCCCGATTTCTATTATGTCAACTTAATATCTTGATTTAATGACAGTCTTAAACGAGTGGTGACACATAATAAATTTAATTGACTTAAGTAATCGAAGTCTCCGTAGTCTATTAGGTAGTCTGTCGGCTTATTAGACGTGAGGCCACGGTTCAAGCCCCAGGTCAGACATCTCCAACAAAATGAAATACGAAAAAATATTTCTTCAGTGATTTCCTCTCAGCAGATTTCTAGCAAAAACTCTAAGAGTAAATGAAATTTCCATGAAAAAGTTTCTCAAAAATCTGTCTTTCGGAATCGACTTTAAATTGTTGGTACCGCCACTCATGTATGAAATTAACACATACAACATTAGTGGTGTGAGAAGGTAGATCGCAATCCCTACTATAGGGTTAATTACGTATGTAATCGAAGTCTTTATTGAAACTGTGCCCTTTTTTGAACCACGACTGCAAACGAAGTGATAAATCATAACCGTCGCAGATACCTATTCTGAACTGCAGTAGGACCTATAGAATTGGAATATCTTTTAGGGACTAGTTGGCCAACCAATGCGTTCCTCGAGACGATGCTACCGACATCATTACTAATGACTTAAAGACAGAAACGAGTACAGCTTTTGTACTGATGGATTTAAGTCTCCAGTTTCTCACAGATTTCTTGAAACTGTACTACGGCTGCGAATGTATACGGAAATTAAATATTGAAGCTTTATTTGTCGATAAATATGGCGACCGTATTGCATTGCTTAATGCTCCCATTCCCAGCTTAGTAAGATCGCAGTGTATTCTTAACAGCTTTGGGTCCTAACTAACAAAACTTGGAGTACACTATGTTGAACAGATAAATCAATCGATCATCCAAGGAAATAATACTGCTGACCTGTGTGCCATTAAGGATTGATGTGATGGCGTGATTTTAAGCATGTGGATGTAAATCATCCTTAATAAAGTTAATCGCAGGATGAAACTCACATGGACAAAATCCTAATACTTAGAGAAAGCGTCTGACCTTCGGAAGAAAACTGATCATTCTTTCAATGGGCATAATTACTGAGCAGTGTATGGCTAGATGCATATCAGAACGCGAAACTCTTGTAAAAGTAAACGAAATAAGAAAGGGTAATGGGAACATAGTCTTAAGCAACTAAGCTAAGTTCGCTCTCGCGAGGAATACATGGATTGTATATTTCGATTTCGATTAATTATTTTAGAACATCCATAAAATTTTTATTTAAAGAGTAGCATACCACTTACTAGTCAGATGGAAAGATCCGGTTGCCCCTTATTGCAGTTATAGATTAAACATACAGTCTTACATAATATTCCACATAATATTCGTAGAATAAAACTCAAGAAACCGTAACGATAGCATTTTGAAGAACTTTCTATCTTTTGAAATAAAACAAAGTGTGTGTGACATATCATCGAAATTTTTCATTCGTTTGAAAGATCATATTTGATGCCATAAAATGTAGAATGCAATATCATTAAAATGACCTCCACGGCTTCGCTGGGTGAAGCGCATCCGAAATGTTAAATTTTCCATGAACCAGGCGCATATATTCGATGGCATTGGTTATATGAACTTTAAGGACCTCTATGACTTGTGGCTTATTCGCATACGCCTGTGACTTAAGAAGAGCCCACCAGACAATATCTCACAGGGTCAAATTGTGTAATCTGAGTGCCCAGTGCATATCAGCTCCACCTGAGATGACCACGCCCTCAAATGGCTCGAGCAGAATATCCAGGCTGTGCGGCATAGCGACGACCTGTCGGCCTCGGCAATGCTGTTCTCAATAAAATATGACGCTGATGATGCCGCCAGCCAAACTTCCACACCAAATAGAGACTTTTACTGAATGCATTGGACGCTCTTGATCTCATGTGAATTAATGTCGGCTCAAATTTGACAATTTTAATTGTTCACGTACTCCTTTATCGCAAAATGGACCTGATTGCTGAAGATGATTTTTCGATGAAAATCAGTTACTTGCTGGTTACTCCGAAGCTCATTCAGCAAACTCGCGTCATTGTCTATGGTTGTCCTGGGTGATTTTGAAAAGCAGACTGAATAAATAACAACTAATATGACTGAAGTGGCTCCAACAAAATGGTCGTAATGAACTGTCAAAGCACGGAACTCTCTGTAGAAAGACACCATATAATACTAGCTGTCCTTAAAAGAGTAGCTTCAGGGAAAAGCGGTTATTAAACTGTAGTCTAATTCATGCTCACAGTAGTCCATATCCATCTCCAATAAAAATAATATTTCTTCGGCGGCTTCCTACCAGCAGAGGAAAGTAGATAAAATTGTCATGAAAAAGTTTCTCAAAAATCTGTAGTTCGGGTTCGACTTTAAACTGTAGGTCTCGTCACTCATGCATAAAATTAACACATGCAACATAAATGATGTGAGAAGCTAGGTTGTAACCCTGACTAAAGGGATGTAATGACCAATTATGTATGAATGTATTCTATGTTCTCCAGTTTATAACTGCCTGGTAACTGCAGCCACCTGTCTGGATACGGCCATTAAAGCGTTTAAAATGGTATTCGGATCAGATAAGTCAGGAGATACTTTAGTGCCCCAGAATCCTCTACTTACAATTGGGTCTTTCCCATAAATGACTCCACCGAGGCCTGGTATGGTTCCCACGATTCGAACCCCGCATGAATCAGTTAATTTCTGTAGAAACCGCTGTGGTCTGAGTATATTCAACTCATTTCTTTTCTCCCTTATATATCAAGAGATGATAATGTGTGGTCGAAGGCACGCAATATTAAGAGACCATTTGAGCTATGAGAAAGACTATAGTAATGTTTCAGATAAAACTGAACTAAGAAGGCATAGGATCCTGCAAATGCAGTCCAATGAACACTTGAATCCAAAGAAGGCTATTAATATTTCATTGAAAACGTTCTTATTTAAGGAGAAAACCAAAGGCAATACGATACAAATCTTGACAAATTAAGCTAAGAAAACTTGAAAAAGAAATCCTGAGCAGAATATTCGCCACAGTGAAAGTAACAAATAATGGGAAAAACCACTTGTCATCTTATAACACATCAACAGCTCAAAGCAACAAAACTGTTACAGTTCACCCTTAAAATAGTAATGAAGCACAGTGAGTGGAATAAAATAGTAGCACAACAGTAGCAAATGAATATGACACTGACAGACAGAACTGGCATAGTAAGGCTGGTTAAAATTTTACACTAACAAGTGTGTATTACAAGCATTTTAATTGCCTTCTGTATAATTTCTAAATAAAAAGAGACAAAAGCTGCTTCAAATGCTTCAACGAACGTGACTACAGCCAAGGAAATGGTATTTAAAGTGTGTTTGTCATACTTTACAGCTGGTATTTATTATACACACAACACACACAGACACATTTTTGAGAATGTAAATGTAAGTGTTTACATATACCATAACAAATGCACTAATAACTTAGAAATACACAAGAGGAAAAGAACAAATACAGAGAAAGTAGGAGAGATAAAGAGAGAGAGAGAGAGTGAGAGTTGAAAGAGGAAAAACATTCATAGAAAGTCACTTAAAGTTGTTTCCTTTCGAAACTAAAAAAAAAGAAAAACCAAAGCAAAACCAAATCAGAGAAATAAAGGCAACCAAATAGAAAAGGAAAAGAGAGAAGAGTAGGAGAGTAGAAGAGTAAGAAAGAGCTACCAGTTATGCTGGAGTGTATTTAACAAAAGGCTTAAAATGATAAAGACGTTAAAAATGAAAATTAAGAAGACAGTGAACACGATAATATAGACGCTGACAGGAAACCAGCCAAAGGGGGTGTAAATAGATGAGAATTCATTGGTAGCTAATGCCTGAAAATTAAATTTCAACTAGTATACCTGCATACACACCCACACATATATTTAATTTAATAATCATTCCTTTGTAGGCAGTACAATATGGGTTCATTTATCTTTCATTATGTTTACGTATGTATGTGTAGTTGGCTGAATAAATCCTTTTTAGTTTTGATCTCTATTCTTAAGTATTTACACTATTTCGTATGTGTGTGTATGTAGTATCGGTGTATGTGTCTGTGTATGTATATGTCTCTCTGTGCCAGAGTATTTGAATAATTTATTTTTAGCATGTCTTTTATTTTCTTCTTAAAACTTAATTATACACTGAAATGTTTCCTCTTTTTTTCTTCTTCTTTTCTCTGTTTTAAATAATTATGAGTGGAAGTGAGAAGAAAAACAACACTTTAAGCGTTTAAGTGGCAAGCATGCCTTTGTGTTTGTTGTTCTTATTTTTGTGAAATTTATTTCACCAGCGTGTAAGTGGTTGCGTCACAATTGTGGTGGTATATAAAGAAATAGGGAGAAATATTATTAGACTTGTAGGCTTCTCAAGGAATAGCGGCTTTAAAGCTCGTTTATATTTAACTATTGGGGTTTTTGAAGAAGGTTTTAAGTAGTGCAATTGGTAAGTGGGTGGAAATATTTGTCATGAATGAATATCAATCTTGAGTTTCATTTTCTCTACAGTTCCAATATGTATTTGCTTGGATTGAAATTTGCTTTTTTCCAGTTTGCAGTGCTCCTAAACCGAAGGTCTTATGAGACCAGTGCTTATTGCAATTTATTTACAGCCTATAGCAATAGCCACCTATGTTTTGATGCGGCGTGATATCTTATCGTCTAAATGATTAGTGACCTAACAGTGCCAGAGAGGTATGTTATAGCATATGTTTTCTCGTTAACACTCTTGTGAACAAAAAGAAGAAAGACGTTATCTATTGTACTCCAATCAGAGACAATTGCTTCAAAAGGTCATGCTGTTCATGGTATATCTGAAAAACCTTGCAGACGTCGAAGGCTTTCTAGGTTTGTAGTAAAAACAACAGAGGACAGCAAAAAATCAAGGCCGGTACTTATATGTAACTGTTAAAAAATTGGTATTAGATTTCCAATACAATTCTGGACAAGATTGCTAAGGGAGAGGCAAATACTTAAATTAAATAACAACATCATTCGTTATTAAATATAATCTGTAAACTATCATTTTGTACCGGAAATCGTGGTCACCATGGCGTGGTCAGATACGGTGAAACCTATGTTTAAGGCTTTGCTCGCTCAAGATAACTGGAGATGTAGAAAGCCTTTACCGATCGGGCTGTCGACGCACAGTTCTAAGGCTACAAGTGTTCAAAGCTGTCAAATTAGGAATTCAGCGACATCCTCTAAGTAAACAAAAAATTACGGCCAGGGAGAAGCATATCTCACAAGAGTCCATGAGTCGAATTATTAAAACTTGCTGCTAGTGATGGACCTTAATAAAACACAGATATTTTCTTCCATGCAGTTCGAGTATAAGGAGGTTTCCGGTGTATCGCACCAAATCTAGCTCCCAAATAATTTACCAGCATTCATCTTCTTAGAAGAATGGCACTCTGGCAAACCCTACTTGAACGCACTGTACTACAAATCCGGCAATTCAACAAAGCCATCAAACATATGCTGTACGTGACGAAAGCTGATGAGACAACAAGATTCTGAAGTAGAGTGACACTGCTGAGGCTTTAAAAACTATTTCGTAAGTATTTCTCAAATAAGACAAGCCTAAGAAAGTTTTAAGCCGACTCGCTGGGTACATGACATAAACATTCCCGTGTAAATAAGTCTCAAGCCTTTGACTAAAATTTTTCGTCTGTAAAGGTTCAAAACTTAAGCTTTATTTGGTTCACATAGATACATTCACAATTGGTTATTACAGCCTTTCAGTCAATATTACAATCTAGCTTCTCACGCCACCCATGTTATGAGTGTTCATTTGATCCATGAATGGCGGGGCCTACAGTCTAATGTCAATTTTGAACGACAGAGTTTTGGAGAAACTTTTCATGGCAATTTTATTTTCTCTCAGAGTTTTGGCAGTTAGTGCAAAAATTCATGTCCAAATTTCGGATGTTTATTATAAAATATTGGTAGGACACACAATAAAATTAATCAATCAATTTATTGGCTTTCTGGGCCACACTGCTGGTATATACTTAAGTGCCCTCGAAAGTGTCTGTACAGTTTGACAGCAAAGTCCGCTTTCTTAGCTTCGCATTTGGACAACTTTTTGGGATGGTTGAGGGCAGTAGTCATATCCAAATATTTCTTTCAAAAATTTTCTCACGAATTGCTGTTGAAAATAGAATTTTAAAAACCTTATAAATCTAACCACGTATATTTAAGGTAAAATTAAATTCTTTACTTCAAATACATACTTACATACATTGTACATACGCATATGTATATATACATACAATATACATACATACAGCTAGTTATTCTTATTAAAGTTTTTGTTGTGTTTGTTGTGCCTTCATTACGTTGTGAAAAATCGGTAACGGCCGTAAAAGATGTCGCCAATGTCGGGCAACCAGAAAAGAAGAAAAAAAAAAAACAATTTTTTTACGGTTTTTATTCTTATTCGTCTTCCCCTTTTTCATATTTCTCTGGTTTGTTTTCCTTTTTATTTTCCTTTTTATTTTTTTTTTTTTGTTTCTTCTTGTAAGTTTTGTTATGATTTTCCCTGTTTTTTTTCAGTTCCTCTGAAGTACCTTTATGTCGTACATTTTGCTGTATTAAACACGTTTTATTCCATTTCTTTCTTTTCTTGGTGGTCGTTCTTTATTTGGTCTTTGATAGTGGTTTGGCTTCTTCGTTTGTTCTTAAGTGGCACTGAGAGGGGAGAGTTGGTATGGAAGTGAACACGACTTTGATGGAGTAGATGGTGCTACTAAAAGTACAACGCCTTCAGCAAACTGACACCATATTCGTTTCTTCGTTTCTTGTTTTTTTTATCAGCATCTTTAATTTGTCCCTTCATGTTGCTTGGTTGTATCAAATTTAAAGCTTTCTTTTTCTGTATGTGCAACTTTAAAATATAACCGCAGATTTCAAAGCTGTCATTATTATAAAAGACAGGCTATATTTTACGTCTGTTGCTAATATTTATGAGACATGCCATAATTAAATTGAATTAATTTGAAGAATTATTATAATCCTAGAATGTTAAAGTAGAATGTGGAGGTATTTAAAAAATTTAAATCGCGAAACGTTTGTTTGATAAAATCGATACGGTTTCAAATATTTCCACTCTTGAAAATACCTACGAATTTCAAAATAGTACCTCTTAGATGCGCTACAGCGAAACGAACTTTAAGAAGCTATAAACCATTTATACATACCTTGTAAGCTCATTAGCTTTAGGAATAATTTCTTGCATTCCTTGTGTGCAGAACCTACAGTTTAACGTCGACTCCGAACGACAGATTTTTTTGAGAAACTTTTTCATGGCAGGTTTATTAATTCCCAGAGTTTTAGCTAGAAATCTGCTTGCATTCAACATGGGAACTAATTAAAGCACACCATACCGACATATCGGATCCGAAATTGTGATGTCAATTGGCGATTTATGTGATTGTATTGATTTATGACAGGTGCTGCGAACAAAAATATAAAGTAACCTAAATGCACCGCAGCTGAATTATTTCTTGTTGCTGCGATGCCTTTAAAATAATCACTTCCATATCACACCCATGTATTCTGTATTTGTGAGATTGCTGCGTTTGACGCGTTGCGTTTATTGTGTTTATTGCTTCATGGGTATATAGAGACGAAGACATCAACAACGAAAATCAGTGAAAGACAAACAACATTCTAAAGGAAAACCAACTCTACTTTTCTGTAACAATTCTTTAATATAAGGATATTTCCTTTCCTCGTCTCTTTGTTCTCATGTGAACATACATATTTAGTATGTGTATATTGTAATTTACCAACCATTCAAATAATATTCTAAACTTCAGCGCCATCTACATATCAAATTCTTCTCTATCTCTGTAATGGTTGTTGAGTTTGCTCATTATGGGTTAAACTCCAACATACGTTCCACAATGTATATACAGGTACCATTCAATGTCTGAATGTACAGTAGAGTATCGATTAGTTTAATTTTAAAGTGGTGGTTTATGGAAATATACATACATGCACATATACACAAAACATACAAATATACATACATACATACATACATACATACATACATACATAATGAGTCATTACAACTCTTTAATCAGGATTACCACCTAGTTTCTCACACCACTCATGGTGTGTTTATTGATTTTACACATGAGTGGGGCGACCTAAAGTTCAAAGTCGAGTCCCAATGCAATTTTTTTTATTTACTCTCAGAGTTTTTGCCAGACATCTGCTGAGAGGTAGTCGGGGAAAAATATTTTTTTATATTATAACCTGGGGTTTCACCCGTGGTCTCACGTCTGCTAAGTACCTACTAAACTACGGCGACTTCATAATTGAATCTAAAAAAATCTTAAAATGTGTTTCGATTTTATGCACTGTTTCTTCCATTTCTCCAACCTAGTCTTTCCAATGGAGCCTAGCTATCACTTTATATACTCCTCGGTATTAAATATATTTTTCCTAGAGTCAGTTCCATCCAGGCGTACAACATATTCTCGCCATCATAGACGACGTATCACAACATCATCGTCATCTAGAGCTTACTATAGAAACGATTGTGATATTAATTGGTCTACAAAACCGACAAGGAATTTTCCTCTCTATCTCACTAAGAATAGCTTCATATGCCTGAAAAAGCACTCTTGCTTCTAAAGCATATAGTTTTTAATATTACGAGATCTACCTTTAAATGAGCCTCTTAATATCTCTTTATCCTTTAATATCATTAAATACTCGGAGGGCATTGTTTCTAGGCAATGATGGATGACAGCCTCTTTATCCTAAAACTTGCTACAGCACAGCAATCCCCTACTTAGCTGGAACAACAAAAAGAGATTAAGGAAACGGAAGGAAGGCAGAAATGCTTTGTTTAAACCATATGCTCCCCAGAGGGGTACTGGAAAAAATCCTTTAATATCTAAAGCAATTCGAATGTATTCTTTTACCAATTTGATGACAACAATAGGCAGATAATAAACTTTTTAACAAATTAAGTGTACTGCGTAGTATGCTAATATGAAAGTAAGGAAGTTGTGGGTTCGATTCCCACCAAAGACTCTGGTTAATTAATTAGTCAATTTACGGATTATTAAAAAAAATTCACTGATCATCAATACCTACTAATAAAGCCCTGTCACACATTACACCCTATTTTCCACCTACCACAACTACTACTGCTACTCTTCAAATTCCAACACAGTGCACTGCTTGAGTAGGCCATCTTCTGGGTGTTGATCTCAGGTAAGAAAATTCGTCATATTAATCTCACATTAAGTATTTTTCCTTAAAAAAAAGGGAGAAATTAAAAATAAATTTAAATTTCGTTCCCCAAAAATGTTTATTTCTTATCGATTAATCTCATCGATAATCAGCACTTCCGTTTGGAGGCACCCAAATGTTACAAAATTTTCCAATTGACAACAATCAAGCCAAGGTCAATAGATGAAGCCGAAAGCATAAAATGCAACCACATTTCTATCGATTTATTATTATTGAGCGTAAAGCAGAAAACAAATTCATTCATAAAACTCAAACGAAACGAATTCCGTCTCACTTTGAATTCAAAAGAGACTCACACAGTGAATTGAAACAGAAATAGAAGCAGCAAAGGCAACAACAACGGCAACAGCAATAGAAACAATGTATTCCGCAGATGAATCAAACAAAACTCCCACATGATCTTTAAACATGTTTTTGTTTCCCTGATGGCGGCGTTAAATATAAAGGTGGTGGTGGTTGGTTTAGATTCGCTTGATTAAAAAGAATTTTTTTTTGTTCGTTTTCGTTTCTTTTTTTTCAGAAGAGAATAAAATTGAATTAAATTTCAAACAAGATGAATATGATAGGGATGCCAGGTATAAGCAAATTAAGTTTTTGATATTATGAAAGAGTCTTACAACTGAAGGAGTATTGAGTCGAAGTGATTTTAATGAATACTTTTTATTTCATTATAATGTCTGGATAAGAGATCAGCAATGAGTATTCAAAAAGATGAGTAGATTCGAATCATACTCATAATTTCTGATAATTATACGCATTCATACTTATATTAATATCATACTCATACTACTCATATTCAAAGTAGTACTACTACTCATACTCAAAACTACTCGTATTCAATACGTGTGATGTCGTTCATTTCGACTGTCCTTTACTCAACATTTACAAAAATCACAAAATAAGTATGATTCGCGTACGAACACTACAATACTCACTACAAGGTTGTGTGTTTGCTTTGCTTGCTGTCTTTGTCTTTTACTTTCTCCTTTTTTTTTTTTTTTTGTAAATACAACAACAACTACGACTGTAAATTTTGATGAATGATTCGAATCACTCGAACCATTTATGAGTATTATATGATTTTTTCTAAATTTATAAATCTAAATGAGTAGCCGTATGAATCAAACAGATTTCGAATATTATGAGTTTGATGTCAACATTGTACTCATACTCATTGTGCTCATACTTATAAATCAATATTGTAGTGAGTACGAACGCATCAGACAAGTTGAATTTTAATACTGTTGACTCACTTATATTCAAAATTTCATGAGTGCGAAAAAACGATTCATTGCTGATCTCTGGCCTGGGCCTTATCATTATGAATGGAATCCAACTTAAAACTGGTTGTGGATTTACTGTAAGTTGGTTTCAGGTTGGTTGAGATAGGTTCCGAACTTTTTTTTTTTTGCATATTTAAGGCTTTACTTCGACGATAACTTGAAAAATATTGATTGATTGATGAAAATGCTCCATAATGGAAGATTATTCGCATAAATATAAGCTTTAATGTAGCAGCACAAAAAAATTCCAAGGACATCAAATCCCTTTATCTTACACATACATACATACATAATTAGTCATTACAACCTATCAGTCAGGATGAAAACCTAGCTTTTCACACCACTTATGCTGTTTGTGTTAATTTTATACATGAGTGGCGGAACCTACAGTTTATCAGTCTACTCCGAACGACAGATTTTTGGAAAGCTTGGCAACTTTATTTACTCTCTTACTCTCTTTGTCTTAAAATCAGCAAATCCTAAAATTATTTCGTCTGACATCTTCTCATGAAATAAAGTAAAATCGATCACGTTGTATGGCATCGTCCTGCTGAAACCATATACCATCCAGATTACATACATACATACATATATAACATACGTCCTAGCTTCTCACACCACTCATGTTGTGTGCCTTAATTTTACACTTGAGTGTCGGGACCTACAGTTTAACGTTGACTCTATTTCAAAACGAAATATGAAAAAAAAAATATTTCTTCGGCAGATTTCTGCCAAAAACTCTGAGAGTAACTAGAACTGCCATTAAAAAGTTTCTCAAATCAAATCTCAGATTTGAGGTGGGGCTCGAATTTGGGCTTTACGTCTAATAAGCGAACATACTACCTACTAGACTACAGCGACTACGACTACCATCTAGATTACAATTTTCAATTGCAAGCCAAAAAAGTATCACATCACAGAGCTCTCAACCGACGGCAAGGTTTGTACCAAGGCCATTATCCAGAAACTTACTCGCAGGCTAATGTGGACTTCAATGGTCGCTTTTTTCGGGTACAATGATTTTGTCACAATTTGTTTCATCGGCTTTAATTATTACGTAGATTGGACTTTCTATGGTTGGAGCCGAATGCTAATACATGAACGATATTTTCGGCAGAGCTTATATTATAATGATACACAGGTCTCAACACATAAGTATTGTAACACTTCTAGTCTCTCCAAATTCCTTTATAAACTTGCCTGCACAGTATGTCGATTATAGTCGCCGTAGGCTAGTAGCTAGTGTGTAGGTTTATTAGACGTGAAGCCACGGTTCGAACCACAGGTCAAACATCTCCAACAAAACTCTGAAATTATAATAAATTTGCCATGAAAAGTTTTTCAAAAAGAAACTTTCGTTTTTTCAAAACCTATGGTCTGAACCGTGTACTCACGTCTAATAATCCAAACACTACCTGCTAGACTAGAGCCACTAATTTTCTAAAATTCCAAGACATGTTGAATACTTTCTCTATTTTTCTGAATTCGTATACGACAACTCAACCCTTGTAATAAATACTCTCATATAGAACGGCTCATAGACACTGAACATGGAAATCTTGTTAGTCAAGGTCTCTCAGAATTTCCAATTTTTTTTTTTTTTTTTTTTTTTTTGAAATGTCTTCTTAATGCATTCATCATTTCGTCGCATATGGAAGTATATTATGAATTATTCATAACTAAGAAGCAATTGTCAAAAAAAAAAAAACATTTCAGTGGTTCTGGAATTAACCGAATAATTGTTGTAAGGTTTTATAACAAAATTATATATGGCAGCCCTATTTCAAAGTTTCAATAATAAATACAAACTAATGCAGGTTGAATTCTATTAAAGAACGAAATGAGCAGCACACATACTGCAGTTATTTATTCATTGAATTGCTCCACCATGTGATAAAGCTAAGCTCCCCACTCATAAATACAAATACTTGTGTTTCATTCCAAATGAAACACAGTGAAAATGAAACAATGATCCACAAATACAAAGAGTAAGAGAGCATAAAAAAAGTGAGAGCAACATACTTAAGAATATTTATTGAATAGAGTTAGACGCTAACGCTGTTTAAATCAGCGATTCCAACAGATACAGCGATGCAGATACTGTTTGTGAAAAGACAAAACAAAACTTTAAAGTTTCAGTTACTCACGAGCGGTCTTTTGATTGAAAACGTTTTGTTTCATGTAGCGGGCCAATAACGAAACTGCGCAAGCGCGTTTGGCGGTTTAATTTAAAAAAATCATTAAAAAAAAGATAGAAAATAAAATAAAAATAGAAAACATTCAATGAAACTTAAAACTTCTAAAAAAACAACAACAAACAAAAACAAATTGAGTTGAATGAAGAAAAATTGTTTAACGAACTATTATTTAAGAAAACATAATGGATTGAAAAAAAATGTTATAATTAAAATTAATTCGAAAAATATTAAATGTCGCAAGGAAGAGTGTTTAACAAAAAAGTCTTGTACTAGTTAAAGTGTTTTAAAAAGATTTTTTATTAAAAAAAAATATATAATCATTCCATCGCCATCTTTAAAGTGAAATTTCTTAACAAAACTAATATTTCTTAAAGAATTTTTTAAAACCCATTTCAGGCTTGCTGCTCAGCCTTTAGACAACGCAAGAAAAAAATCAAAAATTAAATGCAAATTTTGTTACATTTTGTTTAACTGAACAAAATTGAAAATTAAAAAAAAAACCAAAAAAATTCATTCTGGTTTTCACTATTTCCTTAAGAAGTTTGGCGTCTCCGGTTTTTCTCTTGTATTTTTTTTTCGTCACAAAATCTATAAAAGAAAACAACAACAACAACACAAAGAAAAACAATCAACAAGCCCACCACCTGTTCTAATGCGCTTTATTTTGGCAACTTTTCAAATGATCGCATGAACAACAACTAACGTGGTAAGTTAAACAACAAAATAAAACGCCTTGATTTTCTTTTAAAACATGGTCCTACTTGTTGGCTGCATACATATATGCTAGAACCAAAATACACTCAGTGACAACAATTAGTTAAACTGTCGACAGATAAGAAAAAAAATATTTTTTTCTTTGGTTGTAACAATTAAAAATGTTTAGTTCTGTCAATTAAAGCCAAAAAAAAAAAATAATAATAAAGGCTGAAGGAATTTATAACTGCCTCTTGCACAATGAGAAGAATAAGTAAAACTGAAAATAACAATAAAAATTTTTGGTTGCAGCAACTAAATGTTTATTTCTGTCAATTAAAACAAAAAAAAAATAAATAAATAAAATTAAATAAAGATTGTATGAATTTGTAATTGTCTCATGATAAGAGTTAGTGAAACTTTTAGTTGCAACAAGTAAATTTTTATTTGCGGCTATTAAAACGAAAAAAGGTACTGACTGCCTAATGCACATCAGAAAAGTTAGTGAAAAAAAAATATTATTTTGTTTGTAAAAACTAAAAATGTTTAATTGTGACAAATAAAGTGGAAAACAAAATATGGAATTAAGTTGCCGAACTCTTCGCAGTGAAAAGAGTTGAGAAATTTTAACAAGAAAAAATATAGTCGTGGTAACAACTAAAATTTTTAGTTGTCTCCATTAAAAAAAAATATTTCAAAAAATATTCAATGCATCAATTAAAGTGAAACAAAACTAATATAAATATGATTCCCTAACAGATGCAATGAGAAAGATTGTAGAATGTTAACTAAAGTTGAAAGGGATGAGCAAAATAAAAAAAAAATAACTATAACAACTAAAACTTTTGATCGTATCAATTAAATTAAAAAAGTTGTGCAAATTCAATCTAACAAACCCATAAAATCAGAGAAATGCATTTGCAAAGAAAAGATTTATCGATTGAATTATGTACATTATACAGTCTTGGGATATTGCCTCTGTATCACACATCGAACATAATTGGCCATTACAACCCTTTAGTCATGATTACGGCCTAGCTTCTCACACCGCTCATGTTGTGTGCCTTAATTTGTATACTTGAGTGGCGGGACCTACAGCTTAACATCGACACCAAACGACAGATTTTTGAGAAACTTTTTTAATGCAAGTTTATTTACTCCCACGGAGTTTTTGCCGGAAATCTGCTGAGAGGAAGTCGCCGAAGAAATATTTTTTTTTCATATTTCGTTTTTAATGTCTGGCCTGGGGCTCGAACCCGGGCTTTACGTCTAATAAGCAAAGACACTACCTACTAGACTACGGCGACTACTGTATTCCAACACAAGATTTTTCGCATTATTATGGCTGAAAAACAACACGAATATTCATAAGGACCTTAACATGACATTAGCCACGTAAGAGAGGTTAAAAAATATACCGAGAAATACTTTAATTCCAATCAATCACAATCACGGACTTTATTTTACACTAACACTCAGGCGATGCCCCTATTCATGCAGTACATTGTGTTGGAACACAGTAAAGATAGTTTATAAAAAAAAAAAGAAAAGAGTGCGTAAAATAGTGTTTGCCTCTAACATTTTGAATTTCTAGCGTCCTAACTGATAGGGTAAATACTTCTTTCTGTCGGTTGATTCCAGTCAAAAGTCTCAATAAGCTAGTGAAGATGTGACTAGACCCACCAGGCTTAATACTCTTACACAAAGTCTCGATATGAGAGCACTTAGGGGTCATTTGGTAGAACGGTTAATTAGTCGTTTGCCCTCAAACAAAACTCAACGCAAAAACTTGCTCATGTGTGAAAGGCGGCAAATTTCAACAGAAAACACAGGAAAAAACTAGTACTTTCAATGCCAAATAGGTTAAATGCAGATATCCTCCTAAATCTTAAGTATAAGATTTTAATATATTGGGCCTTAGAATTTTGAATTTACTTTGAGTTCTTCTTGAGAGTACCTACATTTCTGCGGTGCAAAAATATGGAGTCACCAGAAAATGTTCCTTATTTTTCTCTTGATTTGAGAAAAACATTAAAAATTGTTTTGTTTTATTACAAAATACAAACAAATTAATCAAATAAATATGAAAAACATGTATTATTTTTTGATATTATTGCTTTAATTTCATAAAATTGCTAAAATATTTTGGGTGTAGACTTTTAGACTTTTGCTGCTCACTGTATTTGAAATATATACAAAATTATGCTCTCAGAAATAATCAGGATTATTTCAATATTCCAAAATGATTAAAATAAAGAAATAAACGGAAAAAAGAAGATAAGTTTGACTATACCGAGACAAAACATAGCTTCTGTCATTTTTTGTTGTTTTTTTGTTTTTTTTTTTGTAATTTTACATAATTTGACTTATTTTTCATTCTTGATAAAATGCTTGAAAAAAAATATAAATTTTCTTATTTAAGACATATTTTTTGTTGCTGTTGTAATGCGCAAAAGAACTTAATATGGAAATCACGTACAAATAAAAATTGTTTACTTGCCTTTTTGCATACGTTTTATTGTTAACAAAAACGGTGGAAAATTGCAAGCAACCCTTTTAACAGAAATACGTTCTCATACCACCCCTGTTGCGTGTTAACTGGACTGCGAACTACAAAGTGGAGAAAATTTTTTCATTGCAAATAGTTACTCCGAAAGCTTTTTTTCGTATTTTCTTTTTGATATCAGATGTCACAGCTTAAGATTAAAATTATGGCGAAGTACTCTAGTAAGCCACTACATAACTTTGCTTATTTGTGCATATTTATTATTCAGCATATAATCATGGTTTGCCTTACGTACTTAAGTACAATATAGGCACATAAAAGAACATGATTTACTAAATACTAGATATCTTATAGGTTTGACTTATGAATTTTTTTGGACCATAAGAAAGTATCAATTGGTGACAGGTAGGTAGGTAGGTAGAGGTGGCTGCCCATCCAAGAAAGTTGGTTGGATGGACACACTTAGGCCGCATTGGACCCATTGTGTTACCACAGTTATCCGCTATCCCCTAACCTCAAAACCAATCGGAGCTCCTGATGAAACGATTTAGGCTGCCAATGTCGATTCATAACAGTTCCTTCAGATCATCTATGTAGTAAGCACCCAAGTACTTCTTTCTCCTCTGGCAAAGAGCCGCGCATGTACCCAGCATGTGGGGGACAGTCTCCTTCTCTTCCTCATTTCTGCAGCTTCTGCAGAAATCAATGCGCCTTGCATATGTAAACATAATGCAATACCCCGTAATGACACCGATAACAACACTGACCGCGCCTCTTTGGAGTTTAAGTGGACTCATTGGCCAGTGGCGTTCTACCCGTTCCGCTATCTCGTCGAGATATCTGCGACAGCCGTACACCGTCTTAGAGTTCATCACTTTGGAACTTAGGGCCCTGATAGTCACCTGGCTATCAGAGAGTATGATGACATTCCGCTTGGAGACCCTTCCGTCCCCCAGCCTGTATTGCCACTACTTCCGCCTGAAAGACGCTGCAGTGGTCTGGCCGTCCTATAGACTGGGCTATGCCATCTGATTCCGAAAAAATTCCACTGCCAACAGCTTCGTTGAGCTTTGAACCGTCGGTGTAGATTTGTACAGAGTCTCTTACCGGGTGGGTCACACCACCCTTCCAGCACCACCATCAATCGGTGGCAAGACTAGAAATATAAACACTAACGAAGTTCTCCTGAGGCTGTAGAGAACACTGTGTATAGGAGGCTTTGACAAAAATTGTAATTTTAATGCCTTTCAACACTTGCCAAAAACTTGTCGAGATCCCATTTTAAAGACGGCACAAACTTACATGATTTTGTATTCAGAAATTCCCAGACTGTGTGTGGTAGCTAAGTAGGTTGAAATGGATAGAGACCCACATAAGTGTTCAAGGTCTCATGCCTATTGCCATACACCTAGGATTATCGTTTGGTCTTCTATAACTTATACCAAACGTAATTTCTAGATAGATTAAAGGAAATGGAGACCTACAATATTGTTCCAGGCCTTTCGGCGTACACCTAAACCATCAAATAAGCTCATTGCTAACTGGTACCAACCATTTTTTTCTATAGGAAGTGTTGCACAAACTTCCTTGGCTTCTTCCAATTCTCTTTTCTGAGACTAATTATGCCTGTTATATGGTAGTACATTCCCTAAAATATAGGAATCTAGAGCTTACAATACTAAATGAAAACTTTCTTTACAGATACCCTACATAAGAACTGTTTTAAAAGAGATTCAAAGTGTCTGACCCTCTAATATTTTTCAAAACTACTTGTACTGCATTACGTCAAATCGAAAATCCATTCATGTGCGTTTGAATACAATTCTTATCTATTTTTTTCTTAAGTGTTTGTGTGTTTTATTTAATTAAATATTTAAAAGACAACCAACACCTCCCCCTCTCCCTACATTTGTTTCCATAGGCACAACAGCACAGTTTCTTTGTTTAATCAACAATTTTATCTTCTAAGGCAACGTAACACGGCAAAAGAGTTAAGAATTGTTTTATTGTTCTGCAGTTATTTAAACGAATTTTATTTTTTCTAATTTCATTTCGATTTAAAACGTTTGACATTTTTGTTAAGAACAGTCGGAAATGATTTAAATTATAAGGCGATTAATTATTGTTTATACTCTTATAACCCTACTGAATATATATGTGACAGGTAGTGGCGCCTAAGAGATGGATAGGAAAGGCAAAAAATAAAAATAAAAACAGAGAATAAAACGGAGGGAATAATTGGTATTAAATTAATATTTTTATTATTTGCTGCTTTGTTTTATAAACAAAAATAAATTTGAATTATTTTTGAAATTATTATTGCCCCATATATTCTTCTGCTCTGTCATAACAATATGCATGATGTTCTTGCTATTAAAAGACTATAAGTATTGTAATGTAATTAATTTTTATTGCATTTTAAATTGTTTATTTATACATAATATTTATGCTCCCTTTCTGTTTTATTTTCCTTCAAATGACTGCACTCTTAGCCCACTTAATATTTATAACAACAGTAACCATGACAACATTTGAGATATGAAAATAAGTGAAGTGAGCTAATGAACGAGGGTGGTTTCAAAATTAGACAAACTGTTCTACAAATAAATAAAGGTTGGTGAAGAGTAGCAACCCTATAAAATTTATGTTATTTTGCATTTTTTCTGTCTTTAATCATCAAAAAGCAGTGATCTCAGAGAATTTTGAAAAAATCCAAAGAATTAATTGACGTGTTGTAACTCAATATCTTCTAATCTGAAAGGTCTTAGGTCAACCAATATTAAAACGAAAATAAATTCTGCGATAAGAAGAGAAATGAAGGCCTTATTTACCTCTTAGTCAGGTTTACGCCCTAGCTTATCACACCACTCATGTTGTGTGTGTTAATTATAATTAACCTAAAAATATGGTTAGCACCACTGGATTCAGCGTACCCGAATTAGTTTAACCCGCCAGGTGCCCCGCTTGTCACAAAACAAAAGTGCAAAATTCTATCACAGTGTTATTATACATGAGTACAGTTTAAAGTCAACTCCGAACGATAGATTTTGTTTAAGAAACTTTCCATGACAATTTTTTTTTTGCTCAAACTATTTGCTGAAACTTCGCTGAGAGGAAGTCGTCGAAAGGAATATTTGTTTCATGTTTCCTATTTTTTTTGGAATGTCTAATAAACCAACACATAAACCAAAACATACACTTACTAAAGGCCTAAAGTTCTTTCCATAAATCTCATGGTCATCCATTGCTTTGTCCTCACAGATTTAATGATTAATGTAGGGACTGAGGAGGACTCTACTTTCATAATTGCTAGGAAAATATGGAGTTTCTTGACCTCTTATGTTACCCTTTGCGTTCAATAGTGACATTTATTTTGTAATTGTGTTGGTAACTTCAACCAATATTATAAAGAAGATAAATTGTACGATAAGAAGAGGACAAAAAGCCTTGGTCAGGATTATCCTTAGATCCTTACACCATTTATGTTGTGTGTGTTAATATGTCGCCGTAGTCTAATAGGTAGTGTGTTCGCTTATTAGAAATAAAGCCCGGGTTCGAGCCCCAGGCCAGACATCAAAACCAAATATGAAAAAAAATATATTTCTTCGGGGACTCTCAGCAGATTTCTGGCAAAAACTCTGAGAGTAAATAAACCTGCCATGAAAAAGTTTCTCAAAATCTGTCGTTCGGAAGTATAAAAAATTAAGGCACACAACATGAGTGGAGTGAGAAGCTAGGCCGTAATCCTGACTGAAGGATTGTAATGGCGAATTATGTATGTATATTAGACGTAAGGCCACGATTCAAGCCCCAGGTCAGACATCTTGATCAAAATGAAATATGAAAATATATTTCTTCGGCGATATCCTCTCAACAAATTTCTGAGAAAAACTCTGAGAGTAAATAAAAATTGTCAATGGAAAGTTTGTATAAAATTTGTATAAAATTAACACACATAACGTAAGTGGTGAAAGAAACTAGGTCGTACGTAATCTTGGCTGAAGGGTTGTAATGACCAATTATGTATGTATTTCGGATCAAGTATTTATCTGTCGACCTCTGATCAGACTAAATGAAATAAATGAAATACTTTCTCCAAAAGCCTAGGAGGCCTTTCTTAACGCTTTCTATTACCGCACATAGACAGTAACGACACTCGTTTACGATGTACGAGTATGTATGTATGTATCTACTCTGTCAGAGTTAAATTTATACGTAAATGGCGAGACCTACAGTTTAATATCTACCCCAAACGATATTGTTTGCGAAGAACTTTCCATAGGATTTCCAGCCAGCCCTATATTGCTTAAAAGAAACGAGACAGAACATAAAATAGCTTGGGAAGTTTAACATTTTATTCTGAAGAATAGTGGTTATCGTCATAAACAATTATAGAAGATATAAAGCGACTGAGGATCAGAGTTAGACCTTATCAATATATATGAGTTCAGATTCTAGTTACCTTCACAATTGCTTATCTTAATCATAGTAATCATTTATTCACAGTAGTAAGAAATATAAAACCATCAATCAATATTTAAAACTAGATTTTAGGCTTCTGAACAAAAGTTTAATACATTATAGGCCATTATTACAACTTACGTTAAAGTTGGGGTTAGTTAAAGGTAACTTTAGCTAAAGCGAACTTTAAATCCACTTTAAACTTGTTTTCGTTATTACAGGCTACAGTTAAAATAAAGTTAACTTTTTTAAAACTATGGCAGTGCCGGAGCAATGTCGATAAAACTGCTCAATTAAACAAGCTTTTTTTCTTAACGCAGTGGCAACGACAGGCTGCGTTTTTTTGTTGTATATGCGCATTTTGTTTATATTTAAAGTTGCCATATTGAAAATAATATAAATAATACGGCAAGTCAAACATAAACTTAACTTTAAAAGTTAAAGGTAGGATGATCCTAACTTTAGTTAACGTTCACTATTATCTTATTGTGTACTCATAATAATGAAAATCATATTATCTGTCCTTTAAAATGCTTTAGTTAACGGGAAGTTGTAATAATGGCCCTAAAGAACATAAAAAAGGTGACAAAATTTAAAAACAAATCGTGATTGTTTGTCTAAAATTATAAATGTTTAAAAGCCTTTAAAGAATTTCCGAAATTAATTAAAACAAACAAGGTAAATTTAATAAAAACTGCATATTTTTGTATTTAAATCTTTATCGATAAATAAGTATCACTTTCAAATTGAATTAATCAATGTCCTCTTAGAATTAATACAGAATTTCTAATTACATTTTATACACGATAACAAAAAAGAAAAATACGAAAATAGCATGAAAAATAAAAACTAAAAGGGTAAATCATTATGTGGAGGTTTTTTTTTAATGAAAACTATTCGCCGTTTGTAAATGCAAAAAAGTTGGGCTCTGTAGTACATTCTACTAATAATTTTATGAGTATCAACAAATTTAACAACAATCGGATTGAAATGAAATGAAATGTATCTCCCAATGAAACAGTCTTTATTAAATGTTAATAAAGTTTCAATTCATTAATTATTAAATGAAACGTTATTGTCTTTTTTGTTTTTCAACTTTACAACACGATATCATACTTCTAACACTTGTCGTTTAAAGTACGTATTAAATACTTTACTACACCATTTCCAATTTCAAATTTTTATTTACACTACAAGACAAAGAATAGTAAACAGATGTTTAACAGAATAAATATTTCAAATTTTAATCCCACTTTCCTTCTTTTCAACTTTACTTGAAAATATTATTAAACTGGACAGTAGTTTCTTATACACGACTGTATTTTGTGTGCGCTGTTAGTCGCCGTGATCTAGTAGGTAATGTGTTGGCTTATTAGACGAAAGGCCCGAGTTCGAATCCCAGGTCAGACATCAAAACGAAAATATGAAAATATTTCTTCGGCGACTTCCTCTCAGCAGATTTCTGGCAAAAACTCTGAGAGTAAATAAACCTGCCGTGAAAAAGTTTCCCAAATCTGTCGTTTGGAGTCGACGTTAATCTGTAGGTCCCGCCACTCATGTATAAAATTAACGCACACAACATGAGTGGTGTTGAGAAGCTAGGCCGTAATCCTAACTGAAGGGTTGTAATGGCCAATTATGTGTATGTATGTGATAGTATAGGGGGTAGTGTACTAGACTATTAGCGTAAGGGTTATGGGTTCAAATCCCATTAATTGTTTTTGTATTGTAATTAATAAAGAAAGAAAGAGTTTTGAATCCTGTATCATAATAATTTCTGTGGTTTTATAAAATGAATGATTCTGCTTCTTTTTAGTTTCGTATGCAAATTTCCATCTAAAAAGTAGCAGAGACACCCCCAAGGACCCACTTGTGCTACATGCATAACATGAAGAATCTTTTAGGTAGTAGCATACTATTCAAGATATAAGAATCAGTCAAGATCTTTCAGCTTGTACCCTACTATTCAAGATCTAAGATCTGTACCATAGATCAGCAATGAGTATTCAAAAAGATGGGTAGATTCAAAACATACTCATAATTTCTGATACTTATACGCATTCATACTTATTTTAATATCATACTCAAACTACTCATATTCAAAGTTTGAAGTGCTCATCGTACTCATACTTAACGATACACATGCTATTGTTGATTTCGGCTCTCCTTTTCTCAACATTTACAAGAATCACAAAATAAGTATGATTCGCGTACGAACACTACAATACTCACTAAAAGGTTGTGTGTTTGCTTTGCTTACTGTCTTTGTCTTTTTCTTTCTTCTTTTTTGTTAATGCAACAACAATTAAGAATGTAAATTTTGATGAATGATTCGAATCACTCGAATCATTTATGAGCATTATAAGTATTTTTCTAAATTTATGAATCTGAATGAGTAGGCATATGAATCAAACATATTTCGAATGTTATGAGTTTGATGTCAACGTTGTACTCATACTCATTGCAATCTGTACTTATAAATCAATGTTGTAGTGAGTACGAATGTATCAGAGTATTTGAAATTCAATACTGTTTACTAATTCATACTCAAAATTTCATGAGGACTTATGAGTAGCGATAAAACGATATATTGCTGGTAGGTAGTATGTGTCATTCATATTCCTTTGGCCGTATCCATACATATGTACATACATATGTACATAATTGGCCATTACAACCCTTCAGCCAGGACCGTAATCCTAGCTTCTCACGCCACTCTCACGCCACTCATGTTGTGTGTGTTAATTTTATACTTGAGTGGCGGAACCTACAGTTTAACGTGGACTCCGAATGATAGATTTTGAGAAACTTTGCCATGAAGGTTTATTTACTCTCAGAGTTTTTTGTCAGAAAACTGCTGAGAGGAAGTCGCCGAAGAAATATTTTTTTTTTTTCATATTTCGTTTTGATGTCTGGCCTGGGGCCCGAACCCGGGCTTTACGTCTAATAAGCGAACACACGATATACTAGACTACGGCAACTACCAATTGGAAATTGATGACATTAGTATAACAACCTTATTGTCATTCGATCAATAGGCAACTTCTGGATGGGTTTAGATTAATTAGGTTTGGTTAGTAGGTAGCTTGCCTATGGCCCATATGTTACCCAGTGTAAGATACGCCCCTTGCCATGATATGCTCCCGATGTAACCAGCCAGTTGTCATAGTGGCACTTTCAGCACTTTCATTGACGTCTGCTTTAAAGTGAAGGGCACTCAAATAAAAGGTGCTGTATAGATTCCATTTCTTCTGGTAGCTTCTGCAGTAATCCTAGTGGGGCAAACCAAGCTTATCAGTGTCCTGCTAGAATCCCTGATAAAGTGCGAACCATTCTCTTGTCAAAATCAAGTAGTTTCTCGGTTTTTCTGCTGTCCACTGCTGGAGAACCAAGTATGTCGGACTGGCTACTGTTTGTTGAATAAGGTCAGTACGCCTATGCTTTGTACTAAACCATAAGCACAACGTGAAAAATATGCCGTCTCTAAGTAAGAGTACCCGGAACCGAGGCCTCACGTCAAATAAGCCAACACACTATCTACTAGACCATGGCAACTTAAAAAATCTGTCTTATTCGCTTCAAATCCGCTCGAAATCAAAAATTTTGAATTTCAAAAAATTTTTATAAGTTTTCCGGGCAACAGTGTAACCACAAAGCATAACCTGAGCACAGCAATTGAAACTAAAAGTGGCCCATTTTGTGCAAACATGTGAACTTTAAATGCCACTTCTAGTCAATTATCAACAATGCAATTGAAAAGTTTAACTATACGATTATTAATGCCACTCTTACAATGCATACTATTGCCGCAAAGTGTGGCAAACAGCCGACAGAAGTTCGTAGATGTTGCAAATTTAATAAAAGAAATCAATGTGATGGTGAAATATCAAATCAATGTTCTCATCAATTTCGATGAAATGTTGTACAACAACAAAATGTTTAAGGAGTACACAAAAGCGTTACAAGTCAACGAAGTGCCACATTTAATTTTGACAAATCAAACTCAACAGATAAGACCATTGTGTCAGAGATTTACCGATGAAAGTCTAACGATTGCTTGGATAACAAAAGAAAATTTTAATGTAACACTGAAGGCAGTGGATCAGCTATTATGGACCATACACTATACAGACATAGTTTTAATCTATTATGGCCTAAATGAGAACTTCCCGGAAATATTTCAATTATGCTGGCATTATGGTTTCACATCGGTTTTATTGTGGAATGAAGGCACATTGTTTACATACCATCCTTATCCAAAAGTAAAGGTGGTACCTTTACAGGATGTTGAACAGTTTCAAGACAAAAGTTATTTGAATAATTTCCATCAGTATGAAATGGTGCTGCCGGTAGAACAATATCCTCCGGTGAGTTTCAGTTACGTTAACCGACGTGGCGAGCTATTACGTGTGGGCTATTTCCATAGATGGATTGAAATATTCTTGAATCATCACAATGCCTCCATAAAATATCCCCATCTGGAACTGTGGAATGGCAGTAATAGCAATCGTAATGATATACAAAAAACTCTTGAAGCAATGAAATTCAGCTTTGTGTCTATCGATTTGGCGGACAATGTAAACTATGCCTCAACTATGGTGTTAATAGTGACCAAAATCCTGCTCATAGTACCAGCAGGCCAGGAGATATCCAGGGAATTGTACCTAGGAAAACCCTTCAGTCCGGATGTGTGGTGGATTATTGTTCTATGTGGACTTTCGTTTTTCCTTATGCAGCTGATCATGAACAAATACTCGTTTAAACATCTCGATGTGAGTTTAGCATTCCTGCACGCTTTGCAAGTGTTAATATTTGAAGGCGTGACCTTCTTACACGACAATTTTTTACTAAATTTTCATCTCTGTTTGCTATTCTTATTTACGGGCCTATTTCTAAGCAGTTTCTATAATACAAATCTAGCCGGTATGTTAACTTCGAAAGTGTATAGGCCTGAGCCCAGCTTGATAGAAGACTTAAGACCCTACAATTTGCCTATTTTAGAACACTCAGCCAACTATGATGGCTTGATGAAACTGGAAGTGCCGGAATTCATTAAAAAACGTGTTGTCGCCGACAACAATACGAATATGAAAGTACAACGTCAGGCATTAAACATGTCCAATATGTATACAGGCCAGGAGGATTTGGTCGATTTTTTGTTGTTCCAACAAATCTTCATGAAAAAACCCAAGGCCAAGAAACTTAAAGAGGCATTGAAATACAGGCCTTTCTTTCTAAACCTACCCTTTAGATCACCAATCATCAATCAATTCAATCGCTATCTGCTAATCATGCGCGAAAATGGTATTTTAGAGAAGACACTCCGGGAAACCAATTGGCATGGCATATTAAGTGGAAACTTAAAGATTATAGAGGATGATCCATTCAGGAAATCATTAACAATTCAATATTTTTACTATTCTCTCCTAGTGTGGTTTTGCGGTTTATCGGCCGCCTTTGTAAGTTTTTTAATTGAATATTTTTATACAGACATAGTGTGTTTAAAAAATAAAATAAAAAAATTTTCCATAAAATGGAATAAAAAGTGAATGAAATTATATTTTTTACGTTTATTTTCGATATTTTGGCCTCCAATGAAAGTTCTAGTTGTTTGACTTAATCTCAAACAACGAATTAACTAGACATTAACAACTATTCGTTAAGTTCGAATAAAAAATAGCTTCATCTGAATTTCTTCCCAAAGGCTTGAAGGTAAGGACTCCAAGCCGATGAGAAAATTGATTCCAAACATGTATTCAAGAGATGGACGATGGATAAGATTGTTAATAATATTGAAAATTTAAACATATTTTAGTCAGGAGTTAATAAAAGTAGGTTACTTACTTACTTAAATAGTCATTATTAGTCTTTAGTCAGGATTACAACCTAGTTTCCCATACCACCCACGCTGAGAGAGAAACTTTTTATGACAATTTTTACTTTCTCTCAAAGATTTTCTCAGAATACTTGCAAACATGTGCTCAATAATCCAATTGAGGAGTAGAGACCTCTCTCGTACGACAAAACTAATACTCTACGAGACTCTCATCTTCCCCGTGCTTCTTTAAAGCTTAAAGGCATGGACACTATTTAGCACTGTGGCAGCGGCCTTGGGAGTATTCGAGAGAAAAGTCCTACTTGATATCTTCGGTCCAGTTGGAGTTGTATATGATATCCGCATCCGATGAGCTGTATGAGCTCCACAACGGCAGGGTAGTTGTGTAGCGTACTAAAATCCATCAGCAGCGCTGGCTTGGTCATATCGTTCGAATGGAAGAGAATGTTCCGGCGAGACGGGTATTTGATGCGGAGATCTGCAGAAGTCGACGAAGAGGACGACCTTGTTTGCGTTGAAAGGGTCAGATCAAGGAAGCCCTGCCATCGATTGCTGTAACCAACTGGCGTAGGCGCGCAAGAAGCAGAGGCGCCTGGAAAGATGTATTATTTCAGGTCGAAATCCGTTAATCGTTGTTGTTAATGGCCAATTAAGTAAGTAAGTAGTCTGATCTCGGGTTCGAATTAGTGGCTAGCATCTAATAAACCTGCACACTACCTAGTAGGCAATAGCAACTACTAAGAAATAAAATAAAAGTAGTTTGGTTTAGGTTATATTGGCAATCGCCAATATTATAGCTTACTTGGATGCTATGATGTCCCGTTGTTATATAGATTCTACCTAATCTATCCTAGACAACTATAGCTCAGCCGTACCTATAGTTTTGTGAAGGTGTGAAGTCGCCGTAGTCTAGTAGGTAGTGTGCTGGCTTATTAGACGTCAGGCCACTGTTCAAACCTCAGGTCAGACAAATCGAACGACACGAAATATGAACAAATATTTATTCGATGACTTCCTCTCAGCAGGGTAAATAAAAAATAGCCATGAATAGTTAGGTTAGGTTGGTTAGAGGACGTGTGCTTGTTAACTGTGACAAGTACAGTACTCGGAGGTCGAATTGACCCATTGTACAACGTCCTAGCATCTCACACCACTCGTGTTGTGTGCGTTAATTTCATAAATTTTTTTTGAGAAGTTTTTCATGGCAATTTTTACTCTCGGAGTTTTTGCCAGAAATCTGCTGAGAGGAAGTCGACGAAGAAATATTTTCATATTTTCGTTTTGATGTCTGACCTGGGATTCGAACTCGGGTCTTTCGTCTAATAAGCCAAAACACTACCTACTAGACCACGGCGACTTCATAGCCATGAAAAGTTTTTCAAAAATCTGTTGTTCGGAGTCGACTTTGAACTGTAGGTCCCGCCACTCATGTATGAAATTAACACACATAACATAAGTGATGCGAGAATCTTGGTCGTAATCCTGAACGAAGAGTTATAATGTTTTCTTTAGGAGCATATGTATGTATGAATGTACGTATTGGAATTCTATCCACGAAGGTGTGTGTAGGTGAGGGTTGAGATGTTCTGTTAATAAATTCTGGGTGCATAAAGTTCCTAAGTACCGGATAATAATAATGATAGAGAAAAATGTTTTGTTTTCTTCTCTTCTTTCTTCTGCATAAGTCCAAAAACAAACTTAGGAACCCAGGGATTTTGTTCTGCATGTATCTATATCATGTGAAATTTGTCTGATCCCTATGGGAATAGTTTCATTAACCCATCTTTCATTTGCAAACCAATGGAGATTGTATAGGACCAGTTGCTTGCTTCTCCGCAGAGGAATGTTAATCTTATGCATGAATTCAACTGAGTTTTTCATTATACGAGCCTTGAAAGTATGTCCGACTTTGTGTTATATTCAATATCCTTGTATCTACGAATGCTTATGACGATAACTTTCGAATGTTTCACTGTCGCTTGCAAGGCAACCTAGCTGGCTTGGGCATTCTCATTGTAAATGTGGTTTAGGAAGTGTTCCTGTGCTTTTTTTGTGTAAATATTTTGGTACAAAATTTAAAAATTTTTAATATTTTCTAATAATTTTTAAAGGATATCGTTTCACAATTGGTTGATTACTTTACATAGCCGCCTATAACTACCAGGATCTTCAATTGGTCTCATAAGATTCCTTTGAATGTTTACCATATCACTCAAATCGCTGTAAAAGTTATTTGCAACTTAAATTCCTTTCATTAGATCGAAGTAACTAAGAACGTCTTATGTATCCAAATAGCAATAAGAATTACTTTCACTTATCAATTAGCCTACGTTATATTTATTAACATATTATTTCATATTTATTGCATTTCTTTATGCGATTTCTTTTGTGTTCTCCGTTTTTTATTAAGTTATTTAAATATTTATTATAATAAAAAAAAAGTTATAAAATATTGTCATTTATGGCTATCAATACCTGTCCAATTTAATAATAATTATAATTTAAAAACAGCATTTAAAGAAATGCTTTTAAGAAATATGATTTAAAAAAAATTTAATTTCAATTTAAAATCGAAATGACAGAAACGAAAATGATTTTTAATTTTTTGTTTGTTTATATTTTTTTTTTTGTATGTGGACTCAATTCATTTGCACTTGACTAAATATGGTGCGATTTAAACGATATTAAAAAAAACAAGCGAAAGAAAGAAATTGTGTTAATGGAATATGAAAACAACCCACAATAAATGGTACACTCGCTTATTGGTGAAGCGTTAAAAAATTTTGATTTAAAAATTTATACATAATTTTAGTTTTCCTCGTGAAACTGTATAAAATGCTTAATAGGAGGAGAATTATTGGTCTATTTACAGGATAAACAGATTAAATTAGTATCATTTTCAAAATCGTATCATTTTCAAGTCATGTGAACATTGGAGTACTTACTTAAGCCAACATTTTCATGTCAACAATTAGTCGTGAATTAAACCCAAATGTTATCAAAAAACTAGACGTTATTAGAAGTAAGTATACGAGCATGCCATCAAAATTCAAGTCCACTAATCATCTTCTTACTAGGCCATTACAGCCCTTTAGTCAGGACTACGAACTAGCTTCTCACACCACTTAAGTTGTGTGCTTTAATTTTGTCCATTTCATTTCATTTGCTTTTCAAGGCGATTTTATTTACTCACAAAGTTTTTGCCAGAAGACTGCTGGGAGGAAATCGTCGAATTAAATATTTTATTCATATTTATTTATTTCACACCTGCTGTTTTAGTAAGACAACACACTAAGCCTACTGCAGTACATCGTCTTCGACGAGTCCACTTATATTAAAACTAAATTTAAAATAATAATACTTGATCAGATCAAAATTCAAGTGGTCGAAGGCAATTTGAATGATAGTCACGTATCACGTGTATGATACTATAGTGGAATAGTCAAAACTCAAGAACTTTCACAACTACAAGGCGCCATATAACGCTTCAGCACCCAAAACGAATTAAGCTGTGGATCTTTCTGGAGGCTTTGAAAGCACTTGTACTTCAACAAAATTCAAAAATTCTGTTTGTTTACGTACCCATTGAGTCGAAAACGAACTTTGTGGCTGAAGATAAATTTTGCAATAGAAATACTTTCCTCACACAGCATATATTTTCATTATAAACTTCACTTTGTTGGTGTATTCATGTTAAAAAACAATATAAAGCCTTTTAATACTAAAAACACAAAAAAAGAAATCATCCGTTATATGTACGCAGAATATTTAACTGCAATCCCAAGTTCAAACTTAATTTATTTCGAATTTAAAGAGTCTTCATCTTTTTCCCAAAAATTCTTCTAAAACCTCCTGGTTAACATGAACACAAGAAAGTCAGACAGTATCGTGGTGACGAATAGAATGCATTGAGCCAGATTTCCTACCGCTGCAAACGGTAATACATTTTCGTATAAGGCGCTGTTTCGTTTCTAGAAAACGACATTTGGCAACCCTATCATTCTAGAACCTAGTTAGATGACAAAAGGTTATTAGTGAAATTCAAAAGCAAAGCAAAGATTTAAAGTGGAAACCGAATAATATGTATAAGATGTTATCTGTTTAAAGCTTAATGGAATTCGATATTTATTAGGAATATATGTATGTACCCTATAGTAATCGCCGTACCCTATAGTAGGTAGTGTGTTGGCTTATTAGACGTAAGGTCACGGTGTTCAAACCCCAGGTCAGATATATCGATCAAAATGAAATGAGAGTTAATAAACTTGGCATGAAAAAAGTTTTTCAAAATCTATCGTTCGGAGTCGACGTTAAAAAGTAGGTCCAGCCACTCAAATATAAAATTAAGGCATACAACATGAGTGGTGTGAGAAGCTAGGCCGTAATCCTGACTGAAGGGTTGTAATGGCCAATTATGTATGCATATTAGACGTAAGGCCACGATTCAAGCCCCAGGTCAGACATCTTGATCAAAATGAAATATGAAAAAATATTTCTTCGGCGATGTCCTCTCAACAAATTTCTGAGAAAAACTCTGAGAGTAAATAAAAATTGTCAATGGCAAGTTTGTATAAAATTTGTATAAAATTAACACACATAACGTAAGTGGTGAAAGAAACTAGGTCGTACGTAATCTTGGCTGAAGGGTTGTAATGACCAATTAAGTATGTATTTCGGATCAAGTATTTATCTGTCGACCTCTGATCAGACTAAATGAAATAAATGAAATACTTTCTCCAAAAGCCTAGGAGGCCTTTCTTAACGCTTTCTATTACTGCACATAGACAGTAACAACACTCGTTTACGATGTACGAGTATGTATGTATGTATCTACTCTGTCAGAGGAGATCAACTCAATAATAAAAATGTTGTTCTCCAAAAATTTTAGTTATTTTTTTCATTTTTGTTCCTTTTATCTTATTAAAATTAAATATTAAAACTAATTATCAATTGCACCACGTATTTGTGTAATAATAATAATATGGTAGACTAGTATACACTACTACTCGTATAATAAGACTTTAAGTGTGGTTGTATTATATGAGTAGTTCATACAGTTTTTTTTCTGTTTTCTTCTACCCAATCATTTCATTAAACTTGTATTTCCTTTTGCAAAAACAAATAGAAATAAAAATATAAATTAAAAGAAAAAAAAAAAACAAACAAAACAATAATAAAATAAAATATATTGACAGTTGCAGAAAGTTTTTCGCTTTTTTTCATTTGTTGTTATTGTTATTATTTTTGGCATATTATAATAAGAAACACAATAAAATTAAATACTATACAATGAACACTGTAGTACAATACAACGAGGCTTGCTTGAACCAATATGAGAGTAACTGAAGTCAACTCAATTCAACCCATATTTGGCATTTAACTTTGGATAACTTTTTTTATTATTGAAAAAAAAAAACCAATTTTATATTTGTTTTATTTTTATAGAGCGATAAACAAAGTACCTACACACACATACTTATTTACTCAAACTCAAGTTTAAAATGAATTTCTTTTAATTTTGTTTTTTTGGATGAAAAAAAAACTGTCGTTTTGGTTTTATAAAATTCACACTATTTTTGGCAAATAAAACCGTTTTAACGGTTTCTTTTACTGGGCCTACACTCATGTTTTTATGGTACATATGGGTATATGGTGAGCATAGTTTTTATGTATAATTTCCATAGCATTAGTAATTAAAACAACTATTTACAACAACAACAACAACAGAAAGCGGTACCTATTTACTCTTGATTACTTTGTTAATAACACTATAAATTTCAAAAAAAAAAAAATAAAGTTTTGAAATGGCTGTTATTGAAGTTTTTAATTACGCCGTTACGATGTCGGCTTTTAGGTGGTGAAGTGATTTAAAATAATTATACACTTGACATGTAATTGTTGAGCTGAAATTATGAAGACTTTTTTGGGTAAACGATTTGTGTGTGTCATTCGTTGTTAAATTGTGTAATCAATAGCGCAAATTCAAAGTGTCAAAAATTAAAATTTCTAATTTTCATTCAAATTATACAAGAAAAAATTAAATACACTGTGTAACAATAATTGAAATTTGTTTTGCTTCCTTTAGTGGACAATTCAAATCTTTTTTATTTTGATGGCAAAAAAAAATTTAGAACTAAGCAAGCAAGCAACAAATTTCTAAAAGAACTCAATCAATATCTACTAATAAATGTTATGAAAGCTTTAATACACTTGATCCAAGAAGGATTAATTTCTGTTTAGTATCAGATCTCTTCTTTATGTTCAAGACTTCAATTTGATTTACAGCAACTAAAGCACGATTGCCTTATTGTTTTCAGTTACAAAATATTTTCCATACTTCCAAATGGGTTCACAAATTTCGTATCAAGGCTCTACGACCTAATACGACACAAAACGATAACAATCAAAACCTTTGCAGGTTTTGCTGCCGAGACCATAATCCTATTTTAAACTTATTCTGGAGTGTTGCTCTCTGATCATGCGACAGTGTCTTCGCCATGGACAGTGTCTGCGAAAGGCTGTGTCTGCATCGCAATGGCCCTATTTGTCAAAAAAGTGTCCAGTTGCTTGCGTACACTGACGACATCATAGGGCGTACCAAGTGAGACAAAGTATATGTTATCGGCAAGTAGAGACGTGTGGCGTATTGATTCTCAGATTACGAACGATAACTATACTTTTGAATACAAGGAATTTATTTATCTTGGATTCGCCGTTACCACCAAAAATGATGTCAGTCTGGAGATCAAGCGCAGGATCACTGTTGCCAACAGGTACTACTATGGTTCCAATAGGCAATTGAGTAGCAGAGACCTCTTTCGTACGACAAAACTAATACTCTACAAGTCGCTCATCCTACCCGTGCTTCTTTATGGCGTAGAGGCATGGACCGCAGCAGCCTTGAAAGTATTCGAGAGAAAAGTCTTACGTAAGATCTTTGGTCCAGTGTGAGTTGGCGATGATTTCCGCATACGTTACAACAGTAAATTGTATGATAATATCCAGCGGATGCGTTGGCGCGGCCATGTCGTTCGAATGGAGAAGGATGCTCCGGCGAGACGGGTATTTAATGCGGGGATTTGCGGAAGTCGGCAAAGAAGATGACCTTGTATGCGTTGGAAGGACCAAATCGAAGAATTGGTGTGACCAACTTGCGTAGGCTCGCAAGAAGAAGAGGCGCTTGGAAGGAAGTGTTGCGGCAGGCCGAAATCCGTTAATCGAGTTGTTAATGGCCAATTAAGTAAGTACGTAAGTCGCTCCTGAAACTGTATTCTAGTCAAAATTAAACAAATTTGGAACAACTTTTGCTGACTAACCTCTGTCATCTCCAAGATAAATGATGGTATATTTCCTTCAATATATCAATCTACCTAACTCTCCTTATTCAAATATAATAGAATTGTTAGCAAAATTTCAACAGAATGCCACATACGCTGCTCTCATTTATATGTCCTGTTCTATAGTTAAAAATAGCGACAAAGGACCGCTCGTGAAAGTAAGACCCCAAATCCACTAAAGCACTCGTTTTAATGAAGTACAACAGCGGGAGCTTTTATCTTAGACGGTCTTAGTCGTAGAAGCTTGTAACTAACAAATTCTCTGCATAGCTGGGCCAATTTAAATTGACGTAGAGTTGCGTATACTTCACATCTGAAATCTTGTCAATTGTTTCAGGGTAAAGGTTGTCCTTGTAGGAATCCGTATATTATTTTCATATATTGCGGCTTCGTGCAGCGATACAATTTCCCTTTGATATGATTTAAATACGCATTGCATGAAGGTAAAATTTATAAAATTGACTCAAATAACTTTAGAAAAATAAAATAAAATTCAATGTTTAATAATTGTTGCTTTCTGGAGACTTTCAATAATATAAGGACTATTCACCCACCAGCTTCTTCTAGTGGTATACTATCCCTACTTTTAAATTTCCCGTTAATTACTGCCATAAACGTATACATATTGCATTTATTCCAGAGGTAATTAATCGTTTATTTAAAGATTAAAAACACAACATTGTTAAATAACTTGGCAAATACTTTACACCCTACACACGTAAGCAGATACACGTTTCAAGTCCGATACAAAAGATACCAAAAACTCAAACGAAAGTTAATATTTATTTAAACTAAAAATAAAAATTATTAAACCAAAGAAAAGAAAAGAAAAGTTAACAAATAAAAAAGAAATAACAAATAAAATACTGTTAAAAATGATGAAATTTCTATAAATATGCACACAAAAAATTAAAAACCAATAAAAAAAATAAGTTTCCAAATGGGGGTAATAAAAATTAATTGTTTTAACCGACCTTGACTTTAAAAATATAAAAAAAAGAAGGAAAGATTTTCTATAAATTTTCGTTTATTTTGTTGTATTTTTGTATTTATTTTTGTAATTGATACATTTTAAATTGATGCTAATAACATACATACCACCATTCGTTGGTTATGACAATACAATGTTAACCGTACTGGTTATATGCTCGTACTCTATATAAACAGCATTTTTCTAATGTGATATCAAATGATTTCCTAACAGACAACAAATGAAATTTCTTGAGTTTAATCTGGCGTATTAAAAGTAATAGAATATTGTATTCCATCAAATCTTAGTTATGTGCTGTTTTGATGAAAGAACGTTAGAACGTTTTTTATTTAATGAAAAATTTAACACTTCATTTTAGAAAAGAACGTGTAACGGCCTTGATGTTGTAGGAATAATAAGGGAATTAAAGTTGTGTTATGGCAATGCGTTTATGTAATCTCCCATCTCCCAGAATTTAATTACAATACAACACAATAACGCTATCCATGGGTATGTAAGTCTAGTCCTTTTGCTAGTACTGATCCCAATCAATTTTATTCTTCCTTCAACTTTTTTAACTGACATCAACATTTGGAAAATAGTATTTAATCAACCAGTATTTTATGTTGGAGTTCGAAAAATAGTTGTAGTAGGTGCCTAAAAAGACAGAATTGTGCAGTAAAATTAACCTCAAAGTAAGAGAAAAGAAATAAAAATTGAGAGAGAAATCAATAGAAAGCTTCTCAACTGCCGAGATCCATGGATAAGTAGAAAACGCACAATATGGGTTATGTGAGAAGCTAGGCTACATAAGACAATAGGGTTGTAATACACAAATTCGATGCCTCACACATTTGCCGAAGATTAGTACAATAATCACTAGACTTCCTGAGCATGCGTTGAGTAAGCCACGAAATGTACGATGTGAGATGCCCAGCCACCTCTTCAGATTCGAAAACACGAATTATTTCCCGACTCTAAATTCAAAAAAACGTGGCAGACAAAACAGCAACCCATAATCTGATTCATGGATATTTTCATTCTTGCTCCAAAATAATTTTTTCCGTTTTCTCCTCAAATTATGCGGTAGTCTGTCTGCTAACAGTAGCTTTCAAAAACAAACAAAATGATGCAGCTTTACAGATGCCATGCATTAAATATCTGTTAAAAGCATCAATATTGTCATTTCTGTTAAGAACTTCTAAAATTCTAAAATAGGCCAACTTTCGCTTTCTAAATAAAATTAAGTCGTTTTGTTTGTGGACAGGCCCAGAGTAAAGTACTTCTTCGGCGACTTCCTCTCAGCAGATTTCTGGCAAAAACTCTGAGGGTAAATGAAAAATTGCCATGAAAAGTTTCTCAAAAATCTGTCCTTCGGAGTTGACCTTAAACTGTAGATCCCGCCACTCATGTATACAATTAACAAATACAACATAAGTTTTGTGAGAAACTATGTATGCTTTTGTTTATGTTTTCAATATAAACAGATTCAGATTTTCAGTAGTGTTTTTTGTCTTTAAGTCGCTGTAACCTAATAACAAGTGCGTTGATTTATAAGCCGAAGTCAGACATCTCCAACTATGTATAAACGAAGTATGAACAAATATTTCTTCGATGACTTTCTCTCAGCAGATTTCAGGCAAAACATGCGAGAGTAAATGAAATTGCCAAGAAATCTCATCTCATCTCATACTTCTTATTCGGTTTCCACTTTAAGTCTTTTCTTTGCTGTTTAAATTCATTAATTACGCTTTTCCATCTCTAAGATGGTTCTAGAATGATAGGGTTGCGAAATATTTCTATGAAATAAGCAGCCTGTATCAAAAAAAATCGATAAAACTTGACAAATTTCCATTTGGTGGTAAACATTTCGATGTCAAAAAATTATTGTGTACAAAATTTTTATCTTTTCGAACTCCACCTACATGATTAAGGCATTTGTAACATTTAGTAGGGGATTTATGAAATTTTTTTTGTGAATTCTTAAACATTTTATCTGATCTAAGATTTATCTGACTAATCGGTAATGAAATATATCTGTCATAAGATATCAGATGCTTAAAATATCTCCATTGAAAATGTAGACCAAGATGCGATAACGTTACCTCACATTTACTAGTTGACAGCACTTTAAACCGAGATAAACGGCATAGAAAGAAAGCTTGCTATTGAAGGCTTCTTGAGAATCAATAAATGTACCTGCAATATATCTAACATAATCATGCTATCATTTTGCTATTAAGTTTCAAATTTGATTCGATTATTTTGCAAGATAGCATTCAATTTTACTTGGTTGAGCTGGTAGTCTAGTAGGTAGTGTGCTAGTTTGAGGATTGTGCGTTCGATTCACGCCAGAGACTCTGGTCTGTTACACTACACTGAGCATAAGGATGAAGTTACTCAGCTTGTAATTAATTAAATAAATAATCTCACTTCTTTTCAAAATCAATTGCAGGGGGTATTTAGAATTCATATGTACATATCTGCCCATGTCTAAGGCACATGTGTGTCTTATTTATAGTTTGTTTCTGCCATTGGAAAACAATTGCAATTTCGAATTGCAGAAAATAGAACACATGGAACACATGTATTGTCTTATGACAAACATATGAAAAAAAACAAAATACAATACAATAGAAAATAAGAGAAAACGAATTACAAAAACTACAACAACAAAAAGAAATAAAGTAAATAGCAATAAAAAAGTACATTAAAAACTATAATAAGAAATAAAATAAATATCGCTTGTAATTATTATGTATAAAAAAATATAGAACTTTAGTAAAATAAATAAAAAGAAATTTAATGTAGACACCACAAGGAAGTAAATATAACACCCATGGCAAGCGTACATACTACATATGTATGTATGTATATAACTAATGGTACGAACAAATGTTAAATAGACTTTAAAACCAGATAAAAAAAATAATAAAATATGAAAAAGAGTCTATAATAATAACAATAAAATATAAATAAAAATCAAATAAATAACATTTTTTTATTTCTAATATACGTTTAAAAAAAATTAAATAAAATTGAATGACTTTTAAATAACAGAAAGAGAAAATTAAATGCGACACATTTTCAATTCAAATTTATTTTATTTAACTTTAATAAGGTGGCTTAAAAGCAATTTCATAAGGTGGAATAGTTACGCTCTTTTTTTGAGGTCAAAACTCAAGAGATAACATCTATACAAACAGTGCATTTTGTTGGAATACAGGAAAGATAGTTCATAGGAGAAAGGAAAGAGTGTAGTGAGCTACATTTTCTTTTAATGACCAATGTATATTCCTTCATCACTTTTTTCGACAATTGTGTTTTAGTAACTCTCATTTTCCTTTTTCTATTGTGAGTTATCGCATATAATGTCAGACAAACAATCAAAGGCTGAGGTGGGAATCGAACCCTTGGCGTCGCCACTTGAAGTTTAGCAAACTACCAACTAAATCATCGGGGCTGGAAGTGAACGAAATGGACACGAAAATATATTAAACTAATGAATTTAAATCAAATAAATTTTATAAAAATTAATAAAAAAAAAAATAACTAAAGTTCCCATAATTAACCGGAAGTTCACGGAACGTAACGGAACATATGTTCATTCGTTTATAGCATACGAAAATAAGGCAAATGCTAACCGAAATTTCATTACTGTTGGGTGATCGTTCACATTTCCTTTTACATACTAGAAGCCGACGTATGTTCCGTGAACGTTCGACTAAAACCCTGGGTAGACAAACGTCCACGAACCGTAACGAAACGTATGTTCGTTTTTATAATACGAAAAGCACAGAGAGCGATTAACGAACTGTAGTGTAATTTCGTTACATTGGTCTTCATATGCTAAAAACGAATAAGCGTTTGACTAAACGGGGCTTAATTCTATCTTAACGAATATACTAAAAAATTTATTTTTTTTTAAACAAATTAATTTGCTTTCTTTAGAATAAATAAAATACCAACGAATTACAGAGCACTAGTACAATACAAATGTAGTTTTTTGTATTTATGACGAGTATAATCGACCACTTAAAAAAAAAACTTTGTTCTGACAATTCGACACATAAACACTTAAGAGGGGAGCAACATAAAAGGTTTGCAGCTTTTAAGAACTGTCTGTAATGAGGGTAAAGGGTTAATGCTCATTACAGATATACATACATAATTGGCCATTACAACCCTTCAGTCAGGATTACGGCCTAGCTTCTCACACCACTCATGTTTTATTTCAATTTTTTATTTATTTTATTTCAAGTTTATGGAAAATCCTTGCAGACTAATTACATTTTATATTTCAATAAAAAACAATAATTTGAAAAAGAAAATAACATTGAATTTACTACCTACTTACTAGACTACGGCAACTATATTGAATTACGAATTGCTTAGTCATCCACCTTATTCTTTGGATTTAACTGTGAGTGGCTCGGTGAAAGAGATTAGACTCCAACACTGAAATTATCTCACAAACAAATCGATTTTGATTGTTTGGATAAACGATATAAATATAAATTATTATCCAAAAGTCTGAGTTTCATGCAAACCCTAGTATTTCTGCTGTTCAGGAAAGTCTGATGCATAGATCCTGTTATCAAGAAAGCCGGTGTAATATAATGTTTAAAATTTAAGCTCTACTTTAAATGATATGATGTGGCAACACCTGCTTCAATTCGGAGCCTGAGAACTTTCTTAGTAAAAACAAATAAAATCAAATAAAATATTCTCATAGAAAAATATTTGTTTGTTTCTATTTTAAAATTTGATTTCATTTAAAAAAAAATTCGCAAATATTTGAGAATTTATTTTTAAGCATAACATTTTTGTAACCGAAAATCCATTCCTTATAAATTGCTGATGCTGTTGCCGTTGCTGTTGCTGTTGCTATTGATGTTCATATTTGTCTTCACGCTTTAGATGTCTACCGTTTGTCAATAGAGTGGTGGTTCGATTGTACTTTTGAACATAAAAAATAAATATTTTTTTAACGTATTTTGTTATTCAATTTGCCATTTTTTCGGAACACAGTTTCATTTAATTTTTAAAAGCATTTTTTATTCGTTTATGGTTATATATAAGCTGATATTGAAGCTTAAGAAATTAAAGCAAAAAAAAAACAACAAAATGGAAATTATAACATTTGGAAAGATTTCTAAGAATTATGCTTTTGAAGTTGTTGCGTGTCAATAAATCACTGAAAAAAGAATTCCTGATCAACATGATGATTTTTTCTGTTTTTTTCTTAAAGAATGTTTTCTTAAAAATCATGGTGATCTGATGAAATTATTAGAAATAAAATGAAATACTTAAAACGCGCTTTGCTAAAAAGGCACACGCTTTTAACAATATGGTGAATAAATATTTTCAACATTAATAACCATCGGCATATTGCTACAGAATGCGATTAAATAGTATTTACATGCATATTAGATTCAAAATATCGGCAAGAATGGTAGATTCTCTAAGTAACTAGTGCATACGACAGACACGCAAGAGATTTTTGTGAGATATTCGTAATCGAAATTTTATTAATTTTTTTTTGTGGTCATTGTTTTATATTTCGCCTTCTATAGCACCTATCGAATGCTAATCTTGAAACTCCCATGACTGACCAAAGATTTTAAACAATTGAGAAAACAAACTAAGATCAAGACTATGCCAGAAAATGCTTGAAAAAAAATATGATGTCTCAACATGTTGACTCAACATGGTACATTAAGCCTTCATCAAAAATCTATTCAGACTCTGTTAAAGTAATTTCCTCCAGCAACATGTTTGTTGCTGAAGAACGTGTTGCCTCAACATATTGTTTCAACAAGTGTTGACTCAAACCAAGTACATTAAGCCTTCATCAAAAATCTATTCAGACTCTATTAAAGTAATTTCCTCCAGCAACATGTTTGTTGCTGAGGAACGTGTTGCCTCAACATGTTGGTTCAACAAGTGTTGACTCTAACCAAGTGCTGTTTCAACAAGTGTTGCCTCAGCTTGATGATACAATACGTTGAAACAAAATGTTGAGATAACACGTTTTTCAATCCAAGCATTTACCTTAGAGAAATTGTTGTTTCAATGTATTGTATCAACAAGCTGAGTCAACACTTGGGTTGAGTCAACATGCAAAATGTTTGTTGCTAAAGAACTTGTTGTCTCAACACAAAAAGCTTGGATTGAAAAACGTGTTTTCTTAACATGTTGTTTCAAAGTGTTGTATCAACAAGCTGAGTCAACACTTGAGTTGAGTCAACACTTGTCGAAAAAACATGTGGGGACAACATGTTCCTCAATCTAAGCATTTTCTGTTGAGACAACACACAAGTGTTGAAGTGTTGACTCAGCTTGTTGATACAACACGTTGAAACAACATATTATCTCTTCAGGCATATTAACCCTGCATCAAAAATCTATTCAGACTGTAATTTCCTTCAGCAACATGTTTGTTGCTGTTGGAATGAAAACGCGTAACCTCAACATGTTGTTTCAACGTGTTGTCTTAACAGGTTGTGTCAATATGTTGTAGCAGCTTGTTTTTATTCCAAGCATCTTCTGTTGAGACAACACGTTCTTCAAATTACTTTAACAGAGTCTGAACATATATTTGATGAAGGCTTAACGTACCTTAGTGAAGAAGAGGGGTCTTAGACTCCTTATTCTCCACTTGATTTATGACGCTGTCATACAAACAAATCCTAACTTGTGTGCAGTGAAGCAAGGTGAACGTCAGACCATACCTCATCATCAAGATGCAAAGATTGTGAAATATAATAGAGTATTAAATCTAGCCGTGTCCAAAGCCGAGGCATATGCCGAGAGGTATGTAAAGAGTGGGTCATTTAAAAGTTTAAATTTAAAAATGAAAAAAAAACCAAAAACGGTTTGAGGCTGGCCTCACAGTACCTCATTCAATCGGACAAATTTTCGCGCACTTTTTCCAGTGTATGGGCTCGTATATCGGCAATGTCATCACGAATGTTGGCCTTCAAATGCTCAATTGTCTCTGGTTTGTCTGAGTTTTCTGAGCCCCAAATGCGCTAATTTTGCTTATTAACGTACCCACCAAGATCAAAATGAGCTTCATCAGAAAAAATGATTTGCTTTTGGCAAAATCGGCCAACCCGATATTACTCATATTGCGATTATTATAGAAGTTTTCAAGATGAATAAGACAAGTATTAGTATTCTGTAGAGTACTTTCTCTAGACATCCCGGTGCAGATCTTTTTCTATCAGGAGCGAGGCTGCTTAGGAATCTGGTGGGACTTTGCAGGAACACATTTTAGTTTTTATGGGCACCATATGAAAAGTACATGTGATCTGATTAGGAAAGTGGGCTTTAAGCTTATCATATACCTAATCTAGCCTAAACTAGTGAATATTTTTGTTTTTGTTGTTTCTAGGTTCTAATGTAATTTATTTTTAAAGTCATTATTTTTTTTTTTTTTTTGTTTTTTTTTTTTTGAGAACTTAAACTGGTTTCCCCTTTTAAAGACGGTTGTAAAAAGCTTCTTCTTCTATTATGGATTTTGTTTTAAAATTTTAATTTAAATACTGAATCAATCGAACTTTTTCAATGGATTTGAATTAATTTTTATAATTTTTTTTTGTTTAGAATTTGTTTCTATAACAGTAAATAAATGGCGAATTGTTAAGCGTTTAGATTGTACGTGTGGGCTTTTTGGTGATGGTTTTAAAATCATATAAAATAACACCCACTGCAGTTCTCAAATAAAAAATTGTTATTGTTTTTATATTTCATTTACCATATTATTTATAATTATATACACTCAAATGTAAATTAAATATCGTATATAATACTGTACATACTACATAGAAAGAGTCTTAAACTATACAGTCACTCACATAATTATGTATATACTAACGCTCGGTATAGCCGTATGTACAGATTGTTTTTGCAATGTGTTCGATTAGAAAGAAGCAAAGCATTTGAAACGGCCTTTGCGTGTAGAAATTTTTATTTAAGAAATAACAAAAACATCTACACAAACTTTATCATTTCGCAGTGTAAGTTTAGAAGTTAATTTGGAGAAACATAAAACAATCTTTAAATTTCGCACTATACAGCAGCTGTCAACTAAATATTTATGTTATTATTATTTAACTCTTAATTATTATGTGTTATGTTATTCGCTTTTGTTTTTTGTCATGCATAATAAATCATTATTTTTTATATTATTTCACGGGAACGATAATAAATGTTAAATGCACTGTCTCTTGCATACCAAATGATTTCAGGTCTTAAAACCTGTACAACACATGCAACACATTCTTGTTGGTATGAAATCGATAAATTTTTATTTTCAAATGAATTGTTTATGTGAACCCAGTATTTGCATATTTGCATATTGAATTGCAATTGCATTTTAAAGCATTTTTTATAATTATTTTGTTTTATTTTATGAAAAATGCATGTGTAAATACATGTGTAAATACATGCATTTTATAAAATTTTCTTATAAAACAACACATTCTTATTATGCATTTAAATACTCCACCCTAAATACTGGAAATAATGGTGACAGTTGGTTCTAAAGAATTTCTATTATTCCCATTTCTAATTCCCAGCTTTTTTTCTTTTTTGTTGCATTTTGAAACCTAATACCTCAAACGGCATTGACATAAATAGCATTCCTTGGGTGCTAAACAAAGCTGTACTCTAAGGAACGTGTGAATGAAAGAAAATATTCACAATATAAACAAAATAAACTTCTAACAACTTAGTAGTTTTCAAGAATCTTTAAAGTCATCATACATCAACGAAATCCAATTTCTCAAAAAAAAACATTTTTCTTGATTACACTACAACATAAATCAAACAACGAGTGTACTTTTAAAAGCTTGAAATCTTGATAATACTATGTATTTACTTAGTTCTTCATTACAACCCTTTAATCAGGATTACAACCAAACTTCTCACACCAACCATGTCGTGTTTACTAATTTTATCCATGTGTGTTAGAAACTACAGTTTTATGTCGACCCCGAAAGACAAATTTTTGAGAAACCTTTCATAGAAATTTTATTTCCCCTCAGAGTTTTTGACAGAAGTCTACTGAGAGGAAGTCGCAGAAAAAGTATTTTCTCATATTTTGTTTTGTTCGAAATGTATGAGCGTATTGCTCCTAATAATTCGGCACACTGTCTACTAGACTACGCAACTTCGAAATGGTAATGACGCCTTATGACGTCAATGGTAGAATTAATGAATTAATGTGACACCATAAAAAGTAATCCAGAGGCGTGAAATCCCAGCACCTCTTATGGAACTTATGTTGGTAAAAAATTGATTTCACAATAACTCGATTGTTAAGCGCGCTGTATGGCAGGTTACATCGTCTTATAGCAACCGTCGCTAGTGCTGTCCATTCAATGTAAAGGTCAAGACCTTACTGATTTAGAAAAGAAATAGGTATCGATGATGCCGCCAGCGTATTACTCGTCCCAAATTGGACAATTTTGCTTGTTGACATAGCAATTAAACCAGAAATGAGCCTCATCACTCAACACAATTCTTTGATAAAAATGCTTATTTTCATTCAGTTTCCAAAGAACTCATTCAGCAAAAACGCGAGGGACAAAATTGTCGTTTGGCTCTAATTATTGTGCAAAATCCTTATCAAAAATGTTCCACGTAGTTGAAGAAAAAATGCCAACAAGTTTAAAACGATAGTGAATCAATATTTTGACGGCTTCTTTAAGACTTCGCGATACAGTAGAAATATTCCCTATGCTTTTCTCATTATGGTTAATTTTCAGAGCGTAAGAGAACATAGTACTTAGCGACCTAAACTTCTCGACAGTATTGAAGCAAATACTGTGCAGCATTATTTTTTCTAGGCGACTTATTGACAGACATATTGATAAAACAGGCTGCTGTGATGTGTATGTACGTTCTCATACACTGCTTACGAGTCATCAGAAATTTAAGATTAAATCGCCTATTTAAAGCCTTCGTTTATGACTATCCAATATTAGGCAACTTAGCCGATCGACACTAAGATGGCTAGGTGTATGTCACCTAGCTACAGAGTAGTAAGCTATTTGGAGGTGAAAAGCTGCATTTCTTCATACCATCAATAGAACCTGGGATCATCAGTCCACACTTTAAATTTAAGAACAATCTAACTAAAAGACCTTACGGTTAAAGTGGCGAAGATAGTTCCATATGTAGGCAAGGTCATTGTTGCATTTTTTTAGGATGAGCGTGGAATAATTTTTATTGCTAATGCCCAAAAGTCGCCGTAATTTCTCAGCAGATTTAAACCAAAAAGTATGAGAAAAAATAAAATTTGCCATGAAAAGTTTCTCAAAAATCTGTCGTCCGAAGTCGACTTTAAACTGTAGTGTTCGCCACTCGTGTATAAAATTAACACACACACAACATAAGTGGTGTGAGAAGCTAGGTTGTAATCCGGACTGGAGGTAATACGATATGTATGTACGATATGTATGTATACTAATGCTGAAAAAGAAAAGAATACTTATTGGAGGCAACAACTAAAAAAAAATTAGCAACTAAACAAGATGTGTGGAAAACGTTTTTTAATCCTAGACAAGATAGCGCCTAGTCTATTGTGATAATCAAAATCCATGAATGAAAATATTACGATATTTTTATGCCAGACTCAATTACACCGTACTATATTCTATTTATTGAGGATATAGATTTCCTATAGAGAATATGGTTTCTACGGGTTAATGCTGAGAGCGTAACAAGCTAACAAGGTGACTTAAACCTGTATGGTAGGCTCTTACCCCGTCAACCTGCATGCCTACATATCATTCAGTGGCCTGATGGTAATATATCTGCTAGCAACGAAGAGTTAAAGTCTGCTGGCAAAAGTGCATCGAACAGAAAGGAAATTATGTGAGAAATAAACCTCATATCTGTAGAACAAACTCTTTCCAAATTTTGACAGAAATTTATAAAAAAGATTTATAGAACATCAAATCATTTACTGTGTACTTCATACCTTTTGCCTTTAATCACCAGCGCCCACTGTAGTATTAAATGTTACTTTTTATTGCAATTTCTGTTGCATCCCAACAGCATCCATATTTGTCAACATGTCGTAATTTGAATGGCTTTTAATTTCCCTCTTTTCAGAACATCTGCAACACCAACATACAATTTAAAGAAAACATTTTTTTTTTGTTTTTGTTTTTTATTTTGTTTTTTATTTCTTTAAATTGTTTTAATTGAATATTTTGCTCATTTCAGCACTCTTTTCATTTCAATTGATTGCACGATTGACTCAACAATTGTATTTGCTTTGTTTTGCATTGTTTTGTTGTGTTGTATTTTGATTTATTTAATTAAATTGTAGATACAACAAATTAATTGCATATAATTTTTTTTTATATTTTTTTACATTTCATTTTGTTTTTATTTCATTGTTTTGTTTTATTTTGTTTTTATTAATTTTTTTCCCCCGCTTTTCTTTATCGTTTCAGTAAGTCATTCATTGATGATCTTTCAAGATAAGAGTCCAAAGGTTGTTTAGCTAGTGGGGATGTAATTCTAAATATACTCATTCAGCATCTACACTAACAACAATATGGAATTCTAGGTGTAAGTCTAAAATATAGGTGTGAATTATATTTCAAAACACTTAGACCTCTTTAAACAGCATAGATGTTTTTCTATGGACTCGTATTTTCATATTTATCAAAATTATTAGCCGTTATTAGAGTCTATGGTGTAATAACGTGGTTTGTTTTATATAATTGACATGTAAATCATCTATCTTCACAATTATTAATATTCGATTTGATTCATTAATTATTGTTATTAATCTTAACACAGGTGATGGTGCTGGTGGTGGTAGTATTTCCGTTTTGTTCTGACATTTGAATTCTCAAAATATTTCATTTTTCATTTCCACGAAATAGACCCGCACGTTCATCGTAAAATTACAAAAATTTTAATTGAAATTTATATTTTCAAATTGGCGTTTTTTAAAAGAACGCATTAATCATGAAATTATTCAAAAATTTTAAAACACTTACACTGCGCCCACAGTGTTGGCTAGCTGAAGTCCAACATTTTTAAAGTTTAACAAGAATATTTTAATGATTTGTTTTACTTTTTATTTCGAATACAATACAAACAAACAAGGGTGCCCTGTGACTCTAGCATGCAGTGCGCTAGTACATTACCCAAAAGGTCACAGGTTCAATTCTCACCACAGAGTTTGTGTTTTAAAACACAACGCTAAGCATCTGGTTTTTGTTACTTTAAAGATGTAGTTGCAGTAAGACTATCCATTAAATATAATCAAGAAACCATTAGTTTTCAGGAAAAGTTCCAGCGCTGTTTCTCAATATTCCCATTGTCAAATCGTCTTTTTATTAAAACAACCGATTCTCCGATATAGACGTAGTGGATCTCTCCCTAGTCTAGTAGATAGTCTGCTGGCTTATTAGGCGTGAGGCCTCGGTTCAAACTCCAGGTTAGACATCTTCAACATACGAGATATGAAAAAATATTTCTTCGTCAGAAACCAAAATGTCCATGAAAAATTTCTCAAAAAATCTGGCTTTCGAAGTCCACTTTAAACTGTAGTCTGGCCACTCATATATAAAAATAACACGCACAACGTAAGTGGTGTGAGAAGCTAGTTCGCAATCCTGACTTGAAGGATTGTAATGACCAAGTATGTTATGTATTTATGCAATAGACGTAGGTGCTGAGAACCTGTCTAGACTGATTATGTAGTAGTTTAACTGCTTCGCTGAGTGTCAGCATTTATTTAGCCGAGACGTTACAAATATCAAACGAATCATTATCTTTTTACAATCGTTTACATTAAGACAGTTGCACCACAACTTATGGGAGACAGTATCACTCAGTCTAGCCGAAAGAAGCTCCAAGACGAAATTTTAAATGCTGATTGCGGAAAAACTTGTTGTATTTTAGCGATAACCTACAACTGATGCCATTTGGATACAACATAAACCAGTCAATTCGAATTGATTTTAAAAAAAAATTTTTTATTATACAGAGTTCTTTATTCAGGATAACAACCCAGCTTCTTATACCACTCACGTAGTATTTGTTATTTCAATCCATGTCCAAGACCTACACTTTAACATCGATTCGACGAACAACAGATTTGAACAGATTTTTAATGTCAATTATTTACTCTCAGGGCTCTTGTCAGAAGATTGCTGAGAGGTGATTTTTAATATTTTCTTTTTCGTGATGTCAGAGTTGAGGCTTGAACTCAAGAGCTTCCAACAATCTAGACTACTAGACTTTTTGATTATCAAGACTAAAAACGCTATACAATCCTCCGGTGGATTTAATTACAAAAATGTTAACTGGGTGGCTGTCAGAATGACTCCCACTAGGGAATTATTTTAAGGATACACTATCAGACGTAACTGGTGTCAGAGGAGTGGATTGGCCGAGTGCACAACCAAACAATTTGATGGCTTATGCGTATGCTGATAGGCATGACACTATACATCTTTTATAGGGTCGCCACCCCTTCCGCCTGCCCAAATATATGCCCACATACAGCAATACATAATTTGTCCTTACAACACTTAAGTCAGGGTTTCGACCTCGCTTCTCACATCACAACTGTTGTGTGTGTTAAATGTATATACAAACATACATATATAGCTTAAAATCGACTCCGAACGACCGACTTTTGAGACGCAGTACCAACGAAATATTTTTTCGTATTTCGTTTTGTTAAAGACCTAGGGTTTGATCCGTGACCTCACTTCTAATAAGGCAACACACTATCTACTAGACTACGACGGCTACAGGCAGCCGGCTTTAGTCCATAGAAGAGAAACTGTATGTGGACCATATACACTGATTGAAACTCGCATAGTATTCCGGAAGCTTGCTGGAAATTCATTCACCTGCAATCAACGACGCCTAAAATTGTCGGGAAAAAATTTGATTCAGTCGAAGCTGATGGAAATCGATTATTTTGTCAATAGGGCCAAGTCTTCACTTCACTTCAGACTGACAACAAGCTATCAGAATAAAATGGTAGACATTAAGTTATGAAAACCATGTTAAATAATCTAAATTTTACTCAGAAACAATCTCCGCCAAAAGAGATCATTGATTGCCAGAAACTGTTAATTTGCTTAAGAGAGTCATAACTGACGCATCAAGAATCCAGTATAAATTGCCGGTTAGAAAAAACATTTGTCATCTAAAGAAATTCCTTTCCTTTTGTAGACAAAATTCCTTGGCGAGGAATTTAAAAATTCCGTTTAAAATGTACTTAAAAACTTGACACCTTTTTGTACTAAGAATGCCGCTGAAAATTTATTCAAAATCGACTAAAGAAAAAAAAATAATTTTTAAAATTTAAAACTTTACATTGTAAAATATTTCGACTGTTTTTGTTTTTATTTTTGCTCTCGTTTAAGAAATAAAAGATAAGTCATAAATTATTGTTTAATATGAGTTTAACATGAATACTTGACGAATGGCAAAAAGCATAAAAATCTGCACGTAATATGCACGTATCTGAGACAGCATATGCATGCCATACAATTGTTGAAATGCAGCGCTACAGTTTAACAGGAGAAGTGTAAAGTGGTCAAGAGATTGTGACAAAAAATATGCTCATTCTGTGCATATGCATTTTATCCATAAATATGCACAATAATAGCTAAAAACAAACCAATTTTTATATTAAAGAGACAGGATATAGTAATTCTTTCATTTCATGCATTCAGGACGCCTTTCGAGCATTCGTCTCTTATGAGATTAAATCGAAGATAGTATAGGACACTCCGAAGAAGCTGAATAAGCAAGATAGGAAATACACCCTTTGCTTCTCTCCAGTTCATCTGAAAATTTTCGGCAATGAGCCAATACAGGAGCTTGCGATAAATGGAACCAGAATTCTTTAGAGACCCTGGCCATGTTTGCGAAGTTATGCTTAACAAAAGGGAAGATAAATAGAGGCAAAGACTCTTCTCATACCAACTGGGTCTGGGACAATCAAATCGTTTATTGAGAAACTGCAATAATAAGAGCTTTGAATCATGCATCAGACTATCCAGGAATAACTTGAGCTTGGTAAGCGGTCTTTTGACAGGGCGTTGTGAACTCAAAGTTCACTTATTCAGAGAGGGTATTGTTTTGAAACCAACATATAGATTCCGTGACAATAAGAATGAATCACCAAAACACATTCTTAGTACCTAGGAATCGGAGAAACTCCTGGGTGTATAACTAGGCTAGGAAGGGATTCGGCGTTTTAGACACCGAACAGCATCCCGAAATTTGTTATGGAAATAGGCTAGACTGCCACACGCTGCTGTACACGTATGGACAAGAAAAGGACTGACTCATTACTGTATTTAAATCCCGTGGCCATCCATCCATCATACAATGGCGATTCTTACGGGCCACTGTGCTTTTGGTAGACCTGCCGAAAGACTCTGCATTCCGACTAATGATTTCTACAGAAGGTGTGGGTCTATAGAGGAGGAAGAAACTGTCTTCCACAGGGCATGTGTCAGCGCGCTGCACTTGTCATCAACATACGAATGTTTCTGGTCTCTCATTTTCTGACACGATTTATTTTGAACTCGCGGTGCTTTTCTCTAGGCAATTATTGACTCTCTCACCAAACCTAACTTAACCTAAGCAAGGCTGAGACATAATAGGTACACCCTATAAAGTTGCAGAGGAGTACATTATATCGTATGGTCGCAGCAACACAAGTCCCCTTCACGACTATAAAAATAATATCCACCAATTCCTTTTCAAAATCTTAAAAAAAATTTGAACCCATAGGGTCTCGCAAACGTCTTGACTGTTTACAATATTTTTTTTGATTTTTTTTTTCAGTCTAATTTATTTGTAAACATGATCTGACTAATAAATTTTAACGTAACAAACGTTTTTATTTATACAACAGCTTTAGCACTAGCTTATAAGATAAAAAAAAATTTTTTCAAATTTTGTAACCACAGACAGGGTTTTTAGCATAAAAAAGGGAGTGAATGAGTAACTCAATGACTTTATGCACGAAATAAGTGTGAGAATCGAAATTATTGGCCACATACATATATAAGTATTTTTCTAAGTGATTTCTTATGTTATGGCAATTGATACAACAACAACAACAACAACATTAATAATAATATTTGGCTTTAAAATTGCCTAAAATAAATTGCCATAAATTGCCAGAGTGTTACATGGCCTTCATTCAATAACGTGCGAAAATATATGAGTTTTTTTTTCTGTTCGTTATTTTTTTTTTTGTCGACAGTGATGGACAAAAATAATAAATAAATCAAATGGTGTATGAGAGAGAAAAAATCAACGTAAATTAAATAATATTTTTAAAGAATTTTTAAAATTTTGATATTAAATCATACTTCAAATGCCTTGTTTTTAGAGGGTGTTTACAGCAATCAATCAGTGAATCATCAATCATAGAAGAATATGATGTGGTACATCATACCACATAAAGTGTTTTAATTGGCAAAAATTCGGAAGTAAGCCAAGGAGAGAATACGAAAAAATTTGGTCATAATAACAGTAAAATTATTTCATAAAATATTCGAGAGTCCTTCGTAGGCTGTAACAATTCTTTGAATTAAATTACAGACAGCTCTTCACTTTCAATTCAGTTGATTTTTATTTTTGACCAAACTTTTCGTATTTTTCAAATACATTTTTACTAATGCCTATTGCCTCTTAGTAGGGTGGAATCTTAATCTTAACGTCAAGTCCTGTCAGTTTTATTTACAAACAGTTTATGCCAAAAGTCAGCTGAGGCGAAGCCACCGAAAGTAACATTTTGTTTTTCACATTTTGTTTTATTCGAGATGTCTGTGCTGGTTTTTAACGACTGGTCCATACACTACCTATTACACTACAGGGACTACTAATGTCTGCATGAAAAACATTATTCTCATGGTACCTTACTTAACATGTTGTGTGTGTTAATTTTATCCATCAATGGCAGGATCTACAGTTTAAAGTCGGTTCCGAACGAAAGATTTTTGGGAAGTTTTTCATGGCAATTTGTTTTAACACTAACAGTTTTTGCCAGGCGACACAAAAAAAAATTATTCACATCGTAAAGCTCAATGTTGTGTCGCTATAGTGACAGGGCCCAAGATCTGCAAAGAAAAGTGAGGAAAATCTGTGGTTGTTTAAACAATGTTTTTGCAGACACTCATTTACATAAATACCGATGTCATTAGAGGCGATAGGAATGAAAGCATTACTTCCGCTACTACGTGTGCAAATTCGGAACAAAGAGAAGGCATATATGCATGCAAGGAAAGGAGCTTCCAAGGCTTCTGTATAGTTGAAAAAGCATACTTTATAAAAGGAAGGTGGAGAGAGTCAAACGCTCTTGTCAAACCAAATTGGTTTGAGGTAATCTTAACTTTTGATAGATAATTACAAGACGAAAATACTTGAATAATTTTTCAGAAAAGCCAAGAATGACCTGAGCTTTGTACAAGGCACTGTAGATACAATGAACAATTGCTCAAAAGAAAACTTTGTCATTACTAAAGCAGACGATTAGAAGCAATGTAAAGTTAGTTATTTTATATAATCGGGTACCCTGGAAATCAAGGGGATAGTGTGCTAGTCTATAAATGAGAGAGTCGTGGTATTTCTTTTATACAACCGGGACCCAAGTAGTCTAAGGTGTTCATAGGGTTGTGGTTTCGTTTTTCGATGTTACACTACACCGAACATGTAGTCCACGATACTTGTCGCGTAATAGTTAGAATATATGGAAATAAATAAGAAAATATAAAATATATAGTAAGTATATACTCTAGTAAGTAATGTGCTGGCTTATTGGACGTGAGGCCACGGTTCAAAGCCCATGTCAGACATCTCCTCTCATCAAAAACTCTGAGATTAAATAAAAATTGCCATGAAAAAGTTTCTCAAAAATCTGTGGGTGGGAAGCTAATATTGTAATCCTGATTGAAGAGTTGTAATGACCAATTATAAATAGAGTTGCGAAGTAAGACAAATTTTATTTACACACTCCTTATATTACTTTGTAAGCTTGGCCCCACATTTAAATATATGTATTTATTATCTGTGACTGGTAATTAAATAGTAACCATTTTTTTATAATTTAATAAGTTTATGAACTTAGATGCTACCCTTACAAACTTACATTTGGAAAAAGGCTTCAGTGTCTTACGAGGACTGCCAAAAGTGTATCGAACTAAATGGGAATTCTCAAGAAATAAAAAGTTGTTCCTAAAAATTGTATGAGTTTTTAAATAAAACAGGGCCCAAATCGCAGTACTCGTGATCAAAGGAGCATTCGTATCGAATAACCAAATTACTGCTTACTAGCATTTTCTATTTATAATGATCGTCAGTCACTGGTGTTTATAGGCAGTGTGTTGGCTTGAGGCGTGTGTACTCGGTTCAAACCCCAGCTCTAAAATCTCCAATAAAGCGAAACATGAAATAATATTTCTTCAGTTACTGCCTTTCAGCAGATTTCTGGCAAAAACTTTGAGAGTAAATAAAAAATTGTAATGAAAAAAATCTCTCAAAAATCTGTCGTTCGGAGTCAACTTTAAACCGTAGGTCCACATAACTCATGTATAAAATTAACACGCAACATATGTGGTGTGAGAAACTAGGTCGTAATCCTGACTAAAGGGTTGTAATGACCAATTATGTATGTATGTATGTATCCATATAATGTCTTTAACCTCTTAAGACCCGAACATGAATCCATTGATTTTCTATAAATTTTATATATTTTTGTGTCTTCTGCTCTGTAAATAGAAGAATTATCAAAAACTCCAACCATTGCCTCCAAGGCGACAGTGCTCGTTAAGAACGTAATAACATAAGCTGCACATACATACATCTACATGCAGTCTCCAGAGGTTATAGTTGACGACTATCAAATAACAGTCGTATATTCTAACAAGCATGACAATGATTACAAAATTGTATTTCATTGACCCAAAAAAGAAGAATAAATCCTTTAAGCATCCCTCGTTTACCACTGTTTTTATTACAACACCACCATTTACTAAGTCAAGGTCAGTTTAAACCTTTCAAAACCTTTGTAAACGAACTGAAAATTATAAACACTTTTGAAATGTTTTGACATTTATTACAGCTGTCTAATTGTCTCTAGTTTGACAGGCCTGTCAACAATATTACCATTATTAACCACAAACTCATTAAAAATTGTTCAGAAAAATGAAATGATGACATTTTATACAGAAAAAATAAAAACCGTTAAAGTTTTATATAAAAACAGCAGCAACTGTTTTTTATTAATAATTGAAAAAAAAATTCAACTGAAAAAAACCGTCAACCTTAAGTTAGGCACACAGGCCTATCGTTACAGCACATACTCGTACGAATTCGTATATCAATTTAATAATAAGGCGCTAATGTCCGATAAACAAAAAAAAAACAAATTATATTGGCCCCATAGTTTATTAATGTTAAGCCATAAACAAATACAACAACATCAACAATAAAATGCTAACAACTAAAAAATATTGCTAACACCACTACTCCTGCCACAAACAGCAACGATAACGCATTTAGCATTATACGGATATCCGCGGACGTGTTTGAAATTGTGATTAAAAACTTTTGAATCATTTTAAGAAGAGTATGTATTGAAGAATAGAAGAATTGTGAATTTGAAGTCATACTGACATATGCGACACACTTTTAGTGTGACGAATTTTTAAAGCACAAAAAAAGAAACTAAAAAGAATTGGCACTAAAGAGAATATTTCATAAGGTCAAGAGATTTTCTTACGAAAATTAATAAAAAAAAAAAAAAAAGATACTTTAAAGATAAGTTTTTGAACCCATATCACGAAGTCATTACCAGAATTAATATGGTATGAGATTTTGTTAATTTACTTGCATTCAGATTGTTTTATTAACAAAAAACCAGGGACAATATCGAGTGTTCAGTAGTACCCTTATTGACATCTGGCTATCAGTCATAATTGTAATATCAGAACTACATACGCTAACATTAGACATTGCATGTCATATCTTATAGCAAATTTCCAAGCTTAAATTGGTTTCCAAGCCTAAGGATTTTTTCAGTTTCAAACGTAATATTTAGGATTTCAATGAACATTTTATTTTATTTTAATGTACGAAATTCATTGTCATTTAAAAGACCGGTTTTGGATTGGTTTCGGACATTTCAGATGGTATCTCAATGATAACTTGACGAATGTTGTATGACAAAACAGTCAGAATGCAATGAAACCAAAGCGTCTAATTGTCTAAATCCAGTTTATTATCTTCAATTTCAAGCAAAAAAAGTCTATGCTTTCATGGTAACTTTTGAAAAAATACAGCGAAATGATACCTTATTTACTTACAATTGGTGATTGCAACCCTTTAGACAGGACTACAACATAGCTTCTCACACCACTCATGTTGCGTGTGTTAATTTTGTCTTATACTCTTATTATATACTCTCAGAATTGTTTACCAAAAAATTGCTGAGGATGTCACCAAAAGAAATATTTTGTCGTATTCGCTTTGTTCGAGATGTTTAAGTTGGTGTTAGAAGTTGGGGCTTGCTTAGGTTCTGCTTAGTTGCGAGAATGATAAGGCTGCCATTTTCTATCTCCTAGAAACAACGCCCTTCATGAAATATATTTTGTAGTTTATTACCGAGTACAGTGGTGGGAGGGAAATGTTGCTGATTGAGTTCTATCAAAGAAAATAAAGTATAAAGAATGTGCATTTGGGCATATTTTGGAATATTTCTCAAAAATATTTCATGACGCGGGGGAAAAGATAGAAGGGAAGGGTAAAGAAACCAAGAGCTTAACAAAGCGTTGTCCTCATCGTTCGTTTTTGTTGTTAGACTAATGTTTTATTTATATTTCTGAAACAGTGTTGCCAAGAAACAAAATTTTGTAACCAACATTTGTGAAAAAAATCTCCAAATAAGAAAAAATATAACCAAAATTAAATTCGTAGACTTTTGTTTTATTTTTTTCAAGTTTAAATTATAATTAATAAAAAAAGAAACAAAAAATAGCTTTTTTTATAAGAATATAATAACCAAAACCAAAAAAATCTACACATCTACACATTGATCAAAAAAAACCGATTTTGGTTAGAAATAACCAACAAGGGCAACACTGTTCTCGGTACAAAGAGAACATGATAAAAATTATGAGAGGCATGCGTTAACCCAGAGGAAAATTGTTAGTAATATTTTCAAGTCTACTTATTAACCCAATAATATGTATATGTGAGCGAAAAATATAGAAAAATTGTACTGCGCTAAAAACCTAAAAATACCGTATTTAACTTGGCAAGTATTCTTCCAAAAATCGAAATCATATCTCATTGATATTAGTGAATCATACTGTAATATTTCTTTGGGTGTAAAATTGTCTGAAAAAAGCGACATGAACATTCTTCTTTAGCAGCTGACAAGCAAAGCAACTGAATGCATTTTTACGCTCTCATGATGAGAGCAACACATTGTTACGCTCTTTGTTTGTGTTTATTTTCCTTCTGTCTTCCACTCTCCTCATCAAGAAATGATTTTAGTGAGAGCGGGTCGTAATGTTTGGTGAGAGCGGGTCATGATGTTACAACCCGCCATAAGAAATTTTACTTCTACATAATGCGCATTCTTTATATTCTTTGGTTATATTCTTTTCCATGAAGTGGCGCTGCCTTACTCCTCCTACAGAGTTCGTTTATAATGCTGGCCTCTCCGGAAGGCAGTAAAAAGAAAAGGTGCAAAAGTTGATAACAAATTTTTCGCCTGTCAACCTGATTTAAACATATAAATATTAAGATAATTTGTTGTAACCAAGACAACTTTTGCAACTGACTGGATTTGACCGGTAATAACAGGTTCTTTATGCTCTATTCTTTATGCTCAAATCTTAACCAACATTGGTTTCAATCCACCTGTAGCAACTTCGGGTTGAACTTCCATTAGGCAGCCCTTTTTGCAGACAAAAACTCCACTTAAACTTTTGGCTTACATTGCCAGATTGTTTCCCCAGTCAATTTTTAAACAGACATTTGTATCTTATCAATCAGCATCAGTTATCTCTTATAAAATCTAAAACCCTGTTTCTTCTTAGAAAAAATAAAAAACCTATTTCACCAGTCATCTTATACAGTTTAAAAGTAAATGAAATAATAAAAAAAAATTATTTTCTTCATCTGGCAACACTTATGTACATTTGCATTTCTAATAAGGAAGGTATGCCACAAAGCCATAACTCGTGTCTAAATGATTGCGAAAGTCAAACGTTTGGCGTCGCCTTTTACTGTGTGTATGAACGAACGAACCTATTTACAGACAATAATAAATAATGATAAAATTATAATTGATGACAGCTGCCAAAAATCATTAATAATGAAAAATTATGTACAACAACAACAACAATAACAAAAAATTATTCTAATAACAATTACAAAAGTATCATGAAAAATAACGATTGACGCACTCTCTTTCGATCTCACTCTCTCTACCATTTACAGTATTTTTGTGGCATAGAAAATGAATCTATTATGGGGCAATATCGGGCGAGTGGCATAACTCTATTAAAACTTTGAAGGCAATTGCAATTACGGCATAACAGCTCAATTATCATACGATGTACGTTACTTAGCGATTAAGAGAGATGATAATGACAACTACAATGATGACTTTGTTAATAAAAGTTTTGGTTTTTCTATTTTTCTCTTCGTATATTTAATAGAAATGTCAATAGCATTATAACAATTGTAAGTAGCAGTAGCAGTAGCAATAGCAATAGCAAAGCAATATCTTTACCTTTTTTTTCAATCAATAATAGGGTCTGAGGTGAAATTATAGAAAAACAATTAAATAAATATTAAAATGCATTATAAACAATTAATAAAAAGCAAAATATATTGTATAATGAATACAATAATAAAGAAAAAGAGAAAAACAAAACCTTGTAAATGACGTTTTTAGATAATTTTATTCGCTGTCAGTACTACTACTACTACTCTACTCTACTACTACTCTACTCGACTCAGCCAACCGTCCATTTATACAACCAAGCAACCAACCAACCAGTCATACGTTTATTTACTTTGACTACCTGCTTACAATCGTCGTCGTGTATTCTATTCACATTGGTATGGTATTGCAAAGAATAGATAAAAAAAATAAATGTTTTTTGTTCTCTACATTTGTCCATTTTGTAATTAAATATTATTTTTATAATTTTTTTTTATAATATTTTTTATAATTTTTTAAACGTTTCTGTTGTTACTTTTTATTCCATACGCTTCTGTTTTTAATGATGACGTTAATAATAACTATAAAACCCTATTACTACCAAAGTTAAGTGAGCATTTGAATATACAGTACAAGGTGTTGCTTATATTTTATTTTTTACATACAAGGGTTGTTCTAAAAAATTCCAAATCTAATAAAAAATTTTGTAAAAAATACGAATTCAACTGATCCTACAATTTAGACACAAATTCATGATTTCGAGTCTTGCCACCAAATTATATTTTTCTTTCAAGGTGAATACTGCAATCAATAATAGAATTAACGATGAAGTCACTTCAATTCACCATCTTTATCAGCTTACTCTTAATGCCCTCAGTAGGGAGAAACCCCCTAGGTCATTGTAATTATTCCAATTTATTGAAATGTCCCTCAAAGTAAATTTTGTTTGGAAGTTAATGTCATAATTGTAGTGTAGTCGCCGTAGTCTAGTAGGTAGTGTGTTCGCTTATTAGACGTAAAGCCCGGGTTCGAGCCCCATCCCAGACATCAAAACGAAATAGGTCCCGCCACTCAAGTATAAAACTAAGGCATACAACATGAGTGGTGTGAGAAGCTAGGCCGTAATCCTGACTGCAGGGTTGTAATTGCCAATTATGTATGTATGTAGGTAAGTCACTTGAATATAACATTTTTATCTGCTTAGTTTTAATGCCTTCAGTAGGGAGAAATTCTCTCGTTGGTTAAAATGTTTTGAATCTTAATGTCATAATTTTGAAAAAATTATTAAATTTTATTATTATTTATTAAACAAATTCCTTTCTAATATTTTTCATTAAGCCATGGTAATAATATACCATATACAACTGTCGTATTTCAATCGCAAAAGGGTCTCGTTTTGCGAAACTTTGGTTCTCAATTTGGTTTCGTTTGCTTATTGTTGAATAACATCGCATGAAAGTAAGCATCGAAAGAAATATTTAAACATGAGGCCTCAGGACAAAGAAAAAATAAAAATAAAATCGAAAGTCGACTTTAAACTGTATGTCCCGCCACTCATGTATAAAATTAACACGAACAACATAAGTGGTGTGAGAAACTAGGTCCATGGAAGCATGGAAGCTGCACATTAAAAGCATGACTTTCCTAAGCTGGAAACCAACCTAAAAGTTTTACGAACGCCTTAATATCAATGGATGTTAACTCCGTTAAGCTAACAAGGATTGGATAGCCAAATAACCTAAATCTGCCCCTCGCAAAATCTCTCATTTGTCTAGAATAGGTTGGCGTCCCGAAAGAATTGTTGCCTAATGGCCAATTTAATCGAGGTGATTGGCATACCCCATTCGATTGGCTAGGATTCCGGAAGGAATGTAACTGCTTTGCCTAGCTCATCAGCCCTATAGTTACCTGGAATGTCCCTGTGCCCGAGGACTCAGACAAGAGAGGCGCAGAATCGCTCAGAGAGGACGTCGAGACAACGGCAATACCCTCTGACGAGTTTATAGTTGACCGTAACGCTGGAAATGGATCTAATTGTGGATTGGCTATCAGAAAACATCGGGATACAAGTAAATGGAGTACTGTCGATGAGAATCCAATAAGTTGCTTGTTAAATGGACTTAAAATATGAAGCGATAGATTTCAGAAACTTTTCATGGCAATTTTATTTTACACTGAAGTCGTTGAAAGAAATATTTTTTTCATATTGCATTTTATTCGAGATGTGTGAAACAGGCTACGAAACGTCTAATTAGCCAACATACTACCTACCAGACTACGATGTCTATACAATCTACCATCAGAGTTGACACTTGTTGTGTTATGTTTCTTTTATAAGCATAATTCATTGTTGCAGATTATATTCGCAAATCCGGTCCCGACACTATAAGGAATCTTTGACAGATATTTTTATCTGGAAGAACTGAATGTCTGCATTCTGACGATACATTAAGACCCCGCTTAACGCTGCCCCGTTTAACACTGTTTCAGTATTACGCGGTAGTATTAGGATTCCCCTGAATCACACGCAGTATTGATACTTGTTGTATAAATGTGCAAATGAAACGGCCATGCACCAACCAAAAGCAGTGCACTATATAGCGACGGTGTCTATACTATGTATCTTTTTTAACGCTCTTTTGTTAGTCTGTCCAGAATAAAGATTCCAACTGTATTTTCCGAAGTGGCAATCACTGTACGAACCCATAACATACATATGTATTTACATATGTACGTTAGGCTGTCCCGTTCTTGAATGACAAAAGTCCTTTTTTCAGCTACACTTTCGCAAGATGTATCAAAATTTGCGTAATTTTACACAGATTACGGTAAAAGTAATAAAAATCGAATTAAATGCCATCTTGAGGGCTCTACTTTCGAAAACGTTTTTACAAACCTAAACCCTGTGCTTAAAATAAAAAATAAAAAACGAGATACAAATTTATTTTATTAATATATTTTATACTTGCAATTAATGTACAATAAAATAAAACTTATAATAAATGACCAAAACTTAAAATTTGAACATATTTTTTTTTTGGCCAAAATTTGGCAATTTTCTCCGGAATTTTTTTTTTTATAAAAAACTCTTTATAAACGGTGTACGTTATAAACGAACTCCACTGTGTTTAGCAATTTCGTAGTCGCCAGTAAAGTGTTTTTATTATACATAGTCGTGGCATATTTAGTTTAGGTGTCGAAATTAAGGATAGCGATATATAATCAAACTTTGAAGATTGGTAGAACCCTGAAGATATAGTTTCATTTTATTTTTAAAATCATTTTGGTTATCTACGATCAATTACGCAAATTTTAGGAGGTCTTGCGTTAGGGAAATCTAAAAAAAAATTTTCGGGACACTCTAATGTACGTGTTAAGTTGCCCCGTTTACCACTATTTCGTTTAGCGCTGGAACTTATTGGAACGTATCCCCCACGTTAAGCGGGTTCTTACCGTACTCTCCATACAAGTTTGACAGTTAAAAAAAATTTTTTTTAAATTAATTTAAATAAATATTTTTATAATTAAAAATAATTATTAATAATTTTTTTAAATAATAATATTTTTATTAATAAATAGCGATCTATTTTATTAAAAAAATTGCTTCACTTTTTATTTGGCCACTTCAATTTAAAATATTTTTTTTTCCTCAATTCAAAACTATGTAAGTGGTGTAACAGTCAAATAAGCTTAAACCCATAAAATCATTTAAAAAATTTTGGAATTTTAAAGTCTTTTATTTTTTCAAAATAATTATAACAGACAGACATATGGAAATAAATGAATGGTTATCAGTATGAGTATGAATAAAAACAACAATTTAAGTGCTGCTACTACTACTACTGGCTTCATTCATATTAAATTACACTATTAACATTGCAGAGAAGCTATACGAAGAGAAAGATATTTAAGAAATCAAATAGTTTACCGGAAGAGGCAATTCAAAACGCACTTGACTTTATATGAAGTGGATACATACGCATGCAGCTAACACCAACGAATATCATTCATAACTTCTACACCCAATTCAATAATAATAAGCGCACAGAGAGAGAGAGAGAGAGAGAGAGTGAGTGAACAACGGCAAGCAGTAGACGCAGCAAAAAATGAATTAAATATGATAACCAAACAAAGAAGTGCCATGCCAGACCATAAATAAATGAGCATAGATGGGCCTAATATAAAACAACAACAACGGCAACAACAATTGCATTTTCAATACCTACGAAATATATATGCACGCATGTGCATATTATACGAGCATATGAACAGAAAAGCGGACGGACAGTCAATACAAAAACCTGACACATGTTTAAGGAAGAACAATCAAAGTATGACTCCAACAGATTGTTTTTGTTTGAAAAAAAACTTTTTTTCGTTCCTATGTATAGTGGAGTATTAAAGGAAAGGCAGAAGGGGGGCGACTGACAAGATATTCAACAGATACAAAATAAACTTTTTAGTCATCCCCATCATATTCAGGCATGCAAGCCATTTATGTTTGTATGAATTCATATGGCATGGCATATACAGTGTATCACTAAAGTGAGTATGCAGCATGAAAATAATTAAATATCCCAATTTTTTTTCCAAAAATATGCAGAAAAATATATTTTTTTTACACTTGCAATAATATATAATAATGCCTTACACAAAAACACAAACATACCTCAAAATAATTATCCCTTTATCACATCTCGTTATCATTTCTTAAAAAATAGAAAAAATCACATCACAAAAGTAAGTATGCACTTTTTAAAGTTTTGAGCTGCACTTAAACTAAACGCATTTTAATCGCGGAAAAATTGAATAATTGTTATTATAAATAAATATAAGTAGATAAATAAATATAAAAAGATTAAATAAATAGATTAAATACCGAAATTTTTTTTTAACTTTTATTATGGCCCCTCATGGAAAAGAACTTTCACAAGATTTAAAAGATGTAATTATTAAACTTTATAAAGAGCAGAAAAGCCAACGTGAAATTGCAAAAATTATTAATAAAAGTAGCTCTACAGTGCAAAAAATAATAGAAAAGTATAATAAGAAGGGCAATACAAATAACAAGTCTCGACCTGGGCGTCCAAAAATCTTCAATGACAGGGAGAAACAAATTATCACCAGAAAAATAGAAGTAAATCCCAAGATGAGCACTCCAAAAACTATGTCAGAAATAGAAAAAGAGACTGGAAAAACCTGTAACCCACAAACCATTCGTCGAGTTCTGTATGCCTCTGGTTACCATGACCGTAACATCCGCAAAAAGCCATTTGTGAACAGCAGTAATAGAAGAAAACGGTTGGACTTCGTAAAGGAGTACGAAACCAAGGATGAAAATTTCTGGAAATCAGTTATATTTTCTGATGAGAGTAAATATAATATTTTTGGCTCAGATGGGTGTCAAAAAGTGTGGAGAAAAGTGAACACTGAGCTCGATCCAAAAATATGGCTGCCACAGTAAAACATGGTGATGGAGCGGTTATGGTATGGGGGTGTATGACAGCATCAGGTGTTGGAAATCTTGTGTTTATCGAAGGAACAATGGATAAGACGGTGTATTTGAACATTTTAAAAAACAACTTGCATCAAAGTGCAGCTAAATTGGGACTAACAGGATCATTTGTATTCCAACAGGACAATGACCCTAAACATACAGCCCATATCGTTAGAGATTATCTTTTGTGTAATACGCCAAAACAACTAAAAACTTCTTCCCAATCACCCGACCTTTATCCAATAGAGCATCTGAGGGATTATCTCGAAAAAAAATCAGAAGATATGTCATTACAAGCAAAGACACCCCTAAAACTGCACTACTTGAGGAGTGGAATAAAATTCCACATTTCGTTACCCAAAATCTTATAACATCTATTGAAGTCAGTTAAAAAGGCAAAATATTAGCCTGACTTCAAAAATTGAATCATAGTGCCAATTTTTGTGAACTGCATACTTACTTATGTGACCTGAATTCTAACCATTTTGTTAATTATATTGTTATTAACCAGTAATGAACTAGAAACATTTTTGTTCCTCATTATTTTTCTTAAGTTTATATGTAAAATAAATGAAAAAATATAATATTTGTGTTTTTATTTCAAATCTTAAGCAATTTTTCCAATAATTTCAAATATATATATCGCTGCATACTCACTTTAGTGATACACTGTATGTATGTATGTACACTTTATGCCTCTTAAGGCATTCACAAACAAATTCTATGAAAATAAAGAAAGAATTCATACCAGTGCTCACTTTGTTCTCCTCACCAATCGCCATGAATATACCATACATGTATATATGCATGTGTATGTGTATAAGCGAGTAATAAATTTTATTTAAAGTTTAATTAATACATGGTTCCACAATTCTTACAAAAATTATGACTAAATACTGGGAACATCGTGAAATTCTTTCTTTAAATCATAAAAATACGTTAAAAAATACCCGCGTTAAAGCATAAATTTAGCAAAATGAAGAGCAAAAAATAAATTTGTAAGAAATCTGTCACAAATCGTTTGATTTCTGGTTTGTTTAACCCAAAAAAACAAATCAAAACAAAACAAAAGAACGATACGAATTTATTGAATTCAATTAAAATCAATTTTCAAATTGAAATTCAAAGTTAAGGTGACAAAATAGTTACAATCAGAATAATAAATTAATCAAAATACAGAAAATACAAAAACAAAAACAACGTATTTTTTAATTCAAAGCAGCCATAAATTCATTAACACAAGTCGGACTGCCAATACGTACAATCAAATCAAATCAATTTCTTAATTGATGACTGGCGATGAGACAACAAAAGCTGTGGTTCTGGTATCAGATGAAACAAAATAAATCAAATCAATGGTGTACTCCTTATTAATATTGATTTAAATCTCGTCACTGAGTCATCGTCACACTTAAGGCAAGCATTTCAAACACTTAGCAAACTGGGCTCAGTATTTGTATTTAAGTATTTAAGTCTGGACTTAAACGGATCACCTTCAAAACTATGGCTGCACTCACATGCAGAAGAAATTTAAAACCAAAGCATCAAAGGTTGCTTAATATATTTGCCCTCTCAAAACATGTCAAACCTTTCATTTTATATATCGGGTCCTCCAAAAGAGGCTTCTGAACATGGACGCTTGATAACACCCATCTTGTTGAAGCCACATCTCTCAAATTAGTTTCCATTTATTTTTAGTCTCTTTCGTCAAACCACCATGGACCCATCTTGCATTCAACAATACGTGGAAATAATAAAATTGTTTTATCAAAATGGCTGTTAGCAACAGACCCTAAACCCCTAACTCCGGACGACACCGGCCAGTTCCCTTAGTGGCACGTTCGATATCATGCCCAGATCTTCAAACGTTCTGTCACCTAAAAACCGATGCCGCCTGTTTTGAAGTGCAGAGCGCTCACATAAAAGATGTTGTATCGATTCCGTTCCTTCTACATCATCGCAGCTTCTGCAGTAATCCTACTGGGTCAGACCAAGCATGTCAGCGAAATTGCCAATAGCACAGTGTCCGGTTAGAATTCCTGTTAGAATATGAACCGTACTCTTGCGAACGCAAATAGTCCCTTGGTTGTACATCCACTGTTTGAAATTCTGCAATCATGTATGTTAGACCAACTACAGTATGTTGAATTCCACGCTGCTTTTTCCAATTTGGTAAAGTATTCTTGTAGGGTCGCATAGATTCCCTCTATCGTCTCCTCCTAAGACATCTCCAATCCTTTCCGTGCCAGTTCGTCCGTCTTTTTATTTCATTCTATGCCCAGAGGCCCGGAACCCAGCAGATTCATGTGTTTTGTCGACGTATACCGTGTAGAGAGTCCATGCGACTCCTGACGCTGCTTGACTGTCCACACAAATGAGCAAGTTCGAAGAAGGTAGGTTCCTGGTTGCAATCATACATGAAGCTTTTTCAGTTTTCAATCAATTTCAACAACCTCCGCCAAAAATACGCTGGCCTGGTTAGGTAATCCGTATGACCTGATCAGTGCCAATTTATCGTAATAGACCCCAGATTCAGTCTCACATTTCATTTTTGAGCCATCAGCAAAGATCGTTATTTCACCATCACCAATGACAATTTCAGCAAACCATTTTTCCCGTGTAGAAATGTAAGTTTTGTATGTTCGTTCGAAGAACACGCAGTTTTAAAGCCACCGTATATGGCCCAAACATATCTCTGATCTTAAGGCTCAATTCAGTTCAGCCACGTTTTAGAGGAAGACGTAGTAGAGACAAAACGACCTGTAGGCATGGACTTCAGTGCACCCGAGTTCCCTGTTAATTGTAGTGAGGTAGGTCCTCTTTCGACTTTTGATGATACTTTCCTATTCTTTCTAGAACAATTTTTAGATAAAAGACAGAGGTGGACTCACTCTAGATTTCTTAGTATGGAAAACCTAATCTAGACAACTTCCAAGTGTAAAAACCAAAGCAGTCTAACATGAATTATAAAAGAAAGCCAAAATCGCTTCAATGACTTACTGGAGGAGTCTTTAGGGCAGCACAAGAGTAGGAATTTTTTAGCATCGAAATTTTCGAGATATAGGAATGGCCGTATAGTCTTTTGTGATACCTACACATTGAGATTTGCTGTACAACTTAATCAAGCTGTAACGTTGGAAGACTGGTTGGTTAGCGATTGATCATCGGTCGGTTGAATATCAAAAAATTTTGATTGTCACCAACACGCTGGTACAAGAACAATTTATATGTAAAGTTGTTTGAAAACGTTTGAAGGAAAAAACCAATTCGTTTGTTCTACTGTGTTGTATAATGAAAGGCAACGTGCAGGGACTGCATTAGACAACATAAAGTGCTAAGCCGAGTTTAGCAATGTTCAATGCCATTTGCATATTAGATCAGCATAAGAGTAAGAATTTGCTACATCGGAAGCGGCTACGTATGGCCTTAGAAAATATAAAATAATTCATATAAATTCAGGTCAGACATCTTCAACAAAACGAAGTATGATTTCTCAGCAGATTTCTGGCAAAAACTCTGAGACTCTGAGAATAACTCTGCCCGATTAGCTCTTATTAAATTGCCAACATTGAAAAGCCGTAGAATTATGTTAAATGTTTCATTTATACTAAATGTTATAAAAGGAGATATATGCGCTGGATTCTTGATAAACGAAATTTCATTTAATATACCTCGACGTTTATCGCGAAATTTTTTACCACTGTCTATTCCAATGTTTAGAGCCAATTATCCTGATGCTGACCCGCTTAGAAGGATGTGTAACGAATTCAACCAATTTTTTGGACTTGTTGATTATTCATTAAATACGAATGCAGTGAAAAAATTATTAATTATTTCTTTGAACTCCTGATGTATTAATTCTTATACTACTTTATGTGCACACATTTGTCTACAATTTTTTTTTTTATTTTCTCTTTTAAATAATTCATAATTAAAAAATATTTTTAAAATTTTTGACCCATAATTTCTAATTAATTGTGTAAATGTAAATTTTTTCTTAAATGTATTATATATTTTTAAATGTCTGCAAGGATATAATCCATAGACTAAAATAAATAAATAAATAAATAAATAAATAAATAAGTATTGCCATGAAAAAGTTTCTCAAAAGTCTGTTGTTCGGAAATAGCTTTAAAGTGTAGGTCCCTCCACTCATGTATAAGATTAACACACACAACGTGGGTGGTGTGAGAAGCCTGGTCGTAATCCTGACTAAAGGGTTTTAATAACCAGTAATGTATGTGTATATAAATTCATTAACAATCTGCAATTAAAAATTCAAAATGTATGGAATTTGTTCAGAATACTTAGCAAACGTATTCTTATCTCTCTTAATATTAATGGCAGGTTGGCAAAATAAAACTGCTTACCTTTAAGGCATCATTTTAAAAAATTTCCATATAAAGTTGCTTAAAAATTAAACTTAAAAATCAGTTGATTTGAACTGGTGTTTCACACAATTATTACCAAACGAATCCATACAATGCTTTACAATACAACACGGATAGACAGACAAACCGAAAGAAAAAAATTGATCAGTTTATTAACCAAAAATTATATATGTTGTTACAGTTGTTGTTGTTGTTGTTATTATTATTGCTGTTTAACATTTAATTGCAATTATTGTAACCTTAAGCGTTTCAATGCAAATGCAAATGCAAAACATATACAGAATATTGCAATGAAGCACAGAAGACGTATAATCATCTCATACAGAGAGTTCAAGTATTTTATGGCATTTTATGATACCCTTTCCATTTGCATGTTGTAATCATGCATGGTCGAGTATTGAATACCTATTAAAAACCAAAAAAACCCCAATGCTCTAATGATTTATTGGTCATGTTCTTTATTATGCGATTACAATCCGAATTTTTATTAAAAACCAGAAAAAAATATTAAAGATCTGCCAGGCATTTGCCTCAATTGCTGATGACGTTTATGACTGATGGTATAGATGCAGTCAATCGTTCATCATCTTTCATTATTTCTTATAGTTTTTCTCTCTCCCTCTCTCTCTCTTTTGGTTTTGGGGGTCAATTCTTGCAGATTTCTTTTATGGCATATAAGCATATGTATGTATATATGTACATATATGCATGCAAGCATACATATATATCGTATGTTGCATTCAATTTTCCATAATTGTAGGTGCTGACTTTTGTAATGTTATGTTTGTGGGTTTGTAAAAAACAAGAAAAAATCGTCTGTTTCGTTAAGCTTTGGGTGAGTATTTGATGACTAAAATTATTTCTTTAAAAAAAATTCTCTTGGGATGCCATTTTTCTGTATTCTCATATGGATATGTGTGTAATATTTATAATTGAAAATATAGGCTGCAATACAATTCAGTAAGGCAAGCAAGGCAAATCACTTTATCAAATTCTATTTCGTATGAAATATATGATCATAGCGATCATAATGATTTGTAGAGAAATAAGTTCAACTGCAAGAACTATAATTTGATAAATAAAGCCTTTTCAAACAGAGCTTGTAAGTAATACCGTCTGCATACTGATGTCTAACATCAAGCAAATGTTGTAATAAAAGTAAAGATTCAAACCACACAGGCTGCACAAGCCTAATATCCAATCAATATACAACTCAAACCAGCAGACCCTGTGCAAACTCATGCAAATATTTTAATGGCTAATAAAGCAAAGTGTTTTCCAACTTTTCACAACATATACCATTCTAGTCTCCGTAGTCTAATAGATAGTGTGTTGGCTTAAGAGACATGGGGCAACGACTCAAACCCCATGTCAGACATTTCCAATAAAACGAAACATGACAAGAAATATTTCTTCGGTGACTTCCTCTCAGCAGATTTCTGACAAAAACTCTGGGAGTAAATGAAATAGCCCTGAAAAGTTTCTCCAACACTAATGAATGAAATTAACAGACACAACTAGTAGCTAGTAAAAGTAGCTGAGTAGCTACGTCATAATCCTGACTGAAGGGATGCAATGTACGTACGTAAGTATATCATTTCTTAGTACAAAATTGCCGAGCATTGTTATATAACCCAAACGTTTGATATTTAGTCTGCATTAGAATTAGGTTACAAGCGCTTTGATTGCTTTCTTTCTTGATTTTTTATAATTTAATCCTTGCGTCTGAGTAATAGCTTCATCCTTCTGGAATATACATGAGGCGCATTATCACAATTTACATTCATGACCAAGACACTGATTCTATTACATTCGTTTATATTTCATTCGATATTTGTAATCCTCGTAGATGGTCTCTCTCTCTTAATTTTTTATAACATAATACTTCCCTCGAAGTATTTGCCTCCATCTTTTGTGGTTGCATCCATAGATTGCTCGTCTTCGATTTTTATAACATAATCCTTGTGTCTGAATAATAGTTTTCTCCATCTGGAAGAAGTAGCCAAGCCAGCGATTTCATTACATTCCATTAATGTTACGTTTGTAGTTCTCGCCATTTGTAAGACCAGCTACATACATACATACATACATACATACATACATACATACATATATACATACATACATACATACATAATTGACCATTACAACCTTTCAGTCAGGATTACGGCCTAGCTTCTCACACCACTCAAGTTATGTGCCTTAATTTTATACTTGAGTGGCGGGACCTACAGTTTAACGTCGACTCCGACCGACAGATTTTGAGAAACTTTTTCAAGGCAGGTTTATTTACTCTCAGAGTTTTTGCCAGAAAGCTGCTGAGAGGTAGTCGCCGAAGAAATATTTTTTTTTTCATATTTCGTTTTGATGTCTGGCCTGGGACACGAACCCGGGCACATATTTTATTACCTTCAACTATATATGCACAACACCGTTTAGACAACGATTGTACGTCGAATCAAGTGAACCTTTTCGCCTAAATCTTTAAAGGACTTAGACTACATTCAGAGGAAAGTGAATGTTAAATCTATTGCCATTTAAAGGTTGATAATCTATTAAATTGAAAACATTGTTGTTTTGAGTCAAAGGGCTCTTATATTTGAAGCACGGTCTTCGAAATAATGACCAAAGTACTCATGTCAATCGCCCAATAAGATTTTGTGATTAATACAGTTAAGCGAGAGTCTATGAGAGAATGTTAATTTGATAAAATTTGCCATCACACATGTGGAATCCAATCGCAGAATATTTTATATCGTATTGCAACTAATATCAACTTTTTTTCAAATTTACAATAGAATAAAGCTATAACAACGCCCTCTCTTACTAAAATCTCTGTGTTTTGTATTCAAATAAAGAATTCCTAAGAATCCGTTTAAGAGTAAGACAATCAAATAAATTTTTCTTTGGAATTAATTTATGATGTTTTAAAAATTTTGTTTAACCAAGTAAATAGGCGCGCAATTAGAAAAAAACAAAATTTTCGATTTTATGACTTTAAAATATTTGCTTAATTTATATGACATTGATATTTAAAGACTTGTTTATTGTATTTACATTTTTTTATTATTATTTATAAATCAATCAATACATATGCGTATGGATGTACATATATTTACACTTTATGTTGACATAAAACTTACACGACTGACGGCACGCTTTAAAAAGCCCTGTAATATATTCCATTATACAGAAGTTGTGCACTTTAAGTTTACGATTATACGAGGTTCGTTAAAAAGAAGAAGTGGTTACTAATGCCGACTGTAAATTCTTCTTTCGAAGAAATCTGTAAGTGTTGTAAAACCAAAATTCTGTAAGTAACTAATCAGACTGAAAGAGCTATTAAAATCTGTACGTCGAACTCATTGACCTCTGGAATCGGATATGTGTCCGGCACAGTTTGTTCACTTAATTTTCGGTAGTTGATGACCATTCTGAATTTTCTTTACCCTGATGCATCAGCTTTTTTAGGTACAACCCAAATTGAAGAATTGTAGGGCGATCTGGAAGGTCGAATAATGCCTTGCATCAAAAGGTCTTGGATTTCAGATATATTGGTAGGTTCTGCCTTTAAAAGGAATCATGACTAAAGGATTTTGCAATTGCTCAGAATGTATGCATGTGAAGTCGCCGTAGTCTAGTAGGTAGTGTGTTGGCTGATTAGACGTGAGGCCACGATTCAAACACCTCCAGGTCAGACATCTCCAGGTCAGGCATCTCCAACAAAACGGAATATGAAAAAATATTTCTTCGGTGACTTCTTCTCAGCAAATTACTAGCATAAACTCTAAGAGTAAATCAAATGACAATGAAAAGTTTCTCAAAAAGTCTGTTGTTCGGAATCAATTTTAAACTGTAGGTCAAGCCACTCATGTATTAAGGTTAACACACCCCACATAAGTTGTGTGACAAGCCAAGTCGTATTCCTGAATGAAGGGTTGCATATATGTGAATAAATTCTCTATTATGGACTACTGTACCTACAATGAACTAAAAAGAGAATAAAATTGTACGCCAACTAACTTTTCAAACACGCCACTTGTAATTAATTTTTTGTTGAAATAGAAAAAAAAATTGAAAATAATGACATACACGAACCAGCATCTTTAAAATATCCAATTTCAATGAAATTTAAATATTCTAATAAGCAAAATAGGAAAAAAAATATTCTCTAATATATAACATTTTACACGTGAGTTATGAATTAACATTATGAAACATTTCATTATTGTAAATCAGAACACATATTAAGTTTCACAGAACAACAAAGAGAGAAAAAAATCAATAAAAAAATTAAAAATATTGAAATGGAAGGTTTGTAAATTAGAAAAAATAGAACCTACACATTTTCTAAGAGATTGTGTAGTTAATTTATTGAATGTGTTGCAATATTTTAAAAAATATTTTAAAAGCATTTTGTTCTATGATAGCTTCCCATATACATACATACATATAATTTGTTTTTCCCTATGGGGTTTGCCCCAAATATTTTTTAATATTTTATTTGCTCAACTACTTACTACTTCTTCTCTTCTAATGCCACTCACACTAATATCATAAACTTCCAGTTTCTGTATAATTTTTAGGGCGTTAATAATGTGCCAAGAATTTCAAATAAAAAAAACTTGAAGTTTTTCTGTGTAGTATACATGAACTTGTAACTTGCCTTTACTAAGTGCCTTTTATTATTATTTTGTTTCTTTATTTTAATGTTACTTGTCATATTCTTTTTTCTCTCTTATTTTTTTTCTAACATGAAAATTCTTAAATGTTTATAGTATTTGTCGTTTATTTTTTTTGAAAATTAATACCATGTTTGTATGTTTATGTGCCACACAACTTAATTCCATTTACCTAAATTTATAACAGCCAACAAAGCAAAACATTCAGGCTCTCAATCTCTGGTTGACAGCCAACCAAGCCAAGCCAACCAAACAACATACAAACGTACCAACCATCCTAGAGCCACCATCACAACCATCACATCCCATCATATTGTTTACGGCAAATAAATGCCTGCTGTGAATTTAAAAGAGTTCATTCATTCAATAAGAAAAATCATTTTAGCTAAATGCTTCCATTTTATCTTAGCAAATTGTTAAAAGTGGCGTTCCTAATATTTATTATGGTACTATTTAGGTCTTAAGTACTTTTTTTCTCTTTTGTATGTTTTTAGTATTTAAAAGTCTAGAGTTTCAACTATGTCATGGATTTTTTAGCAGCTTTGACGTGGAGTCTTTAATTAATCGACCACTAAGATGTTCATCATGATGGAACATCTTTTTCGCTCAATAGTTTATAGTCGTAAAGTAAGGAACTGGCACCTTTAGAGTTAGATTAAGGTTTAGGTTAGAGGACGTGTGCTTGGCAATTACAGTACCCAGAGATCAAGTTGACCCATTGTACAAAAACGTCCTTTAAGTGGGAGGATAATAGAGGGGATGGGAAAAAAGGAAGGAAAGGAAGTAGGAAAAGGGAGAATAAGGAAGCGGAGGAATTACACAGGCCAACAAAAAACCTTTAGAGTTAAATCTTGTAGGCCTTTTTGTTAATTAAACTCCATTATGGTCAACAATTATTTTGCATGTGAATACCAAGTGTACCGGTTTGAAGTGACCGTCAACATACAAATGGCTCTTCACCATTCAATTAAGATTAAGGCCTAGTTTCTCATACCACTTACGTTGTGTGTGTTAATTTTATACATAAGTTGTGGGACCTACAGTTTAAAGCCGATTCCGAACGACAGATTTTTACACCCAGAGTTTATGCCAGAAATCTGCTGAGAGGAAGCCACTGAAGAAATGTTGTTTTATATTCGTGTTGTTGGCGATGTCTGATATAGAGCTTGCACCGTGACCTTGCGTCTAATAAACTAGCACACTACCTACAAGACTACGACGACTTCACAAATGTCTCCATTGGGAACATTTATTGTGAACGATTGTGTGATTTTGATGTGAGAAGTGAAGGACGTGGAAGAAATGAATCCAGATAAACCTGGAAAATGGCTGCCACTTAAATTGAATGACTGACAGACGGGAAACCGAAAAACCACTTGAGAAAATTTACTTCAACGATAGAAAATCAATGTGACATCGACGGAAATAATAACGACTTAATACAGGACAACCATCAACTTCTGCTACAAAACCAGATCGATTCGCCAGAAAGACACTGATGTGTGTCTGGTGAGAAAAGAAGCTTCTACAACCTGGTGAAACCATTAATATAGATAGTCACGGGCAACAAATGATCAATTTGAACTACCCGAATGAGCAACACTTCATGTCAAAGTAATTTTGCAACATGACAATGCACACGCCCTCGAAGTAAACTTGGATCAGTATACATTCGAAGCATTAGGTTATTAGCTGCTACTCCAGCCGCAGTATTCATCGCAGTTGGTTACTTCAGACTACCATTAGTTTTTATCGATGAAACACGCATTGGCAGTGCCGCAACTTGATTGGGTGACTAAATGGTTTGCTTCAAAAGACGAAACAGTTTTATTGACATGGAATCCACGATGGAAGAAATATGTAGTCGGCTATTTCCAATGGTTTGAATGAAATGTTTTAATGCTCATTTCCTACCAGCACACCTAGTATATTCAATAATTCCTAATCATCCCAAAATTCGAACGGTCAAACCACTGCGATAATTTGCGCAATCTAACTGTACCTACTGACCTGTACCTACATATCCCACAATCATTTTGATGCACAGTCCATCCCAGAAACATTTTAACATAGAAAATGCATTGGTATGTAGACCCTTAGGTGTTCTAAGTTGGATGTGAAAATACGTATTTGAATTACTCAATCCACTCTTTTAAAGTGTTGATCCATACATACAGAAACTGCAGCAACACACTTGTAAATTAACACTTTAAATCTGGTTTTTTTTTGTTTTTTGTTATCAGCAACTTAAACCGCAGCAACAAACTAAAAGAAACAACAACAACAATAGCGATAGCAATAGCAACATTAACAACAAAAAATATCTCAAATTAATCTGTTGTCGTTTGCTCGTGTATTTAGTTTTGAATTAATTGCACATTAAACTGTGGCGGTAGATGCAACAGCAGCAACCAGCAACAAATGCAATCAAATGCAATGCATCATGCCATTGGAAGTCGAGAGGAAAAAAAAACTTCTTTAAAAAAAATAAGAAAAAATTACAGGGTATTGCTAAACTTAAAGGCGACAAGTAAAACGAAATTAAAGACAACAAAAAACTCCAAAGATTTTTTTATTAAATTATTAAAGAAACAGAAGAAGAAAAAAACAAACGAAAACTAAATTATATTTCTAAACATTTAAACATTTAATTATTTATTATTATTTTTTATTGTTATTTATTTATTTTTTTTTTTTTTTTTTTATTGTTATTATCTTTATTAAAGGTGCACCCCCAGATGGCGTTTTGCGAATGTACGTACGTACATACAAGTGTGTATTTGCTTTTAAATTTTAGTTCAGATTTTTTTATTTTTTAACATAAATATGGTACTGCTGTTGCCATAAAACTGTTTTATTTAAATATTGTATCGTTTTATTATATTTGGCATCATACAAAAATGTTGCCAAGCTTTATTGTAGTTACTTTGTAATAATAAAACGTCTTAATAAACACTGTTTATAACTTAATTAAGCTGTGGTTTGTTAATTAAAGTCATTAATAAAATGCCTGACATTATTTACAATCAAACAATATAAATGATACGCTTAAACAATATTTAATTACTAAAGAAAATAAATGGATACACATGCTAATACATCTAAAGGAGGGTATAAATCATGGTCTCGAACAGACTCAAGCAACAGAAATTCATTAAAAAAAAATTTTTTTTCAAATCAATAGCACTGTGTTACCAGTATTTCAAATGATTAATGACTCCCAAAAAGCCATATTATTGGCTACATTTAAGATTACTTGACTGCCTTACCAGATGTCAATAAAGTACAGCAAATCCTACTCGTATTTCTGAAATCTCCTTAGCCTAGTAGTGAGTTGGCTTATTAGACATGAGGCCACGGATCAAATCCCAGGTCAGATATCTCCAACGAAATATAAAAAAATATTTCTTCGGCGACTTCCTCTCAGCAGATTTCCGGTAAAAAATTCTGAGAGTCAATAAAATTGCCATGAAAAACTTTCCAAAAATCTGTCGTTCGGAGTCGACTTTAAACCGTAGCTCCCGTCACTAATTTATGAAAATAACACACACAATGTAAATGGTGTGAGAACCTAGGTCGTAATCCTGACTGAAGGTTTGTAATGACCAATTAACTATATATGTAACTTTACGAATAGTTTAGTAATGTTTACAACTCAAGAAAGCATCTTAAAAGAGATGTTTAACCCTTTTAATGCTGTGCTAATTCGCACATATTTTGCCTAAATCGCAAAAGGACTTTTGAAAAAAGCATCTTAATTATATCGAAAACTGTACAATGCTTTACAATTTATATGGATTAATGGAGAATAAATGCATGTATACCGATAAGCGCTCTAAGGTTAAAAGGTGACCAAAGGTTGAAAAAACTAACTATAATGCTTGCAATGACGTTAACAAACTTTAACAAGAAAAAAAAGACAGCTCGTCTTTTGAGGTCAATCGATGAAATTTTTGATACCGTGCTCAAAATTGAAGCAAATTCCAATTAGAGATTTCTGTATCGCTCGTCTTCCAAATAGTTTTCGACTGCTATATGTGTCCGAGAGTAGTCCTGACTGTTTGCAAATTCAAAACGTTTTTCGGACAATGCTCGCTTCAGACGCTAGTCCCGTAGCAACTAATAATGGATCATACCATTCTGATCTCACCAAATACAAAGCATTATATTGGCGTAATGGATATTCAGCTTAGCTGTCGATTTTTCCTGCACTTTGCATATGATTTCTTGCGCCTGGTGTTGTTGCATTTTTGTTGAAAGCAATAATTTGTTATAAAAATAATTTTTTTAAAGAACAAATTCTATTAAATTCTGAATGCCTGCAGACGTACAAAATCATATTTCAACGTCTCTCGACTGGCACCTAATTTCCTTGCTTTAGTTTGAATTCGGTTACTTTTAACACTTTTGGAAATGGATGCCTCTTAAGTTGGCAATTAATCGTGTAATGTTTTCAGATTATTGTCTTCAAACTTTTGTTGGATGTTTCGCACGCTCTCTTTAGATAGAAAATAGGAGCCAAATGTCTTTAAGGCATCGTGGTTATCTGAGAAAATGTTAAATGTCTTAACTTTGAGTTGATTACAGCACCCATGGCAATAGTCATTATCTCAATTTGAACACCACTCGGGAAATTTCCCTGTGGAATTACTATGTTCCGGTTAAAGTCGTGAGCACTAGTTCATTTTGCAGTCATTGGTATACATACTAGTTTAAATCGAACTATAACTTAACCCCAAACTAAAATTCTGTACCTCATGCTAAAGAACATTTACAAAGAAATATCACGCAAGACTGAATTAGGGCTCTACATTACCCTTTTTAGGTTGTCCAAGCTTAAAGATTATATTGTTGAAAATGGTTTCAATACTTCAGTTCCATCGAGTCAAATATTTGTTACATATTAAATCCTTCGAGATCAGTTACCAAAGACTTAAGATAAAATAGCATTAAAGACAAATTATATTGTCATCTAATTATTAGGGAGTAACAGCTTTAAGACAGGACGTTGCATCGAGGTAGCTCTGTTTTTAATGTGGTCTCTTCTGATGTGATTGCATATATAACAAGCAATGTGATCTTTCATTAAGTACGATGTAATACATCAGTGAAGTCACTTTAGTTTATTATGTAGTGTGTTGACTTATTAAACTAGACCTCAATGTTCAATTTCGGCGATTTCCTCTTAGCAGCTTACTGGAAAAACTCTGAGAATAAAAACTGTAAAAGTTTCTCAAAAAATCTGTTCCTCGCAGCTGATTTTAAACTGTTGTCCCGCCACTTATTGATAATATTAACACACTCAACATGGGTGGTGTGAGAAGCTAGGTCGCAAACCTGACTAAAGGGTTATAATGAGTAAGTGGGCTTTACTATCTAGATGAGGAGCAGCATCTTCCATTGAGTAATTGCGAAAGTATTCCCTAATAGTTTCGTCAGTCTAGTAAGTAGTGTGTTCGCTTATTAGACGTAAAGTCCGGGTTCGTGCCCCAGGCCAGACATCAAAACGAAATATGAAAAAAAATATTTCTTCGGCGACCTTCTCTCAGCAGATTTCTGTCAAAAACTCTGAGAGTAAATAAACCTGCCATGATAATGTTTCTCAAAATCTGTCGTTCGGAGTCGACGTTAAACTGTAGGTCCCCCCACTCAAGTATGAAATTAAGGCACACAACATGAGTGGTGTGAGAAGCTAGGCCGTAATCCTGACTGAAGGGTTGTAATGGCCAATTATGTATAACAATAACATACTAAATAGTATCAGTATCACGCTAGTTCTGGTTTGCAAGCATAAATTGAGAAGTTATGTAGTGGCATCACAATGGATTTAATGTTCTCCAGATAAACCAGATAAGGGGGTCTAGCCATGCAAATTAAACTAACATTACTTATAAAGTTATTTAATCGAAGAGGTTAATTATACGAATTGAAAAAATTTAAAACGATTGACGTCAAATTACATTTCCAGTGTTAGGAGATTATATGCTCTGTCGTCAATTTCCATGATCTATCAATAATTTTATTTGAATGCTAATAGCACAATGAATGGAACTCCACTGATTTCATAATAAATATGTAATAATAATATTGTATTGCATATGCATTTCTTCGAGCATATGTTGTAATTATTTAGTGCCTAATTAATGTATAAATAATTTGCATTTGAATAATTATTGAAAACCAAAATAAGCATACTTAAGCAATTTGTGTAGTACGTTTAAAAATATTTATTTAAATACTAATAATAATTTATTTAAATAATTTAAACAATGACGTCGATTTGTTAATATTTTTTTTACAACAAAATGTCGTTTAATAGTTGTCGTGGCAAAGCCCATAAAAAAATATTCATTCAGTTGCATTTGAGTTCGGGTTCTTTGTTTGTGCGCTGGAGTCGTTCGTTCATTTAAACATTTATGTATTCACTTTAATTAAATTGTGTGTAGGTGTTAACATTTACCACACATGTGCCTAAGAAAATCATCTTTTTTTTACATTTTATTTTTTACACCACAGTTGATATTATTTTTTTTAAATTTTTTTTTTTTTATTTTTTATTATGAAATTTATACTCGTTTTACATGAAAAATAAAATATTTCAACGCATTTAGAAAAATAAAAAGAAAACTTAAGAAAACTAGTTTTTTCTTACAAAGAACTATTTTACTTCTCGTTTTTGTTTCTCGTTATAATTTCATTCATTAAAGTTTCTTTGGATTTGCTTCGCTTTTTTCTTTCCATACAACTTGTATTCATTGAGTGCTTTTCGTTGGCTATTTTAAAAGAAAAAAATTTTTTTTTTCTTAAAATTTTTATGCTTTACAAATGTTTATAAATTGTGTGTGGAGTTTTTAGTTTCTTTGTTTTTTTTTTAACAGGCCATGCGTAGGTTTTTGCGGTTTCCGCAGATGACCACCACAATGAAAAATTATCGGGAATTTAAAAACGACTTCATTAGTTTATTTTATTGTCATCATATGTTATATTTGTGACATGCTTGGTGAAGGCTGTATAGCAACCAAAAAACGTAATACTTTGATATTAAAAATTATAATTTGAAATAAAATACCATTCAAATGTTTGAATAGGGATTATAGGCAATATTTAAGCAGCTTTGTAGCAAATTGCTATGTTGTCACTATTGCATTATTTTATTAAAGCGTAGAGCATCTTTAAGAAATATGCAATTGATAAAGTAAAGGTTTATGATGGCCTACACTTCATAGCGGTTTTAAAATATTTAAAGTTTAAATTTATCTTTTGACAACAAATTTAATACAAATCATACATACATAATTCACAATTACAACTTCAATCAGGATTGCTACCTAGCATCTCACACCACCCATATTGTGTGTGTTAAATTTATCCATGTGTAGCGGGACCTACAGTTTATAGTCGAAACCAAACGATAGATTTTTGAGAAATTTTTCATGTAAATTTTTTATTTTCTCTCAGAGTTTTTGCCAGAAATCTGCTAAAAGGAAGTCGCTGAAGAAATATTTTCTCATACTTACTACTTTCGATATGTCGAAAGCAGTTTTTAACCACGGACAGTCGTGGGCTCACAAAAATATCTTGCATCTCTTTTAAAAATGTTGGCGTACACACTGCCTTCCTTTTTAATTTAGCTTTTAACATCCTTTAGAAGTTGTATCACTCTGTGCTGTAGTGCTACCAAGATATTCTTCTAGAATACCCAGAATTTAGTAGAATTTATAAAGAACCGAATGATCTGGGATTTACACACCTTTTTCCTGACTTTTGAGGCGTTCATTTCTAACGCTAACGTTGTAGAATATTTTTTTTTTTGAAAGGTGCATATCGTAAAGACTGTGTATTCACTCCCACTTAACATATACATCTACAACCAAGGGCAAAGGGAATCGCCTGATATTCATCCATAATTAGCAAGAGTGATGGCGATGGAAGACATCCCTCTGTCTTCGCATTGAATACGTAGCATAGGCACTATGTATTATAGTGATGGAACTGAAACATTCTTGAGTTCGACTCATGTTGAGTCACAGCTACTTAACTGAATCGAAAATAAGTCTACACTCTGCTGGCTGCCAAATCATGTGGGACTTCACGACAATAAGTAGGCAGATAAAATTTCGAGAAGGGAACCTTTCACGCCACTGATATGGTCAAAACATTTCTGTGGAGTGAGCAAAGATATTTGGAAAGTTATACACACCAAAAAAAAAAAAAAAAGATAAAAAGATAAAAAGAGACAAAGATTCTTCTCAAACCAAATGGGTTTAAAGCAATCAAAACCTTTTCTGAGATATACCAATAAGACGACACTTGAGTCATGCATGGATAACCGGCAGGAATAACCTGAGACTAGTAATCAGTCTCTTGACATGGCACCGTAGGCTCAAAGTGTACTTGTTCAGGATTGTGATTGTCTCGAATCCAACATGTAGATTCTGTGATAATCAGAACAAATAATCACAACACGTTTTTGGAACCTGATGGAGACATTAATGCATCCCTGAAGGAAAGACCTGGGCGCATATCAGCTGCTTTAGCATTTTCAAGTTTGTCAGGCTAACAGGTTTAGGATAGTACAATAGACCATATGGTCTCGGAATTATGGCATCTCTTCACACCAATAATAACAATAACAATAGCCACAGTTTATTAAATCACCGCACATAGAGAAATTTGTGTATACAGGTTGTCAAACTAGGTTTTCGAAATGTAGAACCATTCCTTTTTAGGGAATGTTGCACGAAATATTAGTAAATCTGCACAAGAATTGTTTTCTTTGTGTTGTCGTTAACTACACCAAGCATTCCAAGTTCGAATGCAAGAAAAATGTAAGCAATTATTCAGCATGGTACATACATAATTAACCCTTTAGTCAGGATTACGATCTAGTTTCTTTCTTATGTTGTGTGTGATAATTGTATAAATTCGTAGTGGCAGGAGCTACAGTTTATAGTCGACTCCGAACGACAGATTTTTGAGAAACTTTTCATGGCAATTTTTTATTTTCTCTCAGAGTTTTTGCCAGAAATCTGCTGAGAGGAACTTGTCGAAAGGAATTTTTTTTCATATTTTGGGGTTTTCTGGTTTTTGAACCGTAGACTCGCGTATAATAAGCCAACACACTACCTACTAGACCACGACGTTCATCATGGTTGTTTCGAATAAAAAAGAGATTTATTTCCTTCTTTAAACAATCTATCCAAAGAAAATTCATTGTCTTCCACGGAAAATTACTTTAAAAATCTTAAAAAGAAAGTCAGGCTGTAGGAAGTGTGTAGACCTTTTAGACATGAGGCCATGGTTCCAACCCCCAGGTCAGACATCCCAATCAAAACGAAATATGAAATATGAAAATTTCCGACAAAAACCTGGGAGAGAAAATAACAAATTGCCATGAAAAGTTTCTCAAATATCTGTCGTTCAGAGTCGACTTTAAACTATAGTCCCGCTACTCATGTATAAAATTAGCACACAAAACACAAGGTCGTAATCCTGATTGAAGAGCTGAAATGACCAATTATGTATGTATGCTTGATATTTAGCAACACTATAATTCTAGTACTTGCCACAGTTGATACAAGATAGCACCTTAGAATCCATATCTCAAACTATAATGCAAAATACTGCGACATCTGAAATACTATTTAATTACAACTTGTTTTTTTTTTTAATTTAATATGCAGCAAAGTATTTAAAATAAAAACCTTGTTTAACTAGTAAGCAATAAGCAGCCTTAAATGATAAAAATAGGTCAATAGCATCAAGAACAAAACACAAAAAAATATTTCTTAAAAACTTTTTAATTTTATATGTTAAAAATTTAAAATCTTAACAAATTACCTGACATTATTTTCATAAATCTATGCATTTCTATTGAATTAATTTCCGATTTTTATTTCTATTTACAGCTCAACACGTACGCATTCAGGGTAAGAAATTTGTTTTTGTTACACTGTCATTAGAGTCATTAATTAGTTTCTATTATTGAAAATACAAACAAATAAAATAAAAAATAATACGAGAAATAAAATTAACCGCCAAAAAGCCATTAACAAAGAAGCAATAAAAGTTCATCGCTCTATAATAATAACAATAATTTGTTTTTTCTATTTATTTTTGGGTGAACTTTTTATTTTATTTACCAAACATATGATACTTTAATAATAATTTAATAGTTTTTTATTTTTTTTATTCATTTATTTATATAATATTTGGTACCTTCTTTGTGTATTGATTTGGTCAAAATCCGTGAATGACCTTAACTTTGAATTGTCATTAGAAAACCTTAAACTTCAATGAGCTTTACTTTACTCCATTTGTTTTTATATTGTTTGTTTTGTTAGAAAACAAAAAAAACAACAACACATATGTTTATCTATTATAATAACAAAAAAAACCACAACTCATTAAAATTTTTTTGTAACGAAAAAAAGTCATAAAAAAGTTTGAATTGAACCCCAAAGTATAAACTAAACTGGTCGTGTATTGTATTTAAAAAACCTAAAAACAAAAACAAAAAATGCAAACGGAATACAAGTTTTACTAACCCACAGAAATATTTACAAAAAACAACAACAACAATTGAAGAAGTGTTAAGTGTATTAATTATAATAAATGCGTTAATACGACAATAGGCCTGCAAACGCCAGCAAAGCTTATGAAACTTACGATAAGAAGAGGCATTTGACACATGCGCCATATCATTCACACTCACTTACACTTCCTATTGTAACGCATAAGTGCACGCGTTAATTTATGCGGTCTATGCGAAATGCAAATGGCACAGTGTAATACTTTTGGCAAATATTTGAAAGAAATTTAAGTACCCTATGTAAACGAATAAAAGTACCAAACGTAGCAAAATATGACCAAAAGTAGTCAAAGGTTAAATCCTTTAGAAAATTTTAAATACTAAGTGTAATTTAAAGGCAAAATAAGTACCAAAGTAGTACTATTTTCGACCATAATTAGTACCCATTCGCAAGTGTTAAATATTTTTGTATGCATTGGGTTGTCGCATAGCGTCTTTTTTATTATTTTTATTATTTATTCGATTTATCTTAGTTTCATTAATAAAAGTTTTCCAGCTGAGTAGGTGTTTGGTCTACTGTAGCAGCATTTAAACTTGTGAAAATACACTCTTTATTCAGTCCTGCTTTTGAATGAAAACTTGACGCTGCCTGATCTACGATGTTCGCTATTGAAATTATCCTTTATTATGATTCCTCGTATTTGTATTCAAACACTTTAACCAGTGCACCATACCACCAACACTTTATTAACAGTCCGGTACCATCTCGTCCCGTTTACTCTGCATTCATGTATTGTTGTTTACATTTTTCACAAGCATTTGTTAATAAACGTTTATAGTCTGTTTACAAATACGTTCGGCATTAACTATGTCTCTCAATCAAGGATTATGATATGAAAGGTGGTCTCACATAACAGAGAGAAATCTAAATCAACCTTAGATACTCATTAGCAACATAGGAATCTGCTGCAATTATACTTCCAGGATTGTTGAAAGATTATATCATCGGAAACTTTAAAACTACTGATAAGTAATAAATCTTCAATTCAACTATAGGGTCTTTCAACAAGGGTTGCAAATCACCGACGTATATATATGTTCACTCAATGAGATCTGGAGCAATTTTTATAAAATTTTCATTTTCAGCCATTAGGCTCGTCCGTGTACAAAAAATGATCGAATTTGAGACGATACCGATTGGTATCGCACATGAGTTCCAAGAGCTTTCCTGTGATTTTTTGCTGGCGTCATCATTAATGGTCCATATTTCTTTGAGAACGACGTATAGGTCGATTATTAGCAACTTCTTTTGGCCCGAATTTCATAATCTGGATAGCAGCGACATGTAGTTTCAAAACAATGGCACTAAGAGCGACACAGCTTATGTCACAATGGATATTCACACGAGATCGTACGATTGGTGCACGTTAGACTTTTTCTTGTGAAGTCGGAGGTGTAAACGAATGTGGCACAGCGGCCCTCAAAGCCAACATAACCCATACCATAGATCAAATTCCACCCGATTTATGAATTAGAGGAAAATTTTACTATCTCCACCTAGAGAAGTCGTGGCGGACATTTGTAGGATGATATATTCCACACATAATAGCATTAATTGGACTTACAAGCGTACTACAAATTTCGATGATATCTCACACATAGCGCTTGACCATGCTCACTATAACCTGCGCGTTAAAATGTTTTCCACAGGTTAAAAAAATCTCTATATTCCATATGATATATATTTGAAATCATTTGGTACTTTCTAAAGAAGATAACTTATTACAGTAGGCAAAATTTTATATTGTTTTATTTAGAATTGGAGTACTAAATGCATAAAAGCATTTCGTTGGTCTCATGTATAAAATTGTTTCAATTCTTATAGATTAAATAGGTATTAATGTCTGTTTAACTGGCGACATCAAATTCAGTTTGGTTTGTTTGGTTACAATTGTAATACCCGTACTAAATATGAAGAACTGTTTGGTACATTTTGAAAAAAGTACCTACAAAACTTGCTTGTTAACAAAACAAGATATACTATTATTTGTTTAGATTTTTATATTTTTAATCAAAATGAGCCGCGTGTGCAATTAATAATCTAATGTATTTTGGTACCAAAATTATAATAAAATTATTTCGTACTTTTTTTGATAATGAAATAAAATTTTTGGGAAAAATTAAATTCACTGTTTGCATTTTTATATTCTAATCCTAAAATTGGCAGTTTAGCAACATGTATTCTAATATATTTGGTACCAATTATGGTAAACAAAAAATACAAAAAACTCTACTTTTTGACACCAAATGGTATTAAAATTTAGGTACCAATTGTTTGTTTGAAACGGAGTGGCGCTCTAAATTCAAAAAAAATCGTTCGTACATATTTAAAAAATTTGAATTAAAATGTACCAAATAAAGTACCAAATGAAGAGTTAAACGAGAAAATTTTAAAATTTGTTTTACAATCTAGCCACTGTTCTTATCCATATGGAACACCCTTTGAAAAAATTAAAAAAGCTTTGGCGTTTTATTGAAATGGAGAACATGAGCATTTAGTCATAGGGTTCACTAGTTCAAGTGAATGAGCAAATTAATTTCAATTCCTCTAACTGTAACTATTAATCTATTCAAATACCGTCACATACATACATACCACAATGTGTGTAATCCAATAAGCCAAGTTTAGTTCAATGTACAGACCAAACAAAAAAATAAAATTCAAAAAGAAAGAAACCGAAATTAATAAAATTTGTGTTGGGGTTTTTAATGGGTTCGACAACATGTCTCTGTTTACTATTTGTTCGCTTTTGTTTAAAATCGTTTTTTTTTAGAGTTTTTTATGGTATTGGAAACATGTATCCATCAGATAATTTTAGATGGTTCAGATGAGATACGACAAAATAATATGATGTTTGATGGTGGCATATTCGTCAACAATTTGACATTGACTTGATGGTTCTTTTTGTTGTGCTTTTTTTGTTTCTATTGCCATTTCATGTGTGTGGGCACGCATCTATCAAAAGCCAGCAACAAGTATTTGCCATCAATATTCTTATTTTTTTCGAGTTGTTGTTGTTGTTATCGTTTTAAAATAATACCTACATTAATAAAATTAATAAAATTTTAAATAAAATATTTCAAGAAAATTCATTAAATGTATTAGTCACCAGGCCAACAAGATGTAAGACGCTTTTACATTTTGTCTTAACATGGTTAGAAACAAAAAGAATTGGTTTATTAAACTATGAAATTTTGAATTTCAAGTTTTTTTGTTTTCTTTGTAGATTTTTTCTAGTGGGTGCCTTGCTTTTTTGTGTGTGAGTGTCACTAAGTCTGCTTAGGTTTAAAGCACAGTAGAATAGGAGTAACATTTAGAAAAAAAATAAATTTGGAGGATTTTTGTCTTTAATTGAAATAAAGAAAATAGGATTACATACATATAAACATAGTTGATCATTACAACCCCTCAGTCAGGATTACGACCTAGGATGCCACACCACTTATATATGTTGTGTGTGTTAAATTTATACATGAGTAGCGGGACTTACAGTCTAAAGTCGACTACAAACGACAAATTTTTGAAGAAACTTTATCATGACAAATTATTTACAGTCAGATTTTTTAGCCTGAAGATGAAACGTTCTATGGCTTCTTTAGATACAATTCTTCTGGCCTGTGCGCCACTTACACTGTTCCTTCATCCCAGATGTAACATGGTGGACACAGGTCTGATTCAGGCATATGAACCAATGCAAAAACACGACATTAATATGTTTAAAGATTGCTAAGAGTTTTATTGAAACGACTTAACGGCACTCACGATTTTGTTTCAGGGTAAGCTAATGCAACAACCTTGTTGCGTAAAGCTTCCTTATCTTAAAATTTTATGTCAGTATGCGATGTTTAGCACTTTCAGAAACGCATTTCTTATCAGCCAGCTGACGGATCTTAAATCTCTGAGTATTCAATATTTTTTGTTGATTTTTTTTAATTGTTTCCAGCAAGGACCTCTCATTTGGTTGTCCATCACGATGCTTGTTTTGGCCTTATGACCTCGAACGCACTAGTTTATAGCTGCAAACGATGAATAATACTATTCCAGAGTACAATCTAGGTCAGGATGGAATGAATTGGAACAGTCTGCAATGGACATAGCTTCCTTGGATCCTATTCCGCTATATGTACATATATTTACAACTACTGATTGGCTTAGCTATTCCGAGAGTTTATGAAAGTGCGATGTTTTCGGAAACACCGGATAATGACAGCGAAGATGTTCTGTGGAGAGTAAAATCAAAAATCATTTATTAAGGTGGACTTCTTTCATTGTAATGTCGCATTGAGAAATCCTTAAAGGATTATAAAACTAATTGCAATTATTCCGATGGCTTAAGAAGAAATCAAAGCTCCAGAACTCTTCACCCTTTTTACAAGCGTTGGCAGGCAACCGATTATTATCTTTAACTCTCTTAAATACCAATCATAGAGCACATATTGAAGAAAAATGTCTCTTTAATTTTTTCACCCTGTTTACGAAGTGGTTTTCATTTTATTGTCTATTCTATTCACCTTTTTTTCTCATTTTTTTTTTTCTAAACTTTGTTGTGTGTAAACAAGTTTATTTTTGCGTGGTTTTCAGTCTAAACATTAAAATAACAAAACAACATCATATATACGAGTCCATACACATACATACATGTACATATATGTATATATGTATTGTATGTGATATTTTTACTTTATTTTGCTACTGCCATTGCTTTCGCCGTTGTGTGTCCTTCATTGTATCACTCTACTACATATGATCAACAAACAACAAAGTCACACACACTATCTGTATGTATGCTTTGTTTATGCACTGTACTATTTTCTAATTCAATTAAATTTCATATAAATTTAGAAATCAAAAAAGAAAAAAAAGAGGAAAAAAACAGAAATGTAATTGAACTTCCGTAAAGTTTTAAACAAAGACACAAAGAGAGGGGGAATACAGAGTATGAAAAATGGAAAATCTATTATTGTAACGTATATAGTTGCTATGAAACTTTATTAATTATTTTTTAATTAATATAGTAACGTGTAATTAATTTCTGGGAATTTTGTTTTAGTTTTATAAATTGCTATAATTGTTCTTATATGCAATCTAATTAAGATACAACTTCTAAGAGAAATACATACATACATACATACATAAATACATACATACATACTACATACTTAAATACATTTATATACATACATACAAACATACATACATACATACATACATACATACATACATACATACATACACACATACATATACACATACATAATTGGTCATTACAACCCTTCAGTCGGGATTACGACCTAGCTTCTCACACCGCTTACGTTGTGTGTGTTAATACTATACATAAGTGGTCCGACCACAGTTTAAAGTCCAATTCAAACGACAGTTTTTTTTTTCTGAGAAATTTTCATTGCAATTACATCTGAGATAAAGTCTCCAAAAAAATATTTCTTATCATATTTCGTTTTTTGAGAAGTCTGAACTGGTGTTAGAATCACAAGCCTGCATCTAGTAAGCCAACGCATTACCTAATACACTGCAACGACTTTCTATTCATGAAAATCGATAAAACATCGATGTTTTATGCTCGATAAATCAAAGTTAGAAACGTAGTATAACTATATCATACAATATGTCATACATAATCGAAGGAAATGGCTCAGTTGATGATGGCTAAGGTATAGAAACTGTCTCTGGGTGGTATAAATGTAACATTAAGCCTTTAGTCATGATTACGACTACACTGGCTGGTGTGTATTAATTTTATCCATCAGTGGCTGAACATACGGTTTCCAGACGACTTCGGACGACAGATATTTGAAAATCTTTTCATTTAATTTTTAATTATTCTCAGAGTTTTTGCCAGAAGTCTGCTGGGAGGAAGTCAACGAAGATATATTTTCCTATATTTCGATTTCTTCGAAGTGTCAGAGCTGGTGCTAGAACCGTGGGCTCTCGTTTAATAAGAGAACACACAAACTACTAGGCTATGGCGACTTCAATGTTGCAATGAGAATCTGTAATTTAACTAAACTGGATTTAAGCCCGTTACATATGGTACTGGTTAGGTTAAATGGGAGACAAGTCTAACTCGAATCTCGTTAGGAGACAACGTGTCCTGCCACATCCAGTGTCTGATATTTGCACCCTTTACTGTCCCTAATAAGTTTTAGGAAATGCTTTGTAACTAAAGCGAGTAATTAGACTTAATGGAATAATTTTGGAGCCTACATTATCTTCTAAAAAAGACCATTCTGTAGCATGCACATGAAGCAAGATCAGATCATAGAGCAGGAGTTTGGGTATTCGGTCCAAAAACAAAATTTTTAAAAGCCTATCGAAACTCTTGGGTATCTTCAATGCGAAAATTTACGCTACCGAAAAACGCGTTCTCTTCGATTTGGGTATTTAAGTAATCAGATATTTTTAAAATTGAGCCACCCGAAAGGAGCAATCACAAACAAACAGCCAGTTTTAGCCAATAGGAAAAGAATTCGACAGGCACTCGCTCTAGGGTAATAGACCGTATACATTTAATTTTTAGAATCGACCAACAATTCATTAACATTTACTTCCGCGTCTAATGAATCATTCTGTTAATGTCTAACCATAAACATTATTTGCTACATATTGCATACTGAAATATGTTGCCGTGAGAAACGTTTCCATACAAATTCGGTAATAAACAAATAGGTTTATTTAAATGTTTAAATACATGTTTAGATTTTTTTTTATCAATTGTATAGACAACATGTTGCATTGTGCTGAACGCATTTCCTACATATTGCATACAGAAACATATTGCCTTAAGAAACGTTTCGATACAAATTCGAAAATAAACAAATTGGTTTATTTAAATGTTTTTATACATGTTTAAAATTTTGTTTCTCTTATATAAGCAACATGTTGCATTGAGCTAAACGAATTTTAACCATTGTCTAGTAAAATCAACATGTTGTCGATAGTTAAATTGGCACTTAGGAATATTCATTCAATCCAATTATTCTAAATTTTATGATATTTTTTACATTTTAACGCAGTAATTATATTACAAATACTAATGTAAATTTCCAAAACTACTGCTCCCAGCAACATATTTTTAAAAGTGGCTGAACAAAACATAATGAAACAAATTTTATTGTTATTGTTATTATTTTCATCTTTTTAACTGTAAATACTACATATGTAATTTATTTTCATTGTTTAAAATGCATTTTATTGCCTTTAAAAATTTTAATAACAAGTCACTTTCATTTTATGGCATATTTTTCGTTGGCAACAATGTTGCTTACATATGTACATAGTAAGTATGTTAAAAATTTTATTATCATGTTTAAATTAAATTTATTTACCTTTTTCATTTTAAAAGTAATTAAATGAATGTTTCAATTGATTGCAGCAAAAGAAGGAGAAGAAACTACAACATAAATATTTTCCCATAACTAAATATATGATAGATATTAAGATAAAGCCATGTATAGATAACAATTCAAAATTACTAGTGTTGGACCATAAATTAAAATAATTTTCACACATTCATGGAGCAAACAAATAAAATTTAAGCAAAGAAAAGTAAATGTAATACAGCAAGTATGCTGCAATAATTTCACTTTTCAACATTTGTTTCATTCGAAACAATTTACACTTAAAACAATAGCAAAATAATTATGGGAGTCAAACGCATGTTGCTTGATAACAACTACTAAGAAATATAAAATAAAAAACGACTTTGAAAACAAAATATCGGCCTGTAGTGAAATGGTATAACATAATTTAAATGCTTTCTTTTAATATGAAATCAAAAAATACATACATATATGTTTTTATAGACAAGTCGGTCCTCCAGCAACATGTTGCCAACGAAAATATTTTTAATTAATGGAAAATAAAATGGTAATTTCAAATTAATTAGAAAAATATGCATACATATGTACTACAAAATCAAATGTTAAATTTATTGTAGCAACATGAGTCCGCTGAATTCTTTCATATTACCTTTGAAACAGCTCTGACTGTTCTATGCCAAGCGTTTTTATTTGTAATCATACCATTTTCATCCAAGGATTTTACATCCGATAATCTGAAGATTTAATTTAAACCTTGTTATAATATTGGGGAAAATACATATCACTGCTGGACACGCCTGCTATAATCAGTGTAATAAAAGAAGTTATGATCCAAATAAGTCGCCGTGGTCTAGTAGGTAGCGTGTTGGCTTATTAGACGAAAGGCCCGAGTTCGAATCCCAGGCCAGACATCAAAAACAAAATACAAAAAGTATTTCTTCGGCGACTTCCTCTCAGCAGATTTCTGGCAAAAACTCTGAGAGTAAAAATTGCCATGAAAAGCTTCTCAAAAAATCTGTCGTTCGGAGTCGACTTTAAAACTGTAGGTCCCGCCACTCATGTATAAAATTAACGCACACAACATGAGTGGTGTTGAGAAGCTAGGCCGTAATCCTGACGAAGGGTTGTAATGGCCAATTATGTATGTATGATCCAAATATTTTTAATTTAATTTTAGAAAATGTATCTCTGCAACATGTTGCTGAGGACCTATACTAATCAACAAAGAAAAAATTAATAAAAATTTGTTACACTTACTAAAGCCTCTATTTCTCAAAATGTTGCTTGGTTAAAAAATATTTAGTTTAGATATATTGCATGTTTTAAAAATGTTGCATGGTTTAAAAATGTTGCTGGGTTTAAAAATATTGCTTGTTTAAAAAATGTTGCAGGGTTTAAAAATGTTTCTTGGTTTAGAAATGCATATTGCATGTTTTAAAAACGTTTCTTGGTTTAGAAATGTTGCGGGGTTTAAAAATGTTGCTTGGTTTACGAATAGTGCATGTTTTACAAATGTGGCTTGATTTAAAAATGTTGCTTAGTTTAGAAATATTGAATGTTTTAAAAATGTTTCTGGGTTTAGAAATGTTGCTTGGTTTTAAAATGTTGCTTAATTTAAAAATATTGCTTGGTTTAGAAATATTGCTTTGTTTAAAAATGTTGCTTGGCTTTCTTTGTTTAATAAAATTACCATTTATTTTATTAGTCAGTAATTTAAACATTAATTTCTTAAAGTGCATGATGTTTTATACGTTTTTAAATGTTTTTATTATTTTTAAATTAATTTGTTGTGTTTTTATTATTATTTTTTATGTTCAAATTAAATATTAAATGATGAAGTAGCAAAATTTGCATATGCTTGGTATTTGTTTAAAACTTTAATTATTTTTATTCAAAACAAAACAAAACAAAACAGAAGGAAGGAATCATAAAAATAAATTTCTTTAAACAAAATATGATTTGTTTTGTTTTGTTTTTTTTATTTTTGTTAATGATTGACATTAAAATGTTGGCAAATATTTTGTGAAGTTTTTTTTTTTAATTTTGTTTACAAATCGTATATTCAAGGTCACAATTTTTCAATCCTTGATCTTTAGTTGTGCCCAGCAAATAATTGAAATTTTTATTTATTTTTTTAATTTTTTGTTTTTATAAAAATAACAAAAACTTCCAAATAATTAAGTTATTTTAGATAAAAAAAAGTAAATATTTTTATCTTATTTTTTCTCAATAAATAAATAAACAAACTGTAACGGAAGGTTATTTATTTCATTAAAACAATATAAAACCAAAAAAAAATAAAAAATCTATAAAAATAAACGAAAACATATTAAAAATAAATAAAAAAATAAAATAAAAATAAAACAAAACAATTTTAATAAAATAACAATCAATTCAAGTAACCTGTTCAATCGACTAACCTTAGCCACTAAACTTGACGCCACTTTTACCAATTTGGCATACAACGCAAAAAAAAACAACAATTTTCTGAAACAAGTTGCGGCATTTGCCACCATAAATGCTGTTACAAGACTCATTGTTATTGTGAAATTATATTAACGATGCGTTTTTTATTTCATTTATTTTTTTTTTTAATACAGAAATAATGAGTCAATTATGTTGCTTAAAAAGCAAAATAATTATGTGAATAAATAAATCCTTTCAAAGTATCGTATTGTTATTGCATTGTTCAAGAAATTTTCCAGCAACATGTTTGTGGGACATTTCTTCAGGGTGAAAACTTACAGCAACAAATATAAGGACTAGGCAGTAAGCACAGAGACGGCGTTGTTGATTTGTATTGGGGTGTCAGAAACTTATAGTATTTCGAATATGAAAATATAAATTTCACTCGAAGCAGCATTTTCTTAAAGGGTCTAGAGGTACATGTTCCTTAAAATGGTAAAAGAAATTCGTTATTAAATTTGATTTCCTTACTATTTACACAACGTATGTATACCCGAAAGAACATGAAATAATACTACAATGTCTAAGATGATGCTTCAAAGTCAATCTTGAGGCTTGTCGACCGTATACGCCACTGTTCTATTCTTACTACAACGAATTGAGCTCGACTGAAATACAGGAATTTGTTCGCAAAAATTTCATATTCGGTTTTCGTTTCATATTCGTTTTTTCGTAGAGCACTACCACAATAAACGATTGCCTCGCTAATCCCACAGAGAAACCCTGTTGTCTATCTGTAAGTAGGTAAAGGTGGCTGTCTACACCAGGAAGTTTAATATAAATACTTAGACCGCATAAGACTCATTGTGGTACCACAGTTTTCCGTCCCGGAAACACTCAAATCGTGTGTTGAAGCGACTGAGACTAACAATGTCAATGCGTGACAGTTCCTCCGGATCACCTGTGGTATATAGTAGTTACTAAGATGACTTTTCTACTCCGACATGGCAGAAACTTGTATTCAGTACGTGGAGAAATGTTTCCCCTTCTTTCTCATAACACCCGAAACCATTTGCAAGGTATCCAAGATCAATCCTCACGAAGTTGTACCCATAATGCAATGCTTCGTAATGACCCCAAGACCAATATTAAGCTTGATCCTTTGTAGCTGAAGCAAGCTTATCGTGTTGCTTTCATCCAGTTTTAGAGAGATTTCGTGCACCGCTCTGTCCGACATAGTTAAAGACATGTCTCCAGTGGCTGAAACACTGTTTCCTCTTCTATCTCATCTCAGCAGAAATTATTCACAAGGTTTCCAAGACCAATGCTCCTCGCATGCGTGCTCATAATGTAATGCTCCGTATTAACACTGAAAAACCAGATTTATTGCGCTGTTCTGTCCCCATTCGAAGTCTCATTTCTCTACATGTATGTCGAATACATTTTCTGCAGGAATCTTTCCTTTTACCTACATTATGAACAGATTTGCACACAATATCTACAAACACTATTTTCTCTCTACAACTACCCACAACCTACCTCCGTTGTAGCAACACAATGCACCCAGCGTTGGTTGTGTATAAAAAAACAAAGTGTTACGACAGATTTTCGTCTTTCAATCTGGAAATAGAGTCAAACAGTCACAGAATAACCTATGCATACATAATTGGCCATTACAACCCTTCAGTCAGGATTACGGCCTATCTTCTCAACACCACTCATGTTGTGTGCGTTAATTTTATACTTGAGTGGCGGGACCTACAGTTTAAAGTCGACTCCGAACGACAGATTTTTTGAGAAGCTTTTCATGGCAATTTTTACTCTCAGAGTTTTTGCCAGAAATCTGCTGAGAGGAAGTCGCCGAAGAAATACTTTTTGTATTTTGTTTTTGATGTCTGGCCTGGGATTCGAACTCGGGCCTTTCGTCTAATAAGCCAACACACTACCTACTAGACCACGGCGACTTCCAGAATAACCTATGCATACATATATAATTGGTCACTACAACTCTTCAGTCTGGATTACGACATAGTTTCTCACACCACTTATGTTGTGTGTGTTAATTTTATATATATTTTACGTGTACATTTTATTTACTCTCAGAGTTTTTGCCAGAAATCTGTTGCAAGGCTGTCACCGAAGAACTATTTTTTTATATTCCGTTTTACTGAAGATGTCTGACCTGACGTTTGAACGAAGGCCTCATATCTACTAAGCCAACATACTGCCTACTAAACTACTTGAAAAAAAAACAGTTCGCTTAAAGTTTGGAATTCCTAGCTGTCGCCTATCAGCTAATATTGCTTAATAATAGGTGACGAAATATTTTGAAAAAAAAATGGTCTTATTTCTTCATCTAATACGAATGCAGTATGTTACTACACAGCCCAAAAAAGGCTGCATCTAATTAAAATTGAAATTATTTTTTAAAAACCGCGGCCCAGTTACATTTCATTTCACATCTGACTTCATTATCATATTTGATGATGAGTTTCAAACAAAATTTGAAATCAAAAAAAAAAGAAGAAAAAAATCAGCTCTTATAAGGCAAACAAATTTTCACTCTTATCATGTATAAACAATCTCAAGAAAATGAAAACAAAATAGGCATGCAACATTAAGTAGCAAGAAACAAACAATGACGGTGTCTGTATTCACACTTTATATTTTCATTTTCAGCTCTTCGTTTTTTTTTTTTTTTTTTTGTTTTTTGTTTGTCTTTCTTCTGATTTTCATTTTCTTTTGCCTTTAAAGTGATATTTAAATAAATATTTCGTGTTTTTTTTTTTCTTTTTTTTATTCTAAAATGTGAGAAGTTGTAAACGGGACAAGCTTTACTCATCGTCATCGTCAAAGTCGTAGAAAATATTCTTATAAAGCACGACAAACGAGCAATAAATGGAAAGAGAAATAATATTTTGACTTGGTCGGTATTATGCATGAGCATGAACACAGAATTGAACAAAAAAAAAATACAAAAAAAATATTGAAAATACTGCTGCACACGATCTTGAAGTTGATGCAGTTTTGCAAGCAAGTCTCAGATACGTATGAACGCATGAACACATGTATCAGCGACAATAAAAAAAAACAACAACATTGACCTCAAGTTGACTAAAAATGGGTAAAAACTTCTTTTTTTCATAATTTAAACTTTAGACTTCGGAATGACAAAAACAATACAAAACATAAAACAAAAAAAAATTGAAATAAAAATTATTATTATTGTTCATGTTGTTGTTGTTGTTGTTGTTATTGTTGCTTTACGCAAACGCTGAGTAATGCAGGGCTACTAAGAAAGGAAGGATGAATGGCAACATGGAATATATTGTATGACTGACACTATGTCGTCTTGGGCAATCAAAAAAAAATGATCAAACCTAGACTTTCTATGGCATATTTGGTTATATTTTGATGCCATTGCTGCTGCTGCTGTCGTTTAATCTGTTGCTGTTTTATTTAAATTAAGGATATTTTAATACTTTTTTATTATTATTCACTGAGTTATTGTTTGTTGTAAATGCATCTTTCTTAATAAAATACAAATTCATTCATATTAAAACATATGGTGACGTTACGTTAACTGACTGCCTGTAGCTTAAATACACAATTCGCACATACATACATATCTACAATGCGTTAAGCCTGCTCATATGTCGTTACACATGTAAAATGTGTCATCATCGGCATCGCCATAATCATTGTCAACTGCCACTGGTTTAAGTTCCCATACATTGAACACAGCGTCTTACCTCTATCTTCTCTCCCCCAACAGTTAGCTCATTCATTTTAGTTTAATCGTGTTAAATCGTTGTACTTGATATTTTGTATTGAATTTTTAATATTTATTTTCAATTTCAAAATTAATTTTATTGTTTTCCAAAATAAAACATTGATTGCCCTTGTAGTTTGAGTCATGTAAGCAACAAAATGTTTAGAGACAATGTTGCCAATAATTGCCAGTAATGATTAGGAACATTATGTTTCTTTTCAGTAAAAATCAAAATGTTTAGAGACAATGTTGCCAGTAATCTAAAAGGGGATTAGGAACATTAGGTTTCTTTCCAGTAAAAATCAAAATGTTTAGAAATAATGTTGCTAAATATTAAAGAAACTAATATTGAACCACATGTCTAGGGGAAACGGGAACGGTTGCAGTAATTAATAACATGAAGGACCTGTTTGGCTTAACGAGGAAAATTGCAGATGTGAGAAACAAACGCTTTTTACTAGAAATGTTGTCAAAAGTTAATAATAAATTAAGCTGACAGCGACGACCTTCAATGAAAAAGTATTATTACTAGGCCTAATCGAACAATTGGCAGACATAATTAGCTATTACAATCCTTTAGTCAGGATTACAATCTAGTCTTTCGCTCCATCTGTTTTGTGTGTGTTAATTTTATACATGAGTGGCGGGACCTACAGTTCAAAGTTGACTCCGACCTATAAGCTTTCCGAAGCCTTCCACGGTATAACTACCATCCTCTCTCCTAGGTTGTTCATGCTATATGCAATTAGCAAAAGAGAAAATTAAGGAAAAGCAAGAGGCATTGTCTAGAACTCGCTAATACCAGACGTATGATTAGAATGCTTAGGCTATATCAATGATAAATGTGAAATGTCACAATGGTAAGCAAAAAAAATTTATTGACTTTCTAATGGATTCAGCTAAAAATTAACACTAGCCAGATGAGAGCTATAAGGAAAAATAAAATTGAATTTGAAGTTTACTAAGCACTCAAGTGGATGTCAATATCTAGTGGTCAATATTGCGAAAATTAGGGGTATGAGTCAAGACGTTCAAAACAGAAGTCTATTACAGAGCAGAAGTCTACAGTATAGTGGCCACTCGAAATCAAGTACATGCAGAAAGGACTGCAAAATAACAGCAACATGTTGCTAAGGAAATATTAAAAAATACCTTTGAATACTTTCTTTACAGAAAAGTCTTAACAAAGTTCTCCGTGTAGTTTATCGACTGAAAAATATTAACAATATTTTGTCCGAGTTCAACGTCATTAGTTTAGCTACATATGTATGTATATAAAAATTATCAAAAGAATCTAAACTGCTTGTCAATTTTGCTTTGTAGCAAGTTTATTGACAACATGCTGTTAAACAGAATGTTTAGCAGCAATAATGCCAAATTGAATGATCAAGTCGCCGTGGTCTAGTAGGTAGTGTGTTGGCTTATTAGACGAAAGGCCCGAGTTCGAATCCCAGGTCAGACATCAAAACGAAAATATGAAAATATTTCTTCGGCGACTTCCTCTCAGCAGATTTCTGGCAAAAACTCTGAGAGTAAAAATTGCCATGAAAAGCTTCTCAAAAAATCTGTCGTTCGGAGTCGACTATAAACTGTAGGTCCCGCCACTCATGTATAAAATTAACGCACACAACATGAGTGGTGTTGAGAAGCTAGGCCGTAATCCTGACTGAAGGGTTGTAATGGCCAATTATGTATGTAATGCCAACTGAAATTATAATGGAAACATATTGTCACGGATTTTATTAATGTTTTAGAAGTTTAGCAATATACAACAATAATCAGACGCAATTAAACAAAGAATCTAAACAATTTTCCTTTGTATCAAATTTCTTAACAATATGCTGTTAAACAAAATGTTTAGCAACCATAATGCCAATTGAAAAATGAATAGAAACATATTGTTAACGACTTAATAAATGTTATAGAGACATTGTATACACCCAACAGTTAGTAGCAAGATGTCTACTCATATATATAATTCGTTCATATCATTATAATTCGTTCATATCATTATAATTCGTTCAAAAAAATTTTAAAACAAGTTTTTTTTTTCAAATATTGAAACAAGTTGACAAAATTTGGAGCCTGTTTCTGTACGACGAATGTCTGTTGTGTGGAAAACACCCAAAAATTTAATGTTTTCCTATACAAACAGATGTTCGTTTGAAACGATTTGTCTTATATAAACAGGGAATTAGTTTTTAGAATATAGTACTTAAGAGTAAATGTTTTATTTTGTACACTAAAATGTTAATTGCAACATGTTGCCATAAATTTTATAAGAACTCAATCCATACTATCAAAACAAAATGTTTAGGTTTTGCTTTAACTGTAGAAAAATCCCAATTAGTTTGACTTTTTAAGTTGCCCAGCCACATATCAAATAATGGATCAAACTTGCCTTTTTTGTTAATGTGTTGGTAAAAAAGACTCAGACGTATAGGTCGGGATCAAAGAACTTTTGATTTTTACTACCTGCGTTGCATAAATCATATGTTCATTTCTTCATCACAGCAACAATACAATGGAGTTTAAAGGTTCACTTTTGTTGGGTTGCTGTGCTTAGCAAAACAAATATTACCAACACATACATATGCAATCAGAATGTCATATTTAACAATCCTTTATCAACTATACTACAAGAAACAATGTTTATAAACATTGCTTAGCAAAATATGGTTTTGGAAAGGCAAGACAGTGCAATACTAGCAAAAGGAACATTCCAAAAATGAAAATAAAAGAATTTTAAAAATATATTTTTTATAAAAAATTTGAGAAAATAATTTTCTTTGAGCTAGGTACATCCGCAACACCTCTCAACGTTTATATATAAAGTTTCAATAATATTTTGTAAAATTTAGAAATGTTTGTGATCTAACTCTAACGTCCGGTTTCTAAACATTTTCTTACTGGTCTAAACTTAAAATGAATCGCTGTAATTCAGCAATAAGCGTTAAACCTTTAGTATTTTGTTAAAAAAAAAGTTAAAAAGCGGCAAAACTTTAATTACAAGTTGAATAAATTGATGTTTTGCATATCAAATGACCTTTTATTATGAAAATAATAGAAAATTAAATTAAAAGAATTTGTTTTTGTTTTAACAATTTATAGTTTGTATGTTGCTCATGTTATTCATTTCATCTAATCGCCATTACTAATATGACAACGCACATAAATTAAATGATCTGGCTTATACGTGTATATATGTATGTATGTATGTCAGTAATAAAAATATATAAAAACTGTAAATAAAATAAAATCTAAAGAATTTTATGTAGATAATAAGCATTTTATTTGAATTTTTTATACAATAAATAATAGTCTCACATTAAGCAATAAAATAAAATTCCTGAAACGAATATAGTTAATAAATCTTACGGGTGTGTTGCTAAAACGAAACTTGGAAGATTATTTACTTAAAGAATGTTTACAATATTTTATGGATCGATTAGGGATAGCAACTGAGCTCCAGTTAAGTTGCCAGTTGGGTTATATGGTATAAATTGATGCTACAGATGGCAACTAACAACCAACACTCCAAAATTGCATCTTTCAAAAATGTTTTCGACCACTTTTCTATATAAAAACTTAACGGTAAATTATTATAATTTTTATTTCAATTGAAGAAAGTATTGTTTAAGTTCTAATGCAGATTGAAACAATTATTTTTTGCGTTTGGACCTCTCCGAACCTTTTGATACCGTGCGAGGTTTCAGACAAGGCGACCCCTTATCATGCGACCTCTTCAACTTCGTCATGGAGAGTGTTCTGCGAAAGGCGGGAGTGCATCGCAATGGCACTATTTTTCAAAAAAGTGTCCAGTTGCTTGCGTACGCTGACGACATTGACATTATAGGGCGTACCAGGCGAGATGTTACTGCTGCCTTTAGTGCTATTGAACGAGAGTCTAGTAAGATGGGTCTGGCAGTAAATGAGGGCAAAACAAAGTATATGTTATCGACAAGTAGAGACGCGCGGCGTATTGATTCTCAGATTACGGCCGATAACTATACTTTTGATACGGTCAAGGAATTCATCTATCTTGGCTCCGCCGTTACCACCAGAAATGATGTCAGTCTGGAGATCAAGCGTAGGATCACTCTTGCCAACAGGTGTTACTATGGTCTCAGTAGGCAATTGAGTAGCAGAGACCTCTCTCGCGCGACAAAACTAACACTCTACAAGACGCTCATCCTCCCCGTGCTTCTCCATGGCGCAGAGGCATGGACCCTATTAAGAACAGATGCAGCAGCCTTGCGAGTGTTCGAGAGAAAAGTCCTACGCAAGATCTTCGGTCCAGTGCGAGTTGGCGATGATTTCCGTATCCGATCCAACAGTGAGCTGTATGAGCTCCTCAACGACGTAGACGTTGTACAGCGCATGAATATCCAGCGGCTGCGCTGGCTCGGCCATGTCGTTCGAATGGAGGAGGATGCTCCGGCGAGACGGGTATTTGATGCGGGAATCTGCGGAAGTCGGCGAAGAGGACGACCTTGTATCCGTTGGAAGGACCAAATCGAGGAAGCCCTGTCATCGATTGGTGTGACCAACTGGCGTAGGCGCGCAAGAAGCAGAAGCGCCTGGAAGGATGTGTTACGGCAGGCCGAAATCCGTTAAACGGGTTGTTATGGCCAATTAAGTAAGTAAGTAAGTATTTTTTGCGTTTATAACGACGTGTGTTCGCTGAATGGGCTCTGGAGCAATTGGCAAACTGAAAACGTAGTTATCTTCGACAAATCATCTTCAGCAATGGGGTGCATTTTTCGAGGATTGGATATGTGATCAAACAAAATTGTAGAATTTTGGACGATGCCAATCCATGCTAAATTCACTAGTGGAAAAGTCACTGTTAAGTGTAGATTTTGAAATGGGGACGCCGTTGGTCCAAATTTCTTTGAGAATGACGTTGGCCAGGCAATCGCTGTTAACGCCGAGTACTATAGTTCGATGACTATCAACTTCTTTTGGACTGAATTGGATAATCTGAACACCAACGATATGTGGCTTCAACAGGACGGAGCTACAAGTTACAAGTATGTTAACTGGAGGTGATGTAAACTAATAAACTATCGCCCTTTTTTAACTTTTTTCTGACAAACGGCTTGATGCGTTTCAGTTTTGAGTCACTCCTCTCCTAGAGATATTAGAATATGTTAAAGAAATTCTTATTATTTTACTTATTTACTTTGCAGGGGTATTCAAATCAGTCGTGTCTTCCACCTCGATGTGTTCTTTCAGCACTTAAAAACTCTTTTTATTTACAATCTGTAAAACTGTTTTCGGTTAACAGCTGCGAGCTTGACTGCCATTTTTGTGAACTGATTGTCAATAAAAATTGATAAAAAATTACATTGTTAAACAATGACTACTGTAGGGTAACCAACATGTACGGACCGGAGCGTTCTCAATCGCGCACAGGAGAAGGCAAAGGTGTCAATTAATGACCAACCAACTCTATTGAATCATTTGAGTATCGTCACGATGTGGCTTGTGTTTCACTGTTCTATCGATCTTTCTCGCAGAGTACATCCGTTTGTGGTCGTTTTGCCAGTGGATCGTATACTGCATAACATAAAGAATTCGTTCTTCAGCTGGACTATCTGGAACTCCCTATCTGCGACTTATAATATAAGGAGCTTCAAATCTAATGTCTCCCTCTGTTCTTCTTCCCATAACGGAATTTCCTAATATGTACCAACATAACGCAATGTGAAGTGAATGGCACTCTTGCAAGATTAGTTAAATATTTCGAAGGCATGTATATCTATTGTATTTAAGTATAAAAGCATATTTTGGTTGTCATTAATACATTCATGCCGTTTAAGTCTTTAAATAAAAATATGTATTTATAAAATCATATACCTTTCTATGCGATATATTGTATACATACATACATATATGGTAAGCCGGGGTAATAATAGATAAGAAGGCAATAATGTTTTCTTATGTTTATACATATTTGACATATTTTATTGCATGCTACATATTATAGTTTAAACTAGTTTTTACAAATATGAAATAATTTTTTTTCTTGCTTTTTTGAATATGTTAAAATATGCCCTCAAATATTTATACATATGCACAGAAATCTTGTTTTATAAAAACTATTGAAATGAAACTTTTCAAGTGTTCTTTAGCTTAGTGACACACGTTTCAACATATATTTTTAGATTTGAAAGTATATTTCAAATGTATGTATTTATAAGGAAATATTGTTACATAACTGTATGCCATATTTATTTGAGGGTCAAATGGAAATAAAAAAATTTTAATTTTTTAGTGTAACTCGTAAATTAGGCAAACTTGTTATGGAATTTAAATATATTATTGAATTGCATATTTATGCTTACGTCATGAAAGAAATTTTTGATTTTTAAAAATGTGTGGAAAAGTGATCGCAGTGAATTTATTGTAAACAGACAACATACATAAAGAATTGGTCATTACTACGGTTCAGTCATGCTTACAACCTACCTCTTACGCCACCTATGTTCTGTGTGTTAATTGAATACATGAATGGCGTGACATACAGTTTAAAGTCGACATCGAATAATAGGCTTTTGAGAAGCTTTTCATGGCAATAATATTTTCTCTCATCGTTTTTCTCAGAAATTTTTCTTCATATTTCATTTTGTTGATGATGACTGACCTGGGGTTTGAACTGTGATGTCACAGCTAACAAGCCAACACACTACCTACTAGACTAAGGCGACTTTTAGATACAACATTTAAACAGTGAATTTTATGTTTAAATATAATTCTAATGAGCTTGGCAGACATGTTCAAACCCAGCACAGGCATCTCGCACAAAAGGAGATACGAAAAAGATATTTCTTTTCAGCGAAGGGTTAGAGTGCATCCAAAATATGCAAATTCCCATGGCTATGAGGCATAAATCAGGCTGAATTTGACCGATGACATAGGTTAGTGGCTTATTCGGATACACATACATGCACTCATAATTGGTCATTACAACTCTTCAGTCAGGAACTTAGCTTCTCACATCACTTGTGTTGTGAGTGTTAATTTTATCCATGAGACCTTCAGTTTAAAGTCGACTCCGAACAACAGATTTTTGAGATGTTTCTCATGGCAATTTTATTTAACTCGTTTTGTTGAAGATCTCTGACCTGCGTCCTCACGTCTACCACCTACTAGACTACGGAGACTTTTTCGAACACACTTGCAACTTCAAAGAAACCAACAACAGCTATGAGCTATGTGGCACGTAGCGCCGTTCTGCTTAAATCACATGTCGTTGGTGTCCAGATCCAGAAGCTAGTAATCCAGTGATGGAAAACGTGCTGACCAACCCAAAATCCACCTCAAACAGTGACATTTTTGGGATACATTGTATACTCTTGAATATCATGTTGGTTGGTATTGCCACAAAATCGAAAATTTTGTTTGCTCACGTAACTCATTCATTCAAAAATGAGCCTTATAGCTGAAGATGATTTCTCAATGCAAATTAGAGTCAGTTGCCGAAAGTTACCGAGTTCATTCAGAGAACAAATGTCGTTGCCTATGGCTGGCAAATTGGCAAAACTGACTGAATTAATGAAAACAAATTTGAAAGCTGTAGCTCAAGTTGTCAAATGTCAAAGCCCCCATTAGTGTTTATTTTCTTTTATGGCTCACTGTATTGAATATACTTATAAAATATGCGTTTTTAATTGCTGCGTTTAAATAACTTTAGTTTGTTGTTAACGTTATTGTATCACTTAGACTGGCCAATAACTTACTAAGCAATTAAAATCGCACCTATTTTTTATTGAATTCATTTCATATTGGGAGATTGATTGCAATTTTCATTAAATTAAGAGGGGAAGAGAATGAAAAAACAAATAATTCCTTTTGAAAATTACCGATTTGACAAAATACATGTCAGGTGTCTCTACATGTTCAATTGAAACAATTGAATAAAATTAACATCGCAATTGTTGTTGTATATTTTTTACTAAAATGTTTATAATTTTATTTAAAATATTTTGTTGTGTTACAATAACAATAATTCTAAGTAAAAAAATCTTTAAATGCTTGAATTGAATGAATAATCATAAGTAAGCCTTACAGAAATCCAAACGATTTTTAAAGGGTTACAGAATAGCTTGTAAAAGTTTGGCATGCCCATTATTTATTTATTTTCTTTCATTTGTTTTTGGTTTTACGTTTTTTTTAATAATTTGTTTATTTTTTGTTTATTTGTATTCATATGTGAGATTATTATAATTATTATAACTTGTTTGTCTGTGTGTTTAGTTAGTGGTTTGGTCTTTTAATTTTCGTTTCTCATTTGGGAGTTGAAAAAAAACAAATTATTTATGAAAAATAATTATTAAATGAATAAATATGTAAATAGTTTTTAACTTAAGGCGTTAAAATAAATAATTTTTTATATGATATTTATAAATACCACACACTGTTTTCGTATAAAGTGGGTAACACAAAGGAAACGTAACCTGACTTCTTAGACTAAAATAGACAGACCTTGCGTGCCATCATTTAAAAAAATAAAATAATAAATAATTAATAAAAAAAAATTATTTATTTAAAAAAAAAACTATTATTCATAAGGAGCACATCTTTTTTGACCCATAAATACTACACCAAAGAATAACCTACAAAAAAAGTATTGTAATACAAAACTGAAGGTAAATCTAGAGCCTCGATGTAAATAGATGAAGGCACATAATTTGTGATGAGAAATTCTATTTTATTATTGCATGGAATTTTGAAATTTATTAATATAAAATCCGACCTGTTCTTTTTTTGAAACGCAACCACTAAGCAGCATTAAGCCGGTCAAGCTTATTGCTGCATTTTTGTCAACATTTTTCTAAGTTCTAGAATGCACTCTTTGGCACAGTCTTGATGAATATCCATGCTTACACGAGTCCTTTTCAAAAGAAAGATAACAGTGAGAGAAAACTCAACAATTTAGCGAATTTTAAAGTCTTTATATTCAGCTTTAGCGTTTGGATTTTGCTTTCAATGTCATAAAAATGTCATGATCACATTACAGTCACACTGATTCTGATAGGAGAATAATAGTTCTGGTCAAAATTATGCAGTCTTGCAACGAACTAATATGTTCATAAAAATATAGAAAATAAATCTAATGACAAAGGATTTCCTAGCAGCATCAGCAATTTCTTTTTTTTTCATCCATTCCGCATCCGAAGTCTATAACAGGGCTTATAATTAGTTTAGTAGGTAGTGTGTTGGCTTATTAGACGTGAGGCCGTGTTTCAAACTGCAGCAGTCTTCTGGCAAAAACTCTGAGAGTAAATAAAAAATTATCATGAAATGTTTCTCAAAAATCTGTAGTCGACTTTAAACCTTAGGTACCTCCACTCATGTATAAAAATTATCACACACAACATAAGTAATGTGAGAAGATAAATCGTAATCCTGACTGCAGTTTTGTAATGACCAATTATGTATGTATGTATGTATTGCTTGAAATTTTCGCAAAATTGTAAAAATATATTGGCGTACCTAGACTTTTGCTGTCCACTGTATATAAAACAATTGTGTTGAAATATAAGAGGGGATTTATAGAATTTGAAACGATATTAAGGCGTCCAATTCAATCCGAAAAAGTCAGCCCTTGGTGTCGATTGAGAGCAAGCTGCGTTATATTTCCCATCCCTGTCAACAGCATGCGCTATTGGTAGATGATTACTAACTCTTTTGGCCTGAATTGAATGATCTGGACATTAATTAGACGTGATTTCTTCATAAAAGTTCTACATGCCACACAGCTTATGCCACTTTGGATATTCTGTACAAGGGATTTAAAGGCATGGCTCGCTACTGAGATGCGATGTGACCTTGTTAGACTTTTTCTTGTGAGGTTTTCTTAAGTAGCAAGTGTATGCGAATAAACCACAAACCACAGTAGTCTTCAAAACCTTCCAAATCGGTCAAATTCTGTCTGACTTATGCAGAAAAGTCATGGCTGGAATTTGAACGATGTTATATTCCACACATAATGGCATTAATAGCTCTTTCAAACGAATAAAATATGAAGATATCTCAGACACACTTTGTTATACTTAATATTCAAACATAGGAAGCCCTTAAAGAAAAACTCGATATTAATTGCGCATCGGTATAGATATAGACATCAGCCAACAGAGCGCTGTGAAAAATTTCATATCAAAAAAGCAAAACCAATTGCTTAATCGGGACAAACTAACATTTTTCATACACTTTTTTTAAAACTGTGGTTGTCAAATATGGAGCAAAGCATTAGGAAATCGTAAGTGCTGTAAATTTTTGAGTTGATATAAAACTGTCACTTAATAAATCTTCCTTATGACAAAAATACTGTAAACTTTAACACTTTAAACTGTAAATGAAAATTAATTCTTTAATCGATATTCTTATTTATACATACAATATATTGTAGTACATGACGTAGTCAATTAATTTAAATGCAATTCGAAATTACTCATCTTGACAATTTATACACAAGAATTTTAAAATTGAATTATTAAAAATGTTACGAATTTCATTTACTTTTCAACTACTAACCAACATAGTGTAACGTCTTAATAACGTCTCGTTGAAATTAAAAAACAAAACTTGTTTTATAACACTGTTTAACGAGGATTCTTAGAAGAATGTTGTGGTTTGCTAAGTTTAATTAATTATTGTGTAAATCTAATTTAATAACTTTACACTAAAGAGGGGTAAAAACACAATAAAAAAAATGTAGAATAAATGTTTTTATTTTTTTAAAAACTACGACCTCATCAAATTTTACTGCAATTTAAGAAAAGTTTAGAAAAGGTTAGTTTAGTTTATAATACAGCACTAGAAATAATTATAAGGCTTAATTATAAGGCTATTCCTATGGTTTTAGAATAGTAAACCTTTCTATGCAAAGGCTTACGTTCACAGATTGAATTCTGAGAAATTTTTTGTTCCTTTTTGACTTACAGTTTACGAAGAAAAACCTCTTTTGAAAATGCTTGTATAACTAAGTTAGGAAACCCATCAACTGCAAGCTGTAAAATGATAATACAATATTTCATTTCTTGAAATCTCTCTAACTTGGAATCTGTCAATATTTCTATGATAAATAATCAGCGTTACATGTGGTTCGTCGTGGTCTAATAGGTAGTGTGTTGGCTTATTAGACGAAAGGCCCGAGTTCGAATCCCAGGCCAGACATCAAAAACAAAATACAAAAAGTATTTCTTCGGCGACTTCCTCTCAGCAGATTTCTGGCAAAAACTCTGAGAGTAAAAATTGCCATGAAAAAGCTTCTCAAAAAAAAAAAAAAAAAATTCTGTCGTTCGGAGTCGACTTTAAACTGTAGGTCCCGCCACTCATGTATAAAATTAACGCACACAACATGAGTGGTGTTGAGAAGCTAGGCCGTAATCCTGACGAAGGGTTGTAATGGCCAATTATGTATGTATGTATGTACATGTGGTTCATCTAACCTCATAGTCAGCAATGTGGAATTCGTTTCTATTTTGGAAAATAAATATAGGATATTGAGATTCGCATAAAAGCTAATTAGACACATAAAATAATTTTCAAAACTTTTGTAATCAATTGTTCAAACGAACGGCTGTAACATTTAACAACAAGTGCAAAACTTTCGAATTAGGGATGATACCAATTCACATGACTACCAAGGGCGTCCAATGTATATCGAAAAAGTTACTTTTTAGTGTTGATTTTGGGCTGACGGCGTCATATGTCCATATATCTTGGAGGATGACGTTAGCTAGGTTGTCACCGGCAACAGTGAGCACTATAGGTGGTCCACTATAGGGTGGATCGAGCGATTCGACTCGGTTAGACTTTTTCTCGTGAGGGTTTTCCTAAGCCGCTGATGTATACGTATAAGTTGTAAACCACTGCAGGCCTCATAGACAACATAGGCCATACTGACAATCAAATTCGGCATGAGTTGTGGAATCGGATATTTAAGCGATATTATATGGCACTCATGATGGCATATTGTTGAGGCATTCGAAACGAGTATAAAATTTTATTTTTTATATGCTTATTGAAAAATCCTATACATGTCCGTATTCTTGGATCGACATCATTAATATACATGTGTATGTATATAAGATATGTAATTGGTCATTGCAACCCTTCATTCAGTACTACAACCTATGTAGATTCTCACACCATTTATGTTATGTGTATTAATTTTATACATGAGGCAGGACCTAAAGTTTAAAGCGGACTCTGAGCTACAGATTTTTAAGACACTGTTCATGGCTACTTTATCTGCTCTCAGAGTAATTGCCAGAAATCTGATGAGAGTAAGTCGCCAAAGAAATATTTTTTTGTATTTCATTTTGTTGGAGAATTCTAACCTGGGGTTTGCACCGTGCCCCCACGTCTAATAACTTAACACTCTACCTGCTAGACTACGGCGACACTAATATAGGTATAGGATATGTAAATACCCCAAAAATCCTTTCTAAACTTAGAAACTTTACAACTATTTATTCAATATTTTTTTTTTTACAAAATAAACCCACTGTGCAAGAAAAATAAACTAAAATCAGATCATTTGAGCACTTGTTACGCAAACAAGGAACAACAAACGAAAATATAAGAGTCTCATCAGCTGATTAAGAAAAGTTAAATAATTGGCAACAATATCAACAACTATAACAACAATAAAACTACTCCATATACAACAAAAAAAAAAAGAAACGTGTAAAGAAAACAAAATTTTAAACGCGAAAAAAAATAAAATAAAACTCACAAATTGTTTAAAATTTTAAAAATAAACAAAAATATTAAAAAAAAAATTTAATAAATAAGGTAAATAATGAAAACAACAACAACAACAACTACAAAAATGATAATACAAAAAATAAATAAACAACACTGTTGTTAATACATATATTTCTTACCATTTATTGTTGTTATTGTTAGTTTTCGTAACACACGTTACATTAACAGACTGCAACGACTTTGGCAGTGGAGCGCATTAAGCGCAAGGTCGTTTGCTGTAACGTTGTTCAGATTATAGTTGCTGTTGTTGGCGTTAATGTGGATGAAAAAAAAACTGAATTTATATTTGGCTTTAAACTTGTTAACAACAACAGCAACAACTACAACAACAGCAGTCTGCTTACATACATATATTTATTGTCGACAAAAAGCTTTTTTACAAAGACGTTTAAAGCGTGTGCTTATAAAACACCAACAACAACAACAACTTTTTTAAAGCCAAACAGACCAGCAACGTTTTATTTTCAGTTATATGATCAGCTTAGCTTCTCTCAAGAGTTTTGTAAAACCAATAATATTAACAATGACAACAACAACAACTATAACAGCAACAATAAACAATTATGAATGAATTTGTTTTCTTCGGTAATTCACATGTTGATGCCATAAGTTGTAATAGTTTTTGTTGTTATTTTCAATTATTTACGCTTATATAGAATATGAACAATAAACCGTATTAAATAAGAATGTATAACGTTGTCATGCACAATGGGACTGTAAATTAAGTTGCATAACACAGATAAACATTTTGTAATCACACTAAAGAATCAGAGTTCAATGAAAAATTAAAATAAAACATGAATTGTTTTTGTAGTAAATCGCTCTGCACAATGGGCCAGGAATTTTAAGGAAATGTTGAAAATGTTAATCGCAATGAAATTTGAATCTTTATTGTATTAGAATTAATTAATTAATTAATCAATTATTAGAATTAGAAAGCGCGGCACAGTGGGCAACATGTAAACAAATATTACATTTAAATTGTAAATATTTTTTAGACGATGCTCAAATGATAGCATAAAAATATGGAGTGGAATATTAATCCATATCTCATACGATAACAGAAAATGAATCCCAAAAACTGAAATTTTTGTGGACAGGCGAAGTTCAGATAGCAAAAGAGACGCATGCCACTACAGTAGGTTACCGCTACGACTAGTTGTACACAGAGTACTTCAAAGATTACATACAATATTTCCCTACCAATAAACAACTTAATTTGTCAGGCTATCTAGTAATTTATCAGTTTATTATCATCACTTTAAAGTACTTCAAGTCCAATACGGGGATGAAAATATACAAAAGAATTTTGCGCATTATTGGTCTAGTTATGAGTTAGCCATGTAGCTTATCTTCAAACATTCGGAATTTTATCAGCCCGCATATCAAAAAGAAATTCAATGAATCTATTTTCATCTCACTATAACAAAATGCTTACTAACCTGCTTAAATGGTCATTACAATCCTTTGGTCGGGTTTACGACCAAGCTATCACTCCACTCATGTTATGTGTATTAATTTCAATTCGGCGTGACCCACAGTTTATATATTGACTTCGAACGACACATTTTAGAAAGCTTTTCATGGTAATTTTATTTACTCTCAAAATTTTTGACAGCAAAGTGTATTGAGGAGTCGACATACGTTCCATTACTCATGCATACAATTTACACACACAACATAAGTGGTGTGAGAAACTAGGTCGTAATCCAGACTAAAAGGTTGTAATGACTAAATTATGTATGTATTACAACCTATAATTTTTGTTTACCCCTTTCTTCTCATTATTTCTTTGCTTTGTATTAGTTTTATGAATATTTTTTTTCCTGCAGCTGGATCTAGAATAATAGGGTTGCCTATGCCTGGAAATAAAGTCCTCTTTGAAAATGTATTGAGTTGTTGTATAGGGTGTAACGGTGATGTACTTTACTCATTGAGTCCTACACTTTTTTAAGAAGGGGTGCTACCTAACTATTGTTATCTACCTTGAAGCGTCAAAGGGCTTCACAGATAGATTGCACAACATCTCGAATATTTATATTCAACAAACAAACTCAAACTCAAACAATACTCATACTCATACTCATATACATACTCATACTCATACTCATACTCATACTCATACTCATACTCATACTCATACTCATACTCATACTCATACTCATACTCATACTCATACTCATACTCATACTCATACTCATACTCATACTCATACTCATACTCATACTCATACTCATACTCATTCTCATATACTTCTTGATAACATCATTAGGTCACTGAGATAAGCAGAAATTTATGGGGGATACAATTGTTCTACAAGATACTCAACAACAATCAGACTTAACCGCCTATTAATTCATTACAATTTCCTTTTGTTTTTGTAATTTATTATTTCAATGTAATTGATTTTTAAAAATAATTAATCGCATGCTGATGACTTAGATGATATTTTTGGAGGCGTGTTTGTCTAAATCATTTAAATGCCACCTACAAATCACTTTGAAGTACATTGTTGTGTTTTTTTTTCTTTTTCAATATTTTTTATTACAAAGTTAAGTAAATAAAAATGTATCTTTTGAATATTATTTTATACGCTGACACAATTTTCTTAAGTATTCTATTGAACAAGTTTCTAAAATATTGTTTTTAATTATTAAAATAATTTTAAATGCATTAAAATCACATGGAATTTAATCTTAAACTATCGTATTATTTGAAATATAAAAAACAAAACAAAAATATTTTAAAAATCTTTACAGCCTGCTAGCTGCAGCTGTGTTTCTAAGATTGATGACAAAGCATTAAGGAATTGACAAAAACTAGTCAAGAATTATTTACACAAAGAATTTATGCTAATGACACAAGGCTGGCTTAATGGATTTCGTGGAATAGCGGCATCTCGATGCTATGAATCATTTTAAAAAATATTTAAAAAAATTTGATTCTTTTGATTTGAAGTCCTTCTCGACTACATGTGTTCATTTTGACATTGATTTGTATCGTTTTGTGGATTACATTACTTGTAGGATATGATTTACAGACTTTTTTGCTTAATACTTAACACAAAACATGGAGAAAATGCACCAGAAATTTTTAATATAATTCTGTAGTGTATGTATTATGTTGACTTATTGGACGAGAGCCCGTGAATCAAGCCCCCCCAGCTTAGGCATTGCGAATAAAAACGAAATAAGCAAAAAATCTTTATTTAAGTGGCTTCTGCACATTAATCTTCTAGCAATAATTCTGAAAGCAAATAAAATTACAATGAAAATATTTCTACCGTTTCTGTCGTTCTGAATCAACTATAAACTGTAGGGCCCACCACTTATAAAAAAATTAACATACGCAATATGGGTAGTGCAAGAACCTAAGTTGTACTCCTGGTTAAAGGATTGTAATGACCAATTAAGTAAGTCCACAATCATATTTTTATGTAACAATGTCTATATACCACACGAGAAGTACTATTTCAATTATTCGATTGGGAAGAATTTCTCCCATGAATTAGAGAAGTTTTTAAAATTTTCTCTAAATTCGCACATAATATTGAACATAACAAAATAAGAATTTGAGTTACTGAAGTGATACTAAGTCGTTAGGTATAATGATCATCGGTGCCCTAAATTTCAAAATTCATATTCACTGGACCTCCTCCTAAAAACGGAGCAAATGTAGAAGGACCTAAGCAATGTCCGAAATCCGCTGTCTAGTACAGAAAGCCGTTTGAAGTCATACTGTATGGTAGTCCCACGATATGAGTTGTTGACAGTGGAGGTCGCCAGAAATCCAACGCACTTAACTTAATCCAGGGGCCTATGTAAAAACTGAATAAAATTTTTGAAGATTTCTAGCTTAACAGAGAAACTGTAATTTGAAACCAATTTGGAACGCTAAGGCAGGCGAAATTTGATGAAAGCAACCAAATATTTGCTAAACCAACAAATACGTTTATTACTGTAATCAAATACAGTACGTAGCCTAATGGCAGACATTTTGAAAAAAAAATGTTTACATCTAATTTACTCACTGAAAATGCAATTATCAGAGCAACCTCTCTCACTCAGTATATTACAATCGTCTACCAGTATTAAATAGAATGAAGTCCAGTAAATTTCAGAAAGGATCCACTTGGCATCAGTTGAGAAAATTAGTTCTCTACTTATTTTCTTACTTACTTAATTAAACATTACAATCCGTTAGTCAGGGTTACAACCTAGCCCATGTTATGTGCATTAATTTTATCCATGAATAGCGGAACCTACCTTTTATAGGCAGACAGATGTTTTAGTAGTTGTTCGTGGCAATTTTATTCACTCTCAGACTTTTTGCCCGAAGACCGCTGAGAGGAACTCGCTAAAGGCAATAAGTCTGAGCTGGGGTTTGAATTTTTATAAATTATTTTAGTACCATAAAAAGAGGTCATAGTCAGTTAATCTAGTCAGATTAGAATGACCCTAATAACTTGGTTGGCTTTTGCAGACCAAACATGATATCTTAAAATAAAATATATTTCGTAAGAGTGGTCAAAGAATAATAGCCCAGTAAACTGCTGCCTCCATATCATTATTGGGTTCATAACGCAGCACACTATTTGAAAAGTACCTCTTGACTATTTAAAAGCATTGGATTGCATTCATTGCATTACATGATGCACTAGCAGCATGGGTTTTCTAAACAACCAATATACATAAACCATTTGTTTCTTGAATCGTATTCTTTCTTAAGAGATAAGCTCTCTGTCCTTCCTATGATGTTCGATATTAATAAATCCAGGGAGCTTCCTGTTACTTTTTACAATTCGAAAATCATGTTGAAAATTTTTCCATCTTATCTTGGATTAGGGCCTGGGATGCTGAATTTTATAGTTAAGTATTGTACATTAATCATTACGCCATGCCAGATAAGTGCTTTAGAAATGAATGATTTTAAATAGAGGTCGTAGTGCATGGTATTTATTTAACTAAGTGCTGGGCACCCCAGTAACTTCTTGAGCAGTGTCTTTATCTATGTGTGTTGGAGATCTGGATTCGATTTCCACCACTCTGGTATTTGAAAATTCTCAAATAATTTCTGTTTGAAAAAGTAAATAAAAGTGCAACAATGGCAATAATTCAACTTTATCTTTACCTTCTCCTGTGACTCACTTACTGGTATTCCAATACAATGCACAGTGTGAAGAGGCATATAACCTCTTGAGTATTGCCATCAGTTAAGAAAACAATATGTTATGATTCTCAATAAAGACATACACCATTACAACCATTTAGTCAGGATTACGACCTAGATTCTCACACTACTTATGTCGTACGCCTTAATTTCATACATGAGTGGCGGAACCTACAATTTAAAGTCGATTTCGAACGACAAATTTTTTAAAAACTTTTCTTTGCAATTTTATCGACTCTCAGAGTTTTTGCTAAAAACCTGCTGAGAGGAAGTCGCCGCAGAAATATTTTTTTAAATTTCGTTTTGATGTCTGAACCGTGGCCTTACCTCTAATAAGCCAATACACTACCCACTAGACTACGGCGACTACAATGCACTTTAGCATAAATGAACTGTAACGATTGATATTTTTAATCGAAACTATTAAAATTTATTTACGGTTTGTAAAAAGATTTTAGAACTAAAGTAGCAGAATGAGTATTATTACGTAGTTTTCAATTGGAAATGAATTATAATATAAAACAAAACACACTTGTTAATACGTTTTCATTAAATCAGACAACACATGTCAATTAAATGTCATTTGCAAAAAGAGAAACAAAAAACCTCTTTTAACAACAATAGACAATAAAAACAAATCTTAAAATAATTCTACTAAACTATAAAATATAAGAGATTAAAATGTTTTTTTTTTTCTTTTTTTTCTTTTTCTTTTAATTCAACTGTCATATTAAGAACCACTGGGATTTGTTTATTAGAATTTATATTCGATATCGAATTTGTTATTCGAATAAAAAAAAGAATATTTAAAACAAAAAAAGACGGTTTAATCATGTTGAAATGAAATATAAAAAAAAAATTAAAAATAAAATAAAAAAATAAAAAAAAAATATTAAAAAAAAATGTTTAATAAATTATTTATTCTGTTGAACTTGATCTGATATTCGAAACGAAAGTGTTAACGATGATAATAAATGGTGAACAGAGATGAAAAAAAACAGAACGGAATAGTATAGAAAAGAATAGAATATGAATTGATGATTAAGATTTTATCATTTTATAATTAAATTAAAAAGCATTTAAAAAATTATAAATATTTTACTGTTAAAGACCAAAACAAAACTTTTATCAATTAAAATATAATTTTACTGTTTTTTTATTTGATTATTATTATTTTCTTTTTTTTTTTATAAATATTTATAAATTTTTTTTACTTAAAACAAAAATCATTTAAACTAAGCCAACAGCTGTCAAGTCAGCGGCGCCATCTTTCAAAATGTCGAAATGTTGACAAAATGATCTGAAATCGATATATCAGTGATTGTCAATAGCTTTAAATCCGGCTTGTAGCGGTTTTATAATGCAATTTGCATAACTAAAGTACAATACTAAGGAACACTATCAACTGTACTCATTGCGTGATTCATTTATCATACATTTTATATTGCATACCTGAAGCATTCAAAATGGAGAAACTTGAGTATGTTAATATTTTAAAGAAAAAAATGTTTGGTACCTAGCTTTCTAGGGAATAGAGCCTAATTCCCAAAAATTTAATTATTATATATAAAATAATTAATAAACGTCCTCTAATACGTAATCCATAAATATATAGAAAAAAACTAGTACTTAAGAACAAAGTAAGTAAAGTTGGTACTTTCTGCTTAAGCTGGTACTTTTTTACTTTTCTACTTAATTGGTTATTACAAGATTACATCCTGTCCTCTCACAATTTTATTTCATCTAATTTAACGTCGTAGCCGCCGTAGTCTAGTAGGTAGTGTGTTCGCTTATTAGACGTAAAGCCCGGGTTCAAGCCCCAGCCTTCAGAAATTGTGAAGATAATTTGATTCGTACTACATGGAGCATTAAATGCGTTCTTTAATGAAGTCAAAACTAAAGTGTATACTGTTTAGAGTCCAAATTTCAATCGCTGTCAAATTAATGAATTATTCCAATATATACACATACCTTCATCCAATCAGAAGGCCTTACTCGTATTCTTTCTCCCACAAAACTCGACAAAAAATGTTGATAATTAAAAGTGAATATGAATTTCGAGTCGATTGCAAAAATATCTTCTAATCTTTATCGGTAATGTTGAGCTTGGGCTAAACTTCACATACAGCCTTCTTTAAGACATGCTAAAATTTAAGGAAAAATTAATTTTAACGCCTCTTTAAATTTATTTGTGTATTTAAAATTGTTGTCGATACCAACGATTTATTTAAAATCGTAAAAATGGAAGAAAAAACATATGGATGGAAACCAAAACCTAAATGAGTTCATAAAAACAACATAAATTATTGTTTATTATTGTTATTATTGGTCAAACTGTCTATTAATAAACGTAATATTTTATTGATAAAGTCAGAAGAGTTCAAATACCAAAAACAAAAAAAAAAACAAAAAAACACACAATATTTTATTAAAACAATTAATTTATGGCCAGCACGAAATCATTTTTAATTATGGGGTTTTTATTCTTACGTTGTCTTTCTGGCTCTTCGAAATACAAAAAATACAAAACAATTTCGAAAACAAATCAAATCACAATAAAACACAAATGGACCCTAATGTTCCTTCAAAACAAATACATAAAAAACAAACAAACTCAACATTATCATGCCACAGTCTAACGAAGACAACATAAATACCAGATCCAATATACAGACCCGACACTCACTGAACTCAGTGTCTCTCAAATAAATTGTTCGTATGCGACTTGTCTAACAAACGATTAATCGTTTCTGGGTTCTTGTGGTCGGTCTGGTCAAATGCGAGATTTTTTTCCCCATTTATTCTGTTGTCTTTGATTTTGAGTTAAACATGTTTAAAAACAATAAATTAATTAAAGTCAAAACGTAACCCTAGAGAATTAAGACTCAATGAATAAAAAACGAAACAAAAAATCGTGTCTCTGTTAAAGACACAAAGTGAGACAAACACGATAACAATAATTGAATATTGAAAGACTCTAGAAAAAAACAAAAATAAAACAAAACTGATTGAAATCTAAGCTCAAATTCAAACACAATGTAAACGACAAGTGATTTGCTGTGTTTTACTATTAGAAGCTTATTAAGCATGTAATCAGAATACAATGTATGTGTATTGAGGAGAAAAAAATCATAGCTTAATATACAGACTAAAATTTGTTTTTTTTTTTTTGTAATACTAAGCCTATTCAAAATGTCTATTTTATATCAAAAACAATAACGAATTGATAATGCATTTATGCATTATTTACTTACCCATTACAACCCTACAGTCAGGATTACAACCTAGCTTCACACACCACCCATATTGTATTTGTTAAATTTAAGAAGTGGCAGGACCCACAGTTTAATGTCGACTCCGACCGATACATTTGAAAGGATTTTTCATGGGAATTAGTTGCCCTTTTGCCAGAAGACTGCTAAGATCTCACCGAAAGAAATATTTTTTTTTATTTTTTTTGGGATGTCAGGTTTGAATTCTCTCGGTCTCGTCTAGTAAACCGATAAAACATCTACTAGACTACGGTGACTTGGCCTATTTACTGATTGTGAAATGAACAGCGACAGAGCTTAACCCGTATATGCCCAAATCAAAGCTGATCAATATCTTGCCGTTTTAAAAATGGGACAATATTGCTCAAAAAGTCGTAGTAGTCTAGTAGGTAGTGTGCTGCCTTATAGACGTGAAGCAACGGTTCAAACCACACGTCTGATACCTCCAACAAAACGAAATATAAAACAATATTTTTTCGACGACTTACTCTCAACAGATTTCTAGCAAAAATTTTAAGAGTAAATAAAATTAGCAAAAGAAGTTTCATAATCCTCGACTTTAAACTGTAGGTCCCACCACTCATGTGTAAAATTAATACACACAACATAAGTGGTGTGATTAGCTAGGACGTAATCCTGACTGAAAGGTTGTAATAACCAATTATGTGTGTATGTATGTATTGCCTAAAAAATCTTCTGCAATGTCAAACAGAGGCCTCTCTTACAAGATATTTAAAGAGTTTGATACTACACCAGAATCATATTTTTCATTGTAGTATGCGAATTAGACCGCACTTCTGAAAATTTCACAGATAGTTGACCTAGAAATTATGCTGAGAAGAATAGATGGTTTAATGACCATCTCAGAAACGTCTTCATTCTAAATTCATGTTATGACACGTTTACTTTATCATTTAATGTTATGTCTGTATATGTCTTCGAAATACTTAGGCCTCGGATAGCCAAACGTACACGAAACGTACTTTCACTTTTAGCATACAGAGAGCAATGGCAATTCTTACCGAATGTACGTTACGGTTCAGTAATCGCTCTCATTGCTTTTCTTATTCTAAAAGCTCATGTACGTTTCGTTACGTTCTGTAGACATTTGGCTAACCGTGGCTTTAGAATACTACACGGCTGAATTTATTTCTGATATTGAATCGCATTAATGGCTTTCTAACAAAGTTTTACAGACTGATCATTTCTTTTTAGTTCAATATCCAAGATCCAAGACTTAAGAAATAAATGAGAGATGGACCATCTCTTTGGAAGGACTATTTTTACCGTATACCCTTGCAACCTTAAAGTTTTAAATATTTTTTATTGCAGTTCTTGCTGGAGAAGCAACCGATATTTTAGCATTGTTTGATAGGCTATTCCAGCTTCTATCGACAGAATGAATAATGAATGAAACTGAAAACTGATCTTAACCTTCTATAGAACTAATGACGGCGTTAGATGTAAGACTAAGCCTACAACCACCTATAAAAGGTGGATATCAGAGACTGACCTTTATATGATAAAAACTTGAAGAATCATTTACTAGATTATTTTTATATGTATTTAGCTTTCAAATCTGATATCTGCCTTGACTAGCTGCTGTGCTGGAGGTACTCATATTAGGAAACTTCGGCTTTCTTCTAATAAGAGCTGTAGTTGTGGATGTGAGAGTTATACAGATGAATAAAAATACCCACTTCAAAGTAATTGAAGAAATATTCGAAGAGAGTATTGCGTATTCACATTGGATTTAAAACTATTTTCAGAGTAAATGACAGAACAAACAGAATAAGTACTTACTGCGTGAAAGCAGCGAGTACAATGTATAAAATTTTAATAGAGGGTATGAGGAAGGATGTGAATCAGAACAGTAAGTGCTTCGTAAGGCAGATAGGAAGAACATAGGTTTTCCTTTTGTAAGCGATTAAGATTCTATAGCGATTTAACTGATCTGAAGTCTGGGTCTTAGTGAAATAACTACAAAACCTTTCCAAACTGAAAAACGTTTCTTTTAAAATAGAGGCTTGTATGGCAAGTACCGGAAGTTATGGCTTAAACCTTGTATTTTTTCACTTTCAATATTTGTATGCATTTTGTAGAACAAAAATTTAATATTTGTGGTTCTCGCCTAACGCTTTCACTCTAATTTCATTGAACACAATCTAACAAAATAAACTTTTTGTTATTGTAAGAATATTAAATAATTTTACGGTTTTTCCCCCTCTTTTCTTTACAGGTTTCCGAAAAAACAAAGAATAAACAAAAAATATAACAAAATCAATACAAACAGTTTCAACCGCAATGACAACAGCAAGCACAGCTATTGTTAGCCATGTTAACGAATGCAATTGCAACTCAACTAATTGAGAATTCTAAACAACACATCATTAAATGACAACACGTTCTTCCAGCTCTGGCTTAGGCAACAAAGAAAGATTTTAAAGGAACCAAAAGCAAAGAAAAAGAAAAAGAAAACAACGCTCAGGCAATACATTTCATTCAAAAGCCATAAAATACTTATTGACAGGGCACAAATATTTAAGCCGTAATTTGTCTTCCAAAAACCAAAACAATAGCAGCAGAACAGCAACAGCAACAAGAACAAATTAAACAAACCAACGACATTTACAGTTTATTAACACCCGACTTATATTAACGATTTAATGCGATAGCAAACGAAACGAAATTAATTTTAAACGAAACGGAAATCTATTAAAACAAAGGGTCTGGGCATATTGAAAAATTTAAAGTGGCGACATTCAAAAGTAGACTTTGTTTCCTTTTTTTGATTTTGACCCTCCCTGTGTCCCCTTACAACCTAAAACACTCACAATGGATTCACGCATCGGCCTGGATTATATTGTCGAAAATCGTGATTATATTTCGAAATTAGGCACTGCATTGGATACGAGCAATGTTGTCGTTAAGAAGCAAGTCTTTGAATTACTCTCAGCATTATGTGCGTACAATGCAGATGGTTATGCTCGTGCAATCGAAACATTAGAATATTATAAGGTAAGTTAAATAACATACCACATAAAAACAAAAATATACATGTAAATATATAGATTTCGAACTAATAAGATATGTATGAAATTTAAACATTTTAGGTTATCTTAACGTTTTATATTTCATGAGATACATATCATTAGAGCAGAGACTGAAAGTAAAGGTTTGACAAGTATTGGAGCATTTTAGATTTTTTGTTGTTGTAAAACTAATATTTGTATAAGTATGTTATGAAAGAATGAAGAAGAGACTGAATGCTCTTTATCAGTGTAGGAACTCCTTAGCTAAGAGCTGGGGTCTTCCGCCTAGGACCATTGGCTGGAAATATCTGGTGATTATAGAACGGTTATTACTTATGGTTGTGTTATTTGGTGGAGTGCCTTGGATAAGGCTTTCCAACGGAAAATCTTGAATAACATTCAGCGGATTGCCTCCTTAAATACCCCTAGAGTGAGCCTGTCATCAGGCTGCTTTTGATACAATGCTCTGCCTGGCGCGGCGTACAGGGCCCAGAGCCATACGTCTGAGTGTATCGGCCTGTTGGAAACAGCATTCAACAGGACACTCTGGATTTCTGAATGACATCTTTTCTGAGGGGAGGTGCGGACCATTGAAAAAAGCCACCGACTATATTGTGCCTGAGTGTATGTTCCTGCCTGGTTTGACAACACTCATACCGGATAGGGCACTATAAATATGGTAGAGTACTCCAGGGGCCGAAAAGTATACCAATCTTTACAGATGGGTCGATGGTGATAGGGTTTTCTGTAAGGATCTCGGTCTTGAAATTTACTGTAGGTTAAGGAATGGCTGTAGCGTTTTTTAGGAAGAGATTTTTGCTATCTTGAAGGCTATTAGGACGACTTCAGATTCGGAATCTTATATGATCTTCGTTGACGGTCAGACTGCCCTAAGGGCGACTGCGTCTGTCTGGTGTAAATCACGTCTTGTTCTTAAGTGCATAGAGCTTTTAAGGACCTTTGGACCCTATCGAATCCATCTATGATGGGTTCCGGGACATTGGTAATGAAAGGCGCGTGCACTCACTAGATTAGGTTCACTTTCTGAGGTCGATTTGATAGTTGGGGCTGCTCCCTCAATTTGCCACTTTTACGGCCTCATCTCTGGATGGGTCAGGGGGAAAGAGCAGAGAAGTTTGGGGAGTGGATCGTGATGTTATGTTTTTAGGTGTCTATGGCCTGCTATAGATAGTAATATAACGGGTTTGCTATTGGGCTTAGATACGACTAGCCTGAGGTCAGTTATTAGTTTCATTAAAGGACACTGTGAGTTTAGATCACTGACAAGGATCCCAGTCGGACTATTGCAGAGCATATTGCGACGAGGAGGAGTTGCAAACTCTCAAACACCTCCTCTGGCTTTCTCGAAGGTATGGACTTTCGTTAACAGCCGACATTAAGGGTCACCATAGCTTCATAAATAGGTTGATCTGGTTGCGAAGTGCTAGGTTGTAGGCTCGCTGTTTGTGGTACATCTTTTTCCTTTTTCCTCCGTCTATGTTACATCCTCCGTTTTCTACCTCTTCTCCTTTTCCCAATTTACTTTAAAGTGATAGAATACAAATTATATTAAAGAAGGACAAAAATTCAATAAAACGCGTCCTAGGGCGCGGAACTTAAGCAGGTTTTTTTTCGAAATCACTTTTTTCAACTTGACGACCACAAGAAGATTTATTCCTATCCTTTATACGTAAACCTAGCCTTTTAATTTTATTTTCTTTATTCATTTTCTTATAGAATCTCAAAAATGAACGCTATCGTTTTAAAATTGTTATCAACGAATTGGAAAGGACCACAACAATTGAATATCAAGTTGCCCTTTTGGCATTCATAAATTGTGTGATTATTTCGGCCGCAACGCTACAGGATCGCATTAGAATACGTAATGAATTTATAGGTAAGTAGGTTGCGAAATAAAAATTAATTAAAATTACCAGAAGTAATACTTTAATTGCTTAATAAAAAGAAATAAACAAAAAAACAACAATACCAAAAAAGGCATGTGTGCTAATAATAATTATTTTTAGAATTCCAAAAAACTTAAATGTGTTTAAGTGAGTTAACTGTAGTTCAAACACCTTATATTGACAATGGTTGGCAAATCAATGATATAACGGATAATTAATTATTAAAACAGAAATATAATTTTGTTTTGCTTTTTTTGTATAAAAATATGGCCACTAAATAGCAACAAAAGAGAATAAAAAGTATGAAAATGACACAACAATTTTAAAATGGTTTTCCTTAAACACACACACGCTTACATACAAACGAGTACAGTATTTTGGCCATTAAGCTCTTTTATTTTTGGCAATAGCCGATTAAGCCAAGAGTGTGTATATAATTGTTTGAATTTTGAAGTGTTTTAACCATTGACCGCATGTAGTGCTGGTGCTGCTGTTGCAAATACCTTCACATTTAATGCGGGTGAACAACACTTCATCTAAATAACACAGCGTCTTTAAATGGTCAACTAGACGGCTAATAATAACAATGGCCAATAATTTCCATTTGAAAAATAGCAAAAAAAAAAAAAAAAAAAAAAAAAAAAAACAGAAACAATCAGCAATAGAGGTGTAAAAAAATCAATAAATTTCAAACGTGAGTAAGCAAGCACAAAACGTTTTTATAACGCTAAGAATCAACTTGTCTTGGTTATGTTTTTGTTATGTATTTATTTAACCCTAAGCGAACAAAATCATTAAAAAAAAACAAAGAAAAAACCAACAAAATCACCCTGTATACAGCATACCCGTGACTGTGAACCATGATAGCATAACTCCAATGATACTTAGAAGTTGTGCTAATGTGTAGCTATTAGTGAATGAAATATCTGTGAGTACGAGTGCACTTTCACAAAAGATTGCAAACTAACAAGATGCAAGTACCCTGCACTTCAGAACAGATGTCATCGATTTTTGGGTGACAGATTGTTTGAAGATCTGAACATGGTGGCGAACGTGCCGCTAAGAGAACTGGCCGGTTTTATCCGAAGCTGGGGGTGGTTCAAACGCACCACTAACGGTTCATGACAAGAGGGCTTACCTTACACTGGGTAACACAATGGGCCATACGGCCAACAAGTGAACTTAACTGTGAAAGGCATGCTACCAGCTAGCATAACCTAACGTAACAAGATTACAGTGGAGGGCTACTAAACAGCTCAGAATGCATAATTATTTCAGTATATCTCACAATTTTATTCCTTCTTACATGGAAATTATATTTAAATGATTTGGTATCCCATTGTCTCATCTCCACATGGCCCATGTCAGACTGAAGCGATCTAAAATAAAAGTATTCGGTAAACTATTTCGTTAAAACACTTAAGTCACGCTTATTGAGTAGCACACACTAGCAAACTGTGCTAATAATATGCTTTTTCTGCTTGCGTCCAGTCGCAGATCGCTTAATTATAAGAAAATCAAAACTCAAACCGAGGGTCTAGTCTTTCCCGATATAACTCGAATATCTCTGTTCGATATCACATATTTTCTAACATTTCTACCGCAGATCTGTTCTCATAAGTCACATTTATGGACATAAACCGCTTCGAATAACTTCAGAGGGAAGGGTATCTATTCAGCACTTATAAGCGATCTTTGTCTTGTTATTGATCCCACGATTTTCTCTGTTCGCTTTTCCATATTCCTCAACTTATACTATTGCTACAGGCCTCATCTATTCTTTTTGAATAGGATGTAGAAACATAGGGAATATTATCTATGGAATGCCATTATGACGTTACTTATCAATTTATGGTTTTGCATCATACAACCAACTGCAATATTAAAAGCCTTATGGTGGTACGTTTAGGGTTAATGTTGTTTTTTTTTCTTTTTTTTCATTTGAATGAAAAAGATTCAGCAATAATGCGAAAAAAACAACTGTTTATGGCCAAATTTAAAAACCGAACAACGAAAGAAACAACTAATTTAACCCTATAAGGAGCGGTAGTGGTGTTGACCAAAAAAGGTCCTGCTCCGATTTACATACAAAATTTAATTACTCGTATACATCAAATACAACTGAACTAGAGTAGTATTTTTGTCAATCGAAGTTAACAAATTATTGCAACAAAAACTTGAATGAATTTTAAGCGCATGGAAAAAGCTGTGCATCAATTGTGCAATGTGGACTACTCTGATATAAAGAGAAACATTAATCAAATAATCAAACTGTTGCACCCTTTTTAATGAAACTGAATACGTGATAACGGATGCATATCATAAATCTGCGGTGTATACCTTATCATCTCATCTAAACCTAAGGTTTTGATCAGACGTTGCCCCGCACTTTCTTGGTTTTCCTTAAACCTTCGAACAGACTGCCCTAAGGGCGACTGCGTCTGCCTGGTGTAAATCACGTCTTGTTCTTGAGTGCATAGAGCTTTTAAGGAAATTTGGACCCTATCGAATCCATCTATGATGGGTTCCGGGACATTGGTAATGAAAGGCGCGTGCACTCACTAGATTAGGTTCACTTTCTGAGGTCGATTTGATAGTTGGGGCTGCTCCCTCAATTTGCCACTTTTACGGCCTTATCTCTGGATGGGTCAGGGGGAAAGAACAGAGAAGTTTGGGGAGTGGATCGTGATGTTATGTTTTTAGGTGTCTATGGCCTGCTATAGATAGTAATATAACGGGTTTGCTATTGGGCAAAATGTCACTGCGAGTTTAGATCACCGACAAGGATCCCAGTCTGACTATTGCACAGTATATTGCGACGAGGAGGAGTTGCAAACTCTCAAACAACTCCTCTGGCTTTCTCGAAGGTATGGACTTTCGTTAACAGCCGACATTAAGGGTCACCATGTGGACTACTCTGATATAAAGAGACACATTAATCAAATAATCAAACTGTTGCACCCTTTTTAATGAAACTGAATACGTAATAACGGATGCATATCATAAATCTGCGGTGTATACCTTATCATCTCATCTAAACCTAAGGTTTTGATCAGACGTTGCCCCGCACTTTCTTGGTTTTCCTTAAACCTTCGAATTTTTTCTGTGGCGTTTTCTTCAAAAGTGGAAAAAGCTTAAAACTAATTGTAGTACGTATTCACTTAAAAATTTTTATCAACAAATGTTTGTTATTGTAATGAATTGAACATGAATGGCAGTTACTTATCAGTCAGCCCTTTTGAGGTAGTATGTTATACAATATCTCTTTCAAGAATCCTTAAGTCACAACCATAAGCTATCTCCGTGTGGATATTTGTAATTGAGACCAAAGTATCTATTTCTCCAACTACACAGCACTACTATATGGTATATACAGTCAAAGAAAAAAGTATCCATACGACGGCGTATGTACACTATTTTCTGTGAGTGTACATAAACTACTCGTCTGCATTCTGCATGATTGAAGATGTGCTAAAGTGAACTTCTCTTGTCATATTTGATCAGAAATTTTACGATACATATGAGACCGGCTTACATGTTTTTCATATCATACTATAGGTAATCAACTCTGATGGTTTATTTCAAAGACCTTTTTTCTTAATCAGGCTTGGTAACAAAAATAATGCGTGATTTTAAGAAGACTCCAAACTGTTTCTTAACTTCTAGAGAACTATGGTTGTGGGGAAGTACCCAACCAAATTCTTCTTTTACTATAAGAAAAAGGAGATATTCGTGGGCACTGTAAAAAGGCAATAAAATTGAAGCATACAACAGGTGAACTTCCCTGTTTCTGAAAGCCTTGACTTCATCCCGTACTTTTCTCTACCCCCATCAAAAAGATCAAACTGTTTTAAAGAAAACTTGCATTATGTGAACCTTAACGTACTGAAACTCAGCTTTAATGCATGAAGATCTTTTTCATTTTTCTTTTATTTTCTTGGGGAACATCAACAGTTGTTTGGTTTCAATCGATCCAAAGAAGTTCAATAAGTCGAATCTTTATTTGAGAGTTTTAGAGTAATCGAAGCCTTTACAATTAGGATTGATGAGATCCATGAATCTGAATCTGAATAGTAGAGATGCCAATGTATATACAATATTAAGCAGAACCAAATTATGAGCCATCCTTTAATGGGTTAACTTGATTTATTTTTTATAACGTATTACGTTTCTTTACTTCATTATTGAAATTTCGTCGGCAGCTAAAGCCAAACAAAAGCATGGCCTAAGTAGAGTTTTGCCATAACCTTGACCAACAGTTCTAAAGAGAACAACATGAATGACGACGGCAAAATTTTTTTTTGTTTTAACAACATCTTTAGGTCTAAAAACACGAGTAGTTATTGAAAATAGGCCTTTAGTTATTGCTTTTAAAGCAAGAAGTAGTTTTAAGGTTCAAGAAGAAGAAGTAACAGGGGAGCAACATTTCCAACACATGTTGGCGCTTATGAGGACTTAAATCACAAGGGATTGGATGGTGACTTAAATACCCACTTTATTCAAAACGAACAGAAAGCATTGAGACACGAGTCAATGTATTTAATTAATCGCCAAACACAACCTGTAATCAGTCAATGGAGAGACGAAAATACGAATTGAATTGGAATTGGCTTATGATTACAATACAAACAAAACAGCTTCCGGTTGAAGCCTAATATGAGCGAAATTCAAAAAAAAAAAAAAATACGAATAATTTCACTTGCCTTATAAGAAAAACAAAGAGACAAAAAAGATTTTACTTGACGTAAATTAAAACATGTGGTTGTTGTTGCTGTTGCTGCCTCTTTATTTATTGTATTTATTTTGTGTGTGTGTGTGTTCCCAATTTATTTGAACAATTAAATTTGCCAAATTTGGCTCGGCTATTTTGTTGTAATTAAAAACAATAGATGTTATTTATTGTTTAAATGCTATTGTTATTATTATTGTTGTTGTTGTTGACTTTTATTTATAAAGAAAATTTTATGAAATTTTTCAAAAACATTTTCAATGAAATGGTAATGTTTTCGAGACGTAATTTTTTTATTACTTGACGTAAAATATTGAGAAAATTTATGCTAAAGCTTAAGGCAGGTTTAAAAAGTAATTGCATCGTAATTATTGTTTACTGTAAGGTGTAGTAAAAAGGAATCTATTCATTTTTTTACATCTGAAATCATAACTCGCACCCCTTCTGCCAAATAAAAGTCGATCAATCAAATCTTTCATTGAAACAAATTTAATTCCGAAAAAATCATGCGCTATAGAGAGAAAGATATACTAATTAATAGCTGGGTAATGTTAAATAGGGTGACCCAATCCCTAAGTGGTAAATCCTCGCTTAGACCAGAATTTGGAAACATTTTGATATCAAAACTCATATCTAACTTGAACACTAAGTAGTCTTATAGGAAACCTAAACGACAGCGAATGAGAAGCGTATGAGGCGTATGTGAGGTAAATGATAATTTCTATCCCCTCAAATTCACTGCAGAAGTCATGTGTCATGTCTATTGGAATGCATTGAAATCAAGCAGTTGCCTGTAAGAACCTTTATAAAGCTATGAATTGCCATTCAATTCAAGGAAAAAAGGCAATTCTAATGTCATTCCGTTAGATCCAACCAATACTGCATGAAGTCATGTTGCCAATGATACCGGAGGATACACAGTATAATCAAAATCGGAATATACATGCCCGATAACAATTCGACAACTGCCAACACTATAATCTCTCCCCAATTCGTCACATGTGCTGAACGATTCTTGTTAGAACTTGAAATCGAATTCTTTTTTTATTATTAAAATTGTTAACAACCACCCCATAGTGTTCAAACGGTTTCATGTTCATGTTTCATCAAGAAATAAGTTCCACATAATTTAAACATGTTGCGCAAATATTAGCTGCACATAAATACTCTAAGTTTGCATACTGATGACAGAAAACATCTAGATAAACATGTATTTAAACATTGTTCTCATACATGTATGTATATAGTTGGCAGAGTTTATCAACAATGTTGCCAAAGTCTTCTTTGCAGACATGGATATCTCTGTTGTTGAAGATTATTATTTAAATTTATTTAATATTTTAAATATTGTTTTAAAAACTTCCAAGTAATTGCGTTTCAACTATCAATAATTAATTTAGGAATCTAATTTTAAGCTGATTCATCTAATTCTTAATAAATTTTTTATTAATATTAGGCTGGCTAATTAGTGAGTTGCCACTGACTGATCGAATACCTATTGCGCAACCCTAATTAACTGTAAATTTCGTGTAGCTTTCGTTCTATCCGATTAGAATTTTTTCAGAAATCATATATCATTGGAATACAAAGTGGACATCTTTTATGCGTACATTACATACTAATGCGTTACTTGAAACCCCTTACCTTCAGGTGGGCCGAATCTTAACTGAGAAACTATCGCTGGACGATAATGGACGTAATGAACTTGATTGTAGCTCAGCTGTGCGGTAAATCAGAAGCTTTTTAAGGAAAATCATATTACACAACAAGCTTTGCTCTGTTTTTACTATGGCCTTAAGCCCTATTCGATCAGGTACTCTATCCGAAAGTGTTATGCTAAAACCCTTAATATATATATGTATTTATCACAGCCTGCTCTACAGCTTTTGGAATCTGTCAGTATAGACGTTAAGGGCATTGCCGCAAACTTCCGGACTATAAAATTAAGAAAAGCCGACCATTATGGGTTGCTGACAGCTTTAAATTGAATTATAAGTTTAATGACTAATTAATTAATAAATTACTCAATACATTCCAAACACAATTGTTTCCCCTTGACGATGTTTTTAGATGCCACCTTTTCATTGCCAGTCACTCTGCACTACAGAAGTGCTTCGATTTTTTTTTTAAATCTAGCAGGGGTTCACTGGTTATAATTCGGAACTCAAACTACAAGTGCAGCCTCATTTAATTCTTCCTAATCACCTTTTGTATAATTAACATAGGCCAACGGTATAACATCGTTTAACATTAAAATGATAAACAAAAGCTACACAAACAAATACAACGAACAAGTAAACCAACAACATCGGAATATTCGACTTCAAGAACATTCATCAGACTGTTTACGTGGGCATATAAAAAGGCAAGACAAAGCAGGCAACGAGCAGTAAGAATTCAGTCTTGTGTGCAGACTCGTTGAGTATGAAGAGAACAGTCGTGGTTTGAAAACCTCCGTTGTAAGGATCTGTGTTGTTAGTGTCTACTCTATAATGGAAAGAAGAATAACGAACAAAGCAAATTATTGTTGTTAAAGTTGTAAAAAGTGACACACAAAAATTGAAATGAGCAATAAAAAATTTAATTGAAACTAAACACCAATTTATTTTTATTTTATTTGCAATCAACGAACTCATATTTTACACGTTTTTAAAAATGTAACAACATTTAGTTCAGCAAATCCTTGTTAAATATCACTCTATTACATTTCTTAAAAATGTTATTCAAAAACATCGTTTATTAATCGCATAGTAAACGTTTAATTTCCCCTCTAAATACCATAATACACCATATCGATAAAATCCCATAGAGCTTTATCTAATACCAGTGCTATTAAAATTCATTACACATGCTTGTTATTTATGCATTTTACATTTAATTTTAAATGTTTATCACAATTAAATTAATTTGATCCATTTTTATTATTTCTCTTCTTCTTCTTCTCTTGAAATATATTTCAATTCCAATTTAACCTTAACTGTCATTTATAAAGTTATTTACAGTAACTATTCGATGAAGTTTTCTGTAATTAAATCATGCATCTTTTTAATTGCCATCTGTATAGCATAATTAACAGGGTCCCCACCCATTGTTTGTTAAATCGACTGTATTTTATGAAATGCATTTACATTAGAGTGCGCATTTGTCACTTTCCAATGGAAGGCAGCTGAACTGGTACATTTAATTTTTTTCTTTGTTTTTTCTTTGCTTTTTTCAATTTATAGAAGAAATGTAACAATAAAAATTAAGAATTCTTATCGTTATTTTACTCTTATTGTCTTATGTTTAGTAATTTTTATTACAAAACAATAAAGAATGTTATTGTTAGACTATGTGATACCTTATACCTATAGCTAGTGGCCTAAATAAAACATATTTTAAGCTTTCGATGAAACTTTTATTTTATTGTTACCTTATGGACGTTGCCTTTATTTATGAAACATAATATCATTTAAATGACCACTTCTACATAGATTGCAGCAGTCGAACTCCGTGAGGAAATTTTCGATCACTTTTTCGCAAATTTGGGACAGTATCGGGCCGTAAGATAGCCGAATTACAAACTCCTAGAGGCATGAAATATATAGCTTAGGTGGCCAAATGTTATCGACAAACATATATACGTACATAATTGATCATTAAAACCCTACAGTCAGGATTACGAACTAGCTTCTCACACGCTAATATGGTGTGTGTTTTAATTTTATACATAAGTGACGAGACCTACAGTTTAGATTCCACTCCGAATGACATATTTATGACAAACTACTTTCAGAGTTTTTGCCAGAAATCTTATAAGAGACCGTCGTGAAGAAATATTTACATCGACAAAACGTAAAATTAATCTTTCTTAAATCTTCTAATATAACAAAGCCAAAATCGGTTGTATTGTGTAGACCGTAGCACCATCGTATTGAAACCAAATGCTGCTCAAAAAAAGCAAAAAATTCAGTTATGATACGGCCATAGCTCTCAGAACAATAACGATTCGTTCAACGTAATTCATAGATCAGATCATAATGCGCACCCATCAGCGATTTTTAACTTTGTCACAATCACTTCGTTTTCCTTCGAACCCCATATGCGACAATTTTTACTTGTTGACATAACCACCAAGTGAGGAATAAAAAAACTTTTGTTTGAAAATTAAAAGTTAAATGCCCTAGCACTCACTTAGCGTATATTACTGTATGAATTCAACTTCATATGGATAGGCCCAAATACTGACCACGCCGTTGAGTCAAAAAATTCGGATTATCTGCTACACTTTCTTCAGCCGAATCTATATTTTCGGCAGTAGATATATTGCGATGATCACAGGCCTGATCACATTAGTAAAGTAAGTCAATAACTATGATTGTGATGACCACAATCACCCCGTAATGCCTAAAAAGTGGCTAGGTTTGCATTACGAATTGTATAGACGTTTAAAATATTTTATGTCGTTTTTCGGTTCCTAAACGATCCAATTGCAGGAAGCCTAAATGGCAAAGCCTTCAAAAAAAATACTTCACGCGAAAGATATTTAATAGCTGACAGTCTTGCCAGACTGGTGGTTTTGAAAAGAAATAGATAACTGGTTACAAACTTCCATATCATACACACAGCCACACGACAGCCTTAAGAAGCATTTTTATGGCAATTAGTTGCCCTCAAATATTTCCTGTTTCATCTTTCTTTTTTATTGATATTAAAGCAGAGGTTTGAACTCTACACCATGGCGACCTAAATGAAAAAGTACTTTTTCCAATTACTCAATAATTTCTGACTACTAAAACTCAGTACTAAACTCAGTACTTGATATCAAAACTGAGGTTTGAACTGTACACTACGGTGATCCAAATGAAAAAGTACTTTCTCCAACTATTCAATAAATTCTATTAATTACTTACTTATATTGCTTAGTACTCTTAACTAATTGTTGTGATACTTTTTTATTGGACCCAACGTTCATTAAAATTCTATAAGAGTTAATTAAATATTCTTTAGATAAAGATCATAAATTTAATGTTTAAATTACAAACAAAAGGAAGTTCCTAATCAAAGGTACTCAAAGACTAATGGTGAAAGCACCAAAGCGGTTGTATATGTACATATGTATCAGTGACAACAACTCTGTCATTTATTTAAACAATATCACTCAAGATCTTATATTTTTCTTTTTTCAAATCATTTAATCAATGAATATTTTAAAATCTAAGCCACGCCTATTTATTTGACCGCTGCCGCTTTGCTTGAATCAACTTCATGGTGACTACGAGTATTAGTTTTGTGTTCAATTAATTGGCATATGCAAATGAAAGTTTCCAGATAATTAATTGTTTCGCCTTTAGTTATAGTAATATATTATTAAATAATTAATAATAATCAATAATAATTTTATAATTTTATATAAAATAATGTTTCACATTTAATTTCTTGTTGATATGTTCTTATATTTTTTTTTATTCATATTTTTCTTTTCAATCTATTCCATGCATCTTACAGTATTTAGCACATTAGATAAGGTTTCTTTTTTTTATTGTTAATTTTTTTATTCATATTCTTTACTTGCCTTACGGTAAATTATAAAAAAATAAAGAAAAAACAAAATGTGAAAAATATTATTAATAAAATTACGAAATTAATTTAATGCACGATAAACGTTACAAACTATCGTTAACAAGTTGTTAAAGGCTATTTAGTGAGATGGTTAATAAATATTGTGGCTGTAAAGAAAAAAACCCAATGACGATAGAAATCAAATCGATGACTATACACTTGCAAAAAATGCATCCATAAAAAGTTGAACATAGCAGAGCAATTGACGCCCTATGTTAATATACATATATCACTCAATCATGTGTAATATACATCGAATTTTTTTATTCGATGTCATTATGTTGGAATATAACCTCATTTAAATGATATTTAATTTTCCACGTCTCTGTCTGAATTTGATCTATGACACGGGTTATGTTGGCTTTGGGGAACGTTCCTTCATACTTCATACTTCTTACTCATGTCTAACAAGCCAACACACTACCTACTAGACTACGACGCTTTCATACAGACGTAGCTAACATCGTAAAATTCAAAAAATTGTGGTCTGCCAAAAACAAAGCTCTTGTGACCGGTGCGAAACTGATTGCCTCTGATTTTCTTGCACACCTCTCACATACAGTTATAATTTTTTCGGCTGATCTTATTTTTCGTCAACATGATCTTGAATTTATCCATCATATTGCGAATAGTTCTCTGGGCATGACGGTTATGGAGAAATTTGTTATTGTTGTTGAATAATATCTCCTCTCATAATAGTTTAGCAAAACAGACTGAATAATTTAAGTTAGGTTAAGTTTGAGGATCATTGGGACAAGTACAATAACCAGCGATCAAAATGACACATTGTAAAGAGAAGAGAGTGGGTTGAGGATAGTGAAGGAGATAGGGAAATTGGTAAAAAAGAAGAAGAGGTAGGAAAGGGATTATATAAGAGACAAAGGAAGAAAAATGGACCATAAACACACAAGAGAGCACGATTACAACCCTGATACCCTAGCACTTCTTAACCAGCTCAACCTATTTATGAATCTATATGTATGTATACATAATTGGCCATTGCAACCCTTCAGTCAGGATTACGGCCTAGCTTCTCACACCACTCATGTTGTGTGCCAGATTTTTGAGTAACTTTTTCATGGCAGGTTTATTTACTCTCAGAGTTTTTGCCAGAAATCTGCTGAGAGAGGTAGTCGCCGAAGAAATATTTGTCTTCATATTTCGTTTTGATGTCTGGCCTGGAAATCGAACCCGGGCTTTACGTCTAATAAGCGAACACACTACCCACTAGACTACGGCGACTTATGACTCTACGGAGAGCCTTAATGTCAGAGCACGACAGAGAGCCCAAACCTTAAACAGAATGAATAACAACAAGATAGTCACTATCAACTGTCAAAGTTCGATAGTTTCTGTTGTAATATGCGATACAATGCGTAGTATATTAATTTTAGAGTGCAGTGTACCTACATACATAAATGACAAAATGGATTTAGAATTTGTTTTCTAAACAATCCTTGTACATTATTTTAATATCTATCAAAAATACATTTACGTGTTATACTTGACATTATTTAAATGACATATATATGTACATACATATTTCTCCAAACAAAATTTAACATTTTTGTTCATTACCATTTTATTTGCATTTACTCATATTGAAATATGTTTTCGTTTTAAAATTCCAAGAAAATCAAATTAAATTTGTTGTCATTTAAAATAAAAGATTTAAAAATCCATTAATTATTGCATTAAGATCAAAGAGGAAATTAAACAAAGAAGATTTCTTATAAGACATGCTCTATTACTCTACAATTCAAAACAATTATTTATCGATTTACGAAACATAATCAAGCAATTAAAAATGAAAAAGTAATGATGCAAAGCATCATTTAGAAAAATCTTTAAGATTTCATTCAATTTGAAAGGAATAATAATACATTCAAATGTTGACAAAAGAACATTTTTGAACATTTTGTCTGCTGATGACAAAAGGCAATATTTTTGACTATTTTTGTTTAAATACACTGAGAGAAAAATAAAAATATATTATAAACTTATGTCGTATTAAAAAACGTATAAATTATTGTGTTTTATGATTTATATAAGCACCTTTGAAACTCTGCTTTACTTTTGCTTACAAATATTTTTATTTTTAAACGCTTGCATCGTTTCATTATGGAGCACGTACTGCTTCTTAATATTTAAAGAAAAGTTCATTAAAAAACAATTTGTCTGCCAGACAAAAATATGTTGAATTCATTGCAAACAATTGTGCTTTATTATTCGTTTAAAGTACAACAGATACAGTAGAATACTTAATATACGATTTTCGTATTTTCTCATTTTTGTCTTTATAAATCTTAAAACCGGACTCTCTTAAAGAAACTGTCCCCTACTCATGTAATGCATTGTGCTATTATTGGAAAAATGGATGAGGAAATACGCGAAAAGTTTCTGGAAATAAGTTTTGTAGTGGAATTGAGTAAGATATCGTGATTTAGTGCTTAAAATACTTTACTACACACTCAAGCAATCTAGGTTCGGATTAAGATGTAAGACACAAATTTAATAAAAAAACGAAGCAAGCAAAAAAAAAAACTTGAACTTATTTATTTAAAAACTCTCTAAAGATGATTTCTGCTTTACATACATACATACATAATTAGTTTTTATAACCCTTTAGTTAAGAGAACGACCTAGTTTCTCACAGCACTTATGTCGTGTGCGTTAATTTTATACAAGAGTAGCGGGACCTACAGTTTAAAGTCTCCGAGCAACAGATTTTTTGAGAAACTTTCCAATTGTATTTTACTTGAAGAATTTTTGCCAGAAATCTGCTGAGAGGAAATCGCCCAAGAAATATTTTTTTCATCAACTATATGGCCTCTAGCAACATAGCCTCAGCAACATGGTTTCACCAACATGGCCGCTAGCAAAGTAACCATTAGCAATATGGCCTCTAGCGATATGGACTCAGAAGCATGGCCTCTGCAACATGGCCGCTAGCAAAGTAGCCACTAGCAATATGGCCGCCAGCAACATGGTCGCTAGCAACGTGGTGCTTGAAATATGGTCGCTAGCAATATGGCTTCTAGTTATATACCCTCTAGCAACATGGCCTTAGCAACATGGCCTCAGCAACATGGCCTCAACAGCATGGCCGCTAGCAATATAGCAGCTAGCAATATCACCTCTAGCAACATTGCCTCAGCAACATGGCCTCAGTAGCATGGCCTCAGCAACATCGACTGGTCTTGCAGCAGAGAGTGTAGAAATACCATTAACTCCGTGTTCTCAAATTGTCCAAATGCCAGGTTGTGTGTTCTAAAAGCAAAGTTATTCTTATAAAAATAACCCACCGAGCTTCCACTAACGTTATATTTGGTTATTCCATTGTTGTCAATGTAAACTTAGCTTATTTTATAAATATTGGGGCAATTCACACAACTTTGTATGCTGTATGTTGTATTGACTACATTTGTTTGTTTGTGAACGCTCAATGCTATGCCGTATTGTGTATTTCGTGGCATTCAAACAATTTGATAGCCCGAAACCAACACAACATATGAAAACATATACACATTTTTTTCATTCACACAATTTGATAGCACGAAACCAATACAACTTCCAAAAACATAGGAAAACAATGTGTATGAGTGTATCGGATTTTTATATGAAAATTATCAACAACAATCATACACTGTAGTATGTTCTTCCAACAATACAATGAATACAACGATACAACGGCTTGTGTGAATTGACCAATTATAAAAACTACAATTATAATTGCAACCATAGCCAACCATAGCTTCATTATACATATTCAATTGAAAATTAGCTCTATAATTGAAATGTCACTGTAAGAGTAGTTTTTTGTAGGCATAGCATTTTGAATATGCTGATATGTATGCATACAATTTTACTTTCCAAAAAGAAGAATTTAAATCTTTAAGACAAATCTTTCAAAAAAATTATGAAATATTTGTCAAAAAAAAGTGCGTCTGTGTTCTATAGAAAACCCTGTAGACTTAAAATTTCAATTCATTGCATTGCACTGTGGATCTTTGTACAAATAAATGCACAATATTATATACAAATGAAATGAATTAAAATACTGTCTGCCACGTTTCGTAGAACTGAAACAGATATGGTACAGTGGGTACAATTTTAGCTTTAAATAAATAGCTTATGGACGTATTTAGTATATGAATAGGCCTCAAATTTAATTGTAAAAGTTTACATTGAGTGCGCCGATATCCTAGTTGCATGTGTGCTAAACTTCAAGTGCCGAGACCATGAGTTCAATTCCCACCAGAGACTCTAGATATGTATGTATTTGTGATTTTATGATTGATCTGACATTACATATGATTACTAACAATATAAAAATAAAGTGAGAATTATTAGCAATTCTCAAAAAAAAGTGACGAAATACATACACTGGTCATTAAAAAATTATCGCACACTACTTACACTTTCCTTTCTCTAATAAACTGTCATTCAATGAATAGGATTCATCTCCGCATACGGTGGATATATTTTGAATAAAAAAATGTCTTCAGATGATGCCAAATCAAAAAAATTTTCTATGACCACAAGAAGAACTGATTGAGCTTAGATCAGGAACGGTTGAATGACATAAATGATCAACCTGTTCTGTTATAAATCCAAAAACAGACACTCAGTGTTCGATCAAATGTCACATTGCATCGTACGATTTCAGAATGTTAACAGTGGATTACGGTCAGCTTATTGAAGCTACATTTGGTAAATCAGCTGTCATTTCTCAGTCTGTTTTGCCAAATCACTAGTAACGACCATAGCCAATAATGTGTGTTCGCTGAATGGACTCTGGAACCGGTGGTAATTGTCCCCAATTTTCATCGACAAATCACTTTGAAGTCGCCGTAGACTGGGTCAAACCCTAGGTCAGACATCAAAACGAAAATATGAAAAAATATTTCTTCGGCAATTTCCTCTCATTCAGTTTTCAGTTATTTCCTACTTTAATCCCACTGTGTATGTAACGTATTGTGTATATTGCATTTAAATGACAGTTTCAAAAGCATTTTAAAAGTATTTTCTTGCATTTTGTTTTCGATGTTTTTTTTTAATGAAGCGCAACTTAATTTATTTTAATTGAAAACAATGAATAAATATTTCGTTTTAATACTTTGATTATGAATTTTTCTTTTCTTGTTTATTAATGTACGGGATGACAACAGCATAGAGTAAATGTTGCATGCGAACAATATGTTGCATATAATAAAGTCAAATCAAACCAAAATGACAATCATTCAAATGCATTCGTACTGCATTAACGTCTTGCCCATCACTTGGTCAGACAGACGTATCAGACGTTAAACTCCATTCATTCATTCATTCGCTCATTCACTCACTCATTCATTTATTTGTTTTGAACTCATCATTTAACAAATGCTTGGTCAAACGATGCCTGCAATTTTTCTGGTTTCTGCCTTTTATTGTGTCAATTTTCTTGTTCTCTTTTTTTCTTTCACAAAAAAAAAACTCTCTAAGCCCAATTCCCCTTTTTTATTGTGAATGGAATTGGCTGGCTTTACAAAGTTCATGAACTTAAAAATTAAGGTCCCGTATTTAAACTACAAGTGCTTGCTTGTGTCTCTAAAGGGATTTCAACATTTACAGAAAGAATTTTTTTATTTGTCTTAATTATTATGTTATTTTTTGCTTTTGTTGTAATTTCATAGAACTACACTCGTAAATTATTCATAATAATGTGGCACATGTCATTTCATTTCTTTGATAAATTAATACTGATAACATTCGTAGTATTTTGAAGTAAGTTTAACTGAGTGTTGGCTGTTTTATTATTATTTTATTTTAGTTTTATTTAAAAATAAAGTATTAAATGTGGGTGTAGATATTTTTTTTTTTTTTTGCCTTAAAAAACTTAAACCAATAATCCGGAAATAATTCCAATTGTTTAGCGCATACAACTATTTTTAGAATTGAAACTAATATTTTATGAATTTTTCATTTTCGTATCTTTGCAGGTCTAAAAGTACTTCCTTTATTAAATAATTTAAGGTGAGTAAGAATTTATTAATAAATCTTTATTAATAAATCGAATGTATTTATTAAGCAAATAAAAATAATATATTTTTTAAATTAAATTTATTTGAAAAAAGAATTTCTATAACATTGTAAATCGTAAAGTACTAATAGAATAATACATGAGGGCTGTTAGAAGATAAATGATTTATTTTATAGATGTCGCAAAAAATTACATACCTACTTACCAACATATTGTGAGACCCCGCTTAACGCTGTTTCAGTATTACGCTGTTGTATATGATCAAAAGCGGTGCACGCCGACGGTGTATGCTATGTATATTTTTCAACGCTCCTTTGTTAGCCTGTCCAGAATGAAGATTTCAATTGTATTTGTCGAAGTCGCAACCACAGTACGAACGCTGTATCGTTTAACGCTGTTTCGTTTATTGCAACGTATGCCCCAGCATTAAGCGGGGTCTTATTGCAATTGATCATCACAACCCTTCAGTCAGGATTACGACCTAACTTCTGACACCACTTAGGTTAATTTCATACACAAGTAGCTGCACATACACTTGAAAGTCGACTCCAAACGACAGATTTTTGAGAAATCTTTCATTTGGAATTTTATTTCCTCTCAGAGTTTTTACCAAAAATTTGCTGAGAGGCAGTCGCCGAAGAAATGCTTTTTAATATTTCGTTTTGCTGAAGATGTCTGACATGGGGTTTGAACCTTACCTACTTGACTGCGGCAACTACTCGGAAAAAAAGAATTACTTTGGTAAAAAATAGCAACCCTATGAAACTTTTGTTTTAAAATTTCATTGGCCACGTTTTTTTGTAATCTAAAACTTTAATTTCTTAAACAAGGTGTTAGAACTTATTATTGGCATGAAGAAATGCCATAATACTACGGCTATGCGAACAATTGTACTCCCTATAATAACTCCTCCAAGCTCATTGCAATCAATAACTTCAGGATGCTGCGCGATATCAACAATGACAATTCCCTACCTAGCACCTGCTATGCAACCAGGTATTTTTAGCTAAGATAAATAAATGCCACACAGGTTCCAAGAATGTGTTCTGAAGGTTCATTCTCATATTTACAGAATCTGCATGTTGGGCTCGAGACAACCCCTATTCTGATTAAATGTACCCTAGGTTAGGTTAGGTTAGAGGACGTGTACTTGCCAACTGTGACAAGTACCCGGATGTCGAATTGACTCATTGAACAACGTCCTAGCTTCTCACATCACTCGTCTTGTATGCGTTAATTTTATATTTGAGTAGCGGGACCTACAGTTTAAAGTCGACTCCGAACGACAGATTTTTGAGAAGCTTTTCATGGCAATTTTTACTCTCAGAGTTTTTGCCAGAAATCTGCTGAGAGGAAGTCGCCGAAGAAATATTGTCATATTTTCGTTTTGATGTCTGACCTGGGATTTGAACTCAAGCCTTTCGTCTAATAAGCCGACACACTACCTACTAGACCACGGCGACTTCAAATGTACCCTACAGTGTCTTCTCAAAAGAGCGATAAACAACCTCAGATTATTCCTGTATAATTGAAGGCATGACATTGATCTTCTCTTATAAAATAATTTCCCAAAAATTAGTTTTGATTGCCTCAAACCCACTTGGTTTGAAAAGAGTCTTTGCCTCTCTCTATCTTCCATTTTGTTTATCAGATATTTTTCAAACATCCGCCATTCACTCAAAAGAAGGGTTCTTGTCCCATTACCATTCACCTGCTTGCTCAGATTTCCGAGATTTCCCGCATGACCTGGGACTCGGGTCCATCCAAGGAGGTTAGATTGACACACTTAAGTTGCATAGGGCCCACTGTTATAACACAGTTTTCCATTATCCCCAAGTCGCAAAGCCACTCGAAGTTTCTGTTGAAGCAACTCAAACTTCCAACGTCAATACGTGTCAGTCCTTCCAGATTTAGTAGGAACCAAGATGACTTTTTCTTCTACCTTATAACGCCTGACATGGAAAACAGTCTCCTCTTTTTCCTTACCTATGCAGAATTCATTATCAGTCCAAATCAATGTGCCTCGCATGGTATACCATAATTCAATGCTCTGTAATGATTCCGACAATCATACTCTGTGTGTTTCTTTGAAGGTTAAGCAGACTTACCGTGTGCCCTTCATCCATTTTTGGCCAGATATTCTGTGCCGCCTAGCGTCGTTCTGGTGTCCAAAAGATATGAACATCACATCATACTGCTACGTCATTGCTTCGTACTGGTACCCATATGATATTGATTCCATATTCTTCTTCTACCTCAATGAAATATCCGCGACAGCCTTGGACTTCATTATTCGGGAATTCAGTCCTTTAAAAGCTGTCAGGCTGTCGGAAACTATGGTAATATTTCGCCCGGGGATATTTGAATTTTTGGGTTGAAATAAGTGACGAGACCTACAGTTTAATGTCAACTCCGAATGATAGATTTTTGAGAAACTTTTCATGATAATTTTATTTACTCTCAGAGTTTTTGCCAGATATCTACTAAGAGAAGGTTGCCAAATGGAATATTTTTTTATATGACGTTTTGTTCGAGATATCTGAACAAGAGAATGAACCACAGGCTCTCGTCACTACTTACAAGCTTACGGCGAATTCGATAATGTAGTCGAATTAATATGGAAATTGTTTAGATTTTTGCGTATATTTTTGTTTTTCCTAAAATTAAATCAGAATTTCACTGAGTATGTGGCATGTGTGCTGTCGTAATTCGTTGAAGATAATGGATTTATTGGTTGATTTTTTAAAGAGAACAACACCTCACCAAAATAGGTTTTTTATATAAAATTGTATGAAGAGTTTTTATACGTAAATTTGAAACTGTTAACACGTACTTATTTAGTTAATTGTCCATTACAACCCTTTAGTTAGGCTATCAACCTAGCTTCTCACATCACTCATGTTGTGTGTGTGTTAATTTTATTCGCGAGTGGCGGGACCTACAGTTTAAAAACGACTCTCAATGGCATATTTTTGGGAAATATTTTTTAACTATCAGAGTCTTTAACAGAAGAATTCTAAATAGCAGACGTCAAAGAAATATTTTTCATACTTCCTTTTGTGGGGTTTGAACCACAGCCTCGAATCTTATAAGAAAACAACCTATCTACTAAACTACGGCGAATTCAATTCAGATCTGTGAGTGCGTGAGGTTTAATTGATAGATCCGGTATCAGTGAGAGTGCAAAAACACTCAATTATTTAAATATTTTTGAGTTGTTTTCATACAAATAAATGTTCCTCTAAAATAAGGCCGACACTTTATTTGTTAATCGAAAAATAATGCTTATTATAGAGTGACTAATTAAGTTAGTATTCTGTAAATGTTTGTATCAGTACTTTTAAATTGTATCTAGAGCATCCGTATGCAACCATCAATCAGTATTTAATGATTGAATATTAAATCATTGATATCGATATTAAGACTTGGAATAATAATCAAAATTGTAAATTCCCCTGAAATATTTTTAATTATATGGAGTTAAGCTAGCTACAATACATGATGGTCATAAATGTCTTGGTTTATTTCAATTGCACTGGAACACACCTACTATAATTGTTTAAATAAATATTAAAGAGGAGGGGAATCTAAATATCTTGT